>JARQOD010000004.1:554060934-554105738 GCA_033576555.1 Oophaga sylvatica | reverse complement strand
GGGGTGGGATATGTGAGCGGCCATTCCCCAAACTCTTATGACCGCTCGTAAAAATCGGCCCTGGGTGGTCTCAAACAATCCTTCGCACTATATGTGCTGGAGCATACCTCCGAGATTCACATCACCACAGCTAATGCCGCGATGACACTATCTCCCCTCAAGGACTTGTCGGCAGCCATCTTAAGGGTATGCCACACTAAAACAAACATCGCTAACGGGTGCTAAAAAAGTCACTATTTAGCGATCCCGTTAGCGTGTTGTTTGTGTGCGGCATCTGCCAGCGCGAGCTTCCTGCTGTGATCTCGCTGTCGCTGGAATCGTTCGGTCCCTTTTTCGTCGCTGGCGCCCCGCTGGTTAGTATTAATCGCTGAGTGTGGCCCTTTTTTAGCGATTTAGCGGTACTTTGTACCGCTAAAGTCGTTTAGGAGGATCGCTAACGTCCTAACGACATCGCTAAATAGGTAGCTACTAGCGATATAGAAACAATCCCGCTAGCGATCTCATTAGTATGCGACGCTAATGAGATCGCTGCGGGATTGTGTAGTGTGGCAGTACCTTTACAGTGTGTATTAGATAGAGTGTTTTGTGTGAGATAGAGTGTGTGTGTGTATTAGATAGAGTGTGTGTTTGTGTGGGATAGTGTGTGTGTTTGTGTGTGAGATTAGAGTGTGTGTGTATTAGATGAGTGTGGTGTGTTTGATAGTGTGTGTTGTGTGTGAGATAGAGTTTGTGTGTATTAGATAGAGTGTGTGTGAGATAGTGTGATATACCCGGGGTATACTTTGGCTAGGCCACTTTAACCTTGGCATTAGTCTGGCCTGGCTATTTTACAGCCCCCGGGGGGTATATTCTGGCTTTGGAGGGGTGTACTTTGGCCTAGGCCAGAATATACCCGGGATATACTTGGCCTAGGCCACTTTAACCCCGGGCATCTGGGAGGGGTATATTCTGGCCTGTTACACCGGCTCTTGCTACACACAGATGTCCTGGTCGAAAAAGTTGGACCGTATCTGTTTAATTCCTTGCCGGATCAAATAAATAAAACTGCATCAAGGACTATAGTTCATTTTCTTTTGTGGTGCTGAGGTTTCACTTGGACACTGCTGGAACAGAGCCGCACGGGAAGGTAAACTATTAGGGGTTTTTATTTTAACAGGGCAAACACTCGGACAACCCCTTTATGGTAAAATGTACACACTAATTAACACTATGAAAATCTGATGAAAAATTGTTACTTTTTTATCATGTCCGAAAAAAAATGGACGTCTGTCTGACGGGTGCATTTACACTGGAAGATTATTGAGAACAAGCGTTCCTAGAATCCCTCATAATTGTGCAAACAGGCAGATGTTTACCAGACGAATGAACAAAAGCTCCGGCTCATTCTTGGCAGCACATTAACATCGCCATGTGTAAACGGACAACGGACAAGTGCTGCCGAGAAAAATGATGTCCTGTGGACAGAACAATTATGTTAACGATGTGCATGGGAACACCGATCAGGCTGCATTTCCGTCGGTCGATCAATGTGTATGGGGCCTTTCTTCTTGCCCACAGCAGTGCAGGGACTCGGTTTTTGTCATGTTCTCGGTCTCTCGTTCTGAGTCACGTGCTCAGTAATGTGGCAGGAAGTCATTTCTGCTACTTCCCCTGTGATCCCAACAATGGCACAGTCTCGCATGAAGCATAGGCACGATTACATTGGGCGGTAATTCCCTGACGGTGGCACAGAAAAATCACCATCACAAAGGTTTCCTGTGTTAACACAAAGTTAACCTTTAAGGACGAATGTCGAATGAGGGTTGACTGTTGTGAACCACTGCTTGCGAAAAAGAGTCACAGAGACACACGAAAGCTCTGGTGCCATTTTCTTGTCAGTTCTGCAATATGGAGACTCCAGATCCACACCGTCTCCATGAATTGCATGTGCAACATTACAAGAGCGCCACACCAATGCACAGGTGGTGTATGGTATTGCAGCTCAAATCTCATTTACTTTATTGAGTTGAATTAGAACTGTGGGACAGTGTGCCTCCGTTTTGATAATTGTCCATTTTTTTGTGCTGTACAACTCCATTAAGTCCTTTGTAGATGACAAACTCATCTGTACGTATGACAAACGAGGTAGCATGCACCAACTTTGTTTCTGTTGGTCACTATTTGAAATCGGGATATCCGGAGGTACAATAAGGGCCCATACAGCTCCTGGTCACTGCCCGCGTCATGATTCACTACAGCCAGTGATCGGCTGCAAGTCGTCACATATCTGTGTCACGATGTCATTGTCGAAGGAGGATGTCCAGAGAGAAGCATTCAGAATGGAGCGCGGTGAATCCATAAGGTGGATTTGATTTACTAAGTTCCTTTTTTAACCTTTTAAGCTTTTCTTTTTCAATTCATGGCTAGGCTACCTTTCAAACACATTGTCAGGAAGGATAGGTCATCGGTATCAGAGGGTGGGAATCTGGAACTGTTAGCCGGTTCTCACAGGTGATGGTGGTGATGCTAGGTATCGGACCCTGCCGATCTGACAATGATTTTAAGGAAAGGATATCAATATCAAAGTCTGGAGAACCCTTTATTTCAGTGTGCTTCCCTACAAAACAATCGGGGCCACTGTAAGACCTCAAATAAATGCTTTAATTGTTTGTAGGCAAATTTATGGGCATTAAAAGCCCTTATATACATTAGTCCTAAAGTCGGGGGAACTCAGTCAAAAGTCAGTGTATGGGGGACCTTAATCCCTTCGCAGGATTTTGTAGGGGAGAGAAGGTTTGCACGGTTGTCATTCCAATGGCCGAACCTTTTGTTCTTCCTGCAGATAAGCTGTTGACAGAGGGACGCTGGTGAAGGATCTCTCAGAGGGGCACAAGGACCAGTCGGGCAAGCGTTCCTGTGTCGAGAAGATAGCTATTAGTTGTTAGCCAAAAAAAACATTCAGCCATCGAATGTGTGTGGGGCCTTACGCAAAGACTAGAATTTAAGGCTTGAGTTGCCCTGACTAATCCAAGACTGCACAATTCCAGTAATAACATAGATCACGTTACTGGACCAGCGGGTTGGACAATCCTGTGGTGTTTTATCTGACCACCGCTGATATCCGGAATAACAAAGGCCTGGCCTCTGGTTTCAGATTATCTGATTGCTCCTCACAAAGCCATTCTCCAAACAGCCTGATAAAGGCCACAGATACCTGGGGGGCTGCAGGCTGGATCCTTTGTATATAAAGTGGGTCAGGGATTGTGGCAAATATCATCAGCTGGGGACAAGTCATTGCTTACTACAAGGTTTACTCTAGATTAAAAACTGATTGCATGGACGGTCAAGACGGAGGAAAACCGCTAATAAAAACATAGTAAATTCACAAAAAATAACCCAAAAATTCCATTAGATAATTATCTGGCAACCTAGCCAATTTAAGGTTGCCCCTACTGGCCACCATAGACATCAGATACTATATTGAATGCATAGTCAATCTATGGAGGGAGTAGCCAACATCTAACATGTATGGGGCCTCTTGAAGGATTGAAATGTTGAATGTCAAAGCCCAATCTTTGGTACTGGAAGATGAGCTGCCACCATAGGTGTCTGGCAGCTGCTTTACCCCTTCTCTACATATGCAATTTAACATGCATGCTCGGTGAGTAGTGAGTGCAGGGGACATGGGGAAGTCAAAGAGAGCATGTGCCGGCAGTTATCTAAGGCGTATGGGCTCCTTACTTCTCCTTTCCTAAGTCTAATAAGTTGACCATCTGATGTGTATGGGGTCTATCGAGGACATCCTGACAAAAGGAGAGGATCGACTAGGTTCTTTTTTTTCACGTAAAGGTTGTGTCCACTGCTTTAACATCGATGGGCCTAAGAACCAATGTTAAAGTAGTTAGACAACCTCTTTAATAAGCCGCCATCTGAGGTATCTAGTAATGGATTTTTCCCTCTTCCCAGTTGAAACCACCAGAAACACTCAGCCAATCAAGTATATGGTGGGAGAGATAGCTCTTCGCTAAAACGTCGGTTTGGCCAACAGAGTATGGGCCACCTCATGTGTCCTAGGAGTTCAAACATGCCTTCCTAACAACTGGCTGCAGCAGGAGCCTCCCCCCATTTGCTTTGTCTGAAGTACGACCATTAGAGTTCACATGCCGTGTGTGGCATTGCAGGAGCTGATCTGTAACAGCAGACCCACCGGTACACAGATCAGCTCCGTTGTTTCTGATTGAAAACATCATGTTTTTCTCATCCTTTTCAATCATTTTATTAAGCACTATACCACAGATGTATTTCTTTACTCTCAGAGCTGTAGGGGTCCCAGACCTCTGTTATAATGCGCCCTACAAATCCCTTTATAGTAGCACGCAGGCTTTGTGCACGAGCCTACATTTGGAGACTAAGTAGAACTCTTGATTTGGGGTTTTGCAGTCACACCCACCAATATCTTCTGAAGCTGGTCTCGAAAGAAGGAATTTTTTTTGTTTGCTTTGGTATAGGAAGTGGTTTAACTGGTGAGGAGCCCCCAGGTGCTGAGCTGGGGTGGGTATGAAAATGAGTGTGCTTTGTATATCCACATCCACAGATGCTGTACATTGAAGCCCTGTTTACATTACAGTCATGGACAAAAGTTTTGAGAATGACACAATATTAATTTTTACAAAGTCTACTGCTTCACTTTTTTCTAATGGCAATTTGCATATACTCCAGAATGTTATAAAGAGTGATCAGCTTAACAGCAATTACTTGCAAAGTCAATATTTGGCTAGAAAATGAACTTTATCCCCCAAAACACATTTCAACATCATTGCAGCCCTGCCTTAAAAGGACCAGCTAACCTCTTTTCAGTGATTGCTCCATTAACACAGGTGTGGGTGTTGATGAGGACATGGCTGGAGATCAATCTGTCATGATTAAGTAAGAATGACACCACTGGACACTTTAAAGGAGGCTGGTGCTTGGCATCATTGTTTCTCTTCTGTTAACCATGGTTATCTCTAAAGAAACACGTGCAGTCATCATTGCAATGCACAAAAATGGCCTAACAGGGAAGAGTATCGCAGCTAGAAAGTTTGCACCTCAGTCAACAATCTATCGCATCATCAAGAACTTCAAGGAGAGAGGTTCCATTGTTGCCAAAAAGGTCCAGTGCGCCCAAGAAAGACCAGCAAGCTCCAGGACCGTCTCTTAAAGTGTTTCAGCTGCGGGATCGGGCTACCAGCAGTGCAGAGCTTGCTCAGGAATGGCAGCAGGCAGGTGTGAGTGCATCTGCACGCACTGTGAGGCGGAGACTCTTAGAGCAAGGCCTGGTCTCAAGGAGGGCAGCAAAGAAGCCACTTCTCTCCAGAAAAAACATCATGGACAGACTGATATTCTGCAAAAGGTACAGGCAGTGGACTGCTGAGGACTGGGGTTAAAGTTATTTTCTCTGATGAATCCCCTTTTCAATTGTTTGTGACATCAGGAAAACGCCTCATTCGGGAAGTCAAGGTGAGCGCTCCACCAGTCTTGTCTCATGCCAACTGTTTATAAGCATCCTGAAAACATTCATGTGTGGGGTTGCTTCTCAGCCAAGGGAATCGGCTCTTCTCACAGTCTTGCCTAAAAACACAGCCATGAATAAAGAATGGTACCAGAATGTCCTCCAAGAGCAACTTTCTCCAACCCTCCAAGAGCAGTTTGGCGATCAACAATGCCTTTTTCCAGCATGATGGGCACCTTGCCATAAAGCAAAGGTGATAAACTAAATGGCTCAGGGAACAAAAACATAGAGGATTTTGGGTCCATGGCCTGGAAACTCCCAGATCTTAATCCCATTGAGAACTTGTGGTCAATCATCAAGAGACGGGTGGACAAACAAAAACCTAAAATTCTGACAAAATGAAAGCATTGATTGTGCAAGAATGGACTGCTATCAGTCAGGATTTGGTCCAGAAGTTGATTGAGAGCATGCCAGGGAGAATTGCAGAGGTCCTGAAGAAGAAGGGTCAACTGTTATGATTTGGTAGCTTAGGAGTGCAGGTAAAAAAGGCAATACACCAGAGCAGTTGGAATCTATGAGATTGCAGTACCCTGACTAACCACAACAAACTAGAGGCAGCGTGGAGCGTTCCTTACGTTGGTCCGACGCCTCGTCACAGCCTGAGAAACTAACTATACCTAAAGATAGAAAGAGGAAAAGCTATCTGCCGCGGAGCAGATCCCCAAAGAAACATAGAAAGCCCCCAAACATGTAATGGCGGTTAGACAAGAAGAAATACTGACACAGACAGAAAATAGTATGAGCAAACGTTGGGGCCCAAACTATCTAAATAGAAAAGGATAGGAAGGGCACTTACTGCAATCCCAAAAAACCCTGAAAGCACCTACTTTACTAATTTCAAAACACCTGAGATCACACGACCTCTACCACCTAAATTAGTTCTCTGGTGTAACAAAATCAAACAGCAGCCACTGAAAAAACTGGAAAAAAGCAAATGTGCAAACATCAGTGGCTGAAACAAAACTGAAGAGGGCAAAAGCCCCGGAGGGGACCCTGAAGGCCCCCACAGAAGTGCAGGACAAAATGCAAAAATCAAGCACAAAAGCAAAAAGAAGAAAATGTCTTATCTGTTAGCGGGAGAAGCAGACACGACACAGCAGGCTACAAAGGAAACAGGAATCAAGGATTGAGACCAGAACAATTGATCACGGCAACCCTGATGGGAAGGTGACTCCCTTATATAAGACCAGTCAGTAACACCTGATTCCCATCCTCACAATCTTCACTGGACAGTCCAGTACCGTTTGTAACCACCAGAGGGAGCCTCTGCTCAGAACTCATTTCAAGTCCATTCACAACAGTACCCCCCCCTTGAGGAGGGGTCACCGAACCCTCACTTGAGCAACCAGGTCGGTCAGGATGAGTTCTATGATACGCACGGATGAGTCTCCTAGCATGGATGTCCGAAGCAAACACCCAAGAATTGTCTTCTGACCATAACCTCTCACTTAAAATACTGGAGTTTCCGTCTAGAAAAACGAGAATTCAAAATTTTTCTCAACCACAAAACTCCATATTTCCCTCAACCAGAACAGGGTCAGGAGGCAAGCAGTAGGAACCACTGGCTCAACAAACTCTTCAACAAGGACTTGTGGAACACATTATGGATCTTAAATGTTCCTGGAAGAAGCAAACGAAAAGAAACAGGATTAAGAATCTCCATGATCTTATAAGGTCCAATGAACCTAGGCTTAAATTTAGGAGATGCCACTCTCATAGGAATATTTTTTGAGGACAACCAGACCAAGTCCCCACTTTAAACCGGGGACCCTCAGTCCTATGCCGGTTAGCAAACCGCTGGGCCCTCTCCTGAGGAGGGACAACCTCTGCACTACCTGGTCCCAAATCTGTTGCATACGCTCCACAACAGAGTCAACACCTGGACAGACAGAAGCCTCCGTCTGTCCTGAAGAAAATCGAGGGTGAAACCAGAATTACAGAAAAATGGAGACATCAAAGTGGCAGAGCTAGCCCTATTATTAAGAGCAAACTCAGCCAAAGGCAAAAATAGACCCAGTCATCCTGATCAGCAGACACAAAGCATCTTAGATAAGTCTCCAATGTCTGATTTGTTCTCTCAGTTTGACCATTGGTCTGAGGATGAAACGCCGAGGAGAAAGACAATTGAATCACCAAGTTTAGAACAAAAGGTCCTCCAAAATCTGGAAACAAACTGGACTCCTCTGTCAGACACAATGTTCTCAGGAATGCCGTGTAAACGAACCACGTGAAGGAACAAAGGTACCAATTCAGAGGAGGAAGGCAACTTAGGTAATGGCAAAAAGATGTATCATCTTGGAAAACCTATCACAAATCACCAGATGACGGTCATTCTCTGAGAAACAGGGAGGTCGGAAATGAAATCCATAGAGATATGGGTCCATGGTCTCTTGGGCACAGCAATGGCATCAACAAACCACTAGAGCGAGAGCAAGGCTTGGAGCGAGAGCAAGTCCCCCAGGACTGCACAAATTCCCTGACATCACGAGACAAGGTAGGCCACCAAAAGGACCGACTAACCAAGTCTCTGGTACCAAAAATTCCGGGATGACCGGCCAACGCGGAACAATGAATCTCAGACATCACACTCTTTTTCCAGTGGTCCGGGACAAACAATTTCCCAATAGGGCAGCGCTCGGGCCTATCCTCCTGACACCCCTCCAGAGCCAGTCTCAAATTGGGCGAGATGGCGGAAAGAACTACACCTTCTTTCAAAATAACAGAAGGATCAGATAACTCAGGAGAGTCCGCAAGGAAACTCTTGAAAGGGCATCCGCCTTAACATTCTTAGTGCCAGGAAGAAAGGAAAACCACAAATTAAAACGTGTGAAAAACAAGGCCCCCCTGGCCTGTTAGGATTAAGTCGCTTGGCAGATTCCAGATAAACCAGATTCTTATGGTCAGTAAGGACCACCACCTGATGCAGGGGCGTAACTAGGAACGGCAGGGCCCCACAGCAAACTTCACAATGGGGCCCCCCCCTCGCGCGCGTTGCCAATCCGGTCTACCCAAGTTGTGTTAAGAAAGATACCTTTATTATCCAAATTAGAGGTTTTTGGAGTAATGATAGTGAAATAACAGAAAAGAACCAACTCCCAGGAAGCAACTGAGGTAGTGACGAAGGTAGGCTTTCTCCAGAGTAAATATGTGAAGAAACTTGTAATCCAGCCTGCAAATTGCTTTCAAAACAGATGATTTATTCAGTAGAACAACAGTCCGGTATACAGAATAATCTAAGATTGTTCTGTATACCGTACTTCTGCACCACGCCCTCACCAATTACACATGTGAGGAGTGACAGCCTCAGCTCTGCTACATGTGAGGAGTGACAGCCTCAGCTCTGCTACATGTGAGGAGTGACAGACTCAGTTCTGCTACATGTGAGGAGGAACAGCCTCAGCTCTGCTAATGTGAGTAGGGACAGCCTCAGCTCTGCTACATTCGAGGAGTGACAGCCTCAGCTCTGCTACATGTAAGGAGTGACAGCCTCATCTCTGCAACATGTGAGGAGTGACAGCCTCAGCTCTGCTACTTGTATAGCAAAGCTGAGGCTGTCACTCCGCGCATGTAGCAGAGATCAGGCTGTCACTCCTCGATGTAGCAGAGCTGAGGTTGCTACTTGTCACATGTAGCAGAGCTGAGGTTGTTACTTGTCACATGTAGCAGAGCTGAGGTTGTTACTTGTCACATGTAGCAGAGCTGAGGTTGTTACTTGTCACATGAGCAGAGCTGAGGTTGTTACTTGTCACATGAGCAGAGCTGAGGTTGCTACTTGTCACATGTAGCAGAGCTGAGGTTGTTACATGTAGCAGAGCCGAGGTTGCTACTTGTCACATGTAGCAGAGCTGAGGTTGTTACTTGTCACATGTAGCAGAGCCGAGGTTGCTACTTGTCACATGTAGCAGAGCTGAGGTTGTTACTTGTCACATGAGCAGAGCTGAGGTTGTTACTTGTCACATGAGCAGAGCTGAGGTTGCTACTTGTCACATGTAGCAGAGCTGAGGTTGTTACTTGTCACATGTAGCAGAGCCGGGTTGCTACTTGTCACATGTAGCAGAGCTGAGGTTGTTACTTGTCAAATGTAGCAGAGCCGAGGTTGTTACTTGTCACATGTAGCAGAGCTGAGGTTACTTGTCACATGTAGCAGAGCTGAGGTTGCTACTTGTCACATGTAGCAGAGCTGAGGTTACTTGTCACATGTAGCAGAGCCGAGGTTGCTACTTGTCACATGAGCAGAGCTGAGGTTGTTACTTGTCACATGAGCAGAGCTGAGGTTGTTACTTGTCACAAATAGCAGAGCTGAGGTTGCTACTTGTCACAAGTAGCAGAGTTGAGGTTGTTACTTGTCACATGTAGCAGAGCTGAGGTTGCTACTTGTCACATGTAGCAGAGCTGAGGTTGCTACTTGTCACATGTAGCAGAGCTGAGGTTACTTGTCACATGTAGCAGAGCTGAGGTTGCTACTAGTCACATGAGCAGAGCTGAGGTTGCTACTTGTCACATGTACCAGAGCCGAGGTTGCTACTTGTCACATGTAGCAGAGCTGAGGTTGCTACTTGTCACATGGTTATGCATGCAGAGCTGAGGTTGCTACTTGTCACATGAGCAGAGCTGAGGTTGTTACTTGTCACATGAGCAGAGCTGAGGTTGTTACTTGTCACATGAGCAGAGCTGAGGTTGCTACTTGTCACATGAGCAGAGCTGAGGTTGTTACTTGTCACATGAGCAGAGCTGAGGTTGCTACTTGTCACATGAGCAGAGCTGAGGTTGCTACTTGTCACATGAGCAGAGCTGAGGTTGCTACTTGTCACATGAGCAGAGCTGAGGTTGCTACTTGTCACATGAGCAGAGCTGAGGTTGTTACTTGTCACATGAGCAGAGCTGAGGTTGTTACTTGTCACATGAGCAGAGCTGAGGTTGTTACTTGTCACATGAGCAGAGCTGAGGTTGCTACTTGTCACATGTAGCAGAGCTGAGGTTGTTACTTGTCACATGTAGTAGAGCCGAGGTTGCTACTTGTCACATGTAGCAGAGCTGAGGTTGTTACTTGTCAAATGTAGCAGAGCTGAGGTTGTTACTTGTCACATGTAGCAGAGCTGAGGTTGCTACTTGTCACATGTAGCAGAGCTGAGGTTGCTACTTGTCACATGTAGCAGAGCTGAGGTTGTTACTTGTCACATGTAGTAGAGCCGAGGTTGCTACTTGTCACATGTAGCAGAGCTGAGGTTGTTACTTGTCAAATGTAGCAGAGCTGAGGTTGTTACTTGTCACATGTAGCAGAGCTGAGGTTACTTGTCACATGTAGCAGAGCTGAGGTTGCTACTTGTCACATGTAGCAGAGCTGAGGTTGCTACTTGTCACATGTAGCAGAGCTGAGGTTACTTGTCACATGTAGCAGAGCTGAAGTTGCTACTTGTCACATGAGCAGAGCTGAGGTTGTTACTTGTCACATAAGCAGAGCTGAGGTTGTTACTTGTCACAAATATCAGAGCTGAGGTTGCTACTTGTCACAAGTAGCAGAGTTGAGGTTGTTACTTGTCACATGTAGCAGAGCTGAGGTTGCTACTTGTTACATGTAGCAGAGCTGAGGTTGTTACTTGTCACATGTAGCAGAGATCAGGGTGTCACTCGTCACTTGTAGCAACCATGAGGCTGTTACTGGGCCAGGGGGATGCTACTGGTGACTGAGGTCCCGTGCCCAACAGGGCCCAGGGGAGGTTAGTGGTGACTTGAGGCTTGCGTCAAACAGGGCCCAGGAGCCCGAGGCCCTGTTGGAATGCGGGCCCCTTGCTACCTGGGCCCTGTGTTGAATGTGGGCCCCCTGCACTGCAGCCTGGGGCCTGGGCCCTGTTGAATGTGGGCCCTGTTAGATCCTGCCTGCACCTGCCCTCCCAGTCACCATTGAGCAGCCAAGCCTCTTCTCACTGTTGAGAGACTCACGGTACTCACCCTGCTCGCCCGGGCTTCCACCTGCTTGTCCAGTCAGCCTGCTGCTTCATGTGGTCTGCCTGGCCGTCTGCTGTCCGCCCCCACATGCACACACGCTGTGACAGACGGACCATAATGCACTGGGCCGCAGCTTAAAGCTACAGTGCTCATTTCTGTTCGCTGTCTGCATTTACAACACTGTAGTGTCTCTTTAAAACAACAAGTGTTGTTATGCATCAGCGTTCAGAGTCAGAAGCCTGAACAAAATGTTGGGAGGGGGCCCGAGCGCGGATCCATTTGCCAGCGTGCTCGGGCCCCCCTTTTTGCTCCTAAATCACAGGGCAGCTGCAGCAGGGACGGGCCCCCTTCTAGCCCGGGCCCTGTGGCACCTGCTTCCCCTGCTTCCACTATAGTTCCGCCCCTGACCTGATGTTTGGCTCCCTCCAGCCAATGTCTCCACTCTTCAAAAGCCCACTTCATGGCCAATAACTCCCGATTACCCACGTCATAATTACGTTCAGTAGGAGAAAATTTTCGAGAGAAAAAGGCACAAGGGTTACTTTTAGAGGTCTCTGGATCTCTTTGGGACAAAACGGCACCTGCCCCAATTTCAGAGGCATCAACCTCCACCTGAAATGGCAGAGAAACATCAGGCTGCCGTAGAACAGGAGCAGAAGTGAATCTCTGCTTAAGTTCCTGAAATGCAGAGACTGCCTCAGGAGGCCAATTCACCACATCAGAACCCTTTTTGGTCAAATCAGTTAATGGTTTAACAATAACCGAGAAATTACCAATAAATTTACGATAAAAATTGGCAAAACCCAAAAATCTTTGAAGAGCCTTTAATGAAGTAGGTTGGACCCAATCACAGATGGCCTGAACCTTGACCGGGTCCATTTCAATAACAGATGGGGACAAAATAAATCCCAAAAATGAGATCCTCTGTACGCCAAAAAGACACTTTGATCCCTTCACATACAGAGCATTCTCTCTCAAAATCTGGAATACAGTTCGAACATGTTTCACATGAGAGTCCCAGTCATTGGAAAAAATCAAGATATCATCCAAATAAACAATCAGAAATTTATCCACAAAATCCCTGAAAATGTCATTCATGAAGGACTGGAAGACAGAAGGAGCATTAGTGAGCCCAAAGGGCATCACAAGGTACTCAAAATGCCCCTCAGGGGTGTTAAATGCCGTCTTCCATTCATCCCCGTGCTTAATGCGAATAAGGTTATATGCCCCCCTGAGGTCAAGCTTGGTAAACCAAGTAGCGTTTTTCACCCTGGAAAACAGGTCAGAAATCAAGGGTAACGGGTATTGATATTTCACAGTAATATTGTTCAAAAGACGATAATCAATACACGGCCTTAATGAACCATCCTTTTTGGCCACAAAGAAAAAACCGGCACCTAAGGGTGAAGAGGATGGTCTGATATGACCTTTCTCCAAAGACTCCTTGATATAAGACCGCATAGCGTCATGTTCAGGTACAGACAAGTTAAAAAGGCGACCTTTAGGGAATTTACTACCAGGCACTAATTCAATAGCGCAGTCATAGCTCCTATGGGGAGGCAAGGATGCAGATTTACTTTCGCTAAACACATCAGAAAAATCAATCAAAAAGTCAGGAACATCCTGAGCCTGGGGGGAGGCAGAAAAAACAGGAGTGTTGGTATTAACACATGGCAGCCCAACTGGTTACAGACACAGATTTCCAATCCAAAACAGGATTATGAGACTGTAACCAAGGGAAACCCAGCACGATAATGTCATGCAGATTATACAGAACCAAAAATTTGCAGCTCTCCTGATGATCAGGTTCAACCCTCATTATCACCTGAGTAGAGAACTGAGGTTTATTCTCAGCCAAAGGGGTAGAATCGATCCCAGTAGGGGAATAGACTTCTGTAGGGGTATCAAGGGAAACCCACAACGTTTAGCGAAATCAAAATCCATCAGGTTAATAGCTGCTCCCGAATCAACGAAAGCCTGAGCAGAAAATGAGGACAGAGAGCATATCAGAGTAACAGTTAATAAAAACTTAGTCTGAACACTACCCAAGACAACTGAGCGTGCAAAACGTCTTCCCCGCTTAGGGCAGACTGAAATAGCATGAGAGGCATCACCACAGTAGAAACATAACCCATTGCGCTTTCGAAACTCATGACGCTGTGCCCCAGAAACCACTCTATCACACTGCATGGGTTCAGAAGCAGGTTCACAAGGCAACACTATTCCACGCATACTTCTCCGCTCACGCAAACGTCTGTCAATTTGAATCGCTAATGACATAGAATCATTGAGACCAGAGGGGACAGGGAATCCCACCATAACATACTTTACATTATCTGACAGACCCTTCCGAAAAAGGGCTGCCAAAGCGTCGTCATTCCATTTGGTCAGGACTGCCCACCTACGGAATCTCTGACAGTATAACTCAGCGTCATCAAGCCCCTGATTTAATGCCAACAAGGCTTTTTCAGCTTGATCAGTGACATTAGGCTCATCGTACAATAACCCCAAGGCCTGAAAAAATGCATCAACATCACTCAAAACAGAATCCCCAGGTGTCAGGGAAAAAGCCCAATCCTGAGGATCGCCGTGCAGGAGAGAGATGACAATTTGAACCTGCTGCGCTGCGTTCCCTGAGGACTTAGATTTTAAGGCAAAAAACAATTTACAATTATTTTTGAAATTCAGAAACTTGGCTCGATCCCCCAAAAACAAATCTGGCATGGGAATCCTAGGTTCCACAATAGGCAACCTAGCAAGATAGGTAGCAATACTCTGAACCTCAGTGGCAAGCTGATCCACACGGCCAGACAACTGTGCAAACTCCATTGAGAGAAAAAATCCTCCCCAGCACCCAGAGATACAGAGGGAAAAAAAAAAATGCAACAAACAGAAAAATATCTCTGACAACTCTGACAACCTTTTTTTTTTCTTTCACAATATTTTTCCCTTCTGTGAGTACCATATAATTTTCAGTTTTGGCCGGTGATACTGTTATGATTTGGTAGCTGAGGAGTGCAGGTAAAAAAGGCAATACACCAGAGCAGTTGGAATCTATGAGATTGCAGTACCCTGACTAACCACCACAACTAGAGGCAGCCGTGGAGCGTTCCTACGTTGGTCCTAGACGCCTCGTCACAGCCTGAGAAACTAACTATACCTAAAGATAGAAAGAGGAAAGCTATCTGCCCCGGAGCAGATCCCCAAAGAACATAGAAAGCCCCCAAACATGTAATGGCGGTTAGACAAGAAGAAATACTGACACAGACAGAAAATAGTATGAGCAAACGTTGGGGCCCAAACTATCTAAATAGAAAAGGATAGGAAGGGCACTTACTGCAATCCCAAAAAACCCTGAAAAGCACCAACTTTACTAATTTCAAAAACACCTGAGATCACACGACTTCTACCACCTAAATTAGTTCTCTGGTGTAACAAAATCAAAACAGCAGCCACTGAAAAAACTGGAAAAAGCAAATGTACAAACATCAGTGGCTGAACAAAACTGAGAGGGCAAAAGTCCCCGGAGGGGACCCTGAAGGCCCCCACAGAAGTGCAGGACAAAATGCAAAAATCAAGCACAAAAGCAAAAAGAAGAAATGTCTTATCTGTTAGCAGAAGAAGCAGACACGACACAGCAGGCTACAAAGGAAACAGGAATCAAGGATTGAGACCAGAACAATTGATCACCGGCAACCCTGATGGGAAGGTGACTCCCTTATATAAGACCAGTCAGTAACACCTGATTCCCAATCCTCACAATCTTCACTGGACAGTCCAGTACCGTTTGTAACCACCAGAGGGAGCCTCTGCTCAGAACTCATTTCAAGTCCATTCACAACAGTCAACACTGCAAATATTGACTTGCTGCATTAACTCATTCTAACTCTCAATATAAGCTTTTGTTACTCATATGTTTGCAATTATATTTCTGTCTGTGATAAAAACATCTGTCAAACACACATAAAAACCAGAGGGCAGCAGATCATGTGAAAATATAATATTTGTGTCATTCTCAAAACTTTTGGCCATGACTGTACACTTATCCAGAGCAGATGTTCTCCCAGACAACGATAAAGAGACACCTACACAAAACATCCGCCGCCATGATGGTGTCTTCTCTAATAACTGGAACTTTACCAGTTAACCACGCCACTCCAACCAAAAGCTGTAAGACTACAACTCCCAGCAAGTGCTCAGGCTGCCCATAGAGAACTGAGATTAGTGCTCGCTAGGACCTCTTGCACCTGGCGTTGATCAGGAGGTGGGGTATGTATGATAGTTCATACCTCCCGCTACCATTTTCACACCACATCTCACCAAATATAACTTTTACGCTGCAAAAAAGTTTGCTCCCTGATCGCTGGCTGATCTCTGGACGCGCGATACGGGGTGAGCACCCCTTAAATGTGCATTTATTTAAAGGAGCTTTACAGGGTTAGGCCCTGGATACAAAATATTTAGCGGTCAGCCGGACAACATCTATTTTCCTCCAACTTCCCCATACACGGGAGTGTTCAAATGAACTCTCCTGTGTTCTCTGTTATGATTTGGTAGTTGAGGAGTGCAGGTAAAAAGGCAATACACCAGAGCAGTTGGAATCTATGAGATTGCAGTACCCTGACTAACCACCACAACTAGAGGCAGCCGTGGAGCGTTCCTACGTTGGTCCTAGACGCCTCGTCACAGCCTGAGAAACTAACTATACCTAAAGATAGAAAGAGGAAAGCTATCTGCCCGGAGCAGATCCCCAAAGAACATAGAAAGCCCCCAAACATGTAATGGCGGTTAGACAAGAAGAAATACTGACACAGACAGAAAATAGTATGAGCAAACGTTGGGGCCCAAACTATCTAAATAGAAAAGGATAGGAAGGGCACTTACTGCAATCCCAAAAAACCCTGAAAAGCACCAACTCTACTAATTTCAAAAACACCTGAGATCACACGACCTCTACCACCTAAATTAGTTCTCTGGTGTAACAAAATCAAAACAGCAGCCACTGAAAAAACTGGAAAAAGCAAATGTACAAAACATCAGTGGCTGAACTAAACTGAGAGGGCAAAAGCCCCCGGAGGGGACCTTGAAGGCCCCCACAGTAGTGCAGGACAAAATGCAAAAATCAAGCACAAAAACAAAAAGAAGAAAATGTCTTATCTGTTAGCAGAAGATGCAGACACGACACAGCAGGCTACAAAGGAAATAGGAATCAAGGATTGAGACCAGAACAATTGATCACCGGCAACCCTGATGGGAAGGCGACTCCCTTAAATAAGACCAGTCAGTAACACCTGATTCCCAATCTTCACTGGACAGTCCAGTACCGCTTGTAACCACCAGAGGGAGCCTCTGCTCAGAACTCAATTCAAGTCCATTCACAACAGTTCTCTATGAGACTCCTCTGGAAGCCACTTATTTCATGGAGATATCGGACATACCAGATCCTGTAGAAATCATAGTCTAATGTGATGTCTAATGTGTGGGGGCCTCTATTCCCAGGTAGGCGAGTTATCGCCAAAGCACTGATCGTTGGGGGTCTTGAGGCTCTGAAGTGCATGCGTTTGCACCGTTAATACTGAGCCATCTCTGGCAGTCCTACCGACAATGCCTGGAGCAGTTGTGCACACTGGGGCACATGCTCAATAACTGTTTCATTCTAAAGGTCCCCATACATAGTAGATGAACTGCTGATCTCGGCTAGATGTGATGGGGAAAATAGGGAAAGTTCTATTCAGTGAGGTTCCCAATAGTCAGGCTCCCAACAATCACCTATACTGTGCTTAAGTGATAACTTGCCCAGTTGGAAAAAAGTCTCAAAGGAGTTATTTGGGATTTTGGGCTTCTTTGGCTTTGGAGGCTAAGAACTTACCAACAGGTATTTGCTAACTACCTTCCTGTTCTGCTGTCACAATACTTTTGCAGGATTTCTTGGGGAAAGGGGCTTCTTCTCTATCGCTCAAGCTGGGGGGTCCCCCAGTCTATCCCTGTCTCGCAGATTACCCCGGAAGGTGGAGACGCCGTGGTCACGTGCCTTGCTATGCTCCTGACTTACCCTTACCACCCAGAATGGTGTGAGGCCGAAGTGTTTAGGATTACACTAACCAGACAGACAAGGGAAGACAAACAGGGATAAATGAAAACTGAAATCATACAAAACACACTCACCAAACAACAGAGTGGAACACAGGGAAGGGTAAGGTGGGTGAAACTAAATAGGAGAGGATGAGGATGAAAGCGCAAACAAACTCCACACAGAAATTGCCAGAACAACTCTCCAAACATCAACTCCAAACACCAAACAACTCCTCCAACTCGAAACTAGGCAGAATGAGCTCTCACTGCCAATTCCCAAATGCCAGTGAGGAGCATATATAACAGAGGGGAGTGTCCAACACAGAACAGCTGAGACAATCCATGATGGAGAGTTCCAGGACATAAACTGAACTGATTAACCTTAACAATCCTAGACTTACAGTTGTGGAAACAGTTCTAACCAGCACAGGAGTTTGGATAACCAAACGCTGACCCCTCTCTGTTTGTGACGTCTGACATGCGAGTTAATGTTTTGGCTCAGGCGGCAATTCCATGGCTTCATTTAACCTTAAGTCAAAAGAGCAGCTCTTTCACTTCCACTCTGCTCTATTGACAGGGCATCACTGCAGACACTATGCTAATTGACTGCTCCCTGCAGTTAGGCAGAGGGGAGCCGGCTGTCAATCAGCATGATGTCAGCAGTGACACTCCGTCGACAGAGCAGAGCAAAAGTGAAAGAGCTGTACTGTCAATGTGACATCACCAGAAGCATCGCTGGTAGGTAGCAGTCTATGACAGCTCTAAGTCGGAAGGGATTAGAGCCAGGCAGAACAGGCAGATAGCTAGCAACTACATCAGCTAATAAGAACCTAGATCCTGAGGGAGCAAAAAACAAAGTTCTGGACAACCCATTAACCAGCAGGAATTGTCCATTTTAACCAACTTTATTCTAAAGTGCTTGGGTACCAATAAGGCCTCCAAGCACACTGAGCTAAAATGAGCCAAACCAGCAAATATCGCCAGGATCAGCTGATAATATAATGTGTATGAAGCTCCGCAGGCTGCCGGGGTGGGAGAAGGAACTGATACGTTGGATTTACAACAGGCAATCCTTTTGTTCTACCAGTGATAAAAAAAAAGAAAAGTCTGGCAGCGACACTCTCGTAGAGAACATGGAACGCTCTTCCGAGAGAAAGCTGTCACCTGAACCATGGTTTGGCCGTCAGCAACCTAATGTGTATGGGGGCTTTGGCTGCTCAGGTGGATGTAATACAGATGGAGCATAAGGAAGGGTTGTGGTCTCAGCAATCATCACTTCCTTTATACTGAGGGCATGACTGTATACCCAGGCGTTCTCTTGGCGTACTTAAGGATGTGATGAAGGAATGTGAGCCGCTTATCAGCACTGTGAGGTGATCTCATGAGCCCCCCACCACCCGTCAGCATTGTGGGATTGTGGCGACAGACTATGTTCTTGGCTGCTCCCCCGCTGATGTCATTGGGTTTTGGTCAAGGCATTATGAGCGAGCAGAAACACAGTGTGTTCTCTGGTTATTGAGCAATGCCATGAAAATTACAGCCAAGATCCAGCGTTATTATACTAACACAAGACACATCCGCAAACCGTCACGTAACGGACCCCCAGCCAAACAAGATGGGCAGGCCGCATCTACTATATATCTGTGACTCACAGTGGTAACTAGTGTATACACTATACACCCGGGGTCTCACAAGTCTATGAACATGTGCGTAATGTGTATGGGATACGTACGTACAAATATTGCAATCTGAACATTATTTAACCCCAGAATTGAAGCCCACAGAAGACAGAACATCTGCAAATTGGGTGATGTCTCAAGCATAAAGGGCTTCGTTACTTTTGCAGTTTGGCTTGAGATAAAACACATCAAATACCTGGACTAGCTAGGGGGTGTGTAGACTTTGACATCTGATTGTAAGTTAGAAATATGGATAATGCTTATATTGGATGAAGATCTATTCGCAGGACCCAGCCCAGCTACCAGATCGGTAATCTGGGACCGCTGGATGGAAGCCCTGAGAGCCACCTTCTACATCCCGGCAACCGAGGTTTTTCTTTTAGATGGCTACCTTGTCATCATAGTGACATTACGTCATGCCAGGACTCTTCAAACCAAAACAATAGCAGCAAATTTCGGGATATCGCAGCCACAGATTACCGCTTCGGCAGCTGGACTGGGTTCTGTGCATGGATTTACATCAACTCTACAACTGCTGTTTATAGGTGGGTCGATACTGATGATTTCTCGACAGCACGTCATTTTGTGGAAACAGCACAAATGCTGTCAAGAACAATGATACTCTGTGCGCATAGAACGATCATATTTGCGATTGTTCTGTGTGTATATGAAGTGTGGTTGGCCGATCTGAACAGGCCAATAAACACTGTATGAAAGCCGATCGGTAGTCGTTTAACCACGGTCGACACGTGAAACCCAGCCTCAGTCAAGACAGCGGTACAAAATGTTAAGATCATTGCCTTGCACAAAAGAAAGTTAAAGGACACAAAAAGATACAAAGGCACTAAATGTTCCTAGAGATAGGGCTAGAAACAGAGATAATAAGTGCAATTATGGGAGCACTGACTACACTACCTAGATGTGGCAGGAAGATGAAGCTGTCATCGGCTGCCATCGGGTTATTGATGATTCAGGTGATCAAACACCCTGGAACGAGTGCAAGAGACCTGCAGGATGATGTGGTGGCAGAAGCAGTGAGGTTTAGTTCTACACCAGGGGTCTCAAACTCGGCAGAGTAAATGGGCCGCACATAAAAAAAAATTTAAGCTGGCGGGCCGCATTCCTTTCAAACTTAATACAGTACAAAATTATTGTTAAACAATAATCCCATTCATGTAGTAATATGCCCCATCATGATCCCCTTTATGCAGAAATATGCCCCGTCATGATCCCCTTCATGCAGAAATGCGCCCCATCATGATCCCATTCATGTAGAAATCTGCCCCATCATGATCCCCTTCATGCAGAAATGCATCATTTCCTCCTCCCCATCACCCCATCATTGCCCTCTCCCCAACACCATCGTTGCACTCTTCCCATCACTCCCATAATTGGCCCTCTCCCCATCACCGCCATCATTGGCCCTCTCCCCAACACTGGCACTCTCCCATCACCGCCATCATTGGCCCTCTCACCATCACTCCCATCATTGGCCCTGTCCCCATCACTGGCCCTCTCCCCATCAACGCCATCATTGGCCCTCTCCACATCACTCCTTTCATTGGCACTCTCACCATCACTCCCATCATTGGCCCTGTCCCCATCACTTCC
This sequence comes from Oophaga sylvatica, assembly GCA_033576555.1. NCBI lineage: Eukaryota > Metazoa > Chordata > Amphibia > Anura > Dendrobatidae > Oophaga > Oophaga sylvatica. Next base: position 554,084,900 of record JARQOD010000004.1, on the reverse strand, counting down.
ATCATTGGCCCTGTCCCCATCACTTCCATCATTGACCCTCTCCCCATCATTGGCCCTGTCCCCATCACTCTTATCATTGGCCCTCTCCCCATCATTGGCCCTGTCCCCATCACTGGCCCTCTCCCCATCACTCCCATCATTGGCCCTCTCCCCATCACTCCCATCATTGGCCCTCTCCCATCACTGGCCCTCTCCCATCATCGCCATCATTTCTCCACAGCGGCCACACTCAGCACACACAGACACACACACAAGACACACACACTCGCCACACACACACACTCACCACACACACACACACAAACCACAGCAGCTTCACTGACACAGCGGCCACACTCACCTCTCCGCGCCGCCGGCAGCTTCCTTCCTCTCACACATTGAGCAGCGCTGCCGGCCATGGCTGGATGACATCATCTTTCAGCTCCGCGACCGCGCCGCTCAATGTGTGAGAGGAAGCTGCAGCAATGATGAGGCGAGGCGCTCTCCTCCTCTCTTCTATCGTGAGACATGTGGTGCACCGCGGGCCGCAGATGCCTGCCTCAGGGGCCGCATGCGGCCTGCGTGTTTGAGACCTCTGGTCTACACAGTAAGGCAGTGGTCCCCAACCTGTAGTTCAGGAGCCACATGTGGCTTTCAGGCCCATGAATTGTGGCTCACGGCTGCCTGCCAGCTTAGTTCATTAGCTCCAGGTCCAGTAAACAGGTATGAAGAGCACTTGTCAAAATGGTGAATTTTCTGAATAGCCCTGCACAGAAGAACAGATCTGTTCGCCCATATACTAATGGGGTTTAGAGATAATTTAAGTGTGGTACGCTGGAGACAGGATGATACTACCTGGGGGTATTGTGGGAACCCCTGGATCTTGGTATTCTGCTTTGGGGTGATTTCTGTGGAAAAGCTTTGGTTATCATTATACCCGTAATGGGGGATTTGGTTTCTACTACTGTGAGTGTGGCAAAAGATGGATGTGGCTCATGACCCTCTCTCAATGCTGAATGTGGCTAACGATCCTCTCTCGGAGATGAATGTGGCTGGCAATCCTCTCTCAGAGCTGAATGTGGCTAACGATCCTTCTCGGAGCTGAATGTGGCTCGCGATCCTCTCTGAGCTGAATGTGGCTAACGACCCTCTCTCGGAGATGAATGTGGCTGGCGATCCTCTCTCAGAGCTGAATGTGGCTAACGATCCTCTCTCGGAGCTGAATGTGGCTCGCGATCCTCTCTAGGAGCTGAATGTGGCTAACGATCCTCTCTCGGAGCTGAATGTGGCTCGCGATCCTCTCTCAGAGCTGAATGTGGCTAACGATCATCTCTCGGAGCTGAATGTGGCTAGTAACCGTCTCTCTGAAATGAACGTTGCTTGCGATCCTCTCGCTGAGCTGAATGTGCTTGTGACCCTCTCTCGAAGCCGAATGTGGCTTGCGACCTTCTCTCAGAGCTGAATGTGGCTAACGATCCTCACTCAGAGCTGAATGTGGCTAATGATCCTCTCTCAGAGCTGAATGTTGCTCGCGATCCTCTCTCGGAGCTGAATGTGGCTCACAATCCTCTCTCAGAGCTGAATGTGGCTCACGATCCTCTCTCAGAGCTGAATGTGGCTAACCATCCTCTCTCGGAGCTGAATGTGGCTCGTAACCGTCTCCCTGAGATGAACTTTGCTTGCGATCCTCTCGCTGAGCTGAATGTGGCTTGCGACCATCTCGCGGCGCTGAATGGGGCTCGCGACCTTTTCTCAGAGATGAATGTGGCTAACGTCCCTCTCTCTGAGATGAATGTTGATCGCAATCCTCTTGCTGAATATGGCTCTCAATGTCAGAAAGGTTGGGGACCACTGCAGTAAGGCGTTCCTCAGGTGTACATGATTTTGCAGTTATGCAAAAAGCGTTCTGAGTTTGGATCCGATTTTCTTCCATGTTTGGTCAGAGTACTATTTTTTTACCATCAGTGATTTCAATGGAAGAAAAAAGGAATAAATTACAAATCTTCTCCTATCCATTAAATGTTAATCACAGATGGCACATGGACAACATACTGATGTGATTTTCACAGAACCATAGACTTGTCTGGGTAATTTTGATCTGTGACTCAGATCAAAAAAAGACACGTCTCTGATATTTTTAGTGACAAACAGTCTGAGAAAAAATACAGACATGTGGCTAGCACCATAGGCTGTAATGGGTAAGTATTTGATCTGTGAAAACTACAAATAAAACACTGAAGTATGGCAGTGGTACATTGATGGTTGCAGTGAAGCATGGCGGTAGTTCAGTGATGGTTGCAGTGAAGTATGGCAGTGGCTTAGTGATGGATGCGGTGAAGCATGGCGGTGGTTCAGTGATGACTGCAGTGAAGTATGGCAATGTCTCAACGATGATTGCAGTAAACCATAGCAGTGGTTCAGTGATGGCTGCTGTGAAGCATGACGGTGGTTCAGTGATGGTTGCTGTGATTAATGGCGGTGGCATGGTGATGGTTGCAGTGAAGCATGGTGGTAACTCGATGATTGTTGCAGTGAAGCATGGTGGTGGTTCAGAGACAGTTGCAGTGAAGCATGGTATTTGTTCAGTGATAGTTGCACTGAAGCATGGCATTGGCTCAGTGATGGTTGCTGTGAAGCATGACGGTGGTTCAGTGAAGGTTGCAGTGAAGCATGGTAATGGTTCAGTGGTGATTGCAGTGAAGTATGGCAGTGGGTCAGTGATGGTTGCAGTGAAGCATGGTGGAGGTTCAGTGATGGTTGCAGTGAAGCATGGCAGTGGCTGAGTGATGGTTGCTCAGAAGTATGGCAGTGGCTCAGTGATGGTTGCAGAGAACAATGGCAGTGGTTCAGTGATGGTTGCTGTGATTAATGGCGGTGGCATGGTGATGGTTGCACTGAAGCATGGTGGTAACTCGATGATTGTTGCAGTGAAGCATGGTGGTGGTTCAGAGACGGTTGCAGTGAAGCATGGTATTTGTTCAGTGATAGTTGCACTGAAGCATGGTGGTGGCTTGGTGATGGTTAAAGTGAAGCATGGTGTTGGTTCAGTGATGGTTGCAGTGAAGTATGGCTGTGGTTCAGTGATGGTTGCAGTAAAGCATGGTGGTGGTTAAGTGATGGTTGCAGTGAAGTATGGCAGTGGTTCAGTGATAGTTGCAGTGAAGCAAGGCGGTGGTTCAGTGATAGCTGATGTGAAGCATGTCAGTGGTTCAGTGATTACTGAAGTGAAGCATGGCGGTGGCTCGGTGATGCCTACAACTGATCAAGAACGTGGCTCAGTGATGCCTACATTGAAGCATGGAGAAGGCTCAGTGGTGACTACAGTGAAGCATGACAGTGGCTTGGTGATGTTCCAGTGAAGCGTGGTGGTGGCTCAGTGATAGCTGCAGTGAATCATGGTGGTGGCTCGGTCATGCCTATAGTGAAGCATGGAGGTGGCTCACTGATGCATAATCATGGCGTTGGCTCGGTGATGGTTGCAGTGAATCATGGTTGTGGCTCGGTGATGCCTACACTTGATCATGGCGGTGGTTCGGTGATGCCTACAGTGAAGCATGGCGGTGGCTCAGTGATGCGTACAGTGAAGCATGGTTGTGGCTCAGTAATGCCTACAGTAAAGCATTGCAGTGGCTTAGTGATGCCTAGAGTAAAGCATGGCAGTAGCTCAGTGATGCCTACACTGAAGCATGGCAGTGGCTTAGTGATGGTTGCAGTGAAGTATGGCTATGACTCAGTGATGCCTACAGAGAAGCATGGTTGTGGCTTTGTGATGCATTGTGGAGACTTTGCTTCCTCTGGCACTGGAAACCTGTAGCGTGAAGGACAAGACAAAGTCATTAAAATATCAGGAAATTTTAGGACAAAAAAAAGTCATGTCTTTTGTGGGAAAGCTGAATGTTGGGCGTAATTGGACTTTCCAAAGGGACAATGATCCTAAGTATACCTCACAGTCCACAAAAGAAGATTCTGGAGTGACCGTCACAGTTGCTGGACTTGAACCCCATAGAAAATCTTTGGTGGGAAGTAAAGGAGGTATCAGCACAAAAATCCAAAATTATTAGTGACCTGCAGGCCTCTGCCCATGAGGATTGGGCTAAAGGTACTGCCACACTACACAATCCCGCTAGCGATCTCGTTAGCGTCGCATACTAATGAGATCGCTAGCGGGATTGTTTTTATATCGCTAGTAGCTACCTAACTTAGCGATGTCGTTAAGGACGCTATCGCGGTTAGCGATCTCCTTAACGACTTTAGCGGTACAAAAGTACCGATAAATCGCTAAGAAAAGGTGCTACACTTAGCGATTATACTTACCCAGCGGGAGCGCCGACGATAAAATAGGGTCTGGAACGATTCCAGCGACGAGCGAGATCACAGCAGGAAGCTCGTCGCTGGCAGATGCCGCACACAACAACATCGCTAACGGGATCGCTAAATAGTGAAGTTTTTTAGCGATCCCGTTAGCGATGTTGTTCAGTGTGGCATACCCTTAAGATTCCTCAGGAACACTGCCAGAAGCTCATATCTGGTTATGCATCACGTTGGCAGCAGGTCCTAACAGCCAGGGGGGCTCTACTAAGTACTAATGACGCTTTTCATGAAGGGGTGGCTAATTCTGATTGCAACTGTAGATAGATACACAGATAAAACACAGATAATATATAATCACCACTGAATTAATGTACACTACATGTGTGTAGCCCTGGTGTTAGGCACACGCAGTACCCTGGAGAGTGTGTGGCGAGACAGCAGTTTAATGCTAAATATTCATTCACTCAACATATACTAGACACACCCTTAGGGTAGTGGAGTTTACTCTTGAGGGAGTGGTCAAGGTGGTATGTGTTGGAGTGATTTAGTCAGTCTAGTTCCTGTCTTCGGACAGAGAAGACGTCTGGAGTTTAGTTCCTGACTTCAGAGAGAGAGGACGTCTGGAGGGAGGAAGCAGTCCAGATTGCTCTATCACCAGCTTTGGAAAGTGGAGTCTAGTATAGGTGCTTTAATTCACCTTAGCCTAGTCAGAGCTGTACTTCAAGCATACATTGGAAGGAAAGAAGAAGTTTAGTGCAGAAAGTCTTCAGCATCCTGTCTAAAGGACGGTAGAAGGTTCAGTGACGTGCTCCTGCCTATTGATAACTGAGCATCTGTAACTAACTTCGTAGAAAGGAAAAGAAAGAAGTGACTACTCGACCCTTGGCTAGTTTGAGTGCTTATGTTACCAGCGTGGACAAGGCGAAAGGCACAGTGGTTTATTGGAATAGTGCTTACGGATTGAACAAGTCCTGCACATTGCTACCGGTCACTGGGGACCGAAGGATCACTACTGTTTCAAGCAGAGTGATAAGAAAACCAGGAATCTACCGGACCCTAGGTCGCGGCAGACAGCCCCTTATAGTCAGTACGTAACTGGGTCAGGGGGAGTGAAGACTTCGGAGTCTCTGCAGGACAAAATAAGAATTCAGCTCCTTCACAGGAAGGCCCCTACCACAAAGCTGACTGGGCAGGTACAGCTATAGATTAGCTGGAGATTTTGAGGGAACTACGCTTCAGGCTGGTTGTACTCGTTGTATTGGAAGTAAAGGAGGCCCCTAACTTGTCCAGCTGCTGTCTCAAGATACACTCTCCTTGGATCAGCCTCCCTGGGACCTGCCTGAACATCTTACAAGTAAAGGTATGGAAAGACGCTGACCGTGTGAGACTGTGTTCTTTATCTGCACCCGACTTCACAAATCCCATAGACTTTGAGGGACCAGTCCCACCTGTAGGGGACCCGACATCTAGCTGCATCACCATCCCCTCAGAGATCTACAGCAGCGCTGGTACTAATTACCAGAATACTACAGGTGGCGTCACGAACTGTATATAAATCTATCCCCTGTAAATATATCCCCAACATACGCCAGACCGCCCGGGCCACAGACCGAGCCACAGCTACCTGTGACAAAACCCCCATAGACTTCCATGGGCTCGGCTCTGAGTACCCCATTGCCCTGGTAATCCACAATTGTGGTGGCGGGTCGACACACAACTTGGCGTCACGAACAGGATGCGAAACTTGCAGAATTGCGAGCCCTGTGTGCCTAAGGAATTGTTTTGGTGAAAAAGGACTGTTTGCACTTTTGGCGCCAAAATCGCCATTTTTGTCGCCATATTCGCGCCCTCAGGCGCTGGAGAAGAAGGTGGGCGTACCTTCGTGGGCGTCTACCCCCCAGTGGCGCGAAGAAAATGCCTGCCCTCTCAAAGTGCTATTACAACATGCGGTCCTGCCCTACAGCAAAGGAGGTCCGCCTCCTCTTCACTTTCCCTGCGAGGAGGAGGAGACGCAAATCCCACCTCCACGGAAGAGACCGGATGTCTCCGCAGAAAGAAGAAAGAATCTTCTGGAACATCATGGAGGCAGGACGTGTGCAGCCGAGCTGGGAAGCGGAGGAAGGCAGGCCCCGTGCCCCAGCCAAGCTGCCACCAACACCGGAGTTATCCGTGATCCTGCACCTGAAGCAGGCGTTGCTAGAGACAAGAGAAGAAAATGCACGCCTGAAGAAGATGGTCCAGGACCAACCTGGCTTTGAAGAAATCGAGAGACGCCGGCGTACCCTGGAACAGCGGAGGCTGTGGGACACGGTGATCTCTCCCCTCAACGACCCCCCACGATTCCAGATACCGAAGAGTCTGCTGCCCAAGGCGAAGGAGCAACCGGAGGCTGCCCCCGAAAGTACCGATCCCGATCCCACCGGTGAAGCGGTGGAAGCGAAGGAGGTTGAGGAGGTACAGCCAATCCCGGAACGCCCGCCCGGCCAAGAGGCCGCAGCAGATGATCGGTCCCCGGCAGGGACACCGGAGGGGTCCTGTCCGTCACTACCAGATGTGGACTGGGACGAAATGGCGCGCCTGGATGACGTCGCCTATACCGCCCAGTGGGAACAGGAATGGCAGAGTCGTGAGGAGAAGAAGAAACGCCAGCAGGAGGAAGAGCGGGAGACCCAGCGGAACCGTCAGCGACAATATGCCGAGCTGATCGCGGACAAAGAGAGCGTCCGAAGAGATAAAGGTACCCTGAGGGAACCGCGGCGGCAGGGGTGTGTGACTGAGTTCCAGCTCCGGAAGGGCTGGGGCTTTATCCGTGAACCGGGCCTCTACCCAGCGGTCTTTGTCAGCAGGCGTGACGTAGAATCTCACCTGCCGCAGGGCCATCCCGGGAGGGACTTAGCAAATGGAGATATCGTCACATATACGCGGCACTGGGGAATGAAGGGGTGGTATGCCCTTAACGTCACCATCGTCCGTGACCCCGTCCCAGACGCAGGTACCGTCACCATTACCGCAGCGTCCCCGTCTCCAGCTCAAGCAGCATCCGGCCGTGCCCCAGCATCGCCCCCTGCAAATCCATCGCAACTAGCGACCCAGAGTTCATCGCAAAAGAAAGTTATATCTACATCGCAACATGCGACCCAGTCTCAATCGCAATCCATGACGCGGTCCATATCGCTAACTGTGATTGAAACGCAATCGGTGTCACGTGAAGAAAATGTACCCGTTGCGCCCCTAGAGGTTCGCACCAGAACTGTGGCGACCCAAACCCTAATCGCAGCACCTGATTTGCTAGTCCTGGGATCTAGGGCCCATTGCATTGTTCCAGCCCCCGGGGTGGAAAATGTAGTGGAAAGTGTATTTGCAGAGAATGAATAGATAGTGAGGAAAAAGTGGTGAGATCCCTATCGGGTCTACCAAAAGTAAAAAAGTTTGAAATGTTTTATAAAGTTTTGCACAAATTATATAGTGAATATATATATTTCTAACTGTAGAATGCCCGGCTGGGTAAATGATAAACAGTAACCAGAAAAGTTGCACTTTAGTATTATGTGATTTGATATAATATGTCTTTGGTTTTACAATGGACTTTGAGGTTGAGGACTGTGCCAACCCAGAACTTACTTGTAAATAGTTGCGCTTCGGTGCTTTCTCTTGGTTTTACATAAACCAGTACAACTACCTCTGAAAACAAAAACCCGTGTGGTGTGGCACTGAGTGAGGTCTGCATTCGGATGTCCTGCAGCCCACCCAGGACCCACGTTGAAGGTTTGGTGCGGGTCCTTCACAAGTATACCGTATATTTATTGAATGCTATTTGATACTTTTGTATTTCTATATGTAAAATGTTATTGTTCGCAACGTTCAAGATATTCTCACCTCCCGGATGGGAAGAAGTTATTGTTTAATGTTTATTGCATAAACAGAATGTCTCTTTTGTATTTTACAGCCCGGGAGTGCTGTCTTTTACCATGGGGGAATGTGTAGCCCTGGTGTTAGGCACACGCAGTACCCTGGAGAGTGTGTGGCGAGACAGCAGTTTAATGCTAAATATTCATTCACTCAACATATACTAGACACACCCTTAGGGTAGTGGAGTTTACTCTTGAGGGAGTGGTCAAGGTGGTATGTGTTGGAGTGATTTAGTCAGTCTAGTTCCTGTCTTCGGACAGAGAAGACGTCTGGAGTTTAGTTCCTGACTTCAGAGAGAGAGGACGTCTGGAGGGAGGAAGCAGTCCAGATTGCTCTATCACCAGCTTTGGAAAGTGGAGTCTAGTATAGGTGCTTTAATTCACCTTAGCCTAGTCAGAGCTGTACTTCAAGCATACATTGGAAGGAAAGAAGAAGTTTAGTGCAGAAAGTCTTCAGCATCCTGTCTAAAGGACGTAGAAGGTTCAGTGACGTGCTCCTGCCTATTGATAACTGAGCATCTGTAACTAACTTCGTAGAAAGGAAAAGAAAGAAGTGACTACTCGACCCTTGGCTAGTTTGAGTGCTTATGTTACCAGCGTGGACAAGGCGAAAGGCACAGTGGTTTATTGGAATAGTGCTTACGGATTGAACAAGTCCTGCACATTGCTACCGGTCACTGGGGACCGAAGGATCACTACTGTTTCAAGCAGAGTGATAAGAAAACCAGGAATCTACCGGACCCTAGGTCGCGGCAGACAGCCCCTTATAGTCAGTACGTAACTGGGGTCAGGGGGAGTGAAGACTTCAGAGTTCTGCAGGAAAAATAAAATTCAGCTCCTTCCAGGAAGGCCCACCACAAAGGACTGGGCGGTACGCTATAGATTGCTGGGATTTTGAGGGAACTACCTTCAGGTGGTTGTATCTTTTTGGAAGAAAGGAGCCCCTAATTGTCCACTGCTGTCTCAAGAAACCACTTCCTTGGATCAGCCCCCTGGGACCTCCCTGAAATCTTAACAAGTAAAGGTTGGAAAGCGCGACCGTGTGAGACTGTGTTCTTTATCGACCCGACTTCACAAACCCCCATAACTTTGGGGCCCGTCCCACCTGTAGGGGCCCCGACATCTAGCTGATCCCATCCCCTCAGAGATTACGCACGTGGTACAAATTCCAGAATACTACAGGGTGGCGTCACGAATGTATATAAATCTATCCCCTGTAAATATAACCCCAACATACCCGACCGCCCGGGCCACGACCGAGCCACAGCTACCTGTGACAAAACCCCCCTGACTTCCATGGGCTCGGCCGATACCCCTTGCCTGGTAATCCACAATTTGTGGGGGGGGGTCACACAAGCATGCATACATAAAACACAGGAAAGATAACACACCCCTAGGCGAGAGCAATAAAGTTTTAAGTCATGACGCAAGCAGGTATTGAAACCTATGAACCGCAGTACCAAACCATCGTTTTTGGGAGGTGGTGGATGACCTTATTAAATTCAGGAAGCGGGAATTCAGGCACCTTTAAAACCCATGGGCTCCTAGAGAGCGTGTGACGCCCCCCACAGATGTCAGGCATTTATAGGCAGCCTTACTTCCCCTAAATTCAGGAATCCATGTACATGGCCGGGGCGCCCGCATCGGGCCGACCCCCGTTGATGATAACTTCTGTATTCTTTAGATGTGGGTGGCTCCGAAAAAAAGAAAATCATCCGGGGCCCAAAGCCACAAAGTTCTTTCCAAAGGAAAACAAATTCCGATCGCAGCAAACCCTCCTAGAGAACGCCGGCCCCCCTGAAAAAAAACACAATGTTTACTTGGAACCAAGAAGAAAAGGGGAGCGCAACGTCCTGCAACAGAGGGCGGAGGTCACCAGCAAACCTCCCGTGACCCCAAAATATTAAAAAGTGGAAGAGCGACCAATGTCACCCAAGCAAAACATTGCGACCACACAATAATTCCTACCCTCCATCATATATTAGTAATATAATCTGAGCAGTGACATAGGATATACAAGGCCCCTATAGACCATCCTGGATGTGCCCACATCCATAATTATACAGAACGGTGTTTTCCCAGCAGGGCCACGGAGTCAGAACTGCAGCCTAATCAACGTCTTCAACATTTACAATCCAAAACGGCCACATCCTAAATCCCCACAGCACCATCTTACCCTGCATGAGCGCAGGCGAAATTCGGGCTGTATGCAGATGGTACTGTGATGACCAAAACAAGAAAGGAGCCAAGACTTTTGGAGAAGTTCGCTCCCCTGGACTTTACCCATCAACAAAAAGAAAACTAACTATGAGGTTCCAAGGTGAAAGACCAGTTTGGGACCATACCTTTCATTTTGTAAAAGCTACGTACTTAAGGCGGGGAAATACATCTACCGGGGCCGGAAATTACAATTAGGGAGCTTCGAACAAGCGATAGAGACCCGAAGGACAAGGCCTGCAAAACCTTCTTGCCATCAAAAGGAAACTCTAATCTCAACGCCCGGAGGGTCTGGCTGAAAATTTCATGCCATTATCCCCCAATCCCCAATGACAAAGTCAGGGTCCTCACACATACCCAGTAGTCAGATGGGTTCGCCCAACAGAAATATTCCACTGGAATTCTGTGAGCACCTTCTCCAGGTCCATCGGAGGACCCACCAACAGTGGCTGAGCTGGTCAGATTCCCTCTACACCTAGCAGTCCTGAAGATGGTGATATCATTCTGGGATCACCTACATAGTAGAATCAAGAATCATAGAATGGTAGAGTTGGAAGGGACCTCTGGCCTTCTGGTCAACCCCCTGCTCAAAGCAGGATTCCTAAATCATCCCAACAGATGTCTATCCAGCCTCTGTTTGAAGACTTCCATTGAAGGAACTCACCACCTCTTGTGGCAGCCTGTTCCACTCATTGATCACCCTAACTGTCAAAAAGTTTTTTCTAATATCTAATCTGTGTTCCTCCCCATTCAGTTCATCCCATTGCTTCTAGTCTTTCCTTGTGCAAATGAGAATAAAGATGATCCTTCTACAAATGTGACAGCCCTTGAGAATTTGTAGACAGCTATTAAGTCTCCTTCAGTCTTCTTTTTTGCAAGCTAAACATTCCCAAATCCTGCAACCGTTCTCATAGGCCATGGTTTGCAGACCGGTCACCATTCTGGTGGCTCTTCTCTGAACTTGCTCCAGTTTGTTGATGTCTTTTTAAAATGTGGTGCCCAACTGGAACATATTCCAGTAGGTCTGACCAAAGAGGAGTAGGGGCAATAAACCTCACGTGATCTGACTGTACTTCTGTTGATACATCCTGAAATTTCATTTGCCTTTTTTGGCTGTGCAAAAACCTGTTACTCTGTTAAGTCGTATCAAAAAGTATACCCAAATCTTTTTTTACAGTGCTGTTTTCTTAGCCCTATTCCTCCATTTTGTTATGCTTTTTTTCATTTTTTATGCCCACTTATACTTTGCATTTTTCCCTGTTAAAATCCATTCGGTTGCTGCCCCTGCTCCAGTTTATGTAATCTTTTTGAACCTCCTTCTCTTCTCAATATTAGCTACCCCTCCTACTTTGTGTCTCACAAATTTGTCAGTTTACCCTCAAATTCCCCTTTATCAAATCATTGATAAAGATGTTGAACAATCAGGGCCCAAACAGAGCTTGGGTACCCCACTTGAACATTTTCAACTGGGTGTGCAGCCATTTACAACCTCTTTTGGTCCCCATATAAGCCAGTTATGAAAACCACCTAACAGTTGCCTTGTCCATTCCATACTAGTCATTTTTTTTAATAGGATTGTGTGAGATACTTTGTCAAATCTTGCTGAAGTCAAAATACTAAATCTACAGCATTCCCTGATCCACCCGCAGTGATTTGTATGAAGGAAATTAATTAGTCTGACAGACTTATTAGTTACAAACCCTGCGATCTGTTTAATCACTTATTTTATCCAGGATTGCAACTGTTTTTTTAAAAATTTGTTTAAAGATCTTTTGGTATAGAAGTCAGACTCACCGGCCCGTATTTCCTGGGTCCACCTTCTTCCCCTTTTTGAAGATAGGAACAACATTTGCTCTTCTCTATCTTCGGGGCTTCTCCTGTTCCCAAGAATTTTCAAAGATTTGGACAGTGGTTAAGAATTTTTTGCTATCCCCCATTTCCCTGGGGTGTAATTATCTGGACCTGGAGACTTGAATTCATTTTGTTAGCTCACTGTTTTCTGTTATAGATATCCTGGATTTTTTTCCTTAATGGGCAGTAAGATCAGTTGAGTTACATTTCCTTTTCTGGAGAAAACAGATGCAAAATAGAATTTAAAAGTTTTAGCCTTCTCAAAAATCCTGACTTACCCTTTCATCATTTCATCCGTAAAAACCATAGCATCTTTGACTTTTCTTTACTTTTGGAGATCCCCAAAATCCTTTTTTTTGCTTTTGCGTCACTTGCAACCTTAATTCATTGTCAGTTTGATAATCGATTTGTGCCCTGCAGGTTTGCAGACGGCATTATATTCTTCTTAGATATGCCTCCCTCTTTCCCTTGTAAACATTTCTTTCTTCCTTTTGCATGTGTTTAATTTTGTTATCCATTTGGTTTCCTTAAATGCTCCCATTTTCCCTCTTTTCGGAATTTTTTCGATTGTGCTTTGAGAACTCATTTTTAAAATTTTTTCCATCCTTTGATTGGAAAGATGTGTATCTTCGTACCTGTTACCAGTAGATGAAAAAAAATTAACTTGAGAGTCCTCAGTGGTGATATTTTAATGGTAACTGAAAGATGGAAACAAATTGCAAGCTTTTCGAGACTACGCATTCTTCTCAGGCGAAAAAAACAAAAACTGAAGAATCACATATTTATAACAAGAGACAAGGAATAACAATAGGTAAGACAGGTGACGGAAGCAGAACTGCATTTATGGCGAAGGTGAACATAAATATGACTATTCATATAAGGAGTGAAAGTTTTATTACCCTCTGATTGGGGTCTGGTATTGTGGTGTTGATGACCCTAAAAGGTCGGGAAGCAGATTCCTTAATGTTGTAGAAAGACATAAAACTCTGGGATATATTCATCCCAGCACTAAAGGTACTGCCACACTTAGTGATCTCGTTAGCGATCTCAATAACGACGCAAGCTAATGAGATCGTTTTTGTGATCGTTTTAATGTCTCTAGTAGCTGCCACACTTAGTGATCTCGTTAACGACTCAAAAGCGGTTAGCGATCTCATTAACGACTTTAACGGTCATTGCGATGTAAAAAACAGCGCACATCGCTCACAAAAGGTGCCAGACACAGCGATATAGGCTCACCAGCGGGACGCCAACGATCTAAATACGGTCCAGAACTCTAGTGAACGATCAGCGAGATCACAGCAGGGCCATGTCGTTGCTACATGCCACACACGTTAGCGTCACGAACGAGATCGCTAAATAGTGACGTATTTTAGCGATCTCGTTAGCGACGCTGTTTAGTGTGGCATACCCTTAAGAGTGTCAAAGGTCATCATAAGTTTATATTCCCAGACTTTTCTATCCTTCTCAGATTTGAAGTTAGATTTTAATATAAGTAATTCCATATCCGTCATGCTATGACCGGGCATACAAAAGTGTTTTGCCACAGGTAAATAAGAGAAAGGAGAATGGATTTACCTGTGGCAAAACACTTTTGTATGCCCGGTCATAGCATGACGGATATGGAATTACTTATATTAAAATCTAACTTCAAATCTGAGAAGGATAGAAAAGTCTGGGAATATAAACTTATGATGACCTTTGACACTCTTAGTGCTGGGATGAATATATCCCAGAGTTTTATGTCTTTCTACAACAATTAAGGAATCTGCTTCCCTGACCTTTTAGGGTCATCACAACACAATACCAGACCCCAATCAGAGGGTAATAAAACTTTCACTCCTTATCTATGAACTAGTCATATTTATGTTCATCCTTCTGCCATAATGACAGTTCTGCTTCACGTCACCTGTCTTACCTATTGCATTATTCCTGTGTCCCTTGTGTATAAATATGTGATTCTTCAGTTTTTGTTTTAGCTTTGCCTGATGAAGAGACCTGCGTAGTCTCGAAAGCTTGCAATTTGTTACCATCTTTTCAGTTAGCCATTAAAAGGTATCAACCACTGAGGACTCTCAAGTCTAAATATTTTTCCATCCTTCCTGGACATTTTTGTCCTTAAGGATATCCAGCCATTGGATCCCTCCAATTCTCTTTCTGAGTTCCTTAAAATCTGCCTTTCTGAAATCTAACCTTGAAGTCTGAGTCTTCACAGGTCTTCCTCCTCTTGTTATCCAAAATTCTAAAATAGCATGGTCACTACCTCCTAGAGTCCCAGCCACTCTTACCTCCTCCACCATTTCCTCCCTGTTTATTGAGGATTAGATCCAAGGTAGCAGATCCCTTGTTTTCTCCATTACGTTTTGGAAGATAAAGTTGTCAGCAAGAGAGGATAAGAATTTCCTGGACCTGTTAGTTTTGCCTGAGAGAGATTCCCAACAAATGTCTGGATAGTTGAAATTTCCCATGACCACTATGTCATATTTTTTGGAGAACTTGGCCATTTGATGCATAAAGAGTTCATCCATATCTTCAGCTTGCACAGGCGGCCTGTAGTAAATGCCTACAATGGTGTCCTTTCCATTGTTCTGTCCTTGTATTCTTACCCAAACAGTTTCCACAGAACTCCCAGTCTCTGAAGCGTCAATCTCTGTGCAGATATACGATTTTCTAACATACAATGCAACACCTCCTCCTCGTTTATCAAGTCTGTTTCTTGCAAATAAGTTGTATCCTTCTAGCCTTGTATTCCAATCATGTGTATCGTCCCACCAAGTCTCAGTGATTCCAATGACATCATATTTCTTCTCCTGCGTTAGTAGCTCCAGTTCTCCTTGTTTGTTGCCCATGCTTTGTGCATTCGTATAGAAACACTTTAGTTTGTGATTGGTTCTCTTCCTTCAATATTTTTATTATGTAAATTTTTTTGTCTTTGTTCTTCCCCTTCTCTTCTAATAGCAGAAATCTCAATAGTATTTGTCAAGTGTATGGCTTTTGCTGGCGTTTTGCTTCCCTTCCCACATTGTTCTAGTTTAAAGCTCTCCTGATGAGTGTAGCAAGGCGACTTCCAAATACATGTTTTCCAGTCTTCGTAAGATGCACCCCATCTCTACCAAGTAGTCCATCGTATAGGTAATTCACTCCGTGATCCAGAAATCCAAATCCTTGCTGACGGCACCATCGACGTAGCCAGTTGTTAACCTGCAGAATCTTATTCCACCTCCTTGTTCCATGGCCATCCACTGGGAGGATGGAAGAGAAGACCACCTGCGCTCCCAGTTCTTTCACTTCTTACCTAAGTTTTCAAAGTCACTGCAGATGGTTTCCAGGTCGTTTCTTGTGGTGTCATTTGTCCCCACATGTATTAGCAGGAATGGGTAGTCATCTTTAGGTCTGAAGAGTCCTGATATCCTGTCAGACACATCTTTAATTTTTGCACCTGGAAGACAGCACATTTCTCTTGAGGTTATATCCGGTCTGCAGATAGCGGCCTCTGTTCCTCTCAACAGGGAATCGCCCATGACAACAAACTCTCCGTTTCTTCTTCACAACAGTTTTCTTTCTCCATTCAGGAGGACTCTGAGGGCGTACAAGGTTGTTTGTGGGCAAAGTCTTATCCTGATGTATTTCTTCATCGTTCTCCTGTGTAAGAGCCTGGTATTGGTTCCTGAGCAGAATTGGTGCTGACTGCCTCCCGATCCTCCTGCTTCTCTGGGTCACATGCTTCCATTCCTCTGTTTCTTCAGTTGCACTTCGAATTTCTTCTCTTTCTGTACCATGAAGAGATAATTCTGCTCTGTCTAAGAACTCTTCACCTTCCTTAATGGTCTTCAATGTAGATAACCTCTCTTCCAGATTTTGCAACTTTTCCTCCAACAGGGACACAAGCTTGCATTTCTGGCATGTGAAGTTTGGCTTTTCCACTGGTAAGTCTATGAACATGTAGCAAGAAATGCAGCTCACCACATGGCTCCTAGCCTCTTCCATGTTCTTATTGTTCAAGAGATTATCAAGCGGTGAAATATAAGCCAAAACTCACGCGCCTAGCGGCGCGCGGTTTACTGATGTCCTCCTTTCAGCTGCAACAGCCAAAATCCAGTGTTCCTTGAGCTCGCGGAGACTCTTCACTTATCCCAGAAGGCACTGGGAATATGCAAATTATCTCCTCGGGACTCCTCCCCTGGTTTGTAGCAATTAGCAGTTAGTAGCAATCCAAGATCCCATCACCATAAAGCCCTGCTACATATAGGTGGTTCCACAAACCAGGACCCCCGGAACAGCTCACCCAAACCCAACAGGACCAAAACATCAATCACAGCAGCCTGACAAAACCCAGAATCAGGAAGATGGTAAAAAGGACCAGGAAAGGTATTTCAGTGACTGGAGGAACTACATCATCCCCTCACAGAAACTGACCATGTACCGGAGTCTACAGAGAGACTACAGACTGGCTCCACGTCTGGAGAAACTCTCGGACCCCAGAGACCGCCAGATCCTGAGCCGGTATAGACTCTGTGCCCACAGTCTCGCCACCGAGGTCGGCGGGTACAGACAGAGATACAAGCCCAGGGAGGGCAGACTGTGCCCACACTATGACCTGGAGGCCCTAGAGGGTGAGACCCACCTGCACCATGAAGGAAGAAGAGAAAACATTTATCCTGCTGGGGAAGAAGAGCGGGGGGGAGGGGTGGGATAACTGCAGTACATGAGCGCAGGGGTGAAAGCAGCGCAGTACGTGACCGCGGGGGAGAGAGCAGCGCAGTACGTGAACGCCGGGGAGCAGCGCAATACGTGCGCGTGGGTGAGCAGTACGTGAGCGCCGGGGAGAGAGCAGCGCAGTACGTGGGCGTGGGTAAGAGATCAGCGCAGTACGGTAGCGCCGGGGAGAGAGCAGAGCAGTATGTGAGCGCGGAGGAGAGAGCAGCACAGTACGTGACCGCGGGGGAGAGAGCAGCGCAGTACGTGAGCGCAGAGGAGAGGGCAGTGCAGTACGTGAGCGCAGGGGAGAGAGCAGCGCAGTACGTGAGCGCCGGGGAGCAGCGCAATACGTGCGCGTGGGTGAGCAGTACGTGAGCGCCGGGGAGAGAGCAGCGCAGTACGTGGGCGTGGGTAAGAGATCAGCGCAGTACGGTAGCGCCGGGGAGAGAGCAGAGCAGTATGTGAGCGCGGAGGAGAGAGCAGCACAGTACGTGACCGCGGGGGAGAGAGCAGCGCAGTACGTGAGCGCAGAGGAGAGGGCAGTGCAGTACGTGAGCGCAGGGGAGAGAGCAGCGCAGTACGTGACCGCGGGGAAAGAGCAGGCAGTATGTGAGCGCAGAGGAGAGAGCAGCGCAGTACGTGAGCGCAGGGGAGAGCTGCGCAGTACGTGAGCGTGGGTGAGAGTGCAGCACAGTACATGAGCTCAGGGGAGAGACCAGTGCAGTACGTGAGAGTAGGGGAGAGAGCAGCACAGTACGTGAGCTCAGGGGAGAGAGCAGTGCAGTACGTGAGTGCGGGGGAGAGAGCAGCACAGTACGTGAGCTCAGGGGAGAGAGCAGCGCAGTACGTGAGCGCAGGGGAGAGAGCTGCGCAGTACGTGAGCGTGGGTGAGAGAGCAGCGCAGTACGTGAGCGCGGAGGAGAGAGCAGCGCAGTACGTGAGCGCAGGGGAGAGCAGCGCAGTACGTAAGCGCAGGGGAGAGCCCCACAGTACGTGAAAGCGAGGGAGAAAGAACCGCGGTATGAGAGCGCGAGGGAGAGAGCAACGCAGTACGTGAGCATGTGGGGAGAGAGCAGCACAGTGTGTGAGCGCAGGGGAGAGAGCAGCACATTACATGAGCACGTGGGGAGAGAGCAGCATAGTATGTGAGCGCGGGGGAGAGAGCAGCGCAGTACGTGAGCGCAGGGGAGAGAGCAGCGCAGCACATGAGCGCAGGGGTAGAGAACCGCAGTATGAGTGTGCGAGAGAGAGAGCAGCGCAGTACGTGAGCGCAGGGGAGAGAGCAGCGCAGTACGTGAAAGCGGGGGAGAGATCAGAGCAGTATGTGAGTGCGGGGAGAGAGCAGCACAGTACGTGAGAGCGGGGGACAGAGCAGCGCAGTATGTAGGCGAGGGAGAGAGCAGCGCAGTACGTGAGCACGGAGGGAGAGAGCAGCGCAGTACGTGAGCACGGGGGGAGAGAGAAACCGCAGTATAAGAACGCGAGGGAGAGAGCAGCGCAGTACATGAGAGCGGGGGAGAGAGCAGCGCAGTACGTGAGCATGGGGGAGAGAGCAGCGCAGTACGTGAGCGTGGGGGAGAGAGCAGCGCAGTATGTGAGCGTGGGGGAGAAAGCAGCATAGTACGTGAGCATGGGGGCAGCGCAGTACGTGAGCGTGGGGGAGAGAGCAGCGCAGTATGTGAGCGTGGGGGAGAAAGCAGCATAGTACGTGAGCATGGGGCAGCGCAGTACGTGAGCGTGGGGGAGAGAGCAGTGCAGTACGTGGGCGTGGGGGAGAGCAGCGCAGAACATGAGCATGTGGGGGAGAGAGCAGCGCAGTACGTGAGCGCGGGTGAGAGAGCAGCGCAATACGTGAGCGTTGGGGAGAGAGCAGCACAGTACATGAGCTCAGGGGAGAGAGCAGTGCAGTACGTGAGAGTAGGGGAGAGAGCAGCACAGTACGTGAGCTCAGGGGAGAGAGCAGTGCAGTACGTGAGTGCGGGGGAGAGAGCAGCACAGTACGTGAGCTCAGGGAGAGAGAGCAGTGCAGTACGTGAGTGCGGGGGAGAGAGCAGCACAGTACGTGAGCTCAGGGAGAGAGCAGCACAGTACGTGAGTGTGGGGGAGAGAGCAGTGTAGTACATGCGTGCGGGGGAGCGAGAACCGCGGGGAGTGAGCAGCACAATATGTGAGCACATGTCATGGGCTGCGAGAAAAAGAGATGTGATATGCCATGGATTTCCATAGCCCCCACCCTGGATGAGCCCCCATTCATCGTTACTACAGTCCCTATCATACTGACATTGTTTTTTGGCAAAAACTAATGTTATTGGTCCTGACAAATAAAATCTTAATTTGAATTGGAATAGATGATAGAAATAGATAGATACAGATAATAGATAGATAGATAGATAGATAGATAATAGATAGATAGATAGATAGATAGATAGATAGATAGATAGATAGATAGATAGAGATAGATACAGGAGGACACAGTGGCCGCTCCTCCATCTCCGGCTGGTGCAGGCTGTGGACGCTGCCTGTGGTATATTTGCCCCCGGAGTGACGGACAGTACAGATATTATACAGATGACATCGGGCACTCACCGAACATTGTCAGCTGCGATCACTCAGCACTGTCCAAGGAGTAGCGAAGTAATGCAGTGTGCCCGGTGCTGTGCTATGTGCCCGGTGCTGTGCAGTGTGCCCGGTGCTGTGCAGTGTGCTCGGCGCTGTGCTGTGTGCTCGGCGCTGTGCAGTGTGCTGTGTGCCCGGTGCTGTGCAGTGAGTGTGCCCGATGCTGTGCAGTGTGCTGTGACCGGCGCTGTGCAGTGTGCTCGGTGCTGTGCTGTGTGCCCGGCGCTGTGCAGTGTGCCCGGCGCTGTGCAGTGTGCCCGGCGCTGTGCAGTGTGCCCGGTGCTGTGCAGTGTACCCGGTGCTGTGCAGTGTAGTGCTCGTGTGCTGTGCTGTGTGGCCCGGCGCTGTGCAGTGTGCCCGGCGCTGTGCAGTGTGCCCGGTGCTGTGCAGTGTGCCCGGTGCTGTGCAGTGTGCCCGGCGCTGTGCAGTGTGCTCGGTGCTGTGCAGTGTGCTCGGTGCCCGGCGCTGTGCAGTATGACCCGGTGCTGTGCTATGTGCCCGGCGCTGTGCAGTGATGCTGCGATACCCGTGCAGCTGTGGTCCCGGTGTCAGTACAGCACCGCAGTCACTGCCGCGCTCTCCTCCGCCCTGTCCTGTATCTTGTCCGCCCGTTGCACGAGGGGGAGGAAGGATCTCAGCAGGGGGCGCACTCACGTCCGTACCTCACACTCGTGGTACAATGGGGGCTGCAGGGGTGTAAATTCCACTATTACAGGCTGCCCCGCCCCCTACGAGCCGCCACACACAGGACACATTCCTTCTCCTCACCGTGCACTGTCCTGCTGCAGCTCTGTCACCCCAAACATCAGTCTGAGCTTTGTTGCCCATAGCAACCAATAAGAGCGTAGCTCTCATCTTCTACACTGCGCTGCAGAAATGGAAGCTGCATTCTGATTGGTTGCTCGGAGCCCCAAGGCCTCTTTAATGTGACCACTGTCTATGAAATAAATGAAAATCCTTGTAATTAAAGGGGATGTCCAGGGTTAGAAAAACATGTCCAGAGACAGCGCTACCCCTGACCCTGGCGTGTATATCATTGTACTTCTCAACATTCACGTCAATGAGCGGCAATGTCAGTCTGTTTTACACCTCCATGTGTTTTTTTCTAATTGTAAAATGCTTCATCTTCTCTGGGCAACGATGTCAGCGTATTGCTTTATCCGTTCTTATGTCACAGGTCCATTCATAAAACAGAGACAAAAGACTAAAATTCCCATTGTGTTGCCACTAGAGATGAGCAAAAACATTTACTGGACCCTGCTCCTGCATACACACAGGTACTGGACCCTGCTGCGGCATCCACATCGGTGCTGGACCCTGCTGCGGCATCCACATCGGTGCTGGACCCTGCTGCGGCATCCACATCGGTGCTGGACCCTGCTGCGGCATCCACATCGGTGCTGGACCCTGCTGCCGGCATCCACATCGGTGCGCTGGACCCTGCTGCGGCATCCACATCGGTGCTGGACCCTGCTGCGGCTGATCCACATCGGTGGCTGGACCCTGCTGCGGCATCCACATCGGTGCTGGACCCTGCTGCGGCATCCACATCGGTGCTGGACCCTGCTGCGGCATCCACATCGGTGCTGGACCCTGCTGCGGCATCCACATCGGTGCTGGACCCTGCTGCGGCATCCACATCGGTGCTGGACCCTGTTCCTGCATACACACAAGTACTGGACCCTGCTGCAGCATCCAGATCAGTGCTGAACCCTGCTCCGGCGTCCACATCGGTGCTGGACCTGTTCCTGCATACACACAGGTACTGGACCCTGCTGCGGCATCCACATCGGTGCTGGACCCTGCTGCGGCATCCACATCGGTGCTGCTGGACCCTGCTGCGGCATCCACATCGGTGCTGGACCCTGCTCCTGCATACACACAGGTACTGGACCCTGCTGCGGCATCCACATCGGTGCTGAACCCTGCTCCGGCGTCCACATTGGTGCTGGACCCTGTTCCTGCATACACACAGGTACTGGACCCTGCTGCGGCATCCACATCGGTGCTGGACCCTGCTGCGGCATCCACATCGGTGCTGGACCCTGCTGCGGCATCCACATCGGTGCTGGACCCTGCTCCTGCATACACACAGGTACTGGACCCTGCTGCGGCATCCACATCGGTGCTGGACCCTGCTGCGGCATCCACATCGGTGCTGGACCCTGCTGCGGCATCCACATCGGTGCTGGACCCTGCTGCGGCATCCACATCGGTGCTGGACCCTGCTGCGGTATCCACATCGGTGCTGGACCCTCTGCGGCATCCACATCGGTGCTGGACCCTGTTCCTACATACACACAAGTACTGGACCCTGCTGCGGCATCCAGATCAGTGCTGGACCCTGCTCCGGCGTCCACATCGGTGCTGGACCCTGTTCCTGCATACACACCAGTGATGGACCCTGCTCCAACGTCCACATCAGTGCTGGACCCTGCTCCAACGTCCACATCAGTGCTGGACCCTGCTCCAACGTCCACATCGGTGCTGGACCCTGCTCCAACGTCCACATCGGTGTTGGACCCTGCTCCAGTGTCCACATCGGTGCTGGACCCTGTCCAACGTCCACATCGGTGCTGGACCCTGCTCCAACGTCCACATCGGTGCTGGACCCTCTGCTCCAGTGTCCACATCGGTGCTGGAAGCTGCTCCGGCGTCCACATCGGTGCTGGAAGCTGCTCCGGCGTCCACATCGAAGCTGGACACTGCTCCAACGTCCACATTGGTGCTGGACCCTCTGCTCCAGTGTCCACATCGGTGCTGGAAGCTGCTCCGGCGTCCACATCGGTGCTGGAAGCTGCTCCGGCATCCACATCGATGCTGGACCCTGCTCCGGTGTCCACATAGGTGCTGGAAGCTGCTCCAGTGTCCACATCGGTGCTGGAAGCTGCTCCAGTGTCCACATCGGTGCTGGATCCTGCTCCGGCATCAACATCGGTGCTGGACCTTGCTCCGGGGTCCACATAGGTGCTGGAAGCTGCTCCAGCATCCACATTGGTGCTGGACCCTGCTCCAGTGTCCACATAGGTGCTGGAAGCTGCTCCGGCATCCACATCGGTACTGCACCCTGCTCCGGCATCCACATCGGTGCTGGACCCTGCTCCGGCGTCCACATAGGTGCTGGAAGCTGCTCCAGCATCCACATTGGTGCTGGACCCTGCTCCAGTGTCCACATAGGTGCTGGAAGCTGCTCCGGCATCCACATCGGTACTGCACCCTGCTCCGGCATCCACATCGGTGCTGGACCCTGCTTCGGCGTCCACATAGGTGCTGAAAGCTGCTCTGCTGTCCACATCAGTGCTGGACTCTCCTCCGGCGTGCACATCGGTGCTGGACCCTGCTCTGGTGTCCACATCGGTGCTAGACCCTGCTCCGGCGTCCACATCGGTGCTGGACCCTGCTCTGGTGTCCACATCGGTGCTAGACCCTGCTCCGGCGTCCACATCGGTGCTAGACCCTGCTCTGGCATCCACATCAGTGCTAGACCCTACTCCGGCATCCCACATCGGTGCTAGACCCTGCTCCGGTATCCATATCAGTGCTAGACCCTGCTCCGGCATCAACATTGGTGCTGGCCCCTGCTCCGGCGTCCACATCGGTGCTGGACCCTGCTCTGGTGTCCACATCGGTGCTAGACCCTGCTCCGGCATCCACATAGGTGCTGAACCCTGCTCCGGTGTCCACATAAGTGCTGAACCCTGCTCAAACGTCCACATCAGTGCTGGACCCTGCTCTGGTATCCACATCAGTGATGGACCAGGATCTTGCAAACTTGCTCAGCTGACACTTGAATGCTGATATCCTGGGGACGGCCTCTGGTGCTGGAAGCTGCTCCGGCATCCACATCGGTGCTAGACCCTGCTCCGGCATCCACATAGATGCTGAACCCTGCTCCGGGGTCCACATTGGTGCTGGACCCTGCTCTGGCATCCACATCGGTGTTAGACCCTGTCTCGGCATCCACATAGGTGCTGAACCCAGCTCAAACGTCCACATCGGTGCTAGACCTGCTCTGGCGTCCACATCAGTGATGGACCAGGATCTTGCAAACTTGCTCAGCTGACACTTGAATGCTGATATCTGGGGAGGGCCTCGGGTGCTGGAAGCTGCTCTAGCGTCCCCATTGGTGCTGGACCCTGCTCCAGCGTCCACATAGGTGCTGGAAGCTGCTCTGCTGTCCACATCGGTGCTGGACCCTGCTCCGGTGTCCACATTGGTGATGGACCCTGCCCTGGCATTCACATCGGTGCTGGACCTCGCAACCGTCATCCACATCGGTGCTAGACCCTGCTCCACCGTCCAAATCGGTGCTAGACCCTGCTCCAGCGTCCACATCGGTGCTGGACCCCGCAACCGTCGTCCACATCGGTGCTAGACCTGCTCCGA
>JARQOD010000004.1:554024500-554060834 GCA_033576555.1 Oophaga sylvatica | reverse complement strand
TGTTTTGTTATATACATGTTTAAATCCTTTGTGTGTATTAGAGAAATGCAAAGAACAGAGAAAAAAAAGGCAAATTTGAGATAATTTCACACAAATCCCTAAAAATGGGACAAACTAAATTATTGGCACCTTTCCAAAATTGTGGGTAAACAACTTTGTTTCAAGCATGTGATGATCAATCAAACTCACCAGTGGCAAGTAACAGGTGTGGGCAATAAGAATATCACCAGATAAAATGGGGAGAACTCGACTCAGTCTTTGCATTATGTATCTATGTGCGACACACTAAAAATGGGGAACAGATAGATAAGAAGAGAACTGTCTGAGGACTTGAGAACCCAAATTGTTGAACAGTATCAACAATCTCAAGGTTACAAATCCATCTCCAGAGATTTTGATGTTCCTATGTCCACGTTGCATAACATAATCAAGAAGTTTACAACCCATGACACTGTAGTTAATCTCCTTGAAGCTGGACGGAAGAGAAAAATTGATGAAAGGTTGCAATGCAGGATAGTCCGGATGGTGAATAAGCTGCCCCAAACAAGTCCCAAAGAAATTCAAGCGGTCCTGTTCAGCGGTGCATCAGTGTCAGCATGAACTATCTGTCAACATTTGAATGAAATGAAACGCTATGACAGGAGACCCAGGAGGGTCCCAATGCTGACACAGAGATATAAAAAGGGCTAGACTGCAGCTTGCCGATATGTACATGAGTAAGCCAAAATCTTACCGGGAAAGCGTCATGTGGACAAATGAGACCAAGATAGAGTTTTTGGTACAGCACATCATTCTACTGTTTACCAAAAACAGAATGAGGACTGCAAAGAAAAGAACACGGTACCTACAGTCAAATATGGTGGACATCAAAGGTGTTTTGGGGTTGTTTTCCTGCCTCTGGCACTGGATGCCTTGACTGTGTGCAAGGCATCATGAAATCTGAAGATTACCAAATGATTTTGAATTGCAATGTAATGCCCAGTGTTAGAAAGCTGGGTTTCCATCATAGGTCATGGGTCTTCCAGTAGGACAATGATCAAAAACATACTTAAAGAAGCACCCAGAAATGGACAAATACAAAGTGCTGGAGAGTTCTGATGTGGCAGCAATGAGTCTGGATCTAAATCCCATTGATCACCTGTGGAGAGATCTTAAAATTGCTGTTGGGAAAAGGCGCCTTCACATATGAGACATCTGGAGTAGTTTGCAAAAGAAGTGTGCTCCAAAATTCCAGTTGAGAGGTACAGGAAAGATGTATATCTTTGTACCGTGTTAGCCAGTAGATAGAAAAATATTTAGAGTTGAGAGTCCTCAGTGGTTGATACCTTTTAATGGCTAACTGAAAAGATGGTAACAAATTGCAAGCTTTCGAGACTACTCAGGTCTCTTCATCAGGCAAAGACTAATACAAAATCTGAAGAATCACATATTTATACACAACACAGCACAGAAATAATGCAATAGGTAAGACAAGTGACATGAAGCAGAATAATCATTATGGCAGAGGGATGAACATAAATATTGGAACAGTTCATAGATAAGGAGTGTGAAAGTTTTATTGCCCTCTGATTGGGGTCTGGTAATGTTTTGTGATGCTCTCACAGGGTCTTTGGAGTAAATTCCTTAATTGATGTAAAACGTCATAAATCCATGTGACAGGTTCATTCCAGCATTAAGAGTGTCAAAGGTCACCATCAATTTGTATTCACAAACTCTTCTGTGTCTCTGAGATGTGAAATTACCTTTCAGTACAAGTAGTTGAGAGGTGTGAGAGGCTTGTTGATGGTTATAGAAAGAAATTGATTACAGTTATTTATTTCAAAGGGTGTGCAACCAAATATTAAGTTGAGGGTGCCAATAAATTTGTCTGGCCCATTTTTGCTGTTTTGTGTGAAATTATGTCCAATTTGCCTTTTTTTCTGTTTTTTTTTGTTTGCTCCAATACACACAAAGGAAATAAACACATGCATAACAAAGCATGTGTAATTGTAATACTTTTCTGGGGAAAATGTCCATAAATTATGTGTAATAATAATGAGAAATGACATAGGGAAAAAAAGTATTGAACAGATGAAGAAAGAAAAGTGCAAAAAGCCATGGAAAGTCATGGCACCAGCTGAAATCTATCAGTAATTAGACCAATACTATGGTGTCACACAAGAAACATCTCATAATGGGCAAAACCAGTGAGCTGTCTCAAGACCTATGTATCCTTATTGTTGAAAAATATACTGGTGGCATTTTTTACAGAAGAATTTCCAAACTGAATGTTCCAGTGAGCCCTGTTGGGGCCATATTCTGGAAGTGTAAAGAACATTATTTAACCATAAACTGGCCAGGACCAGGTGCTCCCCACAACATTTCAGACACAAGAGTGAAAAGAATTATCAGAAGAGTTTTCAAAGAGCCAAGGACCACCTGTGGAGAGCGTAGGCAGTAATTCACCGCACACTCCTTTAGATATGCAAACAATTTATTATATGTGCAGAAACTCAGACGTTAGCACAGTCATAAAGAGGTGCAGGAATATGTGACATTAGTAATATTCCTCCACCTTTTTATGACTGTGCTAACGTCTGAGTTTATACACGTGAAATAAGTTGCATATCTAAAAGAGTGTGCAGTGAATTACTACCTAGAGTTTACTGGGGTATACCCACTTCACCAGCACCTTGAACTACCCAATTTGAGTGCACGCCAATCTTCCTTTCCACCTCTGTAGAGCTACAGAAAGACCTGGAATCAGCAGGTACAATTGTTTTAAAGAAAACTGTAAGTAATGCAGTCAACCTCCATGGAAGACGCTAAGCACGCAAGACTAAACTGCTGAATAAAAAACATGTTCAAGCGCACTTGCTCAACACTTGCTCAAAACATTTAGACAAATACTGAGAGAATATAGTCTCTTCATATGAGACCAAAATTAAACTTTTTGGATGGCATAATACACACCATGTTTGGAGGCCAAAAAGGCACTGCATATGGAGATGGCTACTCTAAAGTAAGCACCTGTACACACCTAATTTCTGTTTGGAAGTGACGGTCAGTATTTTGAGATTTGTATACATAGGCTCTCTGACTGAGCACTCCACCCCTCAACCTCTGGCGGTTTTAATTACGGCAGGATCCTACCTTCCCATATAAATGTAGGCTATCAATCCAGGAGAGGAATCCCACAGGAGAGGTCCAGCAACGAGAAATTGGCCAATTTATGTGCTAAGTATTCTCAAGTTTTCATATTTTCTACTGCAGTAATGCAATTCAAATTTCATATATTTCATGTTCACATGCTATAGTGCTACAGCGTGCATCTTCATCTTGTTGGTAAAAGCACTGCATTTTACCCCAAAACACCATACCAACAGTGAATGTTGGAGGTGGGAACATCGTGGTGTGGGGCTGTTTTTTAGCTTATGGCGCTAGCAAACTTATGTGATTGAAGAAGGGATGAATGGACAAATGTACCAAGACATTCGTGATAAAAATCTGTTGCCATCTACCAGGATGATGAAGATGAAATGAGGGTGGACATTTCTGCAAGACAATGATCCCAAACACACAGCCAAGAAAACTCACAATTGTTTTCAGAGAAAGAAAATAAAGCTGCTAGAATGGCAGAGCCAATCCTGAACCTGAATCCAATAGAAA
Organism: Oophaga sylvatica; assembly: GCA_033576555.1. Taxonomy (NCBI): domain Eukaryota; kingdom Metazoa; phylum Chordata; class Amphibia; order Anura; family Dendrobatidae; genus Oophaga; species Oophaga sylvatica. Next base: position 554,057,186 of record JARQOD010000004.1, on the reverse strand, counting down.
ATGTATAGAATGTGAGACAGTGAGGGTATGTGTGTTGAATGGGGTGTACATTTCACCTAGGTACTTTGCTGACGGGTATAAGGGAAATATATGGCTTTGTAAAACCTAGTGGTAGAGAAAGGTCATTACACCATCCATTAAAGTACACGCTTGCAGCTCAAACCTGTGGCCACTCAGGTGATAATTAGGAGACCAGAAGTAGGTGTGTGGGAACACAGTCAGAGAGCACGCTCAGTCTGGACACAGGAAGGTGTCCGGCACAAGAAGCGTCTCCAGGAGTGTGAGCTATCTCAGTCTGGGTGCAGGAAGTACCCCGGACACAGGAGTAGTCTCAGTGAGAATCCGTGCGAATAGCGGCTGAATAGGAGTGGATCTCTCACAAGTCTGGACATTGAAGGGGTCTTCAGACACAAGGAGGAGTATCTGTGAAACTCCATACTGGTAACATATATCATAAGTGTTGTTTTGGGTCAGGCTGGTAGAGCCGGGACCCGGATAGACAGGGCAATCTATCTATGTGTAATTAGTGGCTAGACAAGCCTAGGTTTTCTGTTTATGCTTTATTTTTATCTGTTGGCTGTGGACTTTAATAAAACGGGTTGCGGCCAGTTTTTACCAGAACTGCTGTCTGAATGAACTGTTTTCGTGCCACTCTGTCTACCCAGACAGCGATCCTAGAGCTATATCCCCTGGAAATGTTACAATTGGCGGAGAATGCTGGGGCAGCACAGTGGCTGATACAATTGGTGCTGGAATGTGCGTGCGGCACAGTGGTGAGAGACAGCAATAAAGGTGAAGTCTGTTAAGCAGCAGCAGAAAAAAAAAAAAAGTGTGTCAGCAAAAACGTCTGATTGGAGCAGTCTTAAAGAGACAGTGGCCCTAATAGAGTTTGCAGAGAAAAAAAAAAAAAGTGTCTGCACAGCAGAGCTGAAATTTTCTGTGGAAAAGACTGTGGAGTGTGTATGTCTTGAGTGAAGACTGCCGTTGTTGAGACAGAGAAGTCTGACAGCATAGACGACGAGTGTGGATACAAGCATCTTGCTGTGACTCAGTGGGGTCACGAAGGCATCTTGCTGTGACTCGGTGGGGGTTACGAAGATTGTCGTCGCACTCAAATCCGGTTTTCAGCTGCAACTCGGCGGGGTTGTGAAGATTGTCGTCGCACTCAAATCCAGTTTTGCTGTGGCTCGGCGGGCCACAAAGATTTTTTCAAGGGAAAGCGGTGAAGTTCTGGTGTGAACAGTGCTCCGCGATGGCTGTGAACGGAGCTGCGAATGGGTCTGACAAGTCGGACCGCATATTTGAGAAATGTCTACTGGACATGCAACTGGACATGGTGCGGGAGCTGTGGGCACCGTATGGAATGGCAGCAGTGGACCATTCTATGGACTCTCCGGGGGTGCCAGTGTTGTCACAGAATGCCCGGGGAGGTGGTAAGAGATGTTGTGAACTGAGTCCTAAGACTACTGCTGATTTTTTGTGTAAAAATTACCCTGCCGGTGTGGTTGTTAAAAAGGGGGCAGAGTCTAAAAAAGGGGCGGATTTTCACAAGAGTGTAGAGTGTGGAAAACTGAAAATTGTTACTGGTGGTGGGTTGGTACCTCCTAAAAATGACAATGTGACCGTTGATAACGGGGTAGCTCCAGTAGAAGGGGGTGACGTCAAAGTGGGAGGTGACCTGTTAGTCCACAACACCATGGGGAGTGACACAGACCCGTAGCTGACTGGGACACTATGAAAGTAAAAAGTGAGTTCAGTCAGGAGAGGCTAGATGAGGGAAGAGAGTCCTCCTCTCGTCGTAGACGGCGCAAGGGCCACAAAAAGGCTGTTCGGTAGTACTCGCTGAAAATGAAAATGAAGAGAATGTAGTACTGTCTGCCTATGCTTCAAGTGTGGATTCTCCTTTAGAGGTAGAAAAGGAGGGGGCCAGTCATGGCCAAGAGCTGGAACCTATTCGGCTGCAGTATCAGAGTGACATGCTGCAATTATGTGAAAACCTGGAGGACGTGTCCTCAGACCAGCGAGATCTAAAAGGAAGCAACGAGGAAGTTACCCTGTGGAAGGAGATGTTCCACGCCATTAAAGAGGACCGCCGCAAAATCAAGGAAGAGGTTTTTCAGTTGAAGCGTGAGAAAGAGGCGCTGCAGGATGGAGTTTCTGGAAGTGAACAAATCCTAGAACGATTGCGCGAACAGCTCAACCAGGAGCTGTGTGACTCCAAGAAGGAGTGTGGTGAACACAGTAGGGAACTGCAACAGATGAAGAGAGATTATGTGGATCTCCTCAGGGTCAAAGAAAAACTAGAAGAGGAGAAGATGGATGCAGAGCAAATGCGCCAGGTGGTTGAGACCACTCTGCAGGACACCCGTGATGAAAATGGTGATCTGCGCAGAAGACCCTAGGTCTGGAAGCTCAGGTGAAGGAGCTACAGATGTCCTGTGATACTCTCCAGAAGGTGGAGATGCGCATTAAGGAAAAGCTCAGCCAAATGGAAGCTGAGCGGGAAAAGATGGAGGAGTCCATCAGAGAAGCTACAGACCAGGGCCAGGAGTTGGCCACTGGAGATGAGAGGTGTAAAGCAGATACTTCCTCGAGTGCTGTGAGTTCGGATGATTCGGTGGATGTCGGAGCCGAGATCAAGGAGCTCAAGGAGTGGTTACAAGCCCATTGGACGCAAGAGAAGCGTCAGAGACGGGCAGCTGAGAGGCGAATGGCGGAACTAGAGGAAGAAGTTCTCGGGCTTAAAAGTCGCCTGATACAGTGTCACTCGGTGAACAAGGCCTCCTTGGAGAAAGAAAAGGGCAAACACGTTGCACTCGCTCCCTGTTGCCAGGAGAAAATAGACCTGAGGAGAGCTAAGAGGGTGGTAACGGAAGATAAATGTGAAATGGAAGTGGTCCGGACGGAAATTCACGAAATTGTAGCTGTGAGTCAGCTCAGAAGAAGTGTAAAGGGGGAAGAAGCTGAAAGTCAGTTGTCCCTGAACCCTGAGCTGATTGATCGTCTGGAAACCACTGGTGAGACAGAAACGTGTCGGTACAAGTGCCTCGTAGATGTACCCGAGGACTTGAGAGAAGAATGCACCCGTGAGTCTGTGCATGAAGCGTTTAGGAAGCCCGTGGGAGCCTGTAAGGTGTACTCGACTTCAGGAGCTAAACAGCTGGTGGTCTTGTCCACGACCGAAGTTACAGTGAAGAGGGTGGCAATCCTAAGTGACATGCACTGGCGATGTATTCGCACAAAGCGGTTTCCCCGGTTGAAGACAGAACAAACCGTTAGACAACTAAAGCTTATGAGAAAAGCTCACAGTCTACAGGAAGAGGTTATCCGGGTGCCTCATGTTCTGGTGAGAAAGCTGATTGGGAGAAATGGCCGAGCCATGCAGATAATGGTGAAGAAGTCTGGTGTGGTGAAAGTAAGCAGTCCACGTGATCGTCGGGACTGGATACCAGATGAAGACGGCATGGTGTCATTCTATGCTATAGGAACGGAAGAAAGTCTTGAATATGTGCGCATGCTGGTGGCGTACCGTGTGACCTACCTGCGAGAGGTAGAACAATTGAATCTCGCTAGACAGCGAGTAGATAGACAGCATCATCTGAGCAGCAGAAGATGGCAGCCGTCTAAGAATAGTGAGACCCGACAGAGAAAGGGCCCCCTAAATAACAGAACAGCTACGGCTGAAGTTAGGGACCTTACAAGATGTCCTGAGGGTAGTGGGCGTGGGTTTAGAGATAATGAGACCTCCAGTAACTCAGGTTTGAGAAGCCCATACAGACGACCCGATAGAGTACGTGACAGTACGAAGTCTAACCGGACCTTAAATACCCAGGCAAGACCTGACAAGGTTACGACGGACCGCTGGGAGCGGGGGAGACCTGACAAGGTTACGACCCGAAAATGTGACTGGACGAAGTCTGTGACAATGACAGACGATAGGTCCCTAAGGAACGAGCGAATGTCATTGACTAATATTCCGGGGCTGAACAGAGCAAGGGACAAGTACATGGTCTCTGTGTGAACGGTGGGTTGAGGTGATTGAATATATTATGTGTTCAACCCCACAAGCTTAAACTTATGTGATGATCATGATAATGATGATGATGATCATAATGATGATGATAATGATGATGATGCTAATCATAATAGTGATGATACTGATAATGGTGATGACCGTCATAAAGATGAAATTCCTTTGCAGGTGATGTTGGGAGACGAGGATGGTGGTTCTCGGGAACCAAGTGTCCCTGACCTACCTGTGTCCTGTGACAATTTTGGGAGTGAGCAGTTGCGAGACCCCACTCTTAAAATGGCACAGGAAAATATAATTGTTCTAAATGAGGTTCCCCAAGAGCCTGGCTCTGAGAAGAGGTTTCCTCAGGCTGCCATGAACAATAACCTATTGTATAGGGACACTGAAGTCCAGGGAGAGGTCGTGAGACAGCTCCTGGTACCTGACCTATATAGAAGTATAGTGCTGATGCAGTGTCCGGAGTTCACTGTCTCTTTGGGATTGTTGACCAGCCCTCCGGTCTGGAGAAGAGGGAGGGGATATGTGAGACAGTGAGGGTATGTGTGTTGAATGGGGTGTACATTTCACCTAGGTACTTTGCTGACGGGTATAAGGGAAATATATGGCTTTGTAAAACCTAGTGGTAGAGAAAGGTCATTACACCATCCATTCAAGTACACGCTTGCAGCTCAAACCTGTGGCCACTCAGGTGATAATTAGGAGACCAGAAGTAGGTGTGTGGGAACACAGTCAGAGAGCACGCTCAGTCTGGACACAGGAAGGTGTCCCGGCACAAGAAGCGTCTCCAGGAGTGTGAGCTATCTCAGTCTGGGTGCAGGAAGTACCCGGACACAGGAGTAGTCTCAGTGAGAATCCGTGCGAATAGCGGCTGAATAGGAGTGGATCTCTCTCAAGTCTGGACATTGAAGGGGTCTTCAGACACAAGGAGGAGTATCTGTGAAACTCCATACTGGTAACATATATCATAAGTGTTGTTTTGGGTCAGGCTGGTAGAGCCGGGACCTGGATAGACAGGGCAATCTATCTATGTGTAATTAGTGGCTAGACAAGCCTAGGTTTTCTGTTTATGCTTTATTTTTATCTGTTTGCTGTGGACTTTAATAAAACGGGTTGCGGCCAGTTTTTACCAGAACTGCTGTCTGAATGAACTGTTTTCGTGCCACTCTGTCTACCCAGACAGCGATCCTAGAGCTATATCCCCTGGAAATGTTACAAGAAGGAACTAAAGACTAAAGCTCAGAGTTCACAGAAGGAGACCACAGGACCTTCAGGATGCGAAGTGTGTTTGTGTAGAAGAATGGGCCAAAATCTCCCCTGAGCAATGTCAGCGACTAGTTTCTCCATACAGGATATGTCTTGAAGATGTCATCAACAACAAAGACTTTTGTCCTAAATATTAATTAAAGTTCAGCAAGTGCGTTCAATAATTTTTCCCTGTGTCATTTCTCATTATTACAAGTAACTTAATTTATAGACATCTATGGTGTGATTTCTTTGCCTGTGTGGATTGGATGCGTTGTTACTGATATCTGGTGAGAACTTCAGGTTTATTGAAACTTTCATCAAATGCCCAAATCTTTTATTAAACTTTTAGTAGAAATGTAGCCCCTTCCTCCCACCCAAGAGCGGATCCTAGAGACTATGATGTTCTTGTCGGACCACCACATCGCCACGTAAGATACAGTACGAGCTTTGATCACATGCTTTGCCACTTTCAATAAACTTTATTTATAACACACTGGAGCTCAATTTCAATGTCTGTAGATAAGAATTGTAAATATTATCTCGGCCTATACCTGTATATCCTCGGGAAGCCTCCTCCCCGCATGATCATTACTATCATGGATACAGCGTTGTCTGCGACTATAGATGGTTTCCATGATATTCTCACACCCTCATGGTGCAGGTGCTGTAATTCTCCCAGGACGCCTAGTGAATGTCATTACCTGACTAACGTGTCTGTAATTACGTATCACTTACTGACATGAAACATGCACAGCTCCCCGGCGAGACACTCACTATATCACTATCACAGACACATTTTTATGTCATAAGAGAATGATCTATTAGTGGAATTAGAGGTGAATTTCATGTTAAAAGCAATCTTTACAGATTGTTGATATTTTTTTTCCTTTTTTTCTCTTTTCCATATCACTCTCTATAATAGTAGTCCTGTTGACTACAGCAGACTTTTCAGCTGTCTCATAATCATCACAGACAGGATTACAATGACAAGTACCACTCTAAATACAGTACTTAACACAATATCCACCAGTCACTATAGGTGATGTCACATCTCACCTCCTCCTGTACAATGACTGATAACACCTCTATATACAGTCCATAACACAGAATCCATTACTCACAGCTCACCTCCTCCTTCTTGCACAATTATCTTTGTAATAACGAGCGGATCAGAGCACTAGCAAAAAATAATTGTATATAAATCAAAAGAGTCAGAGCCGTTCTATTTCTACTTACGTACATGTAATTCTCACAAAATTAGAATATCATCAAAAGTTAATTTATTTCAGTTCTTCAATACAAAAAGTGAAACTCATATATTACCGTATATAGAGTCATTACACACAGAGTGATCTATTTCACGTGTTTATTTCTGTTAATGTTGATGATTATGGCTTACATCCAATGAAAATCCAAAAGTCATTATCTCAGTAAATTAGAATACTTTATAACACCAGCTTGAAAAATGATTTTAAAATCTGAAATGTTGTCCTACTGAAATTTATATTCAGTAAATGCACTCAATACTTGGTCAGGGCTCCTTTTGCATCAATTACTGCATCAATGCGGCGTGGCATGGAGGCGATCAGCCTGTGGCACTGCTGAGGGGTTATGGAAGCCCAGGTTGCTTTGATAGCAGCCTTCAGCTCGTCTGCATTGTTGGGTTTGGTGTCTCTCATCTTCCTCCTAACAATACCCTATAGATTCTCTATGGGGTTAAGGTCAGGCGAGTTTGCTGCCAATCAAGCACAGTGATACTGTTGTTTGTAAACCAGGTATTGGTACTTTTGCCAGTTTGGACAGGTGCCAAGTCCTGCTGGAGAATGAAATTTCCATCTCCGAAAAGCTTGTCGGCAGAGGGAAGCATGAAGTGCTCTAAAATTTCCTGGTAGACGGCTGCGCTGACTTTGGTCTTGATAAAACACAGTGGACCTACACCAGCAGATGACATGGCTCCCCAAACCATCACTGATTGTGGAAACTTCACACTAGACCTCCAGCAGCTTGGATTGTGGCATCTCCACTCTTCCTCCAGACTCTGGGACCTTGTGCACCTTGTTCTACCACACTTTTTCCTTCCACTCAACTTTCCATTAATATGCTTGGATACAGCACTCTGTGAACAGCCGGCTTCTTTAGCAATGAGCTTTTGTGACTTACCCTCCTTGTGGAGTGTGTCAATGACTGCCTTCTGGACATCGGTCAGGTCAGCAGTCTTCCCCATGATTGTGGAGCTACTGAAACAGACTAAGCAACCTTTTTAAATGCTTAGGAAGCCTGTGCAGGTGTTTTTGTTAATTATTCTAATTTACTAAGATAATGAGTTTGGGTTTTCATTGGCTGTAAGCCATAATCATCAACATTAACAGAAATGAACACGTGAAATAGATCACTATGTCTGTAATGACTCTATACAATGTATGAGTTTCACCTTTTTGTTTTGAAGAACTGAAATAAATTAACTTTTTGATGATATTCTCACTTCGTGAGAAGCACGTGTAGATGTATCTACATTACGGAAAATAACAGGAAGTAGGAATATAATATTAGGCCTAGTGGTTTGTGTGGAAAATAGTGAAAAAAAAATGCAAGATTCTGAATTTTTTTCACACCCACACCTTTTTTTTTTTTTTTTTGGCCTTCGGCTCAATCTCAACTCATGGTGACTTGATATAGTGATCAGAAAATTTGAATAAAAATATAACCGTAAGTGAAAGGCCTTTGCCAAGAAAACTTGATTCACTCCATAGGTCATTTTCTCACGACATGTTCCCTTTAGCAATGTTACAGCTTTGAGATATTCGAGCTCTCAGCAGCACCATTTCCAGCAGTTCCAAATTTTCTGGGACTATCACTAATTTTCCTAAACAGTGTCACCATGTCGCATTCTAAGAAGGGTCAGGATTTTTACAAAACCCGTCCAAAATGTGGCATTCCAATTTGTTTTTAGGGCGTTCCTGGGGCTGTCTTTTGGTTGGAAGTTAAATATTCAGATTTTACCAACCAGACAAAAGATCAGATCGCACTCGTACCAATGTTGAGCTATGTGGCCTTGCACATGTCCGATATTTTCCTCGGACTGGCCAAAGGAAAAAATTGCAGCATGCCCAAGTCTAATCCAATATGCGGATTGCACTTGGCCAAGGCAAGTCAATGAGTTTGTGGAAAAAATCACAGTGGAGAAGATGGAGACACAATGGAGAAGATGGAGAATTTTTTTTTCCATCTTCTCCTCATTCAAGACAATCGGATCCCACCATTCTGACACTCGGATCAAACTCTGATCAGAGTACGATTAGCTAATTGATCCAACTCTCTTGAATTTTCAGTCGTTTCCACCTAGCCTTTCAGTGATAATTCGTGGAAACCTTGAGAGTCGTGCATCAGCGACCATCTCTTCATGCTCAGAGGCGTGAACTGGCACTCTGTTGAGAAGTAATACATTTTTAGATAGGTCTCAGAGGTGGGAATTTATGGCATATCAAGTGAATATGGCACGAAGGTCCGAAAAGGGAACACCCATTTATTACTTTGACATGAAAAATCCCCATAGGAAGCCACAACATTTTTCTTTTTCTATAGACAACTTTTTTCCTTGTATTAGAAATAGATTGTTTATAATAATTACTTCCCGGCACCAGGACATTCTTATCTGCTTTTATTAAGATGCTGCATAGATATACATATTCCCATATAAATGTTAATAATTACCATCTGTCTGTAGTCATTCAACGTTTCATTAAAGGGAAAGTATCTGGAGAAACTTGCAAGATTCAGTTAAGTGCACACTTTACTGCTGTGCCAAAATTTGACCCTCTATTATTTTCTTACAAAGCAGACAAGACAGGAGACTGCTGTAATCCTATGTGATCATGACATCCTCATAAAGGGGTGTTCCATCTGAAGCAAGTGATAGCTGAGCAGCAGTAAGGATTGAACAGCAAGGGCCCCTGATGATCTCAGGATGGAAAGAACCAAGATTCTTGTCTAGGCACAGTGAAGATAAACCACACTCAATGCCACCCCCATTTACATTTCTTATTAAAAAATGTTCTCCTTCAAGAACAGAATTACTAATTTTATAGTTAAATTTTCGTTGCTGAGGTTGTCGGCCACGTCTGCAATCTGTCAGAGGTAGCTGTTTTCCTAGGCAATAAGCACAGCACTTGCAAGTGTTGCTGTGAAGGCAGCTGGAGCTAGTGATTTTATCAGAAGTACATCATTGATCACCAGAATTTGGAAAATGTGCTACCTGATTCCCATGAACAGTGTGTCTGGTAACACATGCGCCATACTGCTGTATATAAAATCAGGGCTGAAAGTGTTGGCTCCCTTGAAATTGTTTCAGAAAATGAAGTATTTCTCCCTGAAAATCATTGCAGTTACACGTGTTTTGTTATACCCTTGTTTGTTTCCTTTGTGTGTATTGGAACAACACAAAAAAAAACTGAAAAAAGGCAAATTGGACACCATTTCACACAAACAGCCCAAAAATGGTCCGGACAAAATTGTTGGGACCTTTCCAAAATTTTGGGTAAACAACTTTGTTTCAAGCATGTGATGCTCTTTCAAGCTCACCTGTGGCAAGTAACAGGTGTAGGCAACATGAAAATCACACCTGAAACCAGAATTAAAGGAGAAAAGTTGACTCAATCTTTGCATTGTGTGTCAGTCTGTGCCACGCTTAGCATGGAGAACAGAAATAGGAGATCAGAACTGTCTGATCGATTGAGAACCAATATTGTTCAAAAATACCAACAATCTCAAGGTCACAAATCCATCTCCAGAGATCTTGGTGTTACTTTGTCCACAGTGCACAACATAATCAAGACATTTACAACCCATGGCACTGTAGCTAAAGTCCCTGGACATAGACAATAGAGAAAAATTTATGAAAAGTTGCAACGCAGGATAGTTTATATGGTGGATAAGCAGCCCCAATCAAGTTCCAAAGAAATTCAAGCTGTCCTGCAGGCTCAGGGTTCATCAGTGTCAACGCGAACTATCCATCGCTGTTGTGAGGCGACTTCGGAGCTGAAGCTCCTCTGGTGGTTGCTGAGGGTATTGAACCTATGTTGAACACCAAGTCCTACCCTGCAGATAACGAGTGGTTGTCAGGTAACGATGGCTGATATAAGTGAGCTGACACCATGATCCCCGGTGATCAATTGTTCTTCCTGTCTAATTTGGAATCAGCTTGCTTTCCTGCTGTCTCTGCTTGCTTTCAGATAAGTCCCTTTCAGTTTTTTTTACTGTGTTGAATTCCTTGCTTTTTGTGCATTGCTTTTTGTCTCAGCCGGGTCCTTTGGGGCTTGGTGGTCTCCTTTTTTTGGTATTTGTTCATTTGCTCATTTTGTGATATTTTACTGCTGGTAGCTACGTGTCACACTAGAGATCTGATATAGGTGGTCGAGACCGTGTGTCTCAGTATTTTGGATCAGAAGTGTTGGAGTTTTTCTAGGTTTTTCTGGGTTGCAGACAGTATTTCTTCTGTGCTGTCTATCTAGACAGTTTTGGGCCCCGCGTTTGCTAATCTTTTTTCTGTCTGTGTTCGTATTTTCATCTTGTCTAACCCTTATAGTTTGGGGCTTCCATACTCTTTGGGGTCTACTCGGGCAGTTAGCTTTCTCTTTCCATCTTCAGGGATAGCTATCTCTCCGCTGTGCGAGCGTCTATGACCACGTAGTCCCCATGGTGCTTCTAGTTGTGCGGTTAGTTTAAGGTCTGCAACCTATTAGTTTCTAACCTATCTGTGTTAGGTGCCTATGCAGTTTTTTGCTCCTGCTGCTCAGTACCAATACATAATACATCGCAATTTGAATAAAATGAAACGCTATGATAGGAGACCAGTGACCCCTGCTGACAGAGACATAAACAATCTAGACTGCAGTTGTATGTGAGTAAGCTAAAATTTATCTGGGAAAGCGTCTTGTGGACAGTTGAGATCAGACAAAGCTTTTGGTAAAGTACATCATTCTACTGTTTAGCAAAAACGGAATGGACTTACAAGAAAGAACATAGTACCTACGTCAAATATGGGGAGGTTGAAAGGTGCTTTTGGTTGTTTTGCACTTGGTGCCTCTGACATGGTGCCTTGACTGTGTGCAAGGAATCATGAAATCTGAAGATTACCAAAGGATTTTGGTTGCAATGTTGTGCCCAGCGTCAGAAAGCTGGTTTGCGTCTAGGTCAAGGGTCTTCCTCAAGACATTGACCTCAGAGGCACCAAGAAATGGAAGAATAAAGCGCGGAGAGTTCTGAAATGGCCTGCAATAGTCCAGATCTAAACCCCATTGAACATCTGTGGAGAATCTAAATTGCTGTTGGGAGAAGGCGCCTTCTATATGAGAGACCTGGAACAGTTTACAAAAAAGAGTCTCCAAAAATACAGTTGAGAAGTGTAGAAGCGTACTGATGGTTATGAAGCGATTAATTGCAGTTATTTATTCCAATGTGTGTGCACCAAATATTAGTTGATGGTGCCAACAGTTTTGCCCGACCCATTTTGATGTTTTGCTTGTAATTATGTCAGTTGGCTTTTTCTATACTTTTGTGTTTTCCAATCACACAAACAAAATAAATATTTGTATAACAAAATGCAGTTGTGCTCAAAGTTACATACCTGGCAGAACTTTTGTTCTGGCCTTTTTCAGAGAATATGAATGATAAACAAAACGTTATCTCCACTCATCCAAATGACCCTGATCCAAAAGTTCATATACCTGGTGATTTGCCTTATAACATGCACAGAAGTTAACACTAATGGATTTGAATGGCAACTAAGGGTAACATCCTCACCTTGACCTGTTGCTCGTAATCAGTGTGTGTCATAAAGCTGAGTGAGTTTCTGGGATCCAGACAACTTGCACCTTCAACAGCCACTGATATTTCTGGATTGTGAGTCATGGGGAAAGCAAAAGAATTGTCAATGGATCTACAGGAAAAGGTAGTTGAACTGTATAAAACAGGAAAGGGATACAAAAAGATATCCCAAAGAATTGATAATGCCATTCAGCAGCGTTCAAACTGTGATTAACAAATGGAAAATCAACTGCCAGGATAATTGTTCGGAATGCAAAGAAAAGCCCACAAATAACATCAGCTGAAATACCAGACTCTCTGAAAACTAGCGGTGTGGCTGTTTCAAGATGCACAATAAGGAGACACTTGAAGAAAAATGGGCTGCATGGTCGAGTCGACAGAAGAAAACCATTACTGCGCTAATGCCACAAAGTATCTCGCCTACAATACGCAAATCAGCACAGAGACAAGCCTCAAAACTTCTGGAACAAGGTAATTTGAAGTGATGAAACCAAAATCGAACTTTTTGGCCACAGCCATAAACGTAACATTTGGAGAGAGGTCAACAAGGCCTATGATGAAAGGAACACTATTCCTACTGTAAAGCTCTGAGGTGGATCGCTGATGTTTTAGGGATGTGTAAGCTACAAAAGCACAAGAAACTTGGTCAAAGTTGAAGGATGAATGCAGCATGTTATCAGCAAATACTGGAGGCAAATTTGCAATCATCAGCCCTGAAGCTGCGCATGGGACGTACTTGGACGTTCCAACATGACAGGACACAAGGCCAAGTCGACCTGTCATTGGCTACAGCAAAGTGAAGGTTCTGGAGTGGCCATCTCAGTGTCTTCACCTCAATATCAATGAGCCACTCTGGGGAGATCTTAAGCACTCAGTACTTGCTAGACAGCCCAGGAATTTACAGGAACTGGAGGCTTTTTGTCAAGAAGAGTGGGCAGCTTTTCATTTTTCTAATGTATATGGGGGCTTAACAATCTAATAACTTAGGTAGACTAGAATACCCCTGTAATAGGGTCCCAGCGCTCAAGACCCCACCAATCAGCAAGTAACCACATATCCGAGTTTTAGTTTACTATTGTACACCGCGATGAAACACAATATTATCTGTGCTGCATATTGACTTCTATACAGAGGCCCTAATCCATGGGTCACAGTTTCCCATTGTGGGAATTCCTTTAGATGTTAGATAAGGAGGATTTTCATATTCTAAATTTCACTGCAAAGTAGACCAGATGGTTATTTCTTGTCGCTGATGCCCTTATTCTGTAACTACAGGAAACGAGACTGTGATTGGAAACAGACCGGGCATCTTCTAGAAAGACAAATAATCTGCTTTCTTCTCTCGTTCTTCCGGTCCCGGAGCGCTTATTACAGGCCTCCATGACTGAGACACATCTGCCGAAACTCATTTTCGTACCTATAAATATTTGCTTTGCAAGTGGCCTCATTGTTATGAGTCAGCAGCAGTTGGTGGTTCGGAGCGCAGGCGGCATCCATACCACAGAGGACCTGTGTACAGTAAATGGATGGGACCTTCTTGCACCACTTCTGTGCCCAGAAACGAGACCATCCTAATATCATCCTTATGTCCTACTTTAAGGCTATGTGCACATGAGGTTTTTGGGGGGTCCATTGGAGTGAGTGCTCTTCAAAAAATGTCTGAAAAATCACCTCAAACATGGTCTTCATATTGTAAATGTATTGTATTCTAATGTAAAACTGCTTTGCTGTTTGAATGTTCGGCCTTTTGAGTCTTGTTCTTCCTCTTCAGGTTTTAAAAAGAAATGCCTGCTGACAAAAAAGAAAGTGCAGGTCACTTCTTTGTAGCAGATGGAAAACACTCCAAAACTAGACACTGTCCTGTCAAAAGGCTAAGAATCACCTCTCTAAGGGTATGTGTGGGCAGGTGACCGGATGCAACGCAAAGACAAACACAAAGTGGAAGTAACCAATTAAACTATTTAATTCCCTAATATGGTGGGAAATTGCATTAGCTATAGCAAAAGGAGAATAATGCAAAACAGGGAAATTACAGCATGAAATATACAATATCAGATATGTAATGAACAATCAGGTTCACTCTATTATAGCAGTGTCATGCTATATGTTCTTTGAACTTCTGACAGGGGTGGTAGTCCCAGTATCATTAAAAGTCACTGGACTATCTCTTCTAACACAGGCCCTAGAGGGGGTCACCGGTTATTCCCTCTAGGCTGCAAGTCCTCCTGACAAATTCTAACAAGTCTCACTTCAACCGGCCTCCGTCATATCTGTTGTACTAGCCCAAGCCATCCCCTGTATCATACGTCAGTGCTGGAAGCAATAGTCCGGCTCACTCTCGCCTCCCGTTCACCACAGCAGGCATTCATCCCCGAGCATACTCTCCTTACGGATCTTCGGTGTTTGACCAATGGCGGATGTCTCTCGTACTCAGTGAGATAAGGGCTGGGACTAAGCTCTTGACTGACGTAGACTGGACTCCAGGTCTGTTTTTCGATTACTGTCAATCGTAGTCTGGGCTCCGGAACTTGCATAGTCTTGACCGTTGTCATCTAGATTTTGGGACTCATCTAGTGCTGCCTGGGTTCTGCTTCCAGGCGGGCCAAAATTCGCTGCCTCTGGCTTTCTACCACGGCCTGTCTTCTTGGCTCTCCCTTGACACACGTCCTACCTGTTCCTTTACTTGGTGCCAAATCTCCTCTCGTTTTGGCACGGTGGCTTTTTATGTCTGGAAACTGCGTCAAGGTCACCTGACCCGGTGGGCTATCCAAACTCTTCATTCCTGAAACGCTCTCTCTCTCTCTTCTGGTCAGTCCAGCAAGATCCCGCTTTGACTGTACTTTGATGGCAGTTTTCTTGCACAAATGCCACACAGTGCTGGGGATTTATGTTTGTTATGGCATACCTTCTTACATATAGTTGTTCCGACACGCACCACAATTGTGGATACCAAGGCTATGGGGTACTCGGAGCCGAGCCCATGGAAATCTATGGGAGTTGTCACTGGTAGCGGTGGCTCGGTCCGTGGCCCTGGCGGTCGTGCAATGGGGAATATTTACAGGGGATTTTAAGGATAGGTAGTTCGTGACGCCACCTGTGGTATCTGGTTAATTGGACCAGCGCTGCTATAAGGACTTTCACAGGGGATGTTATGGGGCAGCTGGGTGGTAAGTCTCCCACAGGTGAGACTGGTCCCTGGAAGTCTATGGTGGTGATGCAGGGTGTAGTTAATAATTCAGTCACACACAATGCAGCTTCTTTTCATACCTTTTACTGGTAGATGGTTCAAGCAGATCCCGGGGAGCTGGTCGGGGTGGAGAATGCACATTCGGGTAACCGCTGAACAGGTTAGAGGCCTCCTTTACTTCGTATATCTCAGAGTCCAAACTTGCATGAAGCGAAGTTAACTCTACAATCTCCAGCTTTCTCAATAGCTGACAAGCCCGGCCGACTTTGTGGTGGAGACTTCTATGGCTCTGACTAGCAGATGTTGAGAGAACTAAGTCTATATTTGCTGATCAGGCTAGACTCCTGTTTTCCCTATCTCCGGTTACGTATCAGCGCTTGGGCTGCTCTCTGCGACCTGTAGTCCAGATGCCTCCGAGTATCTTGTTACTATGCTTGAAACTCTAGCAAACTTCGGACCCCAGTGTCCGGTTATTTAGTGCAGGCAATCCAATACCTGAAGCACTTCTCTATGTCTTCTCCACTGCGCCCTTCGTCCTGCTTTTGCTCTTTGCATAAGCACTTGTAGCTTTCGATGGAAATGTCAGCTTTCTCCAAAGCTTGCTGAGCAGCTCTCAGTTTCCTCCTTGTTTCAGCTTCTGTTGAGGTACTGATTAAGGGTAGCTCTGACTAGGCTAGGATGATGCACTTCACCCGTACTAGCCTCCACTTCTTTGTCAGGTGAGCTACGCTAGCTCTGCGAGGATTCAGTCCTCTCTCCTCTCCCAGTCCAGACTGAACTGGCACTGAACTGCACTGTCTGAAGACAGGAAACTCACTCATCTCAGCTCTTCTCAGACAGGAAACTTGAATGGTCTGTACTGTCCTAAGACAGGAAGCTTGACTGAGCTCTGCTACGTGTCACTACCTCCTATACCCCTAGTGGGTGTGTCTGAAAGTGTGAGTGAAGTGCATGAATAGCAAGCTTTTGCGATTACCTTCCTGTGCATTCTCCTGGATTTTATGTGTGCCTTACATAGCTGGGCCACACATCCCCCCTTGGTTAAACACAGCACTCCCGGGCTGTAAAAGAGAAAAAGAAAACATTTTTGTTTTGCATTAAACAACAACATTTTAACTCATCCCATCCGGGAGGTGAGGCTTCTTGAACGTTACAATTTGTACAATGAAGAATACAAAAGTATCAAAATATCAAGACATTCTCATAAATACAAGATACTTGTGGAGGACCCGCACCAAAAACCTCCCACGTGGGTCCTGGGTGGGCTGCAGGACTTCTGACTGCAGACCTCACTCTAGGCCACACCATACGGGTTTTTCTTCAGAGGTAGATAGTAGTGGTTTCATGTAAAACCAAGATAATGCACCGTAGTGCAACTATTTACAAAGCAAGTTCTTGGGCTGGCACAGTCCACAGCCACGCAGTCCATTGGCATGGTTAAAACACATTTCAAATAATTACATTAATAGTTTTTCAAACTTTATACAATTTGTCAGTGACAATAAACCCTGTCTGGGTCTTGCTAGACTAATTTACTAGGACTACTCTTGATAGCGAATTGGTAATCTTCCCTTAGTTGTTCGTTCTGACCTACGTGGTGTGGTGTCAAGTGTAGTAGTCTCTGGCCTATCTGTTCTGCGTAACGGCAAACGGTAATACTGTCTCAACCTTTCTATGGATCTGGCAAGCGTACTAGTGGCTGGGCGAGGCGGTACTGCTTCACCAGCTTCACCAGGGATTCCACTTCTTGTGGGGCTGCTGCTTGCGGGTCCGCTTCTTGGGGTTCTAATGGTTGAGGGTCTGCCAGAATAGGTTCTTCTGGAACTGGCTCAACTGGCACAATTGGTATGACTGGTTGTAGAGACTCCTCTTGCGGTTGATAAAACTGCAGCACAGGAATAATTACAGCGTCTCCCAATCTGGGCCAATCCGCAGGTAAATCTCCCAAATCCGTGTGTATGACCGCTTCATCATTTTCTTCTTGATGGACAACAGGGTTTTCTTCACGGAGCTTTAATGGGCCAGGACACAACTTTAGATGATCTCTGGACACCGTTGCCGTCGTTTTTCCTCCATCCTTACTAATGGCACAGACCTTTCTGTTATCAAAATTGGAATTTTGCACGACATATGGCTCCTGTTCCCACTGATCATCCAACTTGTGCATTCTTCTTTTCCTTTTGAGCACCATTTCTCCAGGCATTAAAGGCTTAGCGGGAGCATTTTTGTTATAGTTCTTCTCTTGTGTTTCTCTTACTTTGTTGAGACTGTCTTCTACGCAGGCTTGTACTCTCTTGTACTGTTCCTGTCGAGTTGTGTCCCAATCTTCAGCACTGTCATCAGCCTCTGGTTCTACCACTCCCAGCTCCAAATCCATTGGCAGTCTTCCAGGTCTTGCTCTCATAAGGTAAGCTGGAGTGCAGTTGGTGGAACTTACTGGTATGTGGTTGTACAAGTCAACCAGGTCGGGTAACAAGTCTGGCCACCGATTTCTTTCTTCCAGGGGTACAGTTTTCAGTAAATCCATGACAATGTGATTCATCTTTTCACAAAGGCCGTTGGTCTGAGGGTGGTATGGCGTCGTTCTGATCTTTTTGCATCCATACAATTGACAGAATTCCTGAAACAGTTCAGCTTCAAAGGCTGGACCTCGATCAGTCAGTACCTGCTCTGGATATCCGTGTGGTCTGCAGAAACTTGCTTGGAAGACCTTGGCTGCTGTCTCTGCTGTCAGATCTTTGACAGGGGCGACCACCAGGAATTTAGAATAGTGATCCACCATGGTCAGGGCATATGAGTATCCTGACCTGCTTGGGGACAACTTAACGTGATCCAATGCTACGATCTCCAGAGGACGAGTCGTCCGGATAGGCTGCAAGGGTGCTCTCTGACTATGATAGTCTTTTCGTCTGAGACCACAGGGTCCACAGTTCCGGCACCACTTCTCGATGGAGCTGCGCATCCCTACCCAGTAGAACCGACACCTCAACAGGGTCTCCAGCTTTTTCCAGCCAAAGTGTCCTGCTTGATCGTGGTAGGCTTCCAACACCATTTGGATGTCTGCTCTAGGCACCACTATCTGCCAAACCATCTCATGGGTCCTTGGGTCGACGTATCTCCTGCACAACTTCTCTCGGTATATGAACAACCGGCTTCTTTCATTCCACAGGAGCTTTGCTGGTAGGGTGCGTCTTTCTCCAAGGAGGAACCTTCTTGTCTTATCACTCCTTGATACGGCTGACCACTGGATCGCTGTCTTGAGTCTCCTTCCAGCTGTGATGGGGTAAAGGGTTCAACATCTCACCACACCGCTTTCTGTAGACTCGTTGCTCTTGGACCATCCCATTTCGATGGAACGCAGGTAGCTCGATTTCTTCCAGATCGTCTGATTCTTCCTCCGTGTCGGATTCATGCGGCATTCTGGACAAGGCGTCCGCGTTAGCATTTTTACGGCCCGCTCTGTACTTGATGGTAAACTGATAATTTGAAAACCGAGCCATCCAACGTTGCTCCATGGCTCCCAGCTTGGCTGTTTCCAGATGCGTCAAGGGGTTATTGTCTGTAAACGCAGTGAACCTGTTGGAGGCAAGGTAATGTTTAAATCTTTCGGTAATGGCCCAGACCAGCGCCAGGAACTCCAGTTTGAAGCTGCTATAGTTTTCCGGATTCCTCTCAGTTGGCCGGAGTTTTCTGCTGGCATATGCGATGACTTTTTCTTGGCCGTTCTGCTTCTGACTGAGGACGCTCCTAATCCTTCGTTACTGGCATCTGTGTATAGCAGGAACGGTTGGCTGTAATCTGGGTAGGCTAAGATTTCATCGCCGGTAAGGATCTCTTTCATCTCTTTGAATGCCTCAGCTTGTTCTTTTCCCCAATTGAATGGAAGGTTTCTGCTCTTAAGAGGTTGTCCTACCAGGAGGTCCTGCAAAGGCGCCGCTTTCTTAGTGTAATCTTTTACAAACCTCCTGTAGTAACCTGTTAGTCCCAGGAACTGACGCACCTCCTTTAGGTTCTTGGCTCTGGCCATTTCTGATAGCTGTGACCTTCTCGGGGTCCGGCGCTACTCCTTCGGAACTGACAATGTGTCCCAAGTACTGTACCTTCCGTTTGAGCAGGTGGCATTTAGAGGGCTTCAGTTTCATCCCAAACTTGGACAATGACTCAAATACCTCCGCCAGGTGCTTCAGATGATCTTCATATGTCTTAGAGTACACAATTACGTCGTCCAAGTACAGCAGCACAGTTTCGAAGTTGAGATGTCCCAGACAGCTCTCCATCACCCTCTGGAATGTTCCTGGGGCACTGCTGAGACCAAACGGCATTCTGTCGAACTCGCAGAGTCCCATTGGGGTGGTGAAAGCAGTTTTCTCCCGGTCCTCCTCAGCCACAGCTACTTGCCAGTACCCACTAGTAAGGTCGAGGGTAGAAAAGTAGTTAGCCGTTTTCAGAGCAGCTAAGGATTCCTCTATGCGTGGTAATGGGTATGCATCTTTATGTGTTATACGATTTACTTGCCTATAATCTACACACATTCGCATGCTACCATCCTTTTTCTTCACTAGAACCAGAGGTGCTGCCCAGGGGCTACAACTATCCCTTATCACCCCGGCTTTCTTCATGTCATGCAGCATTTCCTTAGCTTTCTGATAGTGGGCTGGAGGTATAGGCCTGTACCGCTCTTTGATGGGAGGATGACTGCCTGTAGGGATATGATGCTGTACTCCCTTAATGGTCCCAAAGTCAAGTGGGTGCTTGCTAAATACTTGTGCGTACTCTTGTACCACCCGTAGTACCCCCTGTTTCTGGTGGACGGAAGTGGTGTCTGTCCCTATATGAGCTGCTGACACTGTATCGACCCGCCACCACAATTGTGGATTACCAGGGCAATGGGGTACTCAGAGCCGAGCCCATGGAAGTCTATGGGGTTTGTCACAGGTAGCGGTGGCTCGGTCTGTGGCCCTGGCGGTCTGGCGTATGTTGGGGAAATATTTACAGGGGATAGATATATTTACAGTTCGTGACGCCACCTGTAGTCTTCTGGTAATTTATACCAGCGCTGCTGTAGATCTCTGAGGGGATGGTGATGCAGCTAGATGTCGGGTCCCCTACAGGTGGACTCTTCCCTCAGGTCGGTAGTTAAAGCAGGGTTGTGCAGGCATGCAAGTAAATAACTCAGTCTCACACGGTCAGCGTCTTTCCATACCTTTACTTGTAAGATGGTAAGGCAGGTCCCAGGGAGGCTGATCCAAGGAGAATGTATTTCGAGATAGCAGCTGGACAAGTTAGGGGCCTCCTTTACTTTCACAACAATGAGTACAACCAGCATGAAGCGTAGTTCCCTCTATAACTCCAGCTATTCCATAGCTGTACTGCCCAGTCAGTTTTGTGGTCGGAGCCTTCCTGTGAGAGAGCTGAATTCCTATCTTGCTGATCAGGCTCAAAGTCTTCACTCCCCCTGACCCCAGTTACGTACCGACTATTTAGGGCTGCTTTCCGCGACCTAAGGTCCGATAAGCCTCTGGTTTTCTTACCACTAAGCGTGAAGCTTTAGTGATGCTTCGGTCCCCAGTGACCGGTAACAATGTGCAGGACTTCTTCAATCCAAAAGCACTTTTCAAATATTCCTTTCCACTGTGCCTTTCGCCTTGTCCTCGCTGGTAGCATAAACACTCACACTTGCAAAAAGTTCATATAATCACTCCCTTCTTTTCCTTCCTTTAGAGTTAGTTAACAGACTCTCAGTTATCCACTAGGCAGGAGCATGTCTCTGAACCTTTCACTGTCCTTGGGACAGGTGACTGAAGTATTTCTGTACTAAGCTCTTCTTTCTTTATCAGTGTCTTCAAGTGAGGTACAGCTCTGACCAGGCTGAGGTGATCTATATCTCGCCCTTACTGGCCTCCACTTGCTGAACTGCTGATAGAACCAGGCTGGACTGCTTCCTCCCTCCAGGTCCCAGTAGACTCCACACGTCTGCTCTGTCCGAAGACAGGAAACTGACTACTCTTATCACTCAACGAATACACCCTGACCACTCCTCACAAGTGACTACACTACCTAAGGTGTGTCTAGTGTATTTGAGTGAATGGGTATTGAGCATTAAACTGCTATCTCTCCACACATTCTCCAGGGTACTGCGTGTGCCTAACACCAGGGCTACACATTCCCCATGGTAAAAGACAGCACTCCCGGGCTGTAAAATACAAAGAGACAGTTTTGTTTATGCATGAAAACATCAACATTAAACAGTAATTCGTCCCATCCGGGAGGTAAGGATGTCTTGAACGTTGCAAACAACACATTGAATATAGAAAAATACAAAAGTATTAAGGCATCAAAACATTCAATAAATACACAGTATTCTTGTGAAGGACCCGCACCAAACCTTCAACGTGGGTCCTGGGTGGGCTGCAGGACATCTGGATGCAGACCTCACTCAGTGCCACACCACACGGGTTTTATGTTCAGAGGTAGTTGTGCTGGTTTTATGTAAAACCAAGATAAAGCACCGAAGCGCAACTATATACAAATAAGTTCTGGGCTGGCACAGTCCTCAGCCTCTGAGTCCATTGTAAAACGAAGACATATTATATCACATTATAATAATAATAAGTGCAAAACTTTTTATCTGTTTACCCAGCCGGGCATTCTACTGTTGGCAATATATAAATATATTATATACTCATTTAACTTGTGCAAAAATTGGCAAACATTCTTAAACTTTTTACAACTTTACTTATGGTAGACCCCTATCTGGATCTCACCGGTTTTTACTGTTTAACTATTCATTTATTTCAAATACATTTTCCACCCCGGGGGCTGGAACAATGCAATGGGCCCTAGATCCCAGGACTAACAAGTCGTGACCTGCTATTGGGGTCTGAGTTGCCACAGTTCTTGTGTGAACCTCTAGGGGCGCAACGGGTACATTCTCCTTGCGAGACACCGATTGCGTTTCAATCTGAGTCACAGTTAACGATATTGATCGTGTCATGGATTGCGATGGAAATTGGGTCGCATGTTGCGATGTAGAAGGATAACGGTATACAGGTGTCGCTTCCATTTGCGATGAGCCTGCAGGGGCGATGCTGGGGCACGGCCGGATACTGCTTGTGCTGGAGACGGGGACGCTGCGGTAGTGGTGACGTTACCTGCGTCGGGGACGGGGTCACGGACGATGGTGACGTTAAGGGCATACCATCCCTTCATTCCCCAGTGCCGTGTGTACGTGACAATGTCTCCATTAACTAAGTCCCTCCCGGGATGGCCTTGCGGTAGGTGGGATTCTACGTCCCTGCAACTAACAAAGACCCCTGGGTAGAGGCCCGGTTCACGGATGAAGCCCCAGCCCTTCCGGAGCTGGAACTCAGTCACACACCCCTGCCGCCGCGGTTCCCTCAGGGTACCTTTCTCTCTCCGGACACTCTCCTTGTCCGCGATCAGCTCTGCATGTTGCCGCTGTCGGTTCCTCTGAGCTTCCCGCTCTTCCTCCTGCTGGCGTTTCTGCTTCTCCTCACGACTCTGCCACTCACGTTCCCACTGGGTGGTGTAGGCGACGTCATCCAGGCGCGCCATCTCGTCCCAGTCGACGTCTGGTAACGACGGACAGGACCCCTCCGGTGTCCCTGCCGGGGTTCGATCATCTGCTGCGGCCTCCTGGCCGGGCGGGAGTTCCGGAACTGGCGGTACCTCCTCAACCTCCTTCGCCTCCACCGCTTCACCGGTGGGATCAGGATTGGTACTTTCGGGGGCAGCCTCCGGTTGCTCCTTTGCCTTGGGCAGCAGAATTTTCGGTAACTCGAATCGTGGGGGGTCGTTGAGGGGAGAGAACACCACGTCCCACAGCCTCCGCTGCTCCTGGGTACGCCGGCGTCTCTCGATCTCTTCAAATCCAGGTTGGTACTGGACCATCTTTTTCAGGCGTGCATTTTCTTCCTGAATTTCTAGCAACGCTTGCTGCAGGTGCAGGACCACGGATGACTCCGGTGCTGGTGGCAGCTTGGCTGGGGCACGGGGCCTGCCTTCCTCCGCTTCCCTGCTCGGCTGCACACGTCCTGCTTCCATGATGTTCCAGAAGATTCTCTCATCTTCCTCCAGAGACGTCCGGTCTCTTCCGTGGAGGCGGGGTTTGCGTCTCCTCCTCTTTGCAGGAAAGGTGAAGAGGAGGCGGACCTCCTTTGCTGTAGGGCAGGATCGCATGTTGTAATAGCACTTTGAGAGGGCAGGCATTTTCTTCGCGCCACAGGGGGGTACACGCCCACGAAGGTACGCCCACCTTCTTCTCCAGCGCCTGAGGGCGCGAATATGGCGACAAAGATGGCGATTTTTGGCGCCAAAAGTGCAAACAGTCCTTTTTCACAAAAACAACTCCATAGGCACACAGGGCTCGCAATTTTGCGAGTTTCGCATCCTGTTCGTGACGCCAAATTGTATCGACCCGCCACCACAATTGTGGATTACCAGGGCAATGGGGTACTCAGAGCCGAGCCCATGGAAGTCTATGGGGTTTGTCACAGGTAGCGGTGGCTCGGTCTGTGGCCCTGGCGGTCTGGCGTATGTTGGGGAAATATTTACAGGGGATAGATATATTTACAGTTCGTGACGCCACCTGTAGTCTTCTGGTAATTTATACCAGCGCTGCTGTAGATCTCTGAGGGGATGGTGATGCAGCTAGATGTCGGGTCCCCTACAGGTGGGACTCTTCCCTCAGGTCGGTAGTTAAAGCAGGGTTGTGCAGGCATGCAAGTAAATAACTCAGTCTCACACGGTCAGCGTCTTTCCATACCTTTACTTGTAAGATGGTAAGGCAGGTCCCAGGGAGGCTGATCCAAGGAGAATGTATTTCGAGATAGCAGCTGGACAAGTTAGGGGCCTCCTTTACTTTCACAACAATGAGTACAACCAGCATGAAGCGTAGTTCCCTCTATAACTCCAGCTATTCCATAGCTGTACTGCCCAGTCAGTTTTGTGGTCGGAGCCTTCCTGTGAGAGAGCTGAATTCCTATCTTGCTGATCAGGCTCAAAGTCTTCACTCCCCCTGACCCCAGTTACGTACCGACTATTTAGGGGCTGCTTTCCGCGACCTAAGGTCCGATAAGCCTCTGGTTTTCTTACCACTAAGCGTGAAGCTTTAGTGATGCTTCGGTCCCCAGTGACCGGTAACAATGTGCAGGACTTCTTCAATCCAAAAGCACTTTTCAAATATTCCTTTCCACTGTGCCTTTCGCCTTGTCCTCGCTGGTAGCATAAACACTCACACTTGCAAAAAGTCATATAATCACTCCCTTCTTTTCCTTCCTTTAGAGTTAGTTAACAGACTCTCAGTTATCCACTAGGCAGGAGCACGTCTCTGAACCTTTCACTGTCCTTGGGACAGGTGACTGAAGTATTTCTGTACTAAGCTCTTCTTTCTTTATCAGTGTCTTCAAGTGAGGTACAGCTCTGACCAGGCTGAGGTGATCTATATCTCGCCCTTACTGGCCTCCACTTGCTGAACTGCTGATAGAACCAGGCTGGACTGCTTCCTCCCTCCAGGTCCCAGCTAGACTCCACACGTCTGCTCTGTCCGAAGACAGGAAACTGACTACTCTTATCACTCAACGAATACACCCTGACCACTCCCTCACAAGTGACTACACTACCCTAAGGGTGTGTCTAGTGTATGTTGAGTGAATGGGTATTGAGCATTAAACTGCTATCTCTCCACACATTCTCCAGGGTACTGCGTGTGCCTAACACCAGGGCTACACAACACCAGTCCGCTACCGGGGTTGCCGGATCATTATCCTCCGCTGGTTGGCGGGAGGCTAAGGACTCGGTCGTGAGGATAGAATTGTTATCTACGGCATGTAATTTAGCAACTGTAGCATAACGTGGCAAATTTACTTCATCGTCCCCCCAGTTCAGAAGTCGTACTGGTACTCTCCCATTTACTACTTCCACTACCCCTCTAGCAATCATGAGTGTAGGTCTGTGTTCTGAGCGATGGGGTTCTACTACTGCTTGGTAGTTCTGTCCTCTCAGACCTATGGCTGCTCTACACCATATTAACATTTCACTCATTGGGGGTATTACAATGGGGTTCGAGTCTGTGACCCGTACATTACCGATTTCACCATCTGTAAGCTTCGCTTGCTGCTGGCACATCAGGGCCCGGATCACTCCCTTCTGCTTTGGCTTGGCAACTTCAGCGAGCTGTTGGAGCAAAAACACAACTTCTCCCAGACAGTTACTGATAATGTTAGTACCTAATATCACATTTAGGCCATTTTCCTCATTTACAGTCCTGACTACTAGGAGTCCCTGATCCTTCAGCTCCACCCTGCCCACTTTTACATTTACGTTTTTGGCTCCAATTACTTCAACAGGGAGACCATTGGTGGCGTACACTGTCAAGTCAGGGCTCGGGGGCTGGAGGCTGTCCATGGACCAAAATTTATTGTAAAGGACATCAGGTATGATGGTCACCTGAGATCCAGTGTCCAGCAGTGCAGGGATTGCAATCCCGTCCAGAATCATGGACAGGCAGGGCCGTCCACCCACGAACCTGCGGTTCCAGTCCAAGGGGCCTGATGAGTCTACTCCTGGGTGTTGGCCCTCTGACCCAGGATCGCCGGCGTGCCCAAGGGCGAGTGGGCCCCCCCGCCGGCTCAGGGCCCCGGCACTTGCCCGGGTGTGCCGGGTTCTGACGCCGGTCCTGCGT
Source organism: Oophaga sylvatica (assembly GCA_033576555.1). Lineage (NCBI taxonomy): Eukaryota > Metazoa > Chordata > Amphibia > Anura > Dendrobatidae > Oophaga > Oophaga sylvatica. The sequence goes on along the minus strand of JARQOD010000004.1, from coordinate 554,031,197 downwards.
CTATAAACCAAGCATTGCATGCATCAATGACGAACATAACTTAAATACCTGTTCGAGCTCCATCTCCCGATGCGTCGAATTGCCTCCGGCCCCAAACCCCGAATATGCGCTTCTGACGCCGCCCCAATACGAAACGAGTGAGAACCATATATGTCAGCGGAAACACCCAATTCCAGCAAACCCTTCTTAAGGATCGCTACAAACTGAAAACGTGACAAGAATGACCCATCGCTATGACACAGCAATGGCCCTGACCTGCCCCTCCACACGCGCCAATACTGAGTCAAACATCTACGAGGGGCATATAGCAGACCCTGCAACCCTACCAAGCACCACTCTTTTCCCATTACCTAATTGATCGGTCTTAGACCGTCTAATCCAAAAACTTAGACAGCCTCGACGCATTTCCACATCCTCGGCCATAAGACCCCCCCTTCTGCCCCTACTCTCGGACACCAGCTCCCCTAACCTCAATGCCCCAAAAAACGCCAAAGAAAAAGCCAATTGAAACAACGCCACCTCAAATTCAGAGCAACAAATTCGGTACAATACCCCACCCAGGCGTTCCAACATGTCAAACGTGATCGGTCTACGCTTATCCGCACCGCTTTTTCCCCTCCATACCCCTTTCAACGCTTGTTTTACTAAAAAATTCTTTGTAACATCCACACAACCTTGTAACCGGAAACCAAAAGCCAAACCCGTCATGAATTTATTGATTCTTGAAACTGACCAAGCCCTGTCCGCCAATTCCCCGACCAAAATTAACAACGCCTGTGCCCTACCCTCATCCGATACGACTGTTCCCCATTGTGACAACCAATCTTGCCAAAAACCCCACGATTCCGCATAAGACGCCCAAGTCCGGCCCGTCACCGACTCACGAATTAATTGTCCTGCTCGTCCAAAACTACTCACCACAAATGAGAAGGGCATTCCGTTCCTGTTTCCTCCGCATCTGGCGCCTTGTCCCAGAACCTCTCCCACTGTAAACGAGACAAAGAATCCGCTAAAGAATTTTCCACACCTGGAACATGCACAGCAGACACCCAGGCATTCAGCTCCAGGCAACGGAGGACCAACTCCCGCACCAACTTAATCACCGGGGGAGATGATGCCGACAAAGTGTTAATTATTCCAACCACACTCATATTATCACAGTGCCTTCTTATCCCTGAACGACTCTCCCCAAATGAACACTGCCACAACTATTGGGAAAAACTCTAACAACGCCAAATTCCTAGTCCAACCCCTTTTTTGCCACTCCTCTGGCCACCTTCCAACACTCCATCTTCCTTTGCAAAATGCACCATACCCAACTCCACTGGCCGCATCCGTGTAAATCTCGCATTCAAAATTACTCGTGACCTCCTGCTGAATCAAAGACCGCCCGTTGTAATGTGACAAAAAACTCTGCCATACTGCTAGATCGTCCCTGTGCTCCTTCCTCAACCGAATAAAATGATGCGGTGCTTGCACCCCCGCAGGCACGCTAGCCAGCCTACGACTAAAAATCCTTCCCATAGGAATGATTCTACATGCAAAATTTAATCTTCCCAATAACGACTGCAACTCTTTTAACGTCACTTTACGCAATTTTCGAACCCTGTCCACCTCTTGTTTAAGAAGAAACAATTTATCTTCTGGCAACCTACACTCCATTCTCTCAGAGTCAATCGCGATCCCAAGAAAAACTCAACGAAGTCAACGGGCCCTCAGTTTTCTCACCTGCCAACGGTACGCCAAAAAGACCAGCCACCCATTCCATAGCAGCTAAAATATTTCTGCACAACAAAGACTCCGGCGGACCAATAAATAAAAAATCGTCCAGATAGTGAATCACAGATTGAACTTCAGCGACATCCCGAACCACCCATTCCAAAAACGTACTGAACTTCTCAAATAACGAACACGAGATAGCGCAACCCATCGGCAAACATCTGTCCAACTAAAACCCCCCATCCCAAAAACAGCCAACAACGGAATACTGTCCGGGTGAACAGGCAGCAACCGAAACGCAGATTCGATATCGGTCTTTGCCAACAAAGCCCACACACCGTACTTCCTAACCCACCTTACCGCCGTATCAAAAGACGTATACTCAACTGAGCATAATTCCTGTGATATGCCATCATTAACGGAACACCCCTTCGGGTAGGACAAATGCTGAATCAGCCTGAACTTGTTCGCCTCTTTTTTGGGAATGACCCCCAACGGGGAAACGATAGTCCCGACCACAGGCAAAGAAACGAACGGGCCCGCCATTCTACCCAATTCAACCTCCTTTAACAGTTTAGCACCCACAACGTCTGCATGCAAATACGCCGACCTCAAGTTTTTAATAGAAAATGGGACCGTATGACTAGGAGCTGGAATCTTAAAACCTTCCGCAAAACCACTCCTAATGACCTCTGCCCCGTCCCGGTCAGGATATCTATCTAGAAAGGGGGCCATCCCTTGAAGCCTCACTGGCGTCTCCCCCTTTTCCGGCGCCCACCGCCGACTTTCCTTTTGCCTTTTTAAAACACTTGGACGCTCCGTGGGAACTTCCTCCGCAAAAGGAGCACTCGTGTTTGAATTTACAGGTACTCCCGTATTTACACTGGCCGTCATTAAACTGCCAGCAACTCCCTGTTTTTTCTTTTGTGCCTTGCGTCCCTTGGCCGCTACTTCCCTTTCCTGAGTGCTGGCTGCTGCCACCTCCCACACCCTGAAAGGACTGCCCATACCTAACAGGGGCCATAACCTTCAACCATAACCCGATATCTTTCTGATCCCATTTAATCTCAGGCCTCACCGCCTTCCTCTGCCTGAATTGCTCATCATATCGCAACCACGCCATGCCCCCATACGTCCTATGAGCTTCCCCAATGGCATCCTGATAACAGAATAAACCAGAGCAATTCTCTGGGGCCTTCTCCCCGACCACGCTAGCCAAAATTGCGAAAGCTTGCAACCAATTAACGAAAGTTTGCGGAATCAACCGCCACCGCCGCTTCTCCTCCTCCTCTTTCTTACTATCATCCTTCTTCCCTTTGTCCAAATTAAACTTTTCCAAGGGCAACAAGGAGAATATCTCCACATATTCGTCGCGCCAAATTTTTTCTTTCACCTCTTTTTTTAGGTGAGCCCCCAACGGCCCCTCAAAACAAACATAAACTTCCTCTTTTGCGCAATCGTCCAACTTGATCTTATCCCCTTTTTCTTTCTCCGTCTGCACCGACACACCCTGACCCCGCTCCTCCTCCATCTGCACCGAACTGACACTACCCACCGTTGACCTGACGACCAGTCCCGATGACCATGCCCCCACCGGCGTAACCCTACCCGCGCCTACAATCCCGCTTTCCAACCGCTGCAAAACCTGTATCATACCCCGCAACACTTCGCGTAAATCCCCATTGCTACTACCCCCGGGGGCCCCCTGCTGCATTCTTCTCGACCCTGGCGTCTGCCCTCCTGTCATCCCCTGCCCCACTGCCCCTGTGGGCGACAAACAATACAGTCCTGCTCACCAAGCTGCGCCGGTGCTGTGTCCCCGCCAGCCGACAATCCGGAATCCATCCGCCTCAATCCGTCCTGCTCCTCGCTGTCGTCCTCCGACTCGTCCTCGCCGCTTCTTGGCTCTAGACCTGCGCCCCTGACCTCCTCGTCATCAGGGGGACCGGTGCCGATGAAAGTGGCCTATCTCCATCCCCAAGTCTAGACCGGGGCTGCACCCCTGTGCCGACCCTCCGGCCAGCAGCGCCCCCGCGCGCCCGGTTGCTTCCCGTCGTTCTCCTTGGATCAGAGCCTGGCAACACCTGGTCCCCAGGCGCCTGCCAGCCCGCACTTCTGCGCCCGCTGCTACTCCTACGCACGTCCTCCGGCCTCGCACCCGGCTGGGTGCCCGACATCATTGCTGCCCGTGGTGCGCCCGCACCCCCAGTGTCATCATTTCTGCTGCCTCCTGCCCCGTCGCCGCCTGAGCCCCGCCGCGGGTCGGCCGTCCCACCTACCTCGTAGCGGGCCCGTGCTGCCCGTTTTGCAGGCCGCTGTAGCGGTGCGACCTGCTCCTCGCACTGCGTGCGCAGCGCCGCCGTGCTCGTGGCCCTGCGCTCTGACCGCCGAGACGCTGATGCGCCATCACTCTGATTGGGTCCGCCGCCATCCGCGGCCCGACTTGGCTGCCCAGGCCTAACTACCGGTCCCAGCTCTCCTGACATCTCGCGCGGTCTGCTCCTTGTAGGCCGCGCTCCTGCTCCGGCCTGCAAGTCGCCCTGGCTCCGCCGACCTACGCCAGCAGACCGGCTCCTCGGATTCCTGCCGGAGCGGGCATGGCAGCGATTGACTGTACCACCGCACCCCTCCGCAGGGTCCCCGGAGGGGCTCCTCTGCCTGCTCCCGCCGCGTGCCGCCACTTCAGGGGGCAATCGCTCCGGGGGCCTGGTCCTTCTACCCCTGCTGCTCAACGCCTGCGGACCGGAGGTCCCAAGGAGGGAGGACAGCTGCTCCTCCAACCAACCGCCCCTCCTGGAGCGTGCCGCCTGTCTTAAACGGTCCATGAGGTAATCAACCGATCTGCTCACTGACATGCTTCTTCTCTTCACAGATTTCTATCCAGAATGGCGCCCTTCCCGCACTTTTCCAACAAACGCCCCCTAATAACGCCCCTATTCCGCCCCCTCACACCATTCCCCAATCACTTCACAATTCAAAAACTCCCTGAAAACCCCTCCCCCAGCTCCAATGCAGTCATGTGGGGCTTCCACGTACCTTCGCTCGCTACAGCCCCCTCTGTAGTACTATTTTTATTTACATTTGTCTTTTTGATTGCATTTTATTGCACTTTTTGTTTGGTGGTATGATGATACAGCATTGTTTTTTGCCTCGTTTTTTTTTACGGTGTTCACAGAAGGGTTTAACTAGTGGGACAGTTTTCTAGAGTGGGTCCTTATGGACGTGGTGATACAAAATATGTGTACTTTTATTGTTTATTTTTTTATTTGCTTAAATAAATGCATTTATTGGAAAAATATTTGTTTCTTTTTTGTTCTTTGGGGATTTAAAAAAATGTATTTATACACTTTTTAATAATTTTTTTTACTTTTTTTTTACGTTGTCTCAGGATGGGACATTACTGTATATCATCAGATCACTGATCTGATGCTCTGCAATGCTTCTGCACTAAACAGAGAAAAGAGAAACGGAGTAACCATAAACCACAGAGTAAGATAAAAGCAAACAAATTTTATTTATAAATCATCATAAAATATCAAGTACATAATACTATGGAGGTCATAAAAATAGCAAGGAGGCACAACCAAAACCAAGGGGCAGACCATAATTGTAGACAGGGTAAGAAGATACCCAGTGTGGATCAATGTCGCAGAGTATCCACTTGTTAAATCTGACTGGATGCATATGGAGAAAGTTCTTATGCATAGGAGAGTAAAGTGCCAGAAGGAAATCACGTGTCTAGTCAAGTCCCATATGAAGCCACGTAATTCTCCCTGAGGAGATCACTACCATGTCACAAAGAGACTGTCTACCACTTAACCATATCTAGGTGAATTGGAGTGACCTACGCAACCCCGACGCGCGTTTCGCCACGGCTATCTTAAGGTGAGGTGCTATTTGGAGTACTCACACTTGCACTTCTTGATTATGTGGGGGAACCATACTATATGTGAGTTCCTGGCCTCAGTAGACCAATGATGTGGTTTTTGAATATTGGATTCATATTAATACTTTTGCACTGCAGAGCATTGGAGCAGCATCTGACAGGCAGGGAAGGAGGCATCTCAGGTCCTGCTGTGAGCAGGCACTGACATGCCACCTTCCCTGAAGGACCCTGCGGCTATCTTGGAAACTATCCATGGAGATCATCAGGACAGCTTATTCCCTGTGCGATGCTCCTTGATGTCGCTGTCACTAATGACAGCGGCATAAGATGGGTAAAATGCCCACGATCGGTGCTAACAGTATTCGTGGGCGTTGCTACGGTGTGTCAGGTCTCACATAGAGCAGACACTCGCACCCGATCGTCGTGGTGCTCAGCGCGAGGGCCGCGCGATTGCGGTGTCGAACATATACTGCCGATGTCACACTGATCGAATGCCGGCTCACACAGTTGTCCAGCTGTCACTCAGCATTATGTCTGCAGTCACACCCAGAGCAGAGCAGAAGAGAAGCCGTTGCTCAGTCAACGTGATGTCAGAAGAAGCAACTGCATCTCTGGCAGGATCGGTCTGTGATCGCTCTGTGCCAGCAAAGATCATCGCTGGGCACAGCAGGCAGGTAGTTAGCAGACTCAGAGTAAAAAAAATTAAATAGTCCTGGATGACCCTTTAAGATGCTGGCAGAGCTGCCTAGGCGAAGCTGTTTCAGGACAAAGCCAACATTTTTCTTCCTAAAGCGGCTTTGCTGCCGGCATCTTTTTTCTGTAATTTATACTGTAATTAATGAACAGAAGCCGCCCAAGACTGAACATGCCACATTTTTTTTTACCGCTTCCAAGTTTCCGAACCCTGAAGTGGTCAATAAAAAGTAGCATAAGACTGAACATGTGCACAGCAGTGTCATTTTAACATTGATATGCATTTTGTTCATTTTTAGGCAGACAAATTTGCCCTGAAAAATACGTTGTGTACAAATAACCCTAAAAGTAATTGAAAAAATCTCTAAACAGCTTCAGGGAGCTAAAAATGTCTTCAAA
>JARQOD010000004.1:554006588-554024400 GCA_033576555.1 Oophaga sylvatica | reverse complement strand
AATCGAAAACTAAATCTCCTGATAAGGTGATAAGATTTATCACCTCATTCAGTACACAATCCTACAGGGTTCGAGCTATTCTCCACAGGGCATGGCCAATCCTTCAGGTTGACCCAATATTGGGTAAAATTATCCCTAAGAGTCCATCAATGACGTTTCGACGAGCCAAAAATCTGAGGGACCATTTTGTCTCAAGCCACTATTCTGGACGTGGTACACTTACTTTCCTCGATGGTTCGACGGTGAGGGGTGGATGTAGGCCGTGTGGCCGATGTGTCGCCTGCCCCAACATAGATCGCTGTGACACATTTACCAACTTCAATGACACAAAAGTATATGAGATTAGGCAGTATATCACTTGTACCACCCGTTATGTGATCTATTATGCCAAGTGTCCATGCAATTTGATTTATCTTGGACTTATACGCGCCAGTTCAAGGTGCGTGTAAGGGAACGTGTGCTGGGGATTCAGGCGGCCGCCGGCCACGCGGATGCATCCACCTTTAAGACATTACCCCGCCACTTTATGGAGTTTCACAGTTGCGATAGCTCCCTTTTACGTGTACGTGGCATCGACTCATTGAGGATAAATATCAGGGGTGGTGCTCTGTCCAGCAGGCTGGCTAAGTTGGAGACGAGATGGATCTGGCTACTTAATACTGTCCATCCTTCTGGCCTTAATGAATGTATTTCCTTTGCCCCGTTCCTTTAACCGGCTCCCCTCTTTAATTGGGTACTGTGCTTTCCGCATTACATTTTAGTGTTTGATTTTAACTGTTTGTTCTTTTAACTTTTAGTGTTTCAGTATTATTCGCCTGCTCTTGTTGTGGATATATCCTGATGAAGTGCCGTTCAAGTCCGGATTCTGCATCTGATTGTTGATACTTACCTTGCGTCTATTTTGTTATTCATCCAGAGGATCTTACTGATATATTCATGTATTTTGCATTATATTATATCTTATATGTTGTACTTGTACCCATGATGCATATTGACATTCTGCTAGGACATCACAATTTACAGTATATGGCACATTTTCGTCTATTGTTATTCTTATATTTTGGCTGCCATATCATGTATATGTTTTTTGTATGCTACTGTGTTCAGATTCCATCCCTTATATGCATTGATCTTATATTATACAATTTTGGTAAGACTGCAGCAATTTACTTTGCGCCTGTATGTTTATTATGAACATTATGTTGTTATTGTGGCCACTCCTGGGCATGTTGCCTTTTTTTTGCCCTTTATTAAAATGGCCGCTGCTACCTTTTGCGCATGCGCAGATCGCTGCCTGATTATGTTTTATTTCATCCATTATATGTATTGATCGCATGTTATATATATTTGCTCCTCAGTAATATTGGAGCGATGCTCTGCGATAGTACTTGTGCTCATATGTTCAATATGCTCATTATGAACATTCCTTTGCTAGTGTGGCCACTTTAGGGCATGTTGTTCTTCTCTGCCCTTCATTAAAATGGTCGCCGATATCTTTCGCGCATGCGCAGACCGCTGCCTGACTCTGCCTTTCCTGCCTCCGCCTCCTGTCTGACGCTGGGTCACATGAGGCCTGTGTGATCCGACGTCAGCTGTGATGGTGCCGGTTTGTGGGCAGAGCAGTTCACAGCTGATGGCACTTATTCCCTGCTTGGCAGCTATAAATAGTCACAATTTTTCCCACATGGCACTACCCCTGAGGAAGGCATTCTAGCCGAAACGCGCGTTGGGGAGGCGGGGGTTGAAACGGTGTCCTGGTCACTCCGATCTGGTATGTCCACTACTCTTACTCTATTGATGTGCCTTCTATGTTTTGCCGTTATGGGACAGTACTATGATTTTTATCTTGAGGTGATACATTGTGTTCCCTGGGCAATTCATGGTTCCCTCACCTTGTATTGCACTGGCTATTTATTGATTTCTATGATGTATTATCTTGTTTTGGATACATGGGATTCAGAGAAATATATATACTGGTTGCACATTGTCATGGGTATTGTATGATACTTTTGTATATGACTCTTATGATTTCCATGTATGTATGTGGCCATATCTGTACTTATTTGGACACTTATTCTTACCCCCGCTGTGTGTTCCTTGTCATGCGGTAATTTGCACATGTCACTTTTCTAGTCCCCTTTACCTCTACCTTTGATGTTTTTGTCACTATTTTAATTAATACAATCTATTTTTTGTAACCTGTATGGACATTTTGCACTGCTTTTTTTCGTTTTTTGTTTCATATATATATATATATATATTTATATATATATATATATATAGTTTGTCCTACACTGTCCTTTGATACTGGGCTGCCCTAAGTAAATACATTGGCTACTTTGAGTGATTATGCTACGTGTGGGCAGTTTTCTGTGTCTTCCATATGCATTACAGGTTGTAGGCTTGTTGGAAGAGGTAGGTCTTCAGGTTCTTTTTGAAGGATTCCATAGTAGGCGAGAGTCTATGGTAGAGAGTTCCAGAGTAGGGGGAATGCGCGGGAGAAATCTTGTATGTGATTGTGGGAAGAGGATATAAGAGAGGAGGAGATCTTGTGAGGATCGGAGGTTGCGTGCAGGTAAGTACCGGGAGATGAGGTCACAGATGTATGGAGGAGACAGGTTGTGGATAGCTTTGTATGTCATGATTAGGGTTTTGAACTGGAGTCTTTGTGTAATGGGGAGAGGCCGGGGAATAGCGGGGGGACAGGTGGATTAGTCGGGCAGCAGAGTTTAGAATAGATTGGAGGGGTGCGAGAATGTTAGAGGGGAGGCCACAGAGCAGGAGGTTGCAGTAGTCGAGGCGGGAGATGAGGGCATGGACTAGGGTTTTTGCAGATTCTTGGTTGAGGAATGTACGGATCCGTGAGATATTTTTGAGTTGAAGTCTGCAGGAAGTGGAGAGGGCTTGCATATGTGGTTTAAAAGAGAGATCAGTGTCAAGGATAACCCCAAGGCAGCAAGCTTGTGGGACTGGAGAGAGTGGGCAGCCGTTTACTTTAATGGATAGGTCCGTTGTGGGGGTCGAGTGAGATGGGGGAAAGATGATGAATTCTGTTTTGTCCATATTAAGTTTTAAGAATCTAGTGGAGAAGAAGGATGAAATAGCGGACAGACATTGAGGGATTCTGTTTAGTAGGGAGGTGATGTCTGGTCCAGAGATGTAGATCTGTGTATCATCAGAATAGAGGTGATATTCAAAACCATGAGATTCTATGAGCTGTCCGAGGCCGAAGGTGTAAATGGAGAAGAGCAGGGGCCCTAGGACTGAACCTTGCGGGACTCCGACGGATAGGGGGCGAGGTGAGGAGGTGGTGTGCGAGTGGGAGAAGCTGAATGTCCGGTCTATTAGGTATAACGCGATCCAAGATAGGGCCAAGTCTGTGATACCAAGAGATGAGAGGGTCTGTAGTAATAGGGAATGGTCACTGTGTCAAAGGCAGAGGACAGGTCCAGGAGGAGGAGGACAGAGTAGTGTCGCTTGGCCTTGGCAGTTAATAGGTCATTGGCGACCTTAGGGCAGTTTCAATGGAGTGGTGTGGCCGGAAGCCAGATTGTAAGCGGTCGAGGAGGGAGCAAGAAGAGACATAGGAGGACAGTTCAAGATGGACGTGTTCCAGTAGTTTTGAGGCATAGGGGAGAAGTGATATAGGGCGATTAGCTAAATACAGAGGATGGGTCAAAGGAGGGCTTTTTGAGGATAGGTGTGATTGAGGCATGTTTAAAGCTTGAGTGGAAAACACCAGCTGTTAGTGATAGGTTGAAGAGATGGGTTAGGGTTGGGATGAAGACTGTGGTGAGGTTTGGGATGAAGTGGGATGGGATTGGGTCAAGTGCACAGATAGTGAGATGTGATCTTGAGAGTAGAGAGTCGATCTTCTGTAATGGTGGAGAAGTTGGTTTTGGAGGAGGAGTGCAGGGCAGTTAGGAGGAAGGGCTCTGGGGGTTGTTGACCAAAACTGTGTCTGATGTTATCAATCTTTTCCTTGAAAAATGAGGCAAAGTCTTCAGCTTAGATGAGGGGGGAGGTGCTTGGGGGCGGAGGAGAGAATTGAAAGTGTTGAATAAGGCTGCTTTCACATATCAGTCTTTTGACGTGAGGCGCGATCCGGCGTGTTTTTAAAAAAACGCATCCGGCACCGGATGCGTTTTTTTACCATTGACTTTCATTAGCGCCGGATCGCGCCTGATGTCATTGCGTTGCATCCGTTTTTGGCCGGATCCGTCGGAAATGTACATTCCGGCGGCCTGACAAGACGCTGACTGCAACGTTTTTTTTTTTTTCCGAAGCCGCCTGATAGTGCCTGAATCGGCGCTTCAGGCGGCCGGAAACAATGCAAGCCTATGGAACCGGACCAGTGTTTTGTCAATTCTGTCAAAAAACTGATCCAGAATACAATCTCTCTCTCTCTCTCTCTCTCTCTCTCTCCTCTCATCGTTGCATCAGTTTTTTTCAAAATCAGCGCCGGATCCGTCCTGTCAGGCATAGGACGGATTATGCCTGATGTGTGAAAGTAGCCTCAGGGCCTGTGCACACATTGCGGATTTGCCTGCGGATTTTTCCGCGCCGAAACCGCACCTCTTGGCAGAAACCGCAGGCGTGGTTTTGGCGCGGTTTTGATGCGGTTTTGAGCGGTTTTCTCATGCGTTTTGTATGCGGTTTTTATAGCTAAATAAAGATATGTTGTTTAACAAAAAAAAAAAAGATTTGTGATGTCATTTCTTGTCCAACCTCCTCTTTTACATTTGTCCAACCCACACTCCATTACACACACACAGATAGAGATAGGCCGGCGTCACACTTGCGAGTGTGATGCGAGTAAGTCGCACGACTTTCTCGCATCAACGCACGGCCGCCCGCTCTCGGACCCGAGTGTGCGGCTGCATGTATTTCTATACATGTACTTCTATGCAGCCGCACACTCGGGTCTGAGAGCGGGCGGCCGTGCCGGGTGTTGATGCGAGAAAGTCGTGCGACTTACTCGCATCACACTCGCAAGTGTGACGCCGGCCATAGATAGATAATAGATACCAGTAGTTAGATAGAAAATACATAGATAGATGGATAATAGATAGTTAGAAATATATATTGAAAGATAGATATAGAGATAGACAGAAAGATAGATATATAGGTAGATAGATAAAATAGTACATAAATAGTTAAAGACACACACGCGTATACATACACAAAATAACGCAATAGTTAATAAAAAAAATATAGGAAAAAAAATGGCGTGGGCTCCCGCGCAATTTTCTGCGCCAGAGGGGGAAAGCAGACAGCCGGGGCCAATATTTCTAGCCTGGGAAGGGGTTAATACCCATGGATCTTCCCAGGCTATGAATATCAGCCCGCAGCTAGCCTTCACTGGCTATTAAAATAGGGGGACCCCCCCAAAAAAATGACGTGGGGTCCCCCTATAATTTATAGCCAGAAAGGCTACGCAGACAGCTGCGGGCTGATATTCATAGCCTAGGAAGGGGCCATGGATATTGGCGCCCCCCCCCTGGCTAAAAATACCAGCACCCAGCCGCCCCAGAATTGGCGCATCTGTTCGATGCGCCAATTCCGGCACTTAGCCCCTCTCTTCCCACTCCCCTGTAGCGGTGGGATATGAGGTAATAAGGGGTTAATATCACCTTGCTATTGTAAGGTGATATTAAGCCCGGTTAATAATAGAGGCGTCAATAAGACGCCTATCCATTATTAATCTTATATTAATAAAGGGTTAAAAAAAAACACACAAGAATAAATTATTTTAATGAAATAAAAACACGGTTTTCATATCTTTATTATACGCTCAGATCCAAGCGACGCCCTCGATCTCCTGTAAAAAAAACGTAAAAAAATAAAACAACCGTATACTCCCTGTCCGACGCAGTCCAATTAATAACGAGGGTCCCACGACGGTCTCCCCTATAGAACGGTGACATCGGGTGATGTCACGTTCTATAGGGCCTCCCAGTGATGCACTGACAGGAGACAATGGCTCCTGCAGTGCATCACTGAGTTCATTCTCTCACTTTATGGCATTGCTGCGTGGGAATTTTCTCACCCAGCATTGCCGTGAGAATGAACTGTCGTGAGTGACGTCATTCTCTCGCAAGGCAGAGCAGTACAGATCGATGGCGTCGGGGAAGAGGTGAGTATGTGCTCTATGTTATGTGTTGTATGTCATGTGTGTTAAGTTCTGTATGTCATGTGTGTTATATGTTCTGTATGTCATGTGTGTTATATGTTGTATGTCATGTGTATGTTATGTGTTGTATGTCATGTGTGTTATATGTTGTGTATGTCATGTGTATGTTATATGTTGTATGTCATGTGTGTTATATGTTGTGTATGTCATGTGTGTTATATGTTGTGTATGTCATGTGTATGTTATATGTTGTATGTCATGTATGTTATATGTTGTATGTCATGTGTATGTTATATGTTGTATGTCATGTGTATGTTATGTGTTGTATGTCATGTTGTTATATGTTGTGTATGTCATGTGTATGTTATATGTTGTATGTCATGTGTATGTTATATGTTGTATATCATGTGTATGTTATATGTTGTATGTCATGTATGTTGTATGTCATGTGTGTTATATGTTGTATGTCATGTGTATGTTATATGTTGTATGTCATGTGTATGTTATATGTTGTATGTCATGTGTATGTTATATGTTGTATGTCATGTGTGTTATATGTTGTGTATGTCATGTGTATGTTATATGTTGTATGTCATGTGTATGTTATATGTTGTATGTCGTGTGTTATATGTTGTATGTCATGTGTATGTTATATGTTGTATGTCATGTGTATGTTATATGTTGTATGTCATGTGTGTTATATGTTGTATGTCATGTGTATGTTATATGTTGTATGTCATGTGTATGTTATATGTTGTATGTCATGTGTATGTTATATGTTGTATGTCATGTGTGTTATATGTTGTGTATGTCATGTGTGTTATATGTTGTGTATGTCATGTGTATGTTATATGTTGTATGTCATGTATGTTATATGTTGTATGTCATGTATGTTATATGTTGTATGTCATGTGTATGTTATATGTTGTATGTCATGTGTTATATGTTGTATGTCATGTATGTTATATGTTGTATGTCATGTGTATGTTATATGTTGTATGTCATGTGTATGTTATGTGTTGTATGTCATGTGTGTTATATGTTGTGTATGTCATGTGTATGTTATATGTTGTGTATGTCATGTGTATGTTATATGTTGTATGTCATGTGTATGTTATATGTTGTATGTCATGTATGTTATATGTTGTATGTCATGTGTATGTTATATGTTGTATGTCATGTGTATGTTATGTGTGTATGTCATGTGTGTTATATGTTGTGTATGTCATGTGTATGTTATATGTTGTGTATGTCATGTGTATGTTATATGTTGTATGTCATGTGTATGTTATATGTTGTATGTCATGTGTATGTTATATGTTGTATGTCATGTGTGTTATATGTTGTATGTCATGTGTATGTTATATGTTGTATGTCATGTGTATGTTATATGTTGTATGTCATGTGTATGTTATATGTTGTATGTCATGTGTATGTTATATGTTGTATGTCATGTGTGTTATATGTTGTGTATGTCATGTGTATGTTATATGTTGTATGTCATGTGTATGTTATATGTTGTATGTCATGTGTGTTATATGTTGTATGTCATGTGTATGTTATATGTTGTATGTCATGTGTGTTATATGTTGTATGTCATGTGTATGTTATATGTTGTATGTCATGTGTATGTTATATGTTGTATGTCATGTGTATGTTATATGTTGTATGTCATGTGTGTTATATGTTGTATGTCATGTATGTTGTATGTCATGTGTTATATGTTGTATGTCATGTGTGTTATATGTTGTATGTCATGTGTATGTTATATGTTATGTATGTTATATGTTGTATGTCATGTAATTTTTTTTTTTTACATTCAGCACATTAGCCGGATGATGGGACTACTACTGTCCCATCATTGGGTAATGTGTCAGTCACTGTAGCAGGCATCGTCGGATGGGACTTGTAGTCCCATCCGACGATGCCTGCATACACGGAGACACGCACACAGGCCCGCACACCGCCGCACATACACAGGCCCGCACACCGCCGCACATACACAGCCCCGCACACGCCGCACATACACAGCCCCGCACACGCCGCCCATACACAGCCCCGCACACGGCCGCACATACACAGCCCTGCACACCGATCGCGCACACAGCCCCGCACACCGATCACGCAGACACCGGCACACAATCACCGCCCACACACACAGCGCCGCACACCGATCACGCAGACACCGCACACAATCACCGCCCACACACACAGCGCCGCACACAGCGCCGCACACTATACACGCCCACGCACCGCCCACACACTTCCTCCTCCCGAACTGCAGCGGTTTCACTCGCAGCAAACCCGCAGATCTTTTTTAGATCTGCGGTTTTGCTGCGGAAGTGCCCGACTCAATGCAAGTCAATGGGCGCCGAACCGCTGCAGTTCCGCACAAAGAATTGACATGCTGCGGAAAATAAAACTCGGCTAAACCGCGCGTTTTTTTCCGCAGCATGTGCACAGCAGACATGCGGTTCCCATTAGATTACATTGGTAGTGCACTGTGCTGCGGGTTGGATGCGTTTCCGCTGCGTTGAAAAACCCAGCGGAAACGCATCTAAAACCGCAAAGTGTGAACGGGGCCTAAGGCTACTTTCACACATCAGTTTTTTTGTGTCAGGCATAATCCATCGAATACCTGAAGGGACGGATCCGGCGCTGAAATGAAAAAACTGATGCAATGGATCAGTTTTTTTGCTGGATCCGACTTGAACTTTTGAACCCGGAAAAAGAAGTTTTGCAGCCGGAAAATGCAGGTTCGTATGTCCGGAGACAGTGGAAAATGTAGTAGTAGTAGTAGTAGTCCTTGATTTCCAGAATCCGGATCAGTCTTTTGACGGATTGCACAAAAGACTGGTCCGGTTCCATAGACTTCTATTGTTTCCGGCCGCCTAATGCGCCGATTCAGGCACTATCAGGCGGGTCCGGGAAAAAAAAAAACGTTGCAGTAATCACACATCAGTTTTTTTGTGTCAGGCATAATCCGTCGAATACCTGATAGGACGGATCCGGCGCTGAAATAAAAAAACTGATGCAACGGATCAGTTTTTTTGCTGGATCCGACCTGAACTTTTAAACCCGGAAAAAGAAGTTTTGCAGGCAGAAAATGCAGGAAGGCATGTCCGGAGAGAGTGGAAAATGTAGTAGTAGTAGTCCTTGATTTCCAGAATCCGGATCAGTCTTTTGACGCATTGCACAAAAGACTGGTCCGGTTCCATAGACTTTTATTATTTCCAGCCGCCTGATGTGCCGATTCAGGCACTATCAGGCGGGTCCGGAAAAAAAACAAAAAACGTTGCAGTGATCGTTTTGTCCGGCCGCCGGAATGTACATTTCCGCCGGATCCGGCCAAAAATGGATGCAACGCAATGACATCAGGCGCGATCCGGCGCTAATGAAAGTCAATGCTAAAAAAAACGCATCCGGTACCGGATCCGTTTTTTTAAAAAACACACCGGATCGCGCCTGACGTAAAAAAAACTGATGTGTGAAAGAGGCCTAACTGTTTGGGGTTGTGAGACGGAGGATATGAGAGATGAGAAGTAGGTTTGTTTTGCTGCAGCGAGTGTGGTTTTGAAAGTAGTGAGGGACTGTTTGAATGTGATGATGGGGGGAAAACTATACCAATTAGGTTCTTACATTGAGTTTTTGACACATATTTTCACTTAAAAAAAGCATCCTCTTAAGGGCTGTGCACACGCTGCAGATTTGTCGCTTTTATCTTTAAATGCAAAAATCTGCACGAAAAACAGACGTTACTGCTGCTGCGTTTTTCCTGCCAAGAGTAATCGAATACTGACTGTGTGCCCATACCCTTACAGTTCCAGCAAAGTGGATGGGATTTATAGAAATCTCATGCCCTCATGATGCGTAAACTGATCTGCGGCGCTTGTTTCAAATGCGCCAATGTGTCTGTCAATGTCTCTTGCGAGGTTTTTGTGCGAATTTTCACCATAAGCTTGCATAGGAGGCGCAAATACTACAGGTAAAAAAAAATGTGTTTTTAGTGCTTCTCCACAACACGTAAACCAGGGTTCCCCAACTCCAGTCCTCAAGGCCCACCAACAGATCATGTTTTCAGGATTTCCTTAGTATTGCTCAGGTGATAATTGCTCACTTGTGCAATACAAAGGAAATCCTGAAAACATGATCTGTTGGTGGGCCTTGAGGACTGGAGTTGGGGAACCCTGACGTAAACCACACTTGGAAGCATCAATAAAGTTTCATTAGGGCCAAATACCAAAAAAGTATTAACCCCCCCCTCTCCAGAAAAAAAAAATGTATGCTGTGCGGAAAAAGAGAGTCCTTAAGGAAGCTCTCAAAGTGTTTATCCATGTCATATATTGCAATCATTATATAGCACTGTGTACTTACAATTGCTCATTTTACCTTTCTACCCAATTCTTTTTTTTCTCTAGTTTATGTAGAAATAGGAAGTCTCTACTCCATGCAGAAATTATTCCCCTCTTCAACTCCTGACCCAGCTGTTCCCTCCTTCTTCTGCCAGGGGCATTTTCAGTGACTCATTAGTCATGCAGGGAAAATTTACCTGTTTCTACATAGTCATTGCTGAAAGTGTTAGCATCCTTGAAATTGTTCCAGAAAATGAAGTATTTCTCCCACACGTTTATTTCCTTTGTGTGTACTGTCTAAACATGGAGAACCGAAAGAGGACAAGAGTACTGTCTAAGGACTTGAGAACCAAAATTGTTGTAAAATATCATTAATCTCAAGGTTTCAAGTCCGTCTTCAGAGATCTTGATGATCGATCCTTTGTTCGCAGTGCACAACATAATCAAGAAACTTACAACCCATGTCACTGTGGCTAATCCCCCTGTACGTGGACGTCAGAGAAAAATTTTTGAAAAGTTGCAAAGCAGGATAGTCCAGATGGTGGATAAGCAGCCCCAATCTAAATAAAAATAAATTCAAGCTGTCCTGCAGTTTTAGGCCAGGGTCACACTTGCGAATGTGATGCAAGAAACTCGCATCAATACCTGGCACTCGGGACCGGAGTGTGTGGCTGCATATATTTTTATGCAGCCGCAAACTCCGGTCCGAGTGCCAGCGATTTATGCGAGAGACTCGTGCATCACACTCGCAAGTGTGACCCCGGCCTTATGGTGCATCAGTGTCGGCGCGTTCGTGCCATCAGTGGACATTTGAATGAAATGAAACGCTGTGGCAGGAGACCCAGGAGGAACCCACTGCTGACACGGAAGACATAAACAAGCTAGACTGCAGTTTGCCAAAATGTATGTGAGAAAGACAAAATCATTCTGGGAAAGCGATGAGACTAAGATAAAGCTTTTGGTAAAGCACATCATTCTACTGTTTACTGAAAACGGAATGTGACCTACAAAGAAAAGAACACAGTACCTACAGTCAAATATGGTGGAGGTTCAAAGATGTTTTTGAGGTTTTTTCGCACTGGGTGCCTTGACTGTGTGCAATGCATCATGAAATCTAAAGATTGCCAAAAGCTTTTGGGTTGCAATGTAGTTCCCAGTGTCAGAAAGCAGCAGGAAGATAACCATAAACATAATTCAAGAGGCAACAAGAAATGGATGGAAACAAAGCGCTGGAGAGTTCTGAAGTGGCCAGCAATGAGTCCCGATCTCAATCCCATTGAACATCTGTGGAGAAAAAGCATATACAAAATGGGAGGAATAGGGCTAAGTAACAGCACATGTGAAAAAGACTTGGGTATACTAATTGATCACAGACTGAACATGAGTCAACAGTGTGATGCAGCAGCAAAAAAGGCAAATGCAATTCTAGGATGCATCAACAGAAGCATACAGTCTAGATCACGTGAGGTCATTATTGCCCTCTACTCCTCTTTGGTCAGACCTCATCTGGAATACTGTGTCCAGTTTTGGGCACCATATTTTAAAAAAGACATCAACAAACTGGAGCAAGTTCAGAGAAGAGCCACCAGAATGGTGACCGGTCTGCAAACCATGTCCTATGAGGAACGGTTGCAGGATTTGGGAATGTTTAGCTTGCAAAAAAGAAGACTGAGAGGAGACTTGATAGCTGTCTACAAATATCTCAAGGGCTGTCACATTGTAGAAGGATCATCTTTATTCTCATTTGCACAAGGAAAGACTAGAAGCAATGGGATGAAACTGAATGGGAGGAGACACAGATTAGATATTAGAAAAAACTTTTTGACAGTTAGGGTGATCAATGAGTGGAACAGGCTGCCACGAGAGGTGGTGAGTTCTCCTTCAATGGAGGTCTTCAAACAGAGGCTGGACAGACATCTGTCTGGGATGATTTAGAGAATCCTGCTTTGAGCAGGGGGTTGGACCAGATGGCCCAGGAGGTCCCTTCCAACTCTACTATTCTATGATTCTATAAATCTTAAAATTGCTGTTGGGAGAAGGCACCTTCACATATGAGATACCTGTAATAGTTTGCAACAGAAGAGTGGTCCAAAATCCCAGCTGAGAGGTGTAAGAATCTCGATTGATTGCAGTTACTTATTCCAAAAGGTGTGCAACCAAATAATAAGGTGAGGGTGCCAACAATTTTGTCCACCCCATATTTAGGGTTTTGTGTGAAATGTACAATTTGCCTTTTTTTTTTTTCTCTTTGTGTTGTTCCAATACACACAAAGGAAATGACATGTGTATAAAAAGGCCTGTGCAATTGCAATAATTTTATGGGACAAATATTTTATTTTTTGGAACAATTTCAAAGGTGGCAACACTTTTGGCCATGACCATAGAGCTTAGAAGGATTCAGCTGGTCAGTTTTTAATCACGTGATGTCATAGATCTTATGGAAAACGGATAAGTTATCTGGGAAGAAGGACAAAATGAGCAATTGTCAGTACACAGTGCTGTATAATAGGATTACTGCAATATATTACGAGGATAAAAACTTTGCATGGAGAAATCCCATGTGCTGTAGATGCGACATAGTCCACCCGGCTTGTGGCTCATGCACAGCAGACTATGGTGTGAGGTCATTAGAAAGACAGTACCCTTTACACAGCCCATCCTACAGTCAGCCGTGATCGTATAGTGGTTAGTACTCTGCGTTGTGGCCGCAGCAACCCCGGTTCGAATCCGGGTCACGGCATTTTATATATATATATATTTTTTGTTCTCTAAAATTTAGATAAATCAGAAGTAACAATCTTGGCAAAATTACTGTGCATGAAAATTTGCATGAACAATGTCCGATTGAATTCTGTTTTCTACAGTAGTTTAGAAAGTGGTCATTTGTGTTAAGGGACACGCTTGGTAGGTTTTTTTGTTTTTTTTTTAATTAATTTTCATTTTTTGGTTTGATTAAAGTCTGTGAGAAATTTAGTGTCACATCGGTGTTGATAAAACCTCCCAAAAATATCATAGTGGAAGGCAGTGCGAATATCTGACCAGCGCTGCATTAAAGGGAACCTGAGTAGTATAGGAACTGTAGTATTCGTCAAACTCAAATCTGACAGGTCGACACGCCCCCTATCATTTTATCCGTCTCCCTGTCAGATTGATCCAGGTCGTCACGCCCTCTGGCTGAACTTTGCTCAGGCTGGGAAATCTGTGGCTGAACTTTGCTCAGGCTGTGAAATCTGGTCTGCTGGATTTTTATTCAGTGCCTTTGATTAGTCTGTGGAGTTTTTAGTGTATTAAAGGGTAGTTTTAACTCCATCCGTAGATGTAAAGCTATTTTCTAGCAGAGAATGCCCTGACATGAACTGTAAAGGGTTTGTATTAGAAGCACACCAGTAAATGTCTGTATTAGAATCCATCAGTAAATGTAAAGCTATTTTCTAGCAGAGGAGAGAAACTTTTAAGGACCCAGTAATTGTATAAGGAGTTCTAGTTAAATACAGACTTCTGTATATAACTAGTATATAAGGATTTTTAGTGAAATAAAGAGTGAATCTTGATTTTATACTGTTGTTAGAAGTCTAAATATTTTTCTATCTACTGGCTAACATGGTACAAAGATATACATCTTTACTGCACCATAGAGGTAATTTATCTATGTGTGTGTTTCACACAGGACAAGTTCTGTGAACCGTCTTTTGTGTGGGAAAAGTCAACAATTTTTATTAAGGTCTAAAATACATTATCATGGATAAAAATCCAAAAGAGTGGGATATACAGCATGCAGAAAAAATAGCTAAATGCAGACAGGTGTGAATTACATTCAAATCAATATATAATAGTGCACATCTCCATATCTTATATGTTATAACGATAATAGACTAATCCGGGGCTATACAATAATAAACTCCATATATTTGTCCGTATATATGCAATCTATGTAACTCACAATATCCCCAATAGGCAGACATATATGCACTATATATAGGATTATAAGTATCTCAATGAATCAGGTATATCAATAAAGTAACTTCTCCATCACAGTTGCTAATATAATGATGTTAGCATGCGAGTGCAGAGCTCACAATACATACTGTGCGTGCATATGAAGTCAATTAGCACATCCA
This sequence comes from Oophaga sylvatica, assembly GCA_033576555.1. NCBI lineage: Eukaryota > Metazoa > Chordata > Amphibia > Anura > Dendrobatidae > Oophaga > Oophaga sylvatica. The sequence goes on along the minus strand of JARQOD010000004.1, from coordinate 554,009,797 downwards.
TATGAGGAGCTATATCAAAAAAGCAGCGCCATAGATGTGAGATCATACCTGAATGCTGCTTGGCACCCCTTGTGTATAGTCCTCATTTCTAACAGTGTTTTTCACAGATAGATCACTTCAAGAAAACTGTCCGACAGTTCATCCCTATAGTGTAGTTTAATGTATCAAGGTGTGTGTACAAGGTTTGTGTTGTGTTAGAAGTCTAAATATTTTTTATCTACTGTCAGTGTTGACATGAATTGTCAGAATGAGTGAAGGTCGATGCTACGGTAATTCAGGCAAACAGTAAATAGTATTGCATTGTGTATAGTCAGTGGGATCTTTTAAAACCAACACATTTATGTGTATTCTGATAGCAGTGCCCATAGAATGAGTGAAGGTCGATGCTATTGTGACATGTTAGAAACCACATATACTAATAGCCCTGTATTGTGTCATGATCTGTAAGTACAATGAGAGAAGGTCGCATGCATTCATGAATTCATTTGTCTCTATTTACCTGTAAATGTGTGTAAAGGGGAAAGTCATGGCGAGATTGAAATAAATTGAAAAAGGAAGCTTTTGCAGTGTAAAATACAAATTTTATTAAGGTCTAAAATACATTATCATGAATAAAAATCCAAAAGAGTGGGATATACAGCATGCAGAAAAAATAATGAAGTCAATTAGCACATCCATATGAGGAGCTATATTAAAAAAGCAGTTGTGTATAGTTGGCCAATCAAATATTAGTTATGCGTTCGCTATCAGTGTCAACCATAGCAGCTCTCATGATGCTAGCTAATCACAGATGCTAATATAATGATGTTAGCATGCAAGTGCAGGGCTCACAATACATACTGTGCGTGCATATGAAGTCAATTAGCACATCCATATGAGGAGCTATATTAAAAAAGCAGTTGTGTATAGTTGGCCAATCAAATATTAGTTATGCGTTCGCTACCACTGTCAACCATAGCAGCTCTCATGATGCTAGCTATTCTGATCAGCTTATCATATCAACCATGAAGCCTCTTTTAACCCCTTCACAATAATGTACAGAGGAGTTTTTATGTTTTAATACTGATAGACATATCGTGAATTGACATATAGGGTCCATGTGAGACACCATATTTTCAACATTTTTGCTCCTTCACAGATTTATTTTACATTATTTTTTTTATTTTGCTTAAGGATCGTGTACAGAGGAGTTTTTATGTTTTAATACTGATAGACATATCGTGAACTGACATATAGGGTCCATGTGAGACACCATATTTTCAACATTTTTGCTCCTTCACAGATTTATTTTACATTATTTTTTTTATTTTGCTTAAGGATCGTGTACAGAGGAGTTTTTATGTTTTAATACTGATAGACATATCGTGAACGGACATATAGGGTCCATGTGAGATACCATATTTTTCAAATATTAGTTAAGCGTATATTTCAACATTTTGCTCCTTCACAGATTTATTTTACATTATTTTTTATTTTGCTTAAGGATCGTGTACAGAGGAGTTTTTATGTTTTAATACTGATAGACATATCGTGAACTGACATATAGGGTCCATGTGAGACACCATATTTTTCAAATATTAGTTAAGCGTATATTTCAACATTTTGCTCCTTCACAGATTTATTTTACATTATTTTTTTATTTTGCTTAAGGATCGTGTACAGAGGAGTTTTTATGTTTTAATACTGATAGACATATTGTGAACGGACATATTGGGTCCATGTGAGACACCATATTTTCAACATTTTAGCTCCTTCACAGAATTATTTTGCATTATATATTTTTTTTTTTTTTTTTTATTTTGCTTAAGGATCGTGTACAGATGAGTTTTTATGTTTTAATACTGATAGACATATTGTGAACTGACATATAGGGTCCTTGTGAGACATGCCTGGACAAGTCCGGGCATGTCTGGGCATGCCTGGACAAGTCCTGGTCACGGGACAGCCTTGGAAAAAACAATGCTGAAATTTAAAAACTATGTGCTGGCCGTTAACACGCGCACAGTCATCTAGAAAATATTGAGCGAGTTGCTTCACAAATCCTCTCAAGGCATGTTGAATGTTAACGTTCCCGCTATGAGCTACACACATGACCAACTGTATAGCCGGGGATGCGTAGCGTTCTTGCAGCGCAGGCCTATTTTTAAAGACGCTAAGCCCCATCAGATATAAAAGACAGGCATGTTGAGACGTGTCCCGGACTATTTTGGCACAGAACCACAACTATGCAACAATTTTGACCAGCATTCAACAAAAAATCGGGTACAAATTTTTTAACATACCCGTGTTTCGGACCCTCAGACCATGCCAGAAGCACTCTGTGCCATGTACTCTAACTCATAATATTCGATTTTGATCAGCATTCAACAAAAATTGGGTGCTAACTTTTTAGCATACCTGTGTTTCTATAGCGAATACACGGACCCCTACAGCGCATCCCTATAGTGTAGTTTAATGTAGGGAGCAAACAGATTATCGCTGGTGCTTGGAAAATACCACATTTCATAGATGGTGGTGATCCGCTGAATCATTTTTAAACATTTCACGCCACTCATGCACCCACAGCACACTTATGCTGTACCAGCACCGCTGCAACTAGTGCTTTTTAGCTAAAAAAGACCCTTATTTGCATCATTTTCATTATAGTACGACTGGTACATACCCACTCCTATGCAGCGATATTGAGTACCGTTCAACAAAAATCAGGTACAAACTTTTTAACATACCTGTGTTTCGGGCGCTCATGCCATACCAGAAGCACTCTGTGCCATGTACCATAGCCCATAATAATCGATCTTGATCAGTATTCAACAAAAAATTGGGTGCAAACTTTTTTAGCATAGCTGTGTTTCTGACTCCCATGTCGTACCAGAAAGACCTATTTTGGCACAGGCCTACACCTATGCAACGGTTTTGACCACTACTCAACAAAAATGGCTACAAACTTTTTAACATATCTGTGTTTCGGACTATCATGTCATAGCAGAAGCACCCTGTGCCATGTACTCTAGACCATAATATTCGTTTTTGATCACCATTCAACAAAAAATTGAGGCATGTTGAGACGTGTCCCGGCCTATTTTGGCACATGACAAATGTTTCTGACTCTCATGTCATACCAGAAGCACCCTGTGCCATGTACTCTAGACCATAATATTTCACAGCGGGTATTGGACCTACATAGCTTTGTTTTCTCAGCTATTAAAAAA
>JARQOD010000004.1:553918788-554006488 GCA_033576555.1 Oophaga sylvatica | reverse complement strand
AAACCCAAGTCCCCGGGCAACAGGCCCCCCCCGGGTTCCTTGGGGGAGGGAGCCTCCACGTCCCGCCGGGTCACAAAGACTTCTAAATAAAGTCCAGGCTCCTTGATGAAGCCCCAACCACCTTTCAATTTAAAGCTCCATACTGCACCCTTACGCCGCGGCTCACTCAGGGTTCCTTTATCCTTTCTCATCCGGTCCTTATCTGCCCGGTCCTTCTCCACCTGACGTTGGCGAAGTTTTTGGGTTTCTCGCTGCTCCCTTTGTCGCTCTGCTTCCCGCTCCCAACGTCTCCACTCTTCCTCCTGACGCCGGTTGAAATTCTCCTCCACCAGCTGCTCCATGTCTCCACCACTCCACTGCAGCTTACAGTGTCCGGTTTGCGGCAGCTCTCCTGTCGCCCCCCAGTCCTGGCGGCGCTCCCCTGCGGAGGAAGCAGACGGCTCTAAATCAGATGACAGTCGGGGCTCCGGTACAGGCAGGTAGTGCTCTGGTGCCTGCGCGGCCTCCTCCATGAGGACGGGTGTCCTTCTTCTGTCTCAGCGACGGGGGCAGACAGCGGGATCTGGGTGCTGCTGACGGTGCTGCGGTTTTTGCAGGAACGGGTGCCTCCACTGCGACAACGTCAACCTGGATCACATTGCAAGGACTCCTCTACTAGAACGGGTGCCTCACCTTCCGGTACAGACACTTCAGGTAAGAGGGATTGGCGCCGCTCCAAGTTTATTTTTAGGGCACGCCAGCTGGCTTCCATCCTGGCGACCTCCTCCCGGTGGCCGGGCCAGGCCTCTTAGGGTATCCTCCGCTTCTTGCAGCGTAGGAGGGTTTCCAGGCCGGGTGCCCAACGGTGGTTCCGTGGCGATCGGGTCGCTTCCGGGGGGGGAGAGCTCTGACTGCTCCATCCCTTCCCACTTCTGCTCGTCGTGTCCATTAGCCATCTCTGCCAAGTCACATGTGTCATTAGCATCTAGAGAGGGCCCCTCTTTTGTAGGGAGGCGGGACCTTCGTGTTAGTTTCCGCACACTGAGGAGGATGAGGAGGCGGAACTGAAGAGCTGTGGGGCACGATCTTACATTGCAGTACCATTTACAGTGGTCGGCCATTGTTTTCAGCCACTGAGTGACACCCACGAAGAGCACGCCCTTCTTCTTCACCAGTGCCTCGTCGTGACGCAGATATGGCGGAAAAATGGCAAATACATTCTCTGATGATTTTAGCAATTCTCAAGCACAAAACCAGTGCAATTCAGGCACACAGGACTCGCTTATAGCGAGCTACAGAATCCTGTTCGTGACGCCCAAGTTGAGTCGCACAGAGCCAGAGGTTTTCGGGGTACTCGGCACCGAGCCCGTCGACTTCTATGGGGTATGTCACGTCTTTACCCGGCAATTGAATTAGAGTCGATTTTACTATGTAGAAGTGTATAAACTATAAATATATGTTATATATATATATGTCACAATGACATGTAATATATATATATATATTCTATGTGTGTATATTTTGTGTTTACAACGAAAGAAAGGTTTTTTTTGTTGCGATATTTTGTTCCCATAGACTTACATGGGACTTCTATCTCGGTATCGAAATTGGATATCGCGATACAATTTCGATACGATATTTTTAGATATCGAGCAATATCGCTCAACACTATGCATAACCTGTCCCCTTGTTTTTTCTCTCTGAAATCCTTCAGAAGGGGTTATGTTGCTCCGCTGGTGATATTTACTCTTCCTTAGCTTGGGTACGACTGGAGAGCTGGAGTAGGAGGAGCTCTATATGCTGGAGGGGCCGGTCAACACTTTTTTAATCTGAGGTGTGTCTATCCTATGTGGGCTCCGCCTACCCACTAGTAATGACTGTGTCTCCCTTCCTTCTTCGCTGAAAAGGATTTTACAGGTAAGTTCTTACCAAAATCCGTGTTTTTGTCACAAAAATTTTAATTTAGACCCAAATGTTTTTATTTTCGCAAGGGTGACAGGAAAAAATGAACCCCAAAATTTGTTGTGCAATTTCTCCTGAGAACGCTGATAGCATATACAGTGGTGGCCAAAAGTATTGGCACCCCTGCAATTCTGTCAGATAATACTCAGTGTCTTCCTGAAAATGATTGCAATCACAAATTATTTGCTATTTTTATCTTCATTTAATTTGCTTGCAAGGAAAAAACACAAAAGAGAATGAAGCAAAAATCAAATCCTTGATCATTTCACACAAAACTCCAAAAATGGGCCAGACAAAAGTATTGGCACCCTCAGCCTAATACTTGGTTGCACAACCTTTAGCCAAAATAACTGCGAACAACCGCTTCCGGTAACCATCATGAGTTTCTTACAATGCTCTGCTGGAACTGTAGACCATTCTTCTTTGGCAAACTGCTCCAGGTCCCTGATATTTGAAGGGTGCCTTCTCCAAACTGCTATTTTGAGATCTCTCCACAGGTGTTCTATGGGATTCAGGTCTGGACTCATTGTTGGCCACCTTAGAAGTCTCCACTGCTTTTTCTCAAACCATTTTATAGTGCTTTTGGAAGTGTGTTTTGGGTCATTGTCCTGCTGGAAGACCCATGACCTCTGAGGGAGACCCAGCTTTCTCACACTGGGCCCTACATTATGCTGCAAAATTTGTTGGTAGTCTTCAGACTTCATAATGCCATGCACACGTCAAGCAGTCCAGTGCCAGAGGCAGCAAAGCAACCCAAAACATCAGGGAACCTCCGCCATGTTTGACTGTAGGGACCGTGTTCTTTTCTTTGAATGCCTCTTTTTTTTTCCTGTACACTCTATGTTGATGGTTTTTCCCAAAAAACTCAACTTTTGTCTCATCTGACCAGAGAACATTCTTCCAAAATGTTTAATCTTTCTCAGGTAAGTTTTGGCAAACTCCAGCCTGGCTTTTTTATGTCTCGGGGTAAGAAGTGGGGTCTTCCTGGGTATCCTACCATACAGTCCCTTTTCATTCAGACGCGACGGATAGTACGGGTTGACACTGCTGTACCCTCGGACTGCAGGGCAGCTTGAACTTGTTTGGATGTTAGTCGAGGTTCTTTATCCACCATCCGCACAATCTTGCATTGAAATCTCTAGTCAATTTTCTTTCCTTCCACATCTAGGGAGGTTAGCCACAGTGCCATGGACTTTAAACTTCTTGATGACACTGCACACAGAAGACACAGGAACATTCTGGTCTTTGGAGATGGACTTGTAGCCTTGAGATTGCTCATGCTTCCTCACAATTTGGTTTCTCAAGTCCTCAGACAGTTCTTTGGTCTTCTTTCTTTTCTCCATGCTCAATGTGGTACACACAAGGACACAGGACAGAGGTTGAGTCAACTTTAATCCATGTTAACTGGCTGCAAGTGTGATTTAGTTATTGCCAACACCTGTTAGGTGCCACAGGTAAGTTACAGGTGCTGGTGATTACACGAATTAGAGAAGATCACATGATTTTTCAAACAGTGCCAATACTTTTGTCCACCCCCTTTTTTAGGTTTGGTGTGGAATTATATCCATTTTGGCTTTAGGTCAATTCTTTTTGTGTTTTTTCATTGAAGACAAATTAAATGAAGATAATAATACCAAAGAATTTGTGATTGCAATCATTTTCAGGAAGAAACTGAGTATTATCTGACAGAATTGCAGGGGTGCCAATACTTTTGGCCACCACTGTAAGTGGGGAAAAACTACTGTTTGGGTGCACAGCAGGGCTTGCAAGGAAAGGAGCGCCATTTGACTTATTGAATGCAAAATTTGCTGGAATAATTAGAAGGCATCATGTCGTGTTTGGAGAGCCCCCCGATGTGCCTAAAAAGTGGAAATTCTCCACAAGTGACACCATTTTGGAAACTAAACCCCTCAGTGGACTTATCTAGATGTGTGGTGAGCACCTTGAACTCCCAGGTGCTTCACAGAAGTTTATAACGTTGAGCTGTAAAAATAAAAAATCACATTTTCCCCACAAAAATGTTTTTAGTTCAAATTTTGCATTTTTACAAGGATAACAGGTGAAATTGCACTATGCAATTTGTTGTGCAATTTCTCCTGAGTATGCCCATACCACATATATAGGGGTAAACTACTGTTGGGGCTCAGAATAGAAGGAGGGACGTTTTGGAACGCAGACTTTGATGGAGTGGTATGTCAGTGTCATGTCTCGTTTGGAGAGCCCCTGATGTACCTAAACAATGAAAAAAAAAACAAAAGTGACACCATTTTGGAAGCTACACCCTTCAAGGAATGTTTCTAGATGTGTGGTGAGCAGCACCTTGAACCCTCAGCTGTTTCACAGAAGTTTAAAATTTAGAGCTGTAAAAATAAAAAAAATCACATTTTTCCCACAAAAATGTTTTTTAAGCTCCAATTTTTTATTTTGACTAGGATAGCAGTCAAAAATGGACCCCAAACTTTTTGTGACATTTGTCCTGAGTACACAGATACCCCATATGTGGTCAAAAACTACTTTTAGTTTTTGGCTGATGGAGCTGTATGGCGGTTTGTTTTTTTTGCCAGACAAGATGACGTTTTCAGCAATACCAGCTTTATTTACATTCCACTTTTTGTTTGGCGGCAGATGATAAAGCAGTTTTTTTTTTTTTTGTTACAGCGTTCACTAAAGTTGTTAACTAGTGGTACAGTTTTATAGGTCAGGTCGTTATGTACAGTACAGACCAAAAGTTTGGACACACCTCATTTAAAGATTTTTCTGTATTTTCATGACTATAAAAATTGTAAATTCACACTGAAGGCATCAAACTATGAATTAACACATGTGGAATTATATACTTAACAAAAAAGTGTGAAACAACTGAAATTATGTCTTATATTCTAGGTTCTTCAAAGTAGACACCTTTTGCTTTGATGACTGCTTTGCACACTCTTGGCATTCTCTTGATGAGCTTCAAGAGGTAGTCACCGGAAATGGTTTTCACTTCACAGGTGTGCCCTGTCAGGTTTAATAAGTGGGATTTCTGGCCTTATAAATGGGGTTGGGACCATCAGTTGTGTTGTGCAGAAGTCTGGTGGATACACAGCTGATAGTCCTACTGAATAGACTGTTAGAATGTGTATTATGGCAAGAAAAAAGCAGCTAAGTAAATAAAAACTAGTGTCCATCATTACTTTAAGAAATGAAGGTCAGTCTGTCCGAAAAATTGGGAAAACTTTGAAAGTGTCCCCAAGTGCAGTTGCAAAAACCATCAAGCGCTACAAAAAAACTGGCTCACATGAGGACCGCCCCAGGAAAGGAAGACCAAGAGTCACCTCTGCTTCTGAGGATAACTTTATCCGAGTCACCAGCCTCAGAAATCGCAGGTTAACAGCAGCTCAGATTAGAGACCAGGTCATGCCACACAGAGTTCTAGCAGCAGACACATTTCTACAACAACTGTTAGGCCGGAGTCACACTAGCGAGAAATACGGACGAGTGCAATGCGAGAAAAAAATGCATTGCACTCGGACCAATGTTAATCTATGGGGCAGCTCCCATCATCGATTTTTTTCTCGTCCGTTTTATACGTGCGAGTGAAATCGCAGCATGCTGCTATTTGCACCGTATTACGCCCGAGACTCGCCAATGAAAGTCTATGGGGCGAGAAAACATCGGATTACACACGGACCATGCGTGTGACTTGCTAGAAATACGCACCGGTGTCCTTTAGAAAAGCCGGCAATTCATCCCCGGCTATACTGTAAAATCACACTGACAGGTTTAATAAAGAATTGAAAGAATAGATATATACACATAGAATACCTATAATATATATATTATATTATATATATATATATATATACATGTCATTGTGACATATATATACACTTATATTTATAGTTCATACACTTCTACATAGTATATTAGGTGCTAATTCAATTGCCGGCTTTTGTGAAATTACATAACCCGACATGAAATGACACATGGTTTACATACAGTTAACCATGTCATTTCATGTAGTTTCATATATGTTTTTCACTAACAATTACATAAGTGTATGTGTGCAAAATTTCATACATGTAGGGGTTAATTAAAGGTGTAAATTCGTTGAAAAAAAATGCATGGGCTCCCGCGCTATTTTCTCCACCAGACAGGCAAAGCCAGCGAGTGGGGGAAGATAATAATAGCCTAGGGAGGGTGCATTTATTTTGTGCCCCCCCTGGCTACTAACATCTGTCCCCAGCCACCCCAGAAAAGGCAAATCTATAATTAGATGCGCCCTTTCTGGCACTTAGCCCGTCTATTCCCATTGCCCTGTAGCGGTGGCTAATGGGTTAATAATGGGTTAAAGCCACCTTGCTATTGGAACCTGATTTTAAGCCAGGTTAATAATTGAGAGTTGTCAATTAGTCAACTATCAATTATTAATCCTATTGTATAAAATTAACACACAGTTTTTAACCATCTTTTATTGTACTGGTATTCCTTCGATTCCCTTGTTCTCCTGTAATAAAAAAAAATAATAAAACAACATTATTCTTACCTATCCGGCGCTCAGTTACGTCCAACGCTGTAATCATTCACAAAGGGTTAACTGGTTTACAGCAAGCAGCGCAGCTAATGCTGGCAGCTCAGCTGTAAGCCCCCGAACGAATGAGCTCCTCTCCCGGCTGACAGGAGAGGAAGTGATTAGTGTGGGAAGCTTAATTGATGAAAATACAGAAAAATCTTTAAATGAGAAGGTGTGTTCAAACTTTTGGTCTTTACTGTATGTATATATATGTATTATTTTGTATTTTTTTAAAATATATTTTGATAACTTTTTTCCCTTTTTTTTTTTTTACTTTTTTGCTGGGAGTGGTGCGAGCACTTCTCCTTGCACTGAGTGCCAGGTGTCAGCTATCAGAATCAGTTCTTAAATTACTTTAGTTATAAAAAATAAGCAAGTTTGCAATTGACTTTCTTTTTCTATCTGCTATCATTCTCCTTCAATGATAGCTTTTATCTTTTATAGTGTGTACAGCTGGTTTCCATGGAGCTTGACCAGTACATTCCAGGAGATGAGGTAGCCGTTATCATCCCAATCAACTTTGTTCAGCTCACTGATTTGTCTACATCAGCTATCTGCTCCCCTCCCTTTCAGCTTCTGAAGAGATGATGTTATAAATCCAGAAATCCTGCAAAATCACCAACAACCAGACCATTGTGTGGCCAATTCAAAAACCTTTTCACAAAGCAGCCTAAAGTGTGAGGTCATTGGGAAGAGTTTTGATGCCCTTTAGTGTGACCTTTCTTGCAATTAGCCGTGATCGTATAGTGGTTAGTACTCTGCGTTGTGGCCGCAGCAACCCCGGTTCGAATCCGGGTCACGGCACATTATTTTTTTTCTTCTTATATTATTATTCATTTTTATAGCGCCATTTATTCATTGGCGCTTTACATATGAGAGGGGGCGAGTATAGACAAGTACAATAAATATGAGCAATACAGGACACACATAAGTACAGAAGGAGGGATGACCCTGCCCGCGAAGGCTCACAATCTTATATACTTTTTTCTTCTCTAAAATGTAGATAAATCTGAAATAACAAGCTTGCCATAACTACAGAATCGTGATGGGGCTATACAACATGTCATGGTGGAGCAATGAGAACAAGAAACAACAGGGAGCCAAAATGTCAGTAAAACAGTTATTAGGGAGGATGAAAACCCCCATAAAAAAAATATATGTTGCCCCGTGTGAGGATCGAACTCACGACCTTCAGATTATGAGCCTGACGCGCTACCTACTGCGCTAACGATGCAGTCATGTGCTTTAGTAATCTGACCATGGGTAATATGGCGGTAGGGGAGGCAGGTGGTATTCTTATGGGGGATTATCACCGAGGCGGGGGTGGGTCATCATGTTTTGTTGCCCCTTCAGTCGGGGGTGATTTTCATTTTTTCATGTTTCCTTGTTTTCTTCCCAGAGCTATATGTTTTTGCAACATAGCCATGCGAGGGCCAAAAACTGGTGTTTAGAGTTGTAATTTTGAGAAACTTTTTCCTCTTTATAACATAATGTACAGATAAATGGGGGAAAAAAATTCCATTTAGGATAAAATGAAAAACTGCAATTGTGTCATGAATTTCTTGGTTTGTTTTTACGGCATTTATTGTGGGGTAAAAATGACCCGAAATGTGATTCTTCAGGTCAGTGCCGTTACAGCAATATCAAACACATATATATATATTTTTATTAATGGTTAAAAAAAATTGTAAAAGAAGAAATGTTTTCTCTTATTATTTTCCTAGACCAGGAACTTTTATTTTCGATGGAGCTGCATTAGGCCTGGTTTTTTGCGTGAAAAGTTGACGTTTTAATTGATACTGGTTTGAGGATATATACAATGTTTTTATCGCTTTTTATTGCATTTTTTGAGAGAGGTGTGTGGGGTCCAAAAATGGCATTTCTGGCATTGCAATGTTTTTTTTTGTTTTTGCAGCGTTTATTGCACTGGCTACTTTTAGATTTTGATAAATTAGACTTTTACGGTCGTGGATATGTTATTTTTTTTTAAAAACACCTAACATAGAAAAATTGAAAAAAAAGCACAAACCATAAGGAAACAGCCTACTAGGCAGCCAGCCCCCTCCATAAACTATTAGGGTATGTTTCCACAGTCAGGAAACAGTCCGGATTAGCTCGTGTTTGACGCTGTGCGCGTGGCGCAGCGTCAAACACGCAGCGTCCAGATGTTACAGCATAGTGGAGGGATTTCAACAAATCCTGTCTCCACTATGCTGTAAAACACGCAGGAGGCAGACCTGCGTTTCCGGACATGCGGCGCGTCTTTTTAGACCGCAGCATGTCCTAGTCTCTTGCGGTGACGCTGCGTCGCCGCAAGGGAAATAACACAGGGCTAAGCAGCCCTGCGATCATTCCGGATGTGTTCCGGATGTGTTCATGAACACTTCCGGAATGAGCGCGCGTTCTCTAGGGGGCGGGGCTTTGGGCGGAGCGGAATTTCCGCTCCGTCCAAAGCGCTGTGTTTCCGGACCATGGAAACACAGCATTAGGTGTGTGGGTGGCTGTTTCTATCAGTAGTTTTCATCTGTGATGCCCCTGCCTTTATCATTGGAGGCCTGCAGCATCCTGCTAGTGCATTTGTCATTTGACAGGTTTTTGGTAAGGCTGTTTCCTTATGGTAATTTTTAACCTTATGTGCTTATGTTATTTTTTTTTACAATGCATCCATATGAGCCATTGGGTTAAAAGGAAACGGTCAAAGCTTTCAGTCATCAGCCTAATTACACAGCTGTGAAGGGGAAAAAATGCAAACAAAGTGAATCTGTAAGTAAGATCAATCATGCAAACCACATATATGGAAATGCAGGTCTTTAAAATGTAAATCCATCAACACCTGTACATATTGTACCTGTTGCTGCATTCTTGAGAAATTAACATTTTCACTGATAAGTAAATCAGGCTTTAAGTACTCGGGCTGTGACAAAGCACTTAACAAGTCACTCCTTCCCCAGGTTGTTTCCTCTTAGGGAAAAAACGCCTGGAGGAAGAGGCTGGAGAAGTGTACTAAAATGCTCGGGTCGAGCAATCTGGAATGCTCAGGTATTCAACCCGAGCAACGAGCCTAATGTAAGTCCATGGGAAAAACTGAGTGTTTTTTGCTGCGACGGGGTCCTTTTAGGGTCTGAAATCGATGGGAACACTGCTCAAATGACACAAGAACATCATGGGGATCGCCCCTGGAAGCATTTCTGACTCCTAGGTCACGGTCAATGTTGTCAGTGTCTTACGCCATTTTCACAGGCGCACAATATAAAACATACAAAAACAAAACCAAAATGTATTTTCCGGGGAAATATTTTAAGGGACATCCTTTCCAGGGTAATGATTTGTATGTAAGCCAAAAGAAATAACTTAAAAAAAAATGTTCCTCCACCACTTGGGCTATGTTCACACGTAGCGCTTTTGATACGTTTTTCAACTTTAGCGTTGCTTTCAACCAATACAAATACATTCACTGGGAAATGTAAGTTTAACATTTACCAACCTTAGCTGGCAATGTGATTGGTGACACATCATCAGACACATCCTGTTTCATTTATGAAGGAGGTACTCTGAAAGTCACAAAGCCATTTTCTTTTAGTGCCATCACGCGGCATTAATATTCTTAAAGGGCCATTATTAAACAGTGGGTCTCATACTGTTATTGCCTATGCAGTGAGTGGCTGGGTTGCCAAAAATTAGGAAGCACCCTAATAACTTTGACAAGACATACAGGAGGACCTCCTGAAAAAATGTTCCCATTATAAGAAAGTGGGTCTCCCATAGTGTTTGCCTATGCATTGAATGCAAGGCCTGCCCTGCACCAAAGTAACACGCACCCTAATAACACTTGCAACAGACGTCCTGGATGGCCATATGAAACCAAAGTTCCCATTTTTTTCATTTGGTACTGCCATATTGTTTCCCTATGCATTGAATGCAAGGCCTGCCCTGCCCCAACGTTACATGCTGACCAATAACCCTTTGAACAGACGTCCTGGATGGCCACATGAAAGCATTGTTCCTAGTAATTTGGTACTCCCATACTGTTTGGCTACGCAGTGAATTGTTGAGCCTGAAAAACCTGCATTGGAGAATGTCAGTGTTGAGGATGAAGACCCGGCAGTAGAGAATGTCAGTGTTGAGGATGAAGACACGGCAGTGGAGAATTTCAGTGTTGAGGATGAAGACACGGCAGTGGAGAATTTCAGTGTTGAGGATGAAGACACGGCAGTGGAGAATGTCAGTGTTGAGGATGAAGACACGGCAGTGGAGAATTTCAGTGTTAAGTCTGAAGAACCTGCATTGTAACACTGCATTGTTGAAGATGAACAACCAACAAAGTTCACATTATTAAGAAGTGGGTCTCCCATACTGTTTGTTTATGCAGAGAATGCAAAGTCAGCCCTGTCCCAAATTTGGATGCACCCAAATACCACTTTGAAGACACATGGAGGAAGTCCTCCTAAAAATCTGTTTCCGTTACAAAGGAGCGGGTCTTCTATACTTGTAATGCCCATACAGTAAGTATATGGGCTGACAAACAATTCCCCCTGGGGGGTACACATCAACATACTGACTGTCTCAACATTTTGGTTACGGGCATCATAAACATCCTTGAAAACAGTAATGTGGCTGTTGCATCAGGGAACACGGTCACCCTGGTGATCTAGTGGTGGTGTAGGAAGAGATATGGATGATGGCCTCATTAAAAGGTCTTTCCAGTTTAAAGGAGCGTGTCTCCTATACTTTGAATGCCCATACACAAAGTGTATGGGTTGACAAACATTTTCCCCTGGGGGTACACATCAACCTACTGTGTAAATATTTTTTGTTACGGACATCATAACACCCTTGCAAAACAATATAGTGGCTGTTACATCCCGGAACCCTGGTGATCTAGTGGTGGTGGATGATGAGGAGGAGAAGGAGGAGGATAACACACCAAATAGCCAAACTCAGGAAGCGTATACCCATGTGTGGGTGTGAAGAGGTGCATGGAAATACACCTCCCAAAACAAGACAGTGTATTGGAGGTTATGTTTCGCTGTTCTCATTCGGTGGTGTACAGGAGTCTGCCCCAATCCAGCCCTTGTTCATTTTTATAAGAGTCAGCCTGTCAGCATTTGAGCTGGACAATATGTTTATATAGCTTTCCATGGCTGGGTGTCCAATAGTCGGGGACTCGGTCCTGCTTGGCCATTATTCACATTTACGTCATTTGACATATGGTAAGTGTGACAACACAGCGTTTTATCATGATTAACCAGATGTCTATTTTCAGTAAGCCAGGAGGAGTAGACTGTTATCTATATGTTGACTTTTGAATTTGTGTTTCTTCGGATGATCAAGAGTCTGAAATCTTGACTCCTCTTGTAGGTTAAATTGAAATATGTAAATTGATTTACCTTAAAATTTAAATTTATTTACCTCTTATATCAGCTCCTACATTTTATTGTACTGTCATCTTTGCAAAACAGGGGTGCAGGGTCACTGAACAATGATGTTTGCTGATATGTTGATTACACATTATACAAGGCCATGCAGTTTGTTGACTTGCAAACATTGAAGAATAAACTGAATAATCAAACAATGTGAGTAATCTCATCATCCCTTCCGCTTGACATGTGAATAATGGCTTGAAGAACAGTGAACTTTAACAAGAGGATATTCCTCTGAACAATATACATCCAGACATCCAAGAGATCCAAAGAACCAAAAACTCTTTATAAAGCCACAGCCAGAAAAACTCTAGAGGATAGCTGCATAATCATGGCTCCATCACGAGGGACACAGATTTGACATTCTACAGGATGACAGCTTAGGGAATCACAACCCCGGCTGAAAGAATACAGATCTGCTCTAGTGACCATCACTGAACCAATGGATACGTTTGCGGTAGTCAGGATTTGGACCCACCACTCACCTAAGCCCCATGGATATGCTTGGGAAAGCCAGGATTGGGACCCACCAGTCACCTGGACCACAGTCGCGGTGATCGCATTACGATGCCTACTGATTCTCACAGCAGGGCACCTGGGCTCATCGTCAATGGGGGTTTTGATGCCCCCCGACAACTATGATCGCGGTGATAGGCTGTTCAATTCTGAACAGTCAATTACAAAGTTTTAAGTGTTTCAAGCAATGAAATTTCCTGAAACACTGATGTCCAGCCTATGGTCGGTGCTGTAACAGCACCTGTCATAGGCTGGAGCCTAGTAATGGCAGCGCCACAGTAATGGCAGCGCCTTTTCTGGGGTTGCTGGGGGCAGATGTTTGTAGCCAGGGGGGCAATAACCATGGTCCCTCTCTAGGCTATTTATATCTGTCCTCAGTCACTGGCTTTCCCTCTCTGGCGGAGAAAATACCGCGGGAGCCCATGCAATTTTTTTCAACGAATTTACCGGTTAATTTAACACCTACATGTCCCAAATTTTTCACACATATACTAATCTAATTATTAATTTATCCTATCAAAAAAACTTGGAGAATTTCTTAATAAAATCAACAATTCTTTACTAAACATAATAATTAAATAAACACACCCCTTTGGAAGAAGCAAGAACGCGAAATGTGCGTTAGGGGGTTCCCACACGTGGTCTTTCAAGTCTAATTCAGTGGTATGTTGCCCTAAGGGTTATATGCATTTTTGCTATGGGGATTGCCTTGCACCAATGTAATACTACTATGCTGCACTTTGCACTTTAAAGAAAGTTTCTTTCTCTGTTTAGATATAGGAAAGATGTATATCTTCGTACCGTGTTAGCCAGTAGATAGAAAAATATTTAGACTTGAGAGTCCTCAGTGGTTGATACCTTTTAATGGCTAACTGAAAAGATGGTAACAAATTGCAAGCTTTCGAGACTACTCCGGTCTCGTCATCAGGCACTTTTATCATTATGCACTTTTGCAGTGATTATGATATAAATTTAAAGGAGATATATATATGGGTATTGGATGGTGCTTGGCACATTCTGCAAAAAGGCATATCAGAAACTAGAAATGATTGCAGCAGTGTGTATGGTTTAAATCACCAATAGGATGTAATTCTTTTCATCCCACTAGAGGGCAGTGTAATAATAAAAGAATATGAAAAGCATCCTACAGTCATGGCCAAAAGTTTTGAGAATGACACAAATATTATATTTTCACATGATCTGCTGCCCTCTGGTTTTTATGTGTGTTTGACAGATGTTTTTATCACAGACAGAAATATAATAATTGCAAACATATGAGTAACAAAAGCTTATATTGACAGTTAGAATGAGTTAATGCAGCAAGTCAATATTTGCAGTGTTGACCCTTCTTCTTCAGGACCTCTGCAATTCTCCCTGGCATGCTCTCAATCAACTTCTGGACCAAATCCTGACTGATAGCAGTCCATTCTTGCACAATCAATGCTTTCATTTTGTCAGAATTTTTAGGTTTTCGTTTGTCCACCCGTCTCTTGATGATTGACCACAAGTTCTCAATGGGATTAAGATCTGGGGAGTTTCCAGGCCATGGACCCAAAATCTCTATGTTTTGTTCCCTGAGCCATTTAGTTATCACCTTTGCTTTATGGCAAGGTGCTCCATCATGCTGGAAAAGGCATTGTTGATCGCCAAACTGCTCTTGGAGGGTTGGGAGAAGTTGCTCTTGGAGGATTCTGGTACCATTCTTTATTCATTGGCTGTGTTTTTAGGCAAGACTGTGAGAGAGCCGATTCCCTTGGCTGAGAAGCAACCCCACACATGAATGGTTTCAAGATGCTTAACAGTTGGCATGAGAAAAGACTGGTGGTAGCGCTCACCTTGTCTTCTCCGAATGAGGCGTTTTCCTGATGTCCCAAACAATCGAAAAGGGGATTCATCAGAGAAAATAACTTTACCCCAGTCCTCAGCAGTCCACTGCCTGTACCTTT
The DNA here is from genome assembly GCA_033576555.1 of Oophaga sylvatica. Classification (NCBI taxonomy): domain Eukaryota; kingdom Metazoa; phylum Chordata; class Amphibia; order Anura; family Dendrobatidae; genus Oophaga; species Oophaga sylvatica. The sequence continues at coordinate 553,992,113 of JARQOD010000004.1, read as the reverse complement.
TGCAGAATATCAGTCTGTCCATGATGTTTTTTCTGGAGAGAAGTGGCTTCTTTGCTGCCCTCCTTGAGACCAGGCCTTGCTCCAAGAGCTCCGCCTCACAGTCGTGCAGATGCACTCACACCTGCCTGCTGCCATTCCTGAGCAAGCTCTGCACTGCTGGTAGCCGATCCCACAGCTGAAACACTTTTAAGAGACGGTCCTGGCGCTTGCTGGTCTTTCTTGGGCGCCCTGAAGCCTTTTTGGCAACAATAGGAACCTCTCTCCTTGAAGTTCTTGATGATGCGATAGATTGTGACTGAGGTGCAATCTTTCTAGCTGCGATACTCTTCCCTGTTAGGCCATTTTTGTGCATTGCAATGATGTCTGCACATGTTTCTTTAGAGATAACCATGGTTAACAGAAGAGAAACAATGATGCCAAGCACCAGCCTCCTTTTAAAGTGTCCAGTGGTGTCATTCTTACTTAACCCCTTCACCCCCAAGGGTGGTTTGCACGTTAATGACCGGGCCAATTTTTACAATTCTGACCACTGTCTCTTTATGAGGTTATAACTCTGGAACGCTTCAACGGATCTTCGCGATTCTGAGATTGTTTTCTCGTGACATATTTTACTTCATGTTAGTGGTAAAATTTCTTCGATATAACTTGCGTTTATTTTGAAAAAAACGCAAATATGGCGAAAATTTTTACAATTTTGCAATTTTCAAACTTTGAATTTTTATTCCCTTAAAACAGAGAAATATATCACACAAAATAGTTAAGAAATAACATTTCCCACATGTCTACTTTACATCAGCACAATTTTGGAACCAAAATTTTTTTTTGTTAGGAAGTTATAAGGGTTAAAATTTGACCAGCGATTTCTCATTTTTACAGCAAAATTTACAAAGCCATTTTTTTAGGGACCACCTCACATTTGAAGTCACTTTGATGGGTCTATATGGCAGAAAATACCCAAAAGTGACACCATTCTAAAAACTGCACCCCTCAAGGTACTCAAAACCACATTCAAGAAGTTTATTAACCCTTCAGGTGCTTCACAGTAACTAAAGCAACGTGGAAGGAAAAAATGAATATTTTACTTTTTAGCCACAAAAATTATCTTTTACAAACTTTTTTTTTATTTTCACAAGGGTAAAAGGAGAAAATGGACAGATAAAGTTGTTATGCAATTTCTCCTGAGTGCGCCAATACCCCATATGTGGGGGAAAACCACTGTTTGGGCACACGGCAGAGCTCGTAAGGGAAGGAGCGACGTTTGACTTTTTCAAACTAAAATTGGCTGGAATTTAGATTGGATGCCATGTCGCGTTTGGAGAGCCCCTGATGCGCCTAAACAGTGGAAACCCCCCACAAGTGACACCATTTTGGAAACTAGACCCCCTAAGGTACTTATCTAGATCTGTTGTGAGCACTTTGAACCCTCAAGTGTTTCACAAAAGTTTATAAAGCCTGGGTGTGAAAAAAAAAAAAATCAATTTTCCACAAAAATGATTTTTTAGTCCCAAATTTTTGAATTTTCCCAAGGAAATTGGACCCCAAAAGTTGTTGTCCAATTTGTCCTGAGTACGCTGATACCCCATATGTGGGGTGGGGGGAAACTGTTTGGGCGCACGGCAGGCTTGGAAAGGAAGCAGTAACGTTTTGGAATGCAGACGTTAATGGGGGTCATGTTCCGTTTGCAGTGCCCCAGATGAGCCTAAACAGGGAAACCCCCCACAAGTGACCCCATTTTGAAAACTAGACCCCCTAAGGAACTTATCTAGATCTTTGGTGAGCACTTTGAACCCCCAAGTGCTTCACACAAGTTTATAATGCCTGGGCATGAAAATAAAAAATCCTATTTTTTTCCCACAAAAATTATCTTTTAGTCACTAATTTTTTATTTTCCCAAGGGTAACAGGAGAAATTGGACCACAAAAGTTGTTGTCCAATTTGTCCTGAGTACGCTGATACCCGATATGTGGGGGGGAACCACTGTTTGGGCGCACGGCAGAGCTCGGAATGGAAGGAGCACCATTTGACTTTTTCCAACCAAAATTGGCTGGAATTGAGTTTGGATGCCATGTTGCATTTGGAGAGCCCCTGATGTGCCTAAACAGTGGAAACCCCCCACAAATGACCCTATTTGGGAAACTAGACCCCTAAGGAACTTATCTAGATTTTTGATGAGCAATTTGAACCCCCAAGTGCTTCACACAAGTTTATAACGTAGAGCCGTAAAATTTAAAAATCATATTTTTTCCACAAAAGTGATCTTTTCACCCCAATTTTTATTTTTCCAAGGGTAACAAGACTCCAAAAGTTATTGTGCAATTTGTCCTGAGTGCGCTGATACCCCATATGTGGGGGTAAACCACTGTTTGGGTGCATGGCAGAGTTTGGAAGGGAAGGAGCGCTGTCTGACTTTTTCAACGCAGAATTGGCTGGACGCCATGTCGTGTTTGGAGAGCTCCTGATCTGCCTAAACAGTGGAAACCCCCATAAATGACACCATTTTGGAAACCAGACCCCTCAAGGAACTTATCTAGATGTGTGGTGAGAACTTTGAACCCCCAGGTGTTTCAATAAAGTTTATAACGTACAGCCGTAAAATAAAAAATCTTTTTTTTTTTTACAAAAATGATTTTTTCGCCCCCAATATTTTATTTTCACAAGGGTAACAGAAGAAATTGGAACCCAAAAGTTGTTGTCCAATTTGTCCTGAGTACACTGATACCCAATATGTGGGCGAAAACTACTGTATGGGCACACGTCGGGGCTCGGAAGGGAAGTAGTGACGTTTTGGATTGCAGACTTTGATGGAATGGTCTGGGGGCGTCATGTCGCATTTGGAGAGCCCCTGATGCGCCTAAACAGTGGAAACCCCCCACAAGTGACCCCATTTTGGAAAATAGACCCCACAAGGAACTTATCTAGATGTGTGGTGAGCACTTTGAACCCCGAAGTGCTTCACAGAAGTTTATAATGTACAGCCGTAAAAACAAAAAAATAATTTTTTTTGTACAAAAATGATATTTTCGCCCCCAGTTTTTTATTTTCCCAAGGGTAACAGAAGAAATAGGACAAATTGCACAATAACTCTTGGGGTCCAGAGTACGCTGATACCCCATATGTGGGGATAAACTACTGTTTGGACGCATGGCAGAGCTCAGAAGTGAAGGAGCACCGTTTGACTTTTTCAACGCAGAATTGGCTGGAATTGAGATCAGACGCCATGTCACATTTGGAGAGCCCCTGATGTGCCTAAACAGCGGAAACCCCCCAATTCTAACTCCAACCCTAACCCCAACACACCCCTAACCCTAGTCCCAACCCTAACCACAAACCTAACCCTAACACACCCCTAATCCCAACCCTAACCCTAATCCTAACTTTAGCGCCAACCCTAACCCTAACTTTAGCCGCAACCCTAACCCTAATGGGAAAATGGAAATAAATACATTTTTTTAATTTTATTATTTTTCCCTAACTAAGGGGGTGATAAAGGGGGGGTTTGATTTACTATTTATAGCGGGTTTTTATGATTGGCAGCTGTCACGCTAAAAGACGCTTTTTATTGCAAAAATAGTTTTTTGCATCGCCACATTTTGAGAGCTATAATTTTTGCATATTTTGGCCCACAGAGTCATGTGAGGTCTTATTTTTTGCGGTACGAGTTGACGTTTTTATTGGTACCATTTTTGAGCAGGTGACATTTTTTGATCGCTTTTTATTTCGATTTTTGGGAGGTTAGAATGAACAAAAATCAGCAATTCATGAATTTCTTTTGGGGGAGGCGTTTTTATTGTTCCGCGTGTGGTAAAATTGATAAAGCAGTTTTATTCTTCGGGTCAGTACGATTATGGCGATACCTCATTTATATCATTTTTTTATGTTTTGGCGCTTTTATAGAATAAAAACAATTTTATATAAAAAATAATTATTTTTGCATCGCTTTATTCTGCGAGCTATAACTTTTTTATTTTTTCGCTGATGATGCTGTATGGTGGCTCGTTTTTTGCGGGACAAGATGACGTTTTCAGCGGTACCATGTTTATTTATATCCGTCTTTTTGATCGCGCGTTATTCCACTTTTTGTTCGGCGGTATGATGATAAAGCATTGATTTTTTTGCTTCTCTTTTTTTTTTTTTTTTTAAAGGGGTTCACTAAAGGGGTTAACTAGTGGGACAGTTTTATAGGGGGGGTCGTTACAGATGCGGCGATACCAAATATGTGTACTTTTATTGTTTTGATTTTTTTATTTACAGGAAGAAATGAATTTATTGGGGAATATATATATATTTTTTTATTTATTTTGGATTTTTTTTTATAACATGTTTATTTTTATTTTTTTAACTTTTTTACTTTGTCCCAGGGTGGGACATCACTGTATTTTATCAAATCGCTGGTGTGACAGTGTGCACAGCACACTGTCACACCAGCGATCGCTCAGGCAGTGCAGCAGGCTTCTCAGTGCCTGCTCTCAGCAGGCACTGAGGAAGCCGCCTCCCTCCAGGACCCCGGCGCCATCTTGGATCCGGGTCCTGGGAGGGAGGAAGCCCTCAGAACAGCGCGATCACATCGCGCTGGTCTGAGGGTCTCAGGGGGGCGCGCAGGGAGCCCCCACCCTGCGCGATCCTCCCCTGTGCCCCCAGTACACCGCGATCATGTTTGATCGCGGTGTGCTAGGGGTTAATGTGCCGGGAGCGATCCGTGACCGCTCCTGACACACAGTCACGGGTGTCAGCTGTGATAATCAGCTGACACCCGGCGGCGATTAGCTGCGCTCCCCTCAGGAGCGCAGCTGATCGCCTATGACGTACTATCCCGTCCATGGGCAGAATGGCACGGGTTTTATGGACGGGATAGTACGTCTAATGTCAGAGAGGGGTTAATCATGACAGATTGATCTCCAGCCATGTCCTCATCAACACCCACACCTGTGTTAATGGAGCAATGACTGAAAAGAGGTTAGCTGGTCCTTTTAAGGCAGGGCTGCAATGATGCTGAAATGTGTTTTGGGGGATAAAGTTCATTTTCTAGCCAAATATTGACTTTGCAAGTAATTGCTGTTAAGCTGATCACTCTTTATAACATTCTGGAGTATATGCAAATTGCCATTAGAAAAAGTGAAGCATTAGACTTTGTAAAAATTAATATTTGTGTCATTCTCAAAACTTTTGGCCATGACTGTATATTTTGTATTGATTTTGTAGAAATAAACTGGAGATTTGTGATTGCAATTTTTGAGAACGCTATGGTGAATATAGTTCTATAGTCCAATTTAATGAGGAAGGTGTTTTTGTGAGAATAATTATGTATTTTTAAGGAACTATCTAATATTTGCACCACTTCTTACTTGAAGGTATCATGTATTGTCTAATCATGTACTACTTACAATTTATGTGTCTTATTAATTATTATGTTTAATAAAGAATTGTTGATTTTATTAAGAAATTCTCCAAGTTTTTTTGATAGGATAATTTAATCGTTGATTTAGGAGAATTAGTATTTGTGCCCAAAACTATCGGATTTATAATCTAATTATTAGTCAAAACCATATATCAAACTACATGAAATGACATGGTTTACTGTATGTAAACCATGTGTCATTACATGTCGGATCTGTAATTTCACAAAAGCCGGCAATTGAATTAGCGGCTATTATACTATGTAGAAGTGTATGAACTATAAATATATATACAGTACAGACGAAAAGTTTGGACACACCTTCTCATTCAACGATTTTTCTGTACTTTCATGAATTGTAGATTCACACTGAAGGCATCAAAACTATGAATTAACACATGTGGAATTATACATTACACTTTACAAAAAAGTGTGAAACAACTGAAAATATGTCTTATATTCTAGGTTCTTCAAAGTAGCCACCTTTTGCTTTGATTACTGCTTTGCATGCAGAAAAGGTGAACGGATGGACTCTACATGCCTGGTTCCCACCGTGAAGCATGGAGGAGGAGGTGTGATGTGTGGGGGTGCTTTGCTGGTGACACTGTTGGAGATTTATTCATCTTTTGGTCTGTACTATATAATGACAAAAAAACCTGACTAGCACTTCCAGACTAATGTGAACTAGGTGCAAACCAAAGGGAGCTACCCCCATGTAAAACATACAAAAAAAGGCTGCACTCAAGCATACTAAAGCATGACAACATAGAATACATGAAATTTAGAATAGCAATATGGCTTTGGAGTATAAGGAAAAATTTGAGACGCTTAGTATAAACATTTGGCCAAACATTTTAAAGCCCACCAACCATCGTCAAGGTGGTCTCAATTCTGGTGAGTCCCTGACCTAATGTGAACATACCTCTATTAGGCTGATATCTGAATTTCTGGGTGAATATGCACCTCTGTCAGTAATGCCTGCATTTATGGGTAAAGTAGGGACCTGGTGTAATTAAAATCACCACCGGGTGGGGGCGGAGTGCTCGGTCAGTAAGCTAACATTCAAAAGACAAAAAAACCTGACTAGCACTTCCAGACTAATGTGAACTAGGTGCAAACCAAAGGGAGCTACCCCCATGTAAAACATACAAAAAAAGGCTGCACTCAAGCATACTAAAGCATGACAACATAGAATACATGAAATTTAGAATAGCAATATGGCTTTGGAGTATTGGAAAAATTTGAGACGCTTAGTATAAACATTTGGCCAAACATTTTAAAGCCCACCAACCATCGTCAAGGTGGTCTCAATTCTGGTGAGTCCCTGACCTAATGTGAACATACCTCTATTAGGCTGATATCTGAATTTCTGGGTGAATATGCACCTCTGTCAGTAATGCCTGCATTTATGGGTAAAGTAGGGACCTGGTGTAATTAAAATCACCACCTGGTGGGGGCGGAGTGCTCGGTCAGTAAGCTAACATTCAAAAGACAAAAAAGCCTGACTAGCACTTCCAGACTAATGTGAACTAGGTGCAAACCAAAGGGAGCTACCCCCATGTAAAACATACAAAAAAAGGCTGCACTCAAGCATACTAAAGCATGACAACATAGAATACATGAAATTTAGAATAGCAATATGGCTTTGGAGTATAAGGAAAAATTTGAGACGCTTAGTATAAACATTTGGCCAAACATTTTAAAGCCCACCAACCATCGTCAAGGTGGTCTCAATTCTGGTGAGTCCCTGACCTAATGTGAACATACCTCTATTAGGCTGATATCTGAATTTCTGGGTGAATATGCACCTCTGTCAGTAATGCCTGCATTTATGGGTAAAGTAGGGACCTGGTGTAATTAAAATCACCACCTGGTGGGGGCGGAGTGCTCGGTCAGTAAGCTAACATTCAAAAGACAAAAAAACCTGACTAGCACTTCCAGACTAATGTGAACTAAGTGCAAACCAAAGGGAGCTACCCCCATGTAAAACATACAAAAAAAGGCTGCACTCAAGCATACTAAAAATTTAAAATGTTTGGCCAAATGTTTATACTAAGCGTCTCAAATTTTTCCTTATACTCCAAAGCCATATTGCTATTCTAAATTTCATGTATTCTATGTTGTCATGCTTTAGTATGCTTGAGTGCAGCCTTTTTTTGTATGTTGTACTATATAATGGGCTCCATATGATGCTCCAGTATATAATGGGCCCCTGACGAAGGAATTAATTTCTGAAACGCGCGTCGGGGCGCATTTTCCCAGGCCGTCTGAATTGCCCACAGGCTCCCAGGTAGTTGGTCTTTATTATTTTGTTCATTCCCTTGTTTTATATGCCGATTTTCTTCACTAGCTCATGGGTTTATAGTGTTTACACATCATTCATATGCACCAGTATATGCACATTTCACATATTGTAGCATTGCATGCGGACCTATTAGTTACTATACTCATTGCATGTGGATTTATTAGTTATATATATATTTTTCCTTTACTGGTTCATTGTATAACTGCCACTTTTTTGTATTTGGTGTGTTATTTATATGCACTATATGCACATTTCATATGTTTCAGCATTGCATGCTGACTTATTAGCTATATATACAATTTTCCTTTATTGGTCATTTGTATAGTTGCCACTTTTTTCGGTGCGTTTTTCAGTATTGTGTCTTTTCTATTTGCACATATTATTTGGGGTTTGCATTTCTTTTTTGTACTTATTTCCTGGTTTATTAATCTGAGCCTTTATGTATATGGGTTAATTATCAGACGCTCTTGGTGTTTTTACAGTGTTTTTTTATTATGTTTGTGTAACATTGCTGAATAAAGATTATATATTTGCATATTTTGCTTCTTTTTCATTATATATATTATATATTTTCTATTGCCTCACTAGTTTGGGCTCTCCCTCCTTTTATCCACATCCGGTGCACGGTGTTTTTTCTGTATATATATGTGTCACAATGACATGTATATATATATATACAGTATGTATTCTATGTGTATATATCTATTCTTTTGATTCTTTATTAAACCTGTCAGTGTGATTTTACAGTATAGCTGGGGATGAATTGACGGCTTTTCTAAAGGACACCGATGCGTATTTCTCGCAAGTCACACGTGTGGTCCGTGTGTAATCCGTATTTTTCTCGCTCCCATAGACTTGCATTGGCGTTTTACTGGCTGCGATTTCACTCACACGTATAATGCGGCCGAGGAAAAATCGGCTGCTGGGAGCTGCCCCATAGATTAACATTGGTCCGAGTGCTATGTGATTTTTTTCTCGCATAGCACTCGTCCGTATTTCCCGCTAGTGTGACTCCGGCCTTAGCCTGTGCCTTCTGTCATAAATAAAAATAAATACATTTTTTTAAATAATGATGTGGAAGCTCTTCTATTTTTGTTAACCAGTGCAGGCAAAACTAACAGCTGCTGTCTGAAACCCTCAGCTGTCAGATTTATCATGGCTAGTTATTAACCCCTCTCTGCCATCAGACGTACTATTCCGTCCATGTGACCCTGGACCTTATTCCCATGGACGGAATAGTACGTCATGGGCGATCAGCTGCGCTCCCGGGGGGAGCGCAGCTGATCGCCGCCGGGTGTCAGCTGATTATCACAGCTGACACCCGTGACTGTGTCAGGAGCGGTCATGATCACGGTGTACCCGGGGCACAGGGGAGGATCATGCAGGCAGGGGGCTCCCTGCGCGCTCCCCTGAGACCCTCAGAGCAGCGCGATGTGTCGCACTGTTCCGAGGGTCCGTCCTCCCTCCAGGTCCCCGGATCCAAGATGGCGCCGGGGTCCTGCAGGGAGGCGGCTTCCTCAGTGCCTGCTGAGAGCAGGCGCTGGGGAAGCCTGCAGCAGTGCCAGAGCGATCGCTGGTGTGACAGAGTGCTGTGCACACTGTCACACCAGCGATCTGCTAAAATACAGTGATGTCCCACCCTGGGACAAAGTATAAAAGAGAAAAAAAATAAAAAAAAAAGTGGTAAAAAAGTATCATAAAAAAAAAAAAAAATATTCCCCAATAAATTCATTCTTTCCTGTAAATAAAAAAACCAAAACAATAAAAGTACACATATTTGGTATCGCCGCGTCCGTAACGACCCCCCCTATAAAACTGTCCCACTAGTTAACCCCTTTAATGAACCCCTTAAAAAAAAAAAAAAGAAAACGAAGCAAAAAATCAATGCTTTATCATCATACCGCTGAACAAAAAGTGGAATAACACGCGATCAAAAATACGGATAAAAATAAACATGGTACCGCTGAAAACGTCATCTTGTCCCGCAAAAACGAGCCATCATACACTATCATCAGCAAAAAATAAAAAAGTTATAGCTCGCAGAATAAAGCGATGCAAAAATAATAATTTTTTTATATAAAATTGTTTTCATTCTATAAAAGCACCAAAACATAAAAAAAATGATATAAATGAGGTATCGCCGTAATCGTACTGACCCGAAGAATAAAACTGCTTTATCAATTTTACCACACGCGGAATGGTACAAACGCCTCCCCCAAAAGAAATTCATGAATTGCTGATTTTTGTTCATTCTAACCTCCCAAAAATCGAAATAAAAAGCGATCAAAAAATGTCACGTGCTCAAAATGGTACCAATAAAAACGTCACCTCGTCCCGCAAAAATAAGACCTCACATGACTCTGTGGCCAAAATATGCAAAAATTATAGCTCTCAAAATGTGGTGATGCAAAAAACTATTTTTTGCAATAAAAAGCGTCTTTTAGCGTGACAGCTGCCAATCACAAAAACCCGCTATAAATAGTAAATCAAACCCCCCTTTATCACCCCCTTAGTTAGGTAAAAATAATAAAATTAAAAAAATGTATTTATTTCCATTTTCCCGTTAGGGTTAGGGTTGCGGCTAAAGTTAGGGTTAGGGTTGGCGCTAACGTTAGGATTAGGATTAGGGTTGGGATTACGGTTAGGGGTGTGTTAGGGTTAGGTTTATGGTTAGGGTTGGGACTAGGGTTAGGGGTGTGTTGGGGTTAGGGTTGGAGTTAGAATTGGGGGTTTCCGCTGTTTAGGCACATCAGGGGCTCTCCAAATGTGACATGGCGTCTGATCTCAATTCCAGCCAATTCTGCGTTGAAAAAGTCAAACGGTGCTCCTTCACTTCTGAGCTCTGCCATGCGCCCAAACAGTAGTTTACTCCCGCATATGGGGTATCAGCGTACTCTGGACCACAAGCGTTATTGTGCAATTTGTCCTATTTCTACTGTTACCCTTGGGAAAATAAAAAACTGGGGGCGACAAAATCATTTTTGTAAAAAAAAAATTATTTTTTTGTTTTTACGGCTGTATGTTATAAAACTTCTGTGAAGCACTTGGAGCTTCATAGCGCTCACCACACTTCTAGATAAGTTCCTTGTGGGGTCTATTTTCCAAAATGGGGTCACTTGTGGGGGGTTTCCACTGTTTAGGCGCATCAGGGGCTCTCCAAATGCGACATGACGCCCCAGACCATTCCATCAAAGTCTGCAATCCAAAACGTCACTACTTCCCTTCCGAGCCCCGACGTGCGCCCATACAGTAGTTTACTCCCACATATTGGGTATCAGCATACTCAGGACAAATTGGACAACAACTTTTGGGGTCCAATTTCTCCTGTTACCCTTGTGAAAATAAAATATTGGGGGCGAAAAAATCATTTTTTTAAAAAAAAAAAAGGATTTTTTATTTTTACGGCTGTACGTTATAAACTTCTGTGAAGCACTTCGGGTTCAAAGTGATCACCACACATCTAGATAAGTTCCTTGTGGGGTCTATTTTCCAAAATGGGGTCACTTGTGGGGGGTTTCCACTGTTTAGACGCATCAGGGGCTCTCCAAATGCGACATGACTCCCCCAGACCATTCCATTAAAGTCTGCAATCCAAACGTCACTACTTCCCTTCCGAGCCCCGACGTGCGCCCATATAGTAGTTTACTCCCACATTTTGGGTATCAGCGTACTCAGGACAAATTGGACAACAACTTTTGGGGTCCAATTTCTCCTGTTACCCTTGTGAAAATAAAATATTGAGGGCGAAAAAATCATTTTTGTAAAAAAAAAAAAGGATTTTTTATTTTACGGCTGTACGTTATAAACTTCTGTGAAGCACTTTGGGGTTCAAAGTGCTCACCACACATCTAGATAAGTTACTTGTGGGGTCTATTTTTCCAAAATGGGGTCACTTGTGGGGGGTTTCCACTGTTTAGATTCATCAGGGGCTCTCCAAATGCGACATGACTCCCCCAGACCATTCCATCAAAGTCTGCAATCCAAAACGTCACTACTTCCCTTCCGAGCCCCGACGTGCGCCCATATAGTAGTTTACTCCCACATATTGGGTATCAGCGTACTCAGGACAAATTGGACAACAACTTTTGGGGTCCAATTTCTCCTGTTACCCTTGTGAAAATAAAATATTGGGGGCGAAAATATCATTTTTGTAAAAAAAAAAAGGATTTTTTATTTTACGGCTGTACGTTATAAACTTCTGTGAAGCACTTTGGGGTTCAAAGTGCTCACCACACATCTAGATAAGTTCCTTGAGGGGTCTAGTTTCCAAAATGGTGTCACTTGTTGGGGGGTTTCCACTGTTTAGGCATATCAGGAGCTCTCCAAACACGACATGGCATCCAGCCAATTCTGCGTTGAAAAAGTCAAACGGCGCTCCTTCCCTTCCAAACTCTGCCATGCACCCAAACAGTGGTTTACTCCCACATATGGGGTATCAGCGCACTCAGGACAAATTGCACAATAACTTTTGGAGTCTTGTTACCCTTGGGAAAATAAAAATTGGGGTGAAAAAATCAATTTGTGGAAAAAAATATGATTTTTTAATTTTACGGCTCTACGTTATAAACTTGTGTGAAGCACTTGGGGGTTCAAATTGCTCACCAAAGATCTAGATAAGTTCCTTAGGGGGTCTAGTTTCCCAAATAGGGGCACTTGTGGGGGTTTCCACTGTTTAGGCACAGCAGGGGCTCTCCAAATGCAACATGGCGTCCAATCTCAATTCCAGCCAATTGTGGTTGGAAAAAGTCAAATGGTGGTCCTTCCATTCCGAGCTCTGCCATGCGCCCAAACAGTGGTTCCCCCCCACATATGGGGTATCAGCGTACTCAGGACAAATTGGACAACAAATTTTGTGGTCCAAGTTCTCCTGTTACCCTTGGGAAAATAAAAAATTAGTGACTAAGAGATAATTTTTGTGGGAAAAAAATAGGATTTTTTATTTTCATGCTCGGGCATTATAAACTTGTGTGAAGCACTTTGGGGTTCAAAGTGCTCACCAAAGATCTAGATAAGTTCCTTAGGGGGTCTAGCTTCCAAAATGGGGTCACTTGTGGGGGGTTTCCACTGTTTAGGCTCATCTGGGGCACTACAAATGGAACATGACCCCATCAATGTCTGCATTCCAAAACGTTACTGCTTCCTTTCCAAGCCCTGCCGTGCGCCCAAACAGTTTCCCCCCCCCACATATGGGGTATCAGCGTACTCAGGACAAATTGGAAAACAACTTTTGGGGTCCAATTTCCTTGGGAAAAATCAAAAATTTGGGACTAAAAAATCATTTTTGTGGAAAATTGTTTTTTTTTTTTTTTTCACACCCAGGCATTATAAACTTTTGTGAAACACTTGAGGGTTCAAAGTGCTCACAACAGATCTAGATAAGTTCCTTAGGGCGTCTAGTTTCCAAAATGGTGTCACTTGTGGGGGGTTTCCACTGTTTAGGCATATCAGGGCTCTCCAAACGCGACATGGCGTCTAATCTCAATTCCAGCCAATTTTAGTTTGAAAAAGTCAAACGGCGCTCCTTCCCTTACAAGCTCTGCCGTGTGCCCAAACAGTGGTTTTCCCCCACATATGGGGTATTGGCGTACTCAGGAGAAATTGCACAACAACTTTATCTGCCCAGTTTCTCCTTTTACCCTTGTGAAAATAAAAAAACGTTTGTAAAAGATCATTTTTGTGGCTAAAAAGTTAAATATTAATTTTTTCCTTCCACATTGCTTCAGCTCCTGTGAAGTACCTGAAGGGTTATTAAACTTCTTGAATGTGGTTTTGAGTACCTTGAGGGGTTCAGTTTTTAGAATGGTGTCACTTTTGGGTATTTTCTGCCATATAGACCCCTCAAAGTGACTTCAAATGTGAGGTGGTCTCTAAAAAAATGGCTTTGTAAATTTTGTTGTAAAAATGAGAAATCACTGGTCAACTTTTAACCCTTATAATTTCCTAACAAAAAAAAATTTTGGTTCCAAAATTGTGCTGATGTAAAGTAGACATGTGGGAAATGTTATTTATTAACTATTTTGTGTGACATATCTCTCTGTTTTAAGGGAAAAAAAATTCAAAGTTTGAAAATTGCAAAATTTTCAAAATTTTCGCCATATTTGCGTTTTTTTCAAAAATAAACGCAAGGTATATCGAAGAAATTTTACCACTAACGTGAAGTACAATATGTCATGAGAAAACAATCTCAGAATCGCGAAGATCCGTTGAAGCGTTCCAGAGTTATAACCTCATAAAGAGACAGTGGTCAGAATTGTAAAAATTGGCCCGGTCATTAACGTGCAAACCACCCTTGGGTGTGAAGGGGTTAAGAATAGAGGGGTCCCCACACCATTTTTTCTAAATTATTTAAATAAATAATTTTAAAAAACGGCATGGCGTCCCCCACATTTTTGACAACCAGCCAAGCTAAAGCAGACAGCAGTGGGCTGGTATTCTAAGACTGGTAATGGGCCAATCATATTGCCCCCCCAGCCTAAAAATAGCAGCTCGCAGCCGCCCTAGAAAAAGTACATCTATTAGATATTCCAATTCTGACGCTTTGCCCATCTCTTCCCATTTGCCCTGATGCAGTGACAAGTGGGGTAAATATTATGGGGTTCTCGGGTATCATAAAAGTTTCAGTGCACGATGACAAGGGGAAAGCACTAACTTTTAGGATTTACAGCTGCTATAACTTGTCTCTGTTCCTGGGAAAGCTGGATACGTGGGAAAGCTGAACAGCTTCGCCAAGGACCCAATTTTCCCTTGAGCAGAGGTTCTTCAGAAACTGTAGGTTCATACAGATGTCCGTACAAATTGGTCAGAGCACGGACTGACCGCTTGTCTCCCGACCCGAGAGTGACAACATTATAGAAATATTGAAGTCCTATGCTCTGGTCGAGATGATAGGGCTAGTCGTACATTGCGGACTTCGGAAAGAGCCCTTAGCTCTTGGGAAAGTGGTGTCCTTGAGAAAGCGAGTCTCAGGAACAATAGAAGCGTGCTCCACTACCATATAGGAGGAGCTCTTAGGTGGAGGGCATTTAGTAGGATTGAAAGCCAGCATGTACAGAGATCTGAGTGCAGAAGTCATGTCATTGCCAGAAACGCTCTCAGATCACTGTAGTTACTGGTGAGCGCTCACCAGAGCTGCTGCGGCGAGACGTCATCCGGCTCTGAGTACACATCACTGGATGAAGTCACCGCTGGATGAAGTTATGAGAAACGATCAGGTTGCAAGATGCAGTGACGGACCGGAGGCAGAGCAAGGGTTATGTGAGGGTTTCATTTAACAGAGGATACTCCACGCAGGGAGAGTAGAGTAAGGGTGAGTTTCACGGTCAGGAAAGCTGCGTGTTTGGCGCTGTGCGTGGCGCAGCGCCAAACACGCAGCGTCCAGATGTTACAGCATAGTGGAGGGGATTTCAAGAAATCCCGTCTCCACTATGCGTAACATACGCAGGTGGCAAACCTGGTAAACGGACATGCGGCGCGTCTTTTCAGACCGCAGCATGTCCTCGCGTATTGCGGCGACGGTGCGTCGCCGCAACATAAGTAACACAGGGCTATGTAGCCTGCGCTCTTTCCGGAGGTGTTCGGAGGTGCCCTGAACACCTCCGGAAAGATCGCGCGTCAGGAAAGGGGCGGGGCTTAGACGGAGCGGAATTTCGCCCGTCCAAAGCGCTATGGTTCCGGACCGTGGAACCACAGCTTAGGGTTAAATTGAGAAGGGGTTTTGTAACTTGGGAAAAACAGGTGCGGGTAAAGGAGGCACAAAGTACAGAGGTAATAGACTTATCAGTCCGGCGACGTCAGAAGTAGGATTTCTGGATGCAAACAGTGGCACCAAGGCTGTGGCACGTAAGAGGTCCAGTGTAGTCCTGGGGAGGATGGCGTCCTGGATCCTGACGGCGGCGGTGATTCCTCGTGGTCCGATGGGGGTCCTGGGTCCGGAAGGTGAAGAGATGGGAAGGATAAAGTCTTTAACCCTGTCATAGTCTCGCGCAGCTCGGCGATTAAATGCCGGCTTTTCAAGAAATAGTTCACAGCGGGTCATCCGGCTTCCCTGCTGGTACGGGCGCGCGTCTATGTCCTGACCACGGACCTTGTCACTCGCGGTCAGCTGTATCAGCTGTGTCAGCAGACACGGGACGAGTCTCTGGATGTGGATCTGAGGCCCCTCAACTTAGGCCTGCTCCGTCCGGATACCCAGAGGTCGGAGGGCTGACACAGTCCTCCTGCGCTCTGCATGTTCCCGTCAAGACTGACTGGTTTCCTGCGCGCCGCAGCTTTTTAAGCTTAGCTGCGCCCGCTAGCACTGGGCGCAAAGGTCGGTCCGGGACCTTAAGCTTTCTCCCGTGCAACCTAGGTGACAGCCCTGACAGTTCCGGATCCGTCATGGAAAAGGTACGCCTGACTTGGTCCTTCTCCTTACAAAGTCGCCTCCACAGACCATGAGCGCTCACAGCTGGACAGGCGATAGGTTTGTCGTTCCACCACAGTCTCCTATGACCTGTGACTGCCATATTTGTTGTGACTGTCCTGCTTTGACGCAAGAAACTAAAAATGGTAGATTCCAGTAGCTGGCTAAAAACAATAATAAAAAATACACCAGTTAATTTTAAATAGTCAAAAATACTTTTTTTTTATATTTTTAACATAATTTATTTTTTTTAGTTTGGATTTTACGAGACATTCCGTTTAACAAGCCGCATTACTGAGCCACAGGTAGAGAAGACTATTCTTCTCTTACATAATGGGCCAATATGAGAGACAGAAGCTGAGCGTTCTCATAGATGAGCGTGAGCACCACATAATCTGAGCTTCCCCTCCATAACAGCTCTCTGATTGGCCACTATACTTGTGATCTCTGCTTCATACTTCGAGAAGGAAAATTCCAGAGCAGCACATGTGCAGTCCCATATGGTCTAGCGGTTAGGATTCCTGGTTTTCACCCAGGCGGCCCGGGTTCGACTCCCGGTATGGGAATGTGACCTTTTTCTTTTTTTATATATTACTGTGATTGTAAGAAGAATAGAATCAGCTTGTATTCTTATACATTTTACTAAATAATTTACTTTATTTTATGGAATAATTGTGAGATATATATTATACTGTAATTCATTCTCTGTGCAAAAAGCAAAAAGAAATATATGTGTTCATCACACGAATTATAGCGGTGAAATCAAATCATATCTCATACTTTGCACAGACGAGGACCAATAGTCCGAAACACCGTGGTCTGCAAATTGAGATATGATTTGGCTTTTATCTTAAGTCACATTACAAGAATTGTGACTTGTAGGATCGCTACTTCCAATAGGTGGCGCTATAATAATATAATAATAATTATATTTCTATAGCGCCAACATATTCCGCAGCACTTTACATTATAGAGGGGACTTGTACAGACAATAGACATTACAGCATAACAATAAAACAGATCAAAACAGATGCCAAGAGGAATGAGGGCCCTGCTCACAAGCTTACAATCTATGAGAAAGGGGAGACACAAAAGGTGGATGGTAACAATTGCTTTCATTGTTCGGACCAGCCATAGTGTAAGAATCGGGTGTTCATGTAATTCTGCATGAACCAGTTAACAGCCAAAGTAAGTAACAGTACAGACACAGAGGGCTAATAAATGCATAAAGCGGGTGAGAACATAATACGAGGTACCTGATTATGGTAGAACATTTTTTTTGAATGGGCCAACAGGGATAGTTAGTTAATGTGTTGAGGCGGTAGGCCAGTCTGAACAAATGCGTTTTTAGGGCACGCTTAAAACTGTGGGGATTGAGGATTAATCGTATTAACCTGGGTAGTGCATTCCAAACAATTGGCGCAGCACGTGAAAAGTCTTGGAGACAGGAGTGGGAGGTTCTGATTATTGAGGATGCTAACCTCAGGTCATTAGCAGAACGGAGGGCACGGGTAGGATGGTAGACTGAGACGAGGGAGGAGATGTAGGGTGGTGCTGAGCCATGGAGTGCTTTGTGGGTGAGGGTAATAAGTTTGAACTGGATTCTGGAGTGGATGGGTAACCAGTGCAATTGAGTCGCCCCCAGAGCAATGGGAACTCAGATCTGAGCCAATAGAGTACAATGAGGGGAATGTCACGGCGACACAGCTCAGTCCGTGGCTCTGGTGCTCATCCTTGAATGTGGGATATTTACAGGTGAATGGGATATTGGAATGGGGATTCGTGACGCCACCTGTGGGGCCTGGTCAGGGTGACCAGCGCTGCTATGCGGATCCGCTGAAGGGTTGGTATTGGGCAGCAAAGTGTTAAGACTTCCACAGGTAAGGCTGGGTCCTTCAGGGTAGATAGAATATAAGGGTACAGAGCGGAGGAGGATCCAACGGTAGGAATAATAAGATGGACACACACACATAAGTCTTTTTCTGTACCTTTACTGAAGATGTTGCAGGTACTCCCCGGAGCACTGTAGGGTGAAGGGTGCACATCCAGATTCCTCCACTGAGTAGGTGTGTGGCCTCCTGTTCCTTGTCTTTCTTGTGATAAAGTCCTGGCCTGCTTGTAGCTGAGCCTAACTTGGTCTAAGTCTTGCACCTGGCTGACCTTGTGATTGGGCCTTCTCCCCGAAAGTACACAGTCTCCACTTGCAGGTACCTGCTTGCTGGACTCTGTCCTTCTGGCCCGGTTACGTATCAGCTCAGTGGTACTCCTGGGACTTATAGTCCTCCAGGAACTCCGGTGTTCTCCTAATGGGTCGTGGAGATCCCTACAGGCTCGGGCCCCGGTGTCCGGTTGAATAATTGGGATGAGCTGTTTAGGCTCCTATATCCCTCACTTGCTCCACTCGCCTTTCGTCCTACTCGGGCCCTCACACTATCACACACTGGCAGTTGGTGGGCTGCCTCTTCACCGCTCTCTAAGCGTCGGCACACTTTCTCACTGAGCTGCACTCACTTGACTCAGCTCTGACTAGGCTGGAGTGGTTTCCGTTCCACTTTTACTAGCCTCCACTCGTTTGAACTAAGCTTCAAGCTGCAGACTTCAGCACTCTCTGAGGAGACTAAACTTTCTACTCTGCTCCGTGTGCCATGCTGCACACCCTCTGCTACTCTGTCTCTGGCTTGTTCTTTCTGTGTTCACACTCCTTTTATATGACTAAACAGCTCCCTCTGGAGGTCTTAGGATGGGTGAAGATGTGTGAATGTATATAATGACCTCTAGTGGTGTCTTCCTTTAGTGCACCCTTCTGGAAGATGTGAATCCAGTCGCTGCTGGGCTCCACACAATGACTGGCACAAGGTAGAAGGCATCGGTATAATGATTGGTGAGGAATATGATCCTGGAGGCAACATTCAAGACAGATTGAAGAGGGGAGAGTTTGGTAAGAGGGAGACCAATTAGTAGAGAGTTACAATAGTCCAGACGAGAATGAATAAGAGAAACAGTAAGAGTTTTTGCAGAGTCGAAAGTAAGAAAAGGTCGAATTCTAGAAATATTTTTGAGGTGGAGATAACAAGAGCGAGCCAGTGATCGGATGTGGGGGGTGAATGAAAGCTTGGAATCAAGTATGACCCCAAGACAGCTGGCATGTTGCTGGGGAGTAATGGTGGAACTACACACGGTAGATGGCAATGTCAGGCAAAGGTAGGTTAGTAGAGGGAGGAAACATGAGTTCAGTTTTTGACAGGTTCAGTTTCAGATAGAGGGAGGACATGATGTTAGAGACAGCGGTAAGACAATCACTGGTGTTTTCTAAAAAGGCAGGTGTAATATCGGGAGAAGAAGTGTATAATTGGGTGTCATCAGCATAGAGATGGTACAGGAAACCAAATCTACTGATTGTTTGTCCAATAGGGGCAGTATACAAAGAGAAGATGAGGGGGCCTAGGACTGATCCTTGAGGAACCCCAACAGTAAGGGGAATATGAGAGGAGGAGGAACCAGCAAAATATACAGTGAAGTAGCTGTCTGAGAGATAGGAGAGAACCAGGAGAGAACGGTGTCCTTGAGGCCGATGGAGCGGAGCATAGTGAGGAGGAGCTGATGTCCACAGTGTCGAATGCTGCGGAGAGGTATAGGAGAATTAGCATGGAGTAGTGACCATTAGATTGAGCAGTTAGCAGATCATTAGAGACTTTAGTGAGGGCAGTTTCAGTAGAGTGTAAAGAGCGGAAACCAGATTAAAGAGGGTCGAGAAGAGAGTTAGGCCTCTTTCACACTTCCGGCGGGCGCCTGACGGCGCCCCCGGCATTTTGCCGCAGCGCCGCATCAGGAAACCTGATGCGCCGCCGGCGGCCGCATGCGTTTTTTTGCCGGATGGTTTCTGATGCCCGGAGACATCAGAAACCATCCGGCAAAAACAAAAAACGTTACATGCTGCGTTTTGTCCGGCCGCCGCAATGTACATTTGCGCCGCATCCGGACAAAACCGCATGCAACGCACTGACATGCGGCGCCATCCGGCGCTAATGCATGTCAATGCGAAAAAAGCCGCATGCGGCGCATCAGGTTATCTGCCGTCAGGCGCCCGCCGGAAGTGTGAAAGAGGCCTTATCTGATAGCGGATAAGACGGGTGTGGACCAGGAGTTCCAGGAGTTTAGGATGAAGGAAGATTAGAGACAGTCTATAGTTAGCGGCACAGTTTTGGTCGGGGATGATTTTTTTAAGTGATGGATGTATCATGGCATGTTTAAATGAGGAGGGAAAGATACCGGAAGAGAGAGAGAGGTTGAATATTTTTGTTAGGTGAGAGGTGACAGCAGGGGAAAGGGACTGGAGGAGATGTGATGGAATGGGGTCACTGGTGCAAGTAGTAGGGGGAGAAGATGCAAGGAGCCTTATTACTTCTTCTTCTGTGACTGGTTAAAAATCAGAGAGTGAGCTAGATGCAGTGGGGGAGGGAGGACAGTGCATGGTATGAGGGGATTGGGAGATAATTTCCTGTCGGATGTGGTCAATTTTTTCTTTGAAATAATTGGTCAGATCGTCAGCGTGGAGATCCCTGGTTGGAGACTGCACTTTTGGGTTCAGTAGGGAGTGAAAAGTGTCAAAGAGACATTCGGGTTATTGGATAGTGAGGTGATGAGGGTGTTGAAATAGGTTTTTTTTCAAGAGGTGAAGGGCAGAGTTTTATGTTTTAAGCATAAACTTGTAATGGATGAAATCTTCGGATAGATTAGATTTCCTCCACAGACGTTCGGCGCACCTGGAGCACCGCTGCAGGAAACGTGTTTGCAACGTGTGCCAGGGTTGTCGGCGTCTGTGTCGTACTGTTCTATGTATAGGAGGTGCAGTTTCATCCAGGGCACTTTGCAGGGTTTCGTTGTAATGCTTCAGTGCAGAATCAGGACATGAGAGAGAGGAGATAGGGGCCAATAATGACTGCAAGTTCTTCATAAGTGACTGGGTGTTAATGGCTTGTATGTTTCTATATGTGTGGAAAGTTGGGGTGACCTGAGCGGGATGGCAGTTCTTGATAGAGAATGAAAGAAGGTTGTGGCCAGAGAGCGGGAGAGGGGAGTTTCTGAAA
Organism: Oophaga sylvatica; assembly: GCA_033576555.1. Lineage (NCBI taxonomy): Eukaryota > Metazoa > Chordata > Amphibia > Anura > Dendrobatidae > Oophaga > Oophaga sylvatica. The sequence continues at coordinate 553,970,928 of JARQOD010000004.1, read as the reverse complement.
TCATCCACTGAGCAAAGCCGGGAGAGTTCAAGTCCTCTTTTTCTCTTAAGAGGCAATTTGCATATAAATTATAGGTAAATTTCTAGTCCAGAAAGAAAAAAAAAAATCACTCCCCCTCAAAAAAAAAATTCATGTGCCCCGTGTGAGGATCGAACTCACGACCTTCAGATTATGAGACTGACGCGCTACCTACTGCGCTAACGAGGCAGCTTAAAAACTCAAGCAGATACATTCTGCAGTGTTCTAATGCGGACAGTCAGAACACGCTGAGAACCTCGATGCTGAGTATTATGTGACAACCAACTACAATGTAAAGGGAGAGTCACGGCCACCGTATGCAGTGTCACTGTCACAGTATATCTATAGCAATATATATATATAAAAATAAAAAAATATTTGCATATACAGTATATGTGCATTTTTACTTTTATTTTATTTTTATCATTATTTTATTCTTTCATTATTACTTATCATTTATTTAATTTATTGTTAATTTTTTAATGTTTGTATATATTATTTTTATTATTATATATGTTATAGATGTTAAATATGTTATAGATGTTTTATACATCTTTAATTATATTACATTTATATATTTTTTTTGTTTATTTGTGAACAAATAAATATATATTAGTAATTTTTGGTTTTAAAAGATATGTAGAGAATAGTGATATATCGATATATAAAGTATATATGCATTTATTAATATTTATATCTTTCTCTATATGTAAAGATAGATACATTTATATCTATATAAAAAAAATACATAAAAATAAACACATACATGCACTTTGTGCTGTGTTCTATATCATTGACTTTTAGAATGTGAAAACTTTGAGCAGCTTTTCCCATATGGTCTAGCGGTTAGGATTCCTGGTTTTCACCCAGGCGGCCTGGGTTCGACTCCCGGTATGGGAAGAAGATTCTTTTTTTCTTTTCTTTTCGTTTTTATTTATATATTATTGTATCTGCAATTGACCGTTCAAATTATATAACAGCGGGCTGTGAAATCAGCGAGCACATACCTGAAACTTATATTGGGGTGAAGACATGGAGTGTTCTTAATAGTTTCTTCTGTGCATGTGTTAGACATTCACAAACTTTTGGTTTTCTATACATTGCACAAGGATGGTATTTTATCACACTTTATGGCGGCCACTGTTACAGGGGTTTTGTGTCTATGACTGTTATGGGTATTATGTGGGCGCTATAGGACTGCCACTAGAAATTTCAGGGCCCCCCAGGCTCCACCCCTCGAAACGTCCACAGTCTCGCCGCTCACTCTCGGAAAAATTCAACTTCTCCACCACGTCCGACTCCTCACCAATCAGATATTAACAGTTCCCATCAAACACCAGATCACATTCATAAACAGCATCTTTTGTTTTGGCCTAAAAGAACTTTTAAGCCGCCACCACAACAAGGTAGACTCTTTTGGCCGGGCCCTACTCTACTCCAACCAGTTAAATATTTCCTAAAATATCAATACTCTTTCTAGGGATATTTTTATGTATTTTTCTTTAAGGGAATGAGTCACATACATTTTTTTTAAATGACCATTAATACCACATACAAAGGACAAATACCATCACACCATAACCAGACCACATAATACCACCAGATCAACTGGCGGAATAATACAACATACAAGGAACAATTACCGCCACACTATGACCATATCACATATTACCACCACATAGTGACTGAATACTAGAGTACTGATCATTAATAATAAAAATAAAACCCACAATACTAAGCACCATTATGCACAGGACCTCTGTATTTACTGTCAGTGTGCAGGTAATACAGTGATCACCTGTGACATTATACACAGGGGCTCTGTAGTGTCAGTGTACAGGTAATACAGTGATCACCAGTGACATTATACACAGGAGCTTTGTGTATAGTATCAGTGTACAGGTAATACAGTGATCTCCAGTGACATTATACACAGGAGCTCTGCATATAGTGTACAGGTAATACAGTGATCACCAGTGACATTATACACAGCAGCTCTGTATATAGTATCAGTGTACAGGTAATACAGTGATCACCAGTGATATACACAGGAGCTCTGTATATAGTGTCAGTGTACAGATAATACAGTGATCACCAGTGACATTATACACAGGAGCTCTGCATATAGTGTACAGGTAATACAGTGATCAGCAGTGACATTATACACAGGAGCTCTGTATATAGTATCAGTGTACAGGTAATACAGTGATCACCAGTGATATACATAGGAGCTCTGTATATAGTGTCAGTGTACAGATAATACAGTGATCACCAGTGACATTATACACAGGAGCTCTGCATATAGCATACAGGTAATACAGTGATCCCAGTGACATTATACACAGGAGCTCTGTATATAGTATCAGTGTACAGGTAATACAGTGATCACCAGTGATATTATGCACAGGAGCTCTGTATATAGTGTCATTGTACAGATAATACAGTGATCACCAGTGACATTATACACAGGAGCTCTGTATATAGTGTCAGTGTACAGGTAATACAGTGATCACCAGGGTCATTATACAAAGGAGCTCTGCATGTAGTGTCAGTGTACAAGTAATACAGTGATCACCAGTGACATTACACGCAGGAGCTCTGTATATAGTGTCAGTGTCCCCATCCCCCTCACTTCATGATTTGCATTCCCCCCTCAGACACACTTCATCATGTGCAGTCCCCCATCCCCCTCACTTCATTTGCAGTACCCCATCCTCCTTCAAGTCATCATGTGCAGTACCCCCAGACATACTTCATCATGTGCAGTTCCCTTTCCCCAACTTCATCATGTGCAGTCCCCCTCAGACACACTTCATCATTTGCAGTCCTCCTCCCCCACTTCATCATGTGCAGTCCTCCTCCCTCAAGTCATTTGCCGTCCTCCATCTCCCCTCACTCCATCATTTGAAGTCTCCCCAGACACACTTAACAATGTGCAGTCCCCCTCCCCCAATTCATCATTTGTAGTCCCCCCATACACCCTCACTTCATCATTTGTAGTCCCCCATCAGACATGCTTCATTGTGTGCAGTTCCCCTCAGACACACTTCATCATGTGCAGTCCCCCTTCCCCCAACTTCATCATTTGCAGTCTCCCATCCCCCTTACTTTATCATTTACAGTACCTCATCCCCCCTCAGTTCATCATTTGCAGTCCCCTATCCCCCTCACTTCATCATTTACAGTCCCCTTTAGGCACACCATGTGGAGTACCCCTGCCCCCACTCATCATGTGCAGTCACCCATGTGCAGACATAATTCATTATTTGCAGTCCCCCATCAATCCCCCCTCACTTCATCATGTGCCGTCCCCTCCCCCACTTTACCATGTGCAGTCCCCCCAGATACACTTCATCATTTACAGTCCCCCATCCCCCTCACATTATAATTTGCAGTCACCCATCCCCCTCACTTCATCATGTGCAGTCCCCCCAGACACACCTCATCATGCGCAGTCCCCCTCCCCCACGTCAATCTTCAGTCCCCATCCCCTCTCTCTTCATTTGCAGTCCCCTCTCATACACACTTCATCATGTGAAGTCCCCCCATTTCATCATGTGCAGTTCCTCCAGATACAATTCATTATGTGCAGTCCCCCTCTCCCCACTTCATCATTTGCAGTCCCCATCCTCCCCACTTCCTCATGTGCAGTTCCCCTCTCCACCCTTCATCATGTGCAGTCCCCATCCCCCCTCACTTCATCATTTGCAGTCCCCCAGACTATTTCATCATGTGCAGTGCCCCTCCCCCCACTTCATCATGTGCAGTCCCCCCGACACACTTCATCAGGTGCAGTCCCCCTTCCCCCAACTTCATCATTTGCAGTCCCCATCCCCCCTCACTTCATCATTTGCAGTCCCCCAGACATATTTCATCATGTGCAGTGCCCCTCTCCCCACTTCATCATGTTCAGTCCCCTGACACACTTCATCATGTGCAGTCCCCCACTTTAAAATTTGAAGTCCCCGTCCCCCCACTTTATCATTTGCAATCCCCATCCCCCACTTCATGTACAGTACCACCCAAGCCACGCTTCATCATTTGCAGTCCACATCCTCCCTCACTTCATCATGTGCAGTCCCCCCAGACACACTTCATCATATGCTGTCCCCTCACTTCATTATTTGCAGTCCCCTCCCCCACTTCATGTGCAGTAGCACCCTAGCCATGCTGTCATTTGCAGTCCACTTCTTCCCTCCACTTCATCACGTGCAGCCCCACTCCTCCCCACTTCATCATTTGTAGTCCCCTCCACTTCATCATGTGCAGTCCTTCTCCTTCTCTCACCCATTTAATTCATTTTATAAAGAAAACAAAAACGTGTTCATACTTATGTCACAGACGATCCCCTGCAGGCGCAGCTCTGCTTCTAGTGGTCAGTTCATGTCATCGTGTACGAGCCGTCACCTGACTGGAAGTACAGAGAAGGCAGAGGGAGCGGGAGCTGCGCAGCCGTCAAGATTAGATGGCTATGCACAGCTCCGAGAAATCTCCTGGGACCCAGCGCTGACTTGTGTGCTGCACCAAACAGCACTTTAGTGCACAATGGGGCCCGTTGAGCAGAAGCACAAGAGCGGGGCCCCAGACCTCTGAACCCCCCTCTGTACTGCTGCTCACCTGGCCCCATACAGCAGTAAGGGCAGTAATGCCCTGATAGCGGCCCAGTATTATGGGGCACAATGCTTGGCACTGTTTGAGAGTCACTTTTATGAGAACATTATACCATGCATTATTATAGGGTAAAGTGTTTGGTACTCTTAATAGACGACTATAGGAGTATATGCACACGATTAGTAAACGCTGCAGGTTGGACGGAGCGTACTTCTGCAGCGTCCAACCCGCAGCGTCCAGATGTTACAGCATAGTGGATGGGATTTCAAGAAATCCCATGCCCACCATGTGTCCAGAGATGCCCGTGGATCACCTGCGGAGACGGACATGCGGCTCGACTTTCCAAACTGCAGCACGTCTTTTTTATCTTGTAGAGACACGAGTCTCAGCAAGATAAATTTCACCCGTACAATGTGTTGGACACAGCCGCATGGTTCAGTGATCACATGCGGAATCACTTGCATTCAATAGACGGCAGCGATTTGGACACATCGGTCATGTGCTGTGTCCAAAGCACTGCTAATTACTGATCGTGTGCACATACCCTAGCATGTGTTGATAAAAGACACTGTGACTATTATGAGGGCACTATAGGATGTGTTGTTATAAGACACTGTGACTATTATGAGGGCACTATAGCACATTTTGATATAAGTGTAACACCTGCACATGGAACTGTCAGAGCAGCTACTGGTATACTGGGATTTACAGACACTAAAGGTACTGCCACACTAAGCTATCCCGCTAGCGATCTCGTTAGCGTTGCATACTAATGAGATCGCTAGCGGGATTGTTTCTATATCGCTAAATGCTGCCGCATTTAGCGATATAGTTAACGACGCTATCGCCGTTAGCGATCTTCTTAACGACTTTAGCGGTACAAAAGTACCGCTAAATCGCTAAGAAAAGGTGCCACACAGCGATAAGATACTTACCCAGCGGGAGCGCCAGCGATGAAATAGGGTCCGGAACGATTCCAGCGACGAGCGAGATCACAGCAGGAAGCTCGTCGCTGGAAGCTGCCGCACTGAACAACATCGCTAACGGGATCGCTAAATAGTGACGTTTTTTAGCGATCCCGTTAGCGATATTGTTTAGTGTGGCATACCCTTTAGAAGAGTTTTGCAGCTGCTGTTAAACAGGGACCTTCAGACATTAATGTTTTTTTCCCTGAGCTGCGGGGGACTACAATTCCCATGGACCCTTGTTTTAGTCAGATGACACAGCTAGGAGGGAGGAGGAACTTGGGGGAGGGAGCTGGAGAGGAAGTGAAAGAAAGTGAGAGAGCGGATGGTTCATGTAAAAGATGGAGCGCTGTGGACTTGTATTCCTCTAAAGAGCGGAGCGTTCCAGTCCCCTCTGATATACCTGCGAATCTGGAGAGAGCGCAGCCCGGTCATCAGGTGAAGCAAGCAACATTAAGGACTCGGAGAGTTCTGCCGGCACTCCCACCGTATAAAGGCCTGAATCCTGCCGCCCCCAGTTGGGGTCCAGGGAAAACTACCACCGGTGGAGACGCACCGTGAGTGCCCCTTTTCGAGACTTGTGGTTCAACCAGCCCGTTACAGTGAGTACACTACGCCCCAGACTATTTACCTTCGTGAGCATCTAAATGCACCAACGGTTATAAATTTGCGCGCCAACATCCGCGGCAACTGGGCCCCAACGTTTGGACTGGGTTAATACAAGAGAAGGGGAACCCTGCTACGTTATATTTGCAGGGTTGGGGAAAGAATTAGGTTGTGATGTGTATATGATTTTATAGAGCACCGTTACCTGTATTGCATGTTGTTTCTTTAAATACACTTCATTTCTGCTGCATATCCATAAACCAGTTAAACTGTTTTACTCCTGTTTTGGGTGAGTGTGTACTGAGCTATAGGCAGGGGTTTCCCGAATCAGTCCCTGGCAGAAGATAACAGTCCTTCTGCAGTCCTAGAGAGAGCTCCAATCAAGATTCGGGTGGAGGCACTGCGCCCTAAAGAGGTGAGACCCCCCATAACACCCAGCGTACCGTGGTAGCCCTGAAGGGGTGTTACAGTGGAGGCACTGCTGAGATCCAGAACTAACACAGGAGTATTTACTATGGAGACTTTAACAGAGCGAGAAGTATATTTGTGGTGTGAAGAGATGGATGTTACAGCTAGACAAAGCTTTGCAGTGAGTGGTGAGCTCTGTGATGCATCTGATGAAGAGATATTGAAAATAGTTAACCGACTCACTGAACTTGCCCACCCTGAAGTGGTCGACCGCAGAAAGGAAAAGGGGGGACAGTTACCCATAGCCCTTATCTCAACCGGGCAGATCTTGAGGAAAGATTACTTCCCATCCATGATAGCCGTGTCCCCAGAGTATGGTCGACAATGGAAGATCACTTGGCCTAATGAGTCCGAAGTTGAGACCCGGCAACAGGAATCAACCACTCAGTCTAGGAAGACTAGTATACGTCCGCCCTCTACTCCCCTTAGAACCAGTCCTGAAGAGACAGCGGCCCCTGTTGATGTGCTTATGACAGCTATGGAAAAGTTAGTCAGTCAGTTTGCAAAGATGCAGCCAGAAGGGAACTACCGTCGTTTAAGAACCTTCTCGGGTGCCCTCCCCACCCCTGCTGGAGAAGAAGAATATGATACTTGGAGGGATGTCACTTTACTGTGCTTAGAAGAGTGGCAGTGCACTGATGCCGTGAAGAAGCAGAGAATAGTAGAAAGTTTGAAGGGTACTGCTATGGAAGTGGTGCAGGCTGCTTGGCGGAGCAAGCCACTAGCAACTTATCAAGATTATATGAGTGCTTTAGAAGATGCTTTTGGATCCCCTGAAGATGCTACTGATCTACTCTATAAACTTCGTACCACCTACCAACAACCAGATGAGAAGATGTCCGACTATCTATACCGATTGGATAAGATGGTTCATAGAATAGTATCTAAAGGTGGAGTCAGCCCTAAAGAAGTTGATCAGTGTCGTCTGGACCAAGTACTCAGAGGAGCTCTCACTCATGATCCAATTGCTCAGCGGATGAGGTCTTGTGATAAAGAGAAGATTCCTGGTTCTTTTCATGAGTTGCTTAAGGAAGTTCGCAAGGAAGAGGTTATTTTGGCCGCAAGAGAGAAGACCTCCCCTCGGGTGACTACTGTTGCCTTGAAGCCAGCAGCCGACTGCCGAGAGAGGGAACTGCTGAAAGTCATCGAGAAACAGGAGGAGCAGATTACTCAATTGTTAAGTGCTCAGGCCAAGACAATACAGCGGTTACAAAGTGCTGCAGAGGTAGCCGAGAAGCAGACCCTGGCTTCAGGAAGAGAGAATGATGACCTGTGTAGAGTGGAAAGTAGGAAACCAGAAGGGTGCTTTGTCTGTGGGAGTCCGGGCCATATAGATCGTCAGTGTCCAAAGAGGTGGAGCTCAAAGAACTCTTCACATTCTCCCCACCTCCCTCCGAGGCAGTCGGGAAACGGGAAAGGGGGCCAGTAGAACCCCATACTGAGCCCCCATCAGCAACTAAGACCTACTCTACCTCTCCATCCAATAGTGCCTCATCGAAAACACTGCCTGAAGGGTTAGTGGGACGAGCCCCGCATGTCCCCGCATATATCAATGGTAAATCTTGTTCAGTATTGCTGGATAGCGGATCTCAAGTGTCCATCATTTTTGAAGGATGGTATAAGAGATATTTATCCAATGTGCCTCTGAAACCGCTGTCTGGACTCGTGGTGTGGGGACTGAGTGAACACAGCTATCCCTACCGAGGATACGTGTCCGTGACACTACGATTCCCAGAGACTGTTGTTGGAGTGGATAAAGAGATACCCATTATAGCGCTAATCTGCCCGGAGGCAGAGGCAGATGAGAGACCCACACCTGTCATAGTGGGAACAAATGCCAACATTTTCCGTACGTTAGCTCAGTGGTGTCGTGAAGCTGGGGGAGAAAGTACTCGCAGACCCTATCCATCCACCCAGTCTGTCTGGAAGCCTATGTGAGGACGGAGGAGGAGAAGAGGGAACTGCAGCCTGAAAGCTTTGACCCTTGTTTTGAAGGAAGTGAGCTGAAAGGAGAAGAGAGGAGGCTAGTCATCGACGGCATGATGATGCGGGGGGCAGCTTTCTCCTTGGGCGAATGGGACATGGGCCTCGCCCAAGGAGTAGAGCATCGCATTCGGTTGAAAGATCAAAAGCCTTTCCGAGAGAGATCCCGAAGATTGGCCCCGGCGGATATCGAAGATGTTAGGCAGCATCTACGCGGTATGTTAGACACAGGAGTCATCATAGAGTCTAGTAGCCCATATGCTTCCCCCATTGTGATTGCTCGAAAAAAAAATGGAGCTATTCGGATGTGTGTGGATTATCGTACTTTGAACAAACGTACGGTTCCTGACCAGTACACTGTGCCCCGAATTGATGAAGCTTTAGATTGCCTGCAAGGGAGCCAATGGTTTTCTGTGTTAGATCTCCGGAGTGGTTACTATCAGATACCCATGTCAAAGGAAGATCAAGAGAAGACCGCTTTTATCTGCCCCATTGGGTTCTTCGAGTTTCAAAGACTGCCTCAAGGACTGACAGGTGCTCCGGCCACTTTTCAGAGATGTATGGACAAAGTAGTGGGGGACATGCACTTACGTGAGGTCTTGGTTTATCTCGATGATCTTATTGTTTTTGGGAAGACTCTGGAAGAACACAACCAGCGGTTGTTCAAGGTGCTGGATCGGTTGAAGGAGGCTGGGTTGAAGTTGTCCCTTGATAAGTGCCGGATTTGCCAGACGACTGTGAAATATGTGGGGCACATAGTCAGCAGAGAAGGAATTTCCACCGACCCCGCCAAAGTGGAGGCTGTGGTAAACTGGCCTAAGCCCACCAAGCTGGGGGAGCTTAGGTCCTTTTTAGGATTCTGTGGATACTACCGAAGATTTGTACCCCAGTACTCTCGGATTGCGAAGCCATTAACTGCTCTTACCCAGGGGTATCCCCCTTCCGGCGGGACAGCCCGCCCCTCAAGGTCAGGGAAAAGAGACTACTTCCGAGTTAATGAACCTTTTGGGGAAAGATGGACACCCTTATGCGACGAGGCATTCGAGAAACTGAAGTCATGTTTGACCCAAACTCCAGTGTTGGCCTATGCAGACGCCAGTAAACCATATGTGTTACATATAGATGCTTCTCTCGACGGACTAGGAGGGATTCTCTATCAGGACCATGATGGCTGTCTACGTCCCGTTTACTACATTAGTCGAGGATTGACTACCCAGCTCACAAACTGGAGTTTCTGGCTTTGAAATGGGCTGTAGTGGACATGCTGCATGACTACATCTATGGGGTACGCTTCGTGGTTCATACTGACAACGATCCATTAACCTACGTGAGAACCACAGCAAAACTGGATGCCACGGGTACCGGTGGCTTGCCGCACTCTCTCTGTATGATTTCAGCTTAAAATATCGACCAGGGATCAGTAACATTGATGCAGACACACTCTCTCGCCTGCCTAGTGAACCTTTAAATGAGGAAGAAGGAGGAGGATGGATAGAGGTCCCTGCCCCTGAGGTGAAGACTCTGTGCCATAGACATCGAACTGATGCCCTCACTCTGCAGTGCTGTGCTAAATTCTTAGGAGCATCTAGCGAAGTGCTCCCGTTGTCGTACTGTCGAGTGACAAATGTAACCCCAGACTCTCTCCCTCAACTGACTCATAATCAAGTCAGGACGGCGCAGCAGGAGGATCAGTCAGTGGGGGTAGTTCGATGGTGGGTGAAGAGGGGCTGGAGGCCTGAAAAGAATGCATTAAGAACAGAGGAGTCTGTCCTGCTGACTCGGCAGCTAGAGTCGCTAGTAGTAAAAAATGGGCTACTATACCGAGAGACAAGGGGCCAGAAGGGAGGAGTCCGCAGGCAGCTGGTGTTACCCACCCGATTTCGGAAGATGGTCATGAAGTCCCTGCATGATGACCATGGACATCTTGGCATCGAAAAGACTACGAGTCTCGTGGCCGACCGATTCTATTGGCCTCGCATGGAAGCGGATATTGAAGAATACTGCAAATCATGCTCCCGGTGTGTGTTGAGAAAAACCTTGCCTTTGAGAACAGCCCCCCTTGTGAACATTACCAGTGATGGCCCACTTGAACTAGTGTGCATTGATTTCCTCTCCATCGAGCCTGATGAAAGCAATGTCAGTAATGTGTTAGTGGTCACTGACCATTTCACCCGATATGCCCAGGCCTACCCCACTAAAGATCAAAGGGCAATTACTGTGGCAAAAACATTATGGGAGAAGTTCTTTGTAGATTACGGGCTGCCTGCCCGCATCCATACCGATCAAGGAAGAGATTTCGAAAGTAGACTAATCAAGGAGCTATGCGCTCTCTGTGGGATCAAGAAATCCAGAACCACGCCATATCACCCCAAGGGGATCCTCAACCTGAGAGATTCAACCGTACCCTTCTGAACATGTTAGGCACTTAGATCCCAGGAAGAAGGGACACTGGAGCAGGCATGTGAGCCAGTTGGTTCATGCCTACAATTGCACCACAAATGAGTCAACTGGATATTCTCCTTATTTCCTCATGTTTGGAAGAAAAGCACGACTACCCGTGGATATTAGTTTTGGGACATCCATTGACCATTCTAATGGGAAGACCTACTTAAAATATGTGTCCCAGCTAAAAGAAGATTTGACAAAAGCTTACAAATTGGCAGAGCAGGCCTCTGGTCGGTCAGGGAAGCGCAATAAGACTCGCTACGACTGTAGGGTTCGAGAACAAGTTTTACTACCTGGAGACAGAGTTCTTATTCAGCTTTTGGGCCTTCCTGGGAAGCACAAGCTTGCTGATCGGTGGTGTCCTGACCCTTACGTGGTGATGGAGAAGTTGCCCGGTGTTCCGGCCTACAGAGTGAAGCCCGAAAAAGGGGGTGGAGCTGTTAAAACCTATCATCGACATCATCTGTTGCCTGTGGGAAAAAACATCCCTTTACCCCCATTGCCAACTCAAGGAGGTCATACAACTCTTCAGTGCAATAGGAGAAGTCCAAGGTGTAAAAACCCACCCCAGACTGGAGTTGCCTCAGGAGGATGTGACAGCGAGTCCGGGGATGAATGGGGACCTGACTGTCAATGGAGCTACAGGTGGATCGAGGACCCATGCCCCATGGGCGTAGACCCTGAAAACCAGACCCCTGAAGTAGAAACAAAGAAAAGGGACATTTGTCAGGAGGCGAGTGCACCCCGCCCACAATTGGAGGAAAGTTCAGAAGAGGGACATTTATTGAATGAAGAGATTCACCTGGTGGAGCCCGTTCTTGAGAGACAAGAGTCGGGGACTGAGGAGGTGGGCCCCTCGGTACACACTCGTCCCAAGCGGGACATTAGGCCACCCATGATGTTGACTTATGACAGAATGGGACATACCACTGAGGTCCCCAGGTTGATACACCCAAATTCAAATTCTGTTTGGCCTTATTTCTCGGTATCTTCCATGTGTCCAGGAGGTGGTTTGTATGCCTGTAAATTTGGTGTTAGTCAGGATGCCTTAACCCCCATTCATGTTTCAGGTGGTGAGTCCTCATGTCGTGATGGGACACTTTCAATGACTCACCAGGGGGAGAATGTAACACCTGCACATGGAACTGTCAGAGCAGCTACTGGTATACTGGGATTTACAGACACTAAGAAGAGTTTTGCAGCTGCTGTTAAACAGGGACCTTCAGACATTAATGTTTTTTTCCCTGAGCTGCGGGGGACTACAATTCCCATGGACCCTTGTTTTAGTCAGATGACACAGCTAGGAGGGAGGAGGAACTTGGGGGAGGGAGCTGGAGAGGAAGTGAAAGAAAGTGAGAGAGCGGATGGTTCATGTAAAAGATGGAGCGCTGTGGACTTGTATTCCTCTAAAGAGCGGAGCGTTCCAGTCCCCTCTGATATACCTGCGAATCTGGAGAGAGCGCAGCCCGGTCATCAGGTGAAGCAAGCAACATTAAGGACTCGGAGAGTTCTGCCGGCACTCCCACCGTATAAAGGCCTGAATCCTGCCGCCCCCAGTTGGGGTCCAGGGAAAACTACCACCGGTGGAGACGCACCGTGAGTGCCCCTTTTCGAGACTTGTGGTTCAACCAGCCCGTTACAGTGAGTACACTACGCCCCAGACTATTTACCTTCGTGAGCATCTAAGTGCACCAACGGTTATAAATTTGCGCGCCAACATCCGCGGCAACTGGGCCCCAACGTTTGGACTGGGTTAATACAAGAGAAGGGGAACCCTGCTACGTTATATTTGCAGGGTTGGGGAAAGAATTAGGTTGTGATGTGTATATGATTTTTATAGAGCACCGTTACCTGTATTGCATGTTGTTTCTTTAAATACACTTCATTTCTGCTGCATATCCATAAACCAGTTAAACTGTTTTACTCCTGTTTTGGGGGAGTGTGTACTGAGCTATAGGCAGGGGTTTCCCGAATCAGTCCCTGGCAGAAGATAACAGTCCTTCTGCAGTCCTAGAGAGAGCTCCAATCAAGATTCAGGTGGAGGCACTGCGCCCTAAAGAGGTGAGACCCCCCATAACACCCAGCGTACCGTGGTAGCCCTGAAGGGGTGTTACATAAGGCACTGTGACTATTATGAGGGCACTATAGCAGGTGTTGTTATAAGGCACTATCATTATTATGAGGGTGTAAGGAGGTGTGTTATGTTTTGGTAGCTGAGGAGAGCAGGCAAAAACGGCAATACACCAGAGAGGTTGGAATCTACTGGATTGCAGTACCCTGACTAACCACCACAACTAAAGGCAGCCGTGGAGCGTTCCTACGTTGGTCCTAGACGCCTCGTCACAGCCTGAGAGGTTAACTACACCTAAAGATAGAAAGAGGAAAGCTATCTGCCCCGGAGAAGATCCCCAAAGAACATAGGAAGCCCCCAAACATGTAGTGGCGGTTAGACAAGAGGGAATACAGACACAGACAGAAAATAGTATGAGCAAACGCTGGGGCCCAATCTGCCTTGACAGAAAAGGATAGGAAGGATACTGACTGCAATCCAAAAAAAACCCTAAAAAAAGCCAACGCTACTAATTGCAAAAACACCTGAGATCACACGACCTCTACCACCTAAATTAGTTCTCTGGTGTAACAAAACTAAGCCGCAGCCACTGAAAAAACTGGAAAAGGCAAATGAACAAACAACAGTGGCTCCAGAGGAACCGAGAGGAGCCCAAGCCCCCGGGGAGGGGAACCTGGCCAACCTCACAGAAATGCAGAGAAATATGCAAATGGCAAGCACAAAAACAAAAAACAGAAAATATCTTATCTGAGAGCAGGAGAAGAGGCAAGACTCAGCAAGCTTCCAAGTGAACCAGGAAACAACGTTGAGACAAGAACAATTGATCACCGGCAACCATGATGGGAGGGAACCTCCCTTATATCCAGCCAGTCTGTGATTCCTGATTGCCAATCCTCATTGAATGGTTCAGTACTGTTTGTAATCACCAGAGGGAGCTTCTGCTCAGAATTCATTTCTAAAACATTCACAACAGTACTCCCCTTGAGGAGGGGTCCCCGAACCCTCATTTGTGCAACCAGGTCGGTCAGGATGAGCTCTGTGATACGCACGGATCAGTCTCCTAGCATGGATGTCCGAAGCAAACACCCAAGAATTGTCCTCCTGACCATAACCTCTCCACTTAACCAAATACTGGAGTTTCCGTCTAGAAAAACGAGAATCCAATATTTTCTCAACCACATACTCCAGATTGCCCTCAACCAAAACAGGGTCAGGAGGCGCAGCCATAGGAACCACTGGCTCGACAAACCTCTTCAATAAGGACTTGTGGAACACGTTATGGATCTTAAATGTCCCTGGAAGAAGTAAACAAAAGGAAACAGGATTAAGAATCTCCATGATCTTATAAGGTCCAATGAACCTAGGCTTAAACTTAGGAGATGCAACTCTCATAGGGATATTTCTTGAGGACAACCAGAACAAGTCCCCCACTTTAAACCGAGGACCATCAGTCCTATGCCGGTTGGCAAACCGCTGGGTCTTCTCCTGAGAGAGGGACAACCTCTCCACTACCTGGTCCCAAATCTGCTGCATACGCTCCACAACAGAGTCAACACCCAGACAGACAGAAGCCTCCGTCTGTCCCGAAGAAAATCGAGGGTGAAACCCAAAATTGCAGAAAAATGGAGACATCAAAGTGGCAGAGCTTGCCCTATTATTAAGAGCAAACTCAGCCAAAGGCAAAAAAGAGACCCAGTCATCTTGATCAGCAGACACAGAGCATCTCAGATAAGTCTCCAATGTCTGGTTTGTTCTCTCAGTTTGTCAATTGGTCTGAGGATGAAAAGCAGAGGAGAAAGACAATTGAACACCAAGTTTAGAACAAAAAGTCCTCCAAAATCTGGAAACAAACTGGACTCCTCTGTCAGACACAATGTTCTCAGGAATGCCGTGTAACCGAACCACGTGCTGAAGGAACAAAGGCACCAATTCGGAGGAGGAAGGCAACTTAGGTAATGGCACAAGATGTATCATCTTGGAAAACCTATCACAAATCACCCAGATAACGGTCATTCTCTGAGAAACAGGGAGGTCGGAAATAAAATCCATAGAGATATGGGTCCATGGTCTCTTGGGCACAGGCAATGGCATCAACAAACCACTAGAGCGAGAGCAAGGCTTGGAGCGAGAGCAAGTCCCACAGGACTGCACAAACTCCCTGACGTCACGAGACAAAGTAGGCCACCAAAAGGACTGACTCACCAAGTCTCTGGTACCAAAAATTCCGGGATGACCGGCCAACGCGGAACAATGAATCTCAGACATCACACTCTTCTTCCACTGGTCTGGGACAAACAATTTCCCAATAGGGCAGCGCTCGGGTTTATCCTCCTGACACCCTTCCAGAGCCAGTCTCAAATTGGGCGAGATGGCGGAAAGAACTACACCCTCTTTCAAAATAATAGCAGGATCAGATAACTCAGGAGAGTCCGCAAGGAAACTCCTCGAGAGGGCATCCGCCTTAACATTCTTAGTGCCAGGAAGAAAGAAAACCACAAAATTAAAACGTGTGAAAAACAAGGCCCACCTGGCCTGTCTAGGATTAAGTCGCTTGGCTGATTCCAGATAAACCAGATTCTTATGGTCCGTGAGGACCACCACCTGATGTTTGGCTCCCACAGGTGGCGTCACGATTCCCCATTCCAATATTCAATTCACCTGTAAATATCCCACCTTAAAAGGTGAGCCCCAGAGCCACGGACTGAGCTGTGTTGCCGTGACATCCCCCATAGTAGTCTGTAGGCTCAGATCCGAGTCCCAATTGCTCTGGAGGGCGACTCATCTCTTTTTGGCGTCACGAACAGGATTGCGTGCCCTGCAGCAATGGAGTAACTTGTGCCCGTTGCCACCGGGTACTGTGTGCTTCACTAAAAGACTGTCGCAT
This sequence comes from Oophaga sylvatica, assembly GCA_033576555.1. Taxonomy (NCBI): domain Eukaryota; kingdom Metazoa; phylum Chordata; class Amphibia; order Anura; family Dendrobatidae; genus Oophaga; species Oophaga sylvatica. The sequence continues at coordinate 553,954,877 of JARQOD010000004.1, read as the reverse complement.
ATAGTGGTGAAGGTTTTCCACCATTTGCCCGCCATTGCCCGCCATTTACAGCGCCACGGTGCGAAAAACTAGTGGGCGTACCTGCAAAAGCCCGCTGAGTCCCGGACACGCCCCCAACGCTGACGCGGCGGCAGGTCCTGTGGAGAGCTTCAGTGAACGCTCTGACGTCAGAGCGCCGGCGACGCAGGTCCTTCTCACTACTGTGCCCTGCAGAGCTGCAGCCTACAGGAGAAGGTAGGCCACACTTAACTAGGGGGGCGCAGACATGTCGCAGCAGCAAGCCGACAGCGCAGTCCAGGTCGGCAGCCACAATGACTTACCCACGAGCGCTGCCACACAGGCTGGAAATGCTGGCCCCTCACCTGGTCCTGTGGCCCCGATAGTACCGCTAACGCTGCCATACATGCCTGGAGTGAAGTGGCTCCCTCAGTACAGCGGCAAGCCAGACACCCTGTCAGGGTTCAAGCGTAAAATATGCAGTATAATGGACATGTACCCTATGTCAGAAAAGCAAAGAGCTGCAGTGGTAGTGGGACAACTGACTGGTGCTGCAGAGAGAGAAGTAGAGACATGGTCAGCTGCAGACCAGGAATCAGTGCTTGCAATTTTCTTAAAGCTACAGACTATCTTTGAGGACCGCACTGAAACAGATCTCCGGATGAGGTTTTACCAATGCTCGCAGAAACCAGATGACAGCATTAGTGACTACGCCTGCCGACTACAGGGGGCCCTGCGAGCTCTCAAACAGGTTAACCCCATAAGTGTCATCAATGAAAATAAAATGTTAAAGGAACAATTTGTACGGGGACTGAGGTCTCAAGCTAAAAGCAGGACGGTGCACTGGTGGTCCTTGGATCATCCTGACGCTACCTTTGATGCCCTTAAGGATATGGCTATAAAAGGACTGCGACCCCTGGAAACACCCGAGATGGCAACCCAGTGTCACCCGAATGAAGCCACTCTAAAGCCAGCAGCATCCACCTTTTCCCCGCTGGTTGCGGAAGCCAAAACGCAATTGGCGCCCCTACTGAGCTGGACTGTCTGCGCTCAGAAGTGCGCCAGCTGACCAAAAACCTGGCAACTGTAATGAGTGCCCTGCAACTGCCGATGGAGGAAGAAGGAAAGATCCTGCTAGCTGAATGCCCAGAGGATGTCCCTTGGATGAACCGGAGGAGAAGGAGGACGTCGCCCCACCGGAAGAGAACAACGCCAACCCCTGGAAGTACCCGCGACCAGCCTCATCCTCGCCGAGAGATCGTCTGCTACCGCTGCCACAGAGAAGGTCACCCAGCACGTCGGTTTCCTTTAAACGAGCAAATCCTGGGTCCGAGGGCCAACACCCAGGAATAGACTCATCAGGCCCCTCAGACTGGAACCGCAGGTTTGTGGGAGGAAGACCATACCTGTCCATCATATTGGACGGGATCGCAATCCCTGCCCTGCTGAACACTGGATCTCAGGTAACCGTCATACCTGATGTTCTTTACAATAGATACTCGTCCAGTGACGGTCTCCAACCCCCAAACCCTGACCCTGACGCCTCTAACGGCCTCCCTCTTGACTTACTGGGGGCTAAAAATGTAGATGTAAAAGTGGGGAGAGTGGAGCTAAAGGATCAGGGACTTCTTGTAGTGAAGACTGTTAATGAGGAAAATGGGTTGAATGTGGTTTTAGGCACTAACATTATTAGTAACTGTTTGGAGGAGGTTATGCTTTTACTCCAACAGCTCACCGATGTTGCCAGACCAAGGCAAAAGGGAGTGATCCGGAAGGAGATCCGGACCCTGATGTGCCAGCAGCAAGTGAAACTGACCGGTGGTGAGATTGGTAATGTACGGGTAACAGACCCGAACCCCATTGTGATATCCCCAATGAGTGAAATGCTTATTTGGTGTAGAGCAGCAATAGGTCTGAGAGGACAGAACTACCAAGCAGTAGTAGAGCCCCATTGTTCAGAGCACAGACCTACACTCTTGACTGCCAGAGAGGTAGTGGAGGTACATAATGGGAGGGTGCCAGTGCGTCTTCTCAACTGGGGAGAGGATGAAGTCAAATTGCCACGTTATGCCACTGTTGCTAAGTTACATGCTGTGGATAATAACGCCATTCACACAACGGAGCCCTTAACCTCCCCACAACCAGTGGAGGATAACGGTCCGACCACCCAGGTGGAGGATTGGTGTCAGCAGCTCCATGTCGGGACAGACACCACTCCAGCCCACCAAAAACAAGGAGTATATCGAGTAGTTCAGGAGTATGCACAGGTATTCAGCAAACACCCACTCAACTTTGGAAAAATTAAAGGGGTCCAACATCACATCCCCACAGGCAATCATCCTCCCATCAAAGAACGGTACAGGCCTTTACCTCCAGCACACTAACAGAAAGCCAAGGAGATGTTGCGTGATATGAAGGAAGCAGGGGTGATAAGGGATAGTTGTAGTCCCTGGGCAGCACCTCTAGTCCTAGTCAGGAAAAAGGATGGAAGCATGAGAATGTGTGTAGATTACAGACAAGTAAATCGCATTACACATAAAGATGCATACCCTTTACCACGCATTGAGTAATCCTTAGCTGCATTAAAAACTGCTAATTACTTTTCCACCCTTGACCTCACTAGTGGGTACTGGCAAGTGGCTGTGGCTGAGGAGGATCGGGAGAAGACGGCTTTCACCACCCTGATGGGACTCTGTGAGTTCGACAGGATGCCGTTTGGACTCAGCAGTGCTCCTGGAACGTTTCAGAGAGTGATGGAGAGCTGCCTGGGACATCTCAACTTTGAAACTGTGTTGCTGTACCTGGACGACGTAATTGTGTACTCCAAGATGTATGAAGATCATTTGAAGCACCTGGCGGAGGTATTCGAGTCACTGTCCAAGTATGGGATGAAACTGAAGCCTTCAAAGTGCCATCTGCTCAAACAAAAAGGTACAGTATCTGGGACATATTGTCAGCTCAGAGGGACTAGCACCAGACCCCGAGAAGGTCACCGCCATCAAGAAATGGCCGGAGCCAAAGAACCTCAAAGAGGTGCGACAGTTCCTGGGACTGACAGGATACTACCGGAGGTTTGTAAAGGACTACACCAAGAAAGCAGCGCCTCTGCAAGACCTTCTGGTGGGACAGTCCCTCAAGAGCAGAAATTCTCCATTCCACTGGGGTAAAGAACAGGCTGAGGCATTCAAGGAAATGAAGGAGATCCTGACAGGAGATGAGATCCTAGCCTACCCTGACTACAGCCAACCATTCCTGCTGTATACTGATGCCAGCAATGAAGGATTGGGAGCTGTTCTCAGTCAGAAGCAAAATGGCCTGGAGAAAGTCATCGCCTATGCAAGCAGGAAGCTCCGCCCGACCGATAGGAACCCAGAGAACTACAGCAGCTTCTAGTTGGAGTTCCTAGCACTGGTCTGGGCTATCACGGAGAGGTTTAAGCACTACCTAGCCTCCAGCAAGTTCACTGCCTACACCGATAATAACCCCTTGACGCATCTTGAAACAGCTAAGCTGGGAGCCATGGAACAACGATGGATGGCTCGGCTGTCAAACTACCAATTCACAATCAAGTACCGAGCAGGCCGCAAGAATGCCAACGCTGATGCCCTATCCAGGATGCCTCATGAATCGGACACAGAAGAAGAAGTGGATGATCTGGAAGAGATTGAACTACCTGCCTTTCACAGGAATGGGATGATCCACGAACAACAAGCCTGCAGGAGGCCACGTGGTAAGACGTTAAATCCTTTACCTCACCACAGCTGGAAGGAGACTCAGCACAGCGATCCAGTTGTCAGCTGTATCAAGGAGCTGATAACTCAGAAAGATTCCTCCTTGGAGAAGGATGCGTCTCCGCAAGCAAAGCAGCTGTGGAATGAAAGGAGCCGGCTGTTCATCTACCGTGAGAAGCTGTGCCGGAGGTACGTCAACCCAAAGACCCATGAGATGGTGTTAAATATTAATTATTGGTTATGGATTTATTCGTTATACACTCAATTCTGTACTGAGTACATTGACTTTCAGCTGACATTACAGATGCTATTTCTGTATGGTAAAGTGGCAACTCCATATACAGAGATCACATGATCTAAGGGACATATATAATGACTACACGAAGGGAGGGGGGGGCTCTTGCTCTCTCACTCTCTCTACAGACACATGTGACAAGGATTACGATGAATGAACAGCCAGCTGCCATGTAACCACGTGTTGCTTCCCTGCTATGCTGCTGACAAGGCCAGAATGTCATTTTACCATTCAGGACACCAAGGAAAGATGTGTACAGTCATGGCCAAAAGTTTTGAGAATGACACAAATATTAATTTTTACAAAGTCTACTGCTTCACTTTTTCTAATGGCAATTTGCATATACTCCAGAATGTTATAAAGAGTGATCAGCTTAACAGCAATTACTTGCAAAGTCAATATTTGGCTAGAAAATGAACTTTATCCCCCAAAACACATTTCAACATCATTGCAGCCCTGCCTTAAAAGGACCAGCTAACCTCTTTTCAGTGATTGCTCCATTAACACAGGTGTGGGTGTTGATGAGGACATGGCTGGAGATCAATCTGTCATGATTAAGTAAGAATGACACCACTGGACACTTTAAAAGGAGGCTGGTGCTTGGCAACATTGTTTCTCTTCTGTTAACCATGGTTATCTCTAAAGAAACATGTGCAGTCATCATTGCAATGCACAAAAATGGCCTAACAGGGAAGAGTATCGCAGCTAGAAAGATTGCACCTCAGTCAACAATCTATCGCATCATCAAGAACTTCAAGGAGAGAGGTTCCATTGTTGCCAAAAAGGCTTCAGGGCGCCCAAGAAAGACCAGCAAGCGCCAGGACCATCTCTTAAAAGTGTTTCAGCTGCGGGATCGGGCTACCCGCAGTGCAGAGCTTGCTCAGGAATGGCAGCAGGCAGGTGTGAGTGCATCTGCACGCACTGTGAGGCGGAGACTCTTGGAGCAAGGCCTGGTCTCAAGGAGGGCAGCAAAGAAGCCACTTCTCTCCAGAAAAAACATCATGGACAGACTGATATTCTGCAAAAGGTACAGGCAGTGGACTGCTGAGGACTGGGGTAAAGTTATTTTCTCTGATGAATCCCCTTTTCGATTGTTTGGGACATCAGGAAAACGCCTCATTCGGAGAAGACAAGGTGAGCGCTACCACCAGTCTTGTCTCATGCCAACTGTTAAGCATCCTGAAACCATTCATGTGTGGGGTTGCTTCTCAGCCAAGGGAATCGGCTCTCTCACAGTCTTGCCTAAAAAACACAGCCATGAATAAAGAATGGTACCAGAATGTCCTCCAAGAGCAACTTCTCCCAACCCTCCAAGAGCAGTTTGGCGATCAACAATGCCTTTTACAGCATGATGGAGCACCTTGCCATAAAGCAAAGGTGATAACTAAATGGCTCAGGGAACAAAACATAGAGATTTTGGGTCCATGGCCTGGAAACTCCCCAGATCTTAATCCCATTGAGAACTTGTGGTCAATCATCAAGAGACGGGTGGACAAACAAAAACCTAAAAATTCTGACAAAATGAAAGCATTGATTCTGCAAGAATGGACTGCTATCAGTCAGGATTTGGTCCAGAAGTTGATTGAGAGCATGCCAGGGTGAATTGCAGAGGTCCTGAAGAAGAAGGGTCAACACTGCAAATATTGACTTGCTACATTAACTCATTCTAACTGTCAATATAAGCTTTTGTTACTCATATGTTTGCAATTATTATATTTCTGTCTGTGATAAAAACATCTGTCAAACACACATAAAAACCAGAGGGCAGCAGATCATGTGAAAATACAATATTTGTGTCATTCTCAAAACTTTTGGCCATGACTGTACAAGTTTTGCTATGGACAAATGGACAATCTCTTCGTAACTATTTCACTCATTTTATGTTTTCCTGTAATGATGTTTTTTTGATGAACAGTCCAATAAACCACTAAATTTTTTTATAAGAAACGTGACATTTTGTTTAGAAGTATCGCATCTGGTAACAAGTCCTGGAAAAATATATGAAATTAAGCATTTTTAACAGATGGTATGGCAGATAGTAGTCCCCAGAGCAGACATCCAGATGGTGTTGGAAGCCTACCACGATCAAGCGGGACACTTTGGCTGGAAGAAGCTGGAGACCCTGTTGAAGTGTCGTTTCTACTGGGTGGGAATGCGCAGCTCCATTGAGAGGTGGTGCCAGAACTGTGGACCCTGTGGCCTCAGAAGAAAAGACTACAGCAGTCAGAAGGCACCCCTGCAACACATCAAGACGACTCGTCCCTTGGAGATCGTGGCCCTGGACCATGTCAAGTTGTCACCCAGCCGGTCAGGATACTCCTATGCCCTGACTATGGTGGATCACTACTCCAGGTTCCTGGTGGTCGCCCCTGTCAAAGATCTGACGGCAGAGACAGCAGCAAAGACGTTCCAAGCGTATTTCTGCAGACCACATGGATATCCTGAGCAGGTGTTAACTGATCAAGGCCCAGCCTTTGAGGCCGAATTGTTCAAAGAGTTCTGTCACTTGTACGGGTGTAAGAAGATAAGAACCACACCGTACCACCCCCAAACCAATGGTCTCTGTGAGAAGATGAATCACATCGTCATTGACCTGCTGAAGACTGTACCACTCGAGGAGAGAAATCGGTGGCCAGACTTACTACCTGACCTGGTAGATCTGTACAGTCACATACCTGTGAGTTCCACCAATTGCACCCCAGCTTATCTCATGCGGGCCAGACCTGGAAAGCTGCCCATGGATCTGGAGCTTGGTGTTGTAGAACCAGAAGCGGATGTGACTACTGAAGACTGGGACACAAACAGACAGGAACAGTACAGAAAAGTACAGGCCTGCGTTGAAGATAGTCTCAATCGAGTAAGGGACAAACAAGAAGATCACTACAACAAAAGTGCGCCAGCTGAACCTTTCGCACCTGGTGAAGTCGTACTGAAGAGAAAGAGGAGGTTACACAAACTCGACGATCAGTGGGAAAGAGAGCCCTATGTTGTACAGAATTCAAGGTTTGACAACAAGAAAACGTGTATAATTAGCAAAGATGGAGGAAGAACAACTACCACTGTATCCAGAGATCACCTAAAGTTGTGTCCAGATCCGTTAAAGCTTCAGGAAGAAGAACCTGTTGTCAATAAGGAAGAGCGTGATGAATCAGTCATACATACAGACTTAGGAGATTTCCCCGCGGATTGGCCTCGCATTGGAGAAGCCGTAATCATTCCCATGCTTCAATTCTATCAACCACAAGGAGAACCTCTACATCCAGTTGCACCGGTTGTTGCAGTAGAGTCAGTTCCAGAAGAACCTGCTCCAGCAGAACCCCAAGAAGCAGCACCCCAAGAAGCGGAATCCCAAGAAGCTGAATCTGTTGTGAATGGACTTGAAATGAGTTCTGAGCAGAGGCTCCCTCTGGTGGTTACAAGCGGTACTGGACTGTCCAGTGAAGATTGTGAGGAGTGGGAATCAGGTGTTACTGACTGGTCTTATATAAGGGAGTCGCCTTCCCATCAGGGTTGCCGGTGATCAATTGCTCTGGTCTCAATCCTTGAGTCCTGTTTCCTTTGTAGCCTGCTGTGTCGTGTCTGCATCTCCTGCTAACAGATAAGAAATTTTCTTCTTTTTGTTTTTGTGCTTGATTTTTACATTTTGTCCTGCTCTTCTGTGGGGGCCTTCAGGGTCCCCTCTGGGGGCTTTTGCCCTCTCAGTTTAGTTCAGCCACTGATGTTTGTACTTTTGCTTTTTCCAGTTTTTTCAGTGGCTGCTGTTTTGATTTTGTTACACCAGAGAACTAATTTAGGTGGTAGAGGTCGTGTGATCTCAGGTGATTTTGAAATTAGTAGAGTTGGTGCTTTTCAGGGTTTTTTGGGATTGCAGTAAGTGCCCTTCCTATCCTTTTCTATTTAGGTAGTTTGGGCCCCAACGTTTGCTCATACTATTTTCTGTCTGTGTCAGTATTTCATCTTGTCTAACCGCCATTACATGTTTGGGGGCTTTCTATGTTCTTTGGGGATCTGCTCCGGGGCAGATAGCTTTCCTCTTTCTATCTTTAGGTGTAGTTAGTCTCTCAGGCTGTGACGAGGCGTCTAGGACCAACGTAGGAACGCTCCACGGCTGCCTCTAGTTGTGGTGGTTAGTCAGGGTACTGCAATCTCATAGATTCCAACTTCTCTGGTGTATTGCCTTTTTTACCTGCACTCCTCAGCTACCGAAACATAACATGAATCCCTGGAAGAAGGATCCCCTGCAGAAGTCGAGCCGGTTCACCCAACTCACAGTGTACTTGCCAGTCCTGTAGAGAGGTTAAGGTAATTCTATAATTCACTTTCACGCAGAACAAACAGGGAAACTGCTACCTCACAGGTCACTGCACCACGCAAATCAGAACGTAGCACAAAAGGACACATCCCTGCTAGGTTTAGAGATTAGTTCAACCCTTGGCAAATGTAAATAATTGTCTAGAATCACTGTACATAAATGTATATATTGTTGCTTATATGCTTTATTATACCGTTATTTATTAATCTGTTTCCCTTTTAAAATTTAAACAAGTGGAATGGACATTATTTTTACTTGTTTCCTCTACCCTTTTTGAGCATCCTTTTCCAAAAGAGACTGGGACTTTTATGGTTGCTCATTTTCTCATTGTTTTACTAATGTATATAGTTATTCCATCACCTGTTATGCAACAGTTTAAGATCCTCACCTTCCGTAAGGGAAGAGTTAAGTTATACAATGTTTTCATTGTTCTCTGTTTTTGTATTTCAGCCCCGGAGTGCTGAGTTCTACTAGGGGGGAATGTGGAGCCCAGCTGCGACTGAATCCATATCTCCCAGAAGGGTGCACTGAAAGAATATACCACTAGAGGTCATTATACACATTCACACACGTTCACTTATCCCAAAGTCCACCAGAGGGAGCTGTTTAGACATATAAAAGAGAGTGAACACAGGAAACACCAAGTCAGTCAGCCAGTCACCTCAGAGAGCTCAGTCAGTCTGCAGTAAGGTGAAGTGCAGAGCTGAGATTAGAGAGGCTGCAGAGCTGTTCAGTTCAGAGAGTGGAGTCTAGTAAAGAGTGGAACAGAAACCACTCCAGCCTAGTCAGAGCTGAATCTAGGAGTGCAGCTCAGTGAGAAAGCATGCCAACGCTTAAAGAGCGGCGAAGAGGCAGCCCACCAACTGCCAGTGTGTGATCGTGTGAGGGCCCGGGTAGGCCGAAGGTGAGTGGAAAGAGCAGTAACAGGGGTAGAAAAGCCTTTACAGCTTACCTCAGCAAGTATTGACCGGACACCGGGGTCCGAGCCTATAGGGATCTCCACGACCCATTAGAACACCGGGGTTCCTGGAGGACTACAAGTCCCAGGAGTACCACAGAGCTGATACGTAATTGGACCAGGAGGACGGAGTCCAGCAGTGCACTGCAAATAGAGACTGTGTACTTCAAGAAGGGGTCCAACCACAAGGTCAGCCAGGTGCAAGACGGAGACCAAGTTAGGCCTAGCTACAAGCAGGTCAGGACTTTATCACATAAAGGCAAGGAACAGGAGGCCACACACCTACTCAGTGGAGGAATCTGGATGTGCACCCTTCACCCTACAGTGCTCCGGGGAGTGCCTGCAACATCTTCAGTAAAGGTACCAAAGTGACTTATGTGTGTGTCTCCCTTATTACTCCTAACTGCCGGGTCCCCGTCTGTCCTCCACCCCTGCACATCTATCTGCCCTGGAGGACTTAGCCTTTCCTGTGGAAGGCCTAACATCTTGCTGCACAATATTAACCCTTCAGTGGATCTGCATAGCAGCGCTGGTCACCCTGACCAGGTACCACAGGTGGCGTCACGAATCCCCATTCCAATATTCAATTCACCTGTAAATATCCCACCTTAAAAGGTGAGCCCCAGAGCCACGGACTGAGCTATGTTGCCGTGACATCCCCCATAGTAGTCTATAGGCTCAGATCAGAGTTCCCATTGCTCTGGAGGGCGACTCACTAGTGGCTTGACGAAATCTTCCAAAAGTTGTTTCAACCAAATTACTTCTTGATTTGCATAAGTAGTAGACATATATTCTGCTTCTGTAGAAGATAATGCAACTGACACTTGTTATCTGCTGGACCAAGAAATTGAATTTTCTCCTAAATTGAACAAGTAATCACTTGTTGATTTCCGATCACTTAAATCTCCAGCCCAATCTACATCCACATAACCTCTGAGAGTGAGATCTCCTGATGCAGATATCTTAAGATTTAGATTTTGAGTTTCTTTAAGATAACCAAAGAATTCTCTTTATTGCATTCCAGTCTCTTTGGCATGGCTTGCTTACACGTCGGCAGAGAATTCCGACTGGCTGTGATATACGGACGAATTGTGGTTGCTATGTACAGAAGCGCCCCATTGCTTGTCTGTAACTCTCATTGATGGGTAGCAGATCTTCTTCTCCTTCCGACTTTAAGTAGGACGGATCCATTGGTGTTGGTGCACCTTTGGCTTCTGACATTCCAAACTGGTTTAGTATTGCGGAAATTTTAGAACTTTGGTTGAGAAGAAAACTCCTATCTTCCTCTCTCTGGATTTGGATTCCCAAATAATATGTCACATTTCCAAGGTCCTTAGCCTCAAAGATCTGATTGAGAATTTCTCCTAGCTTTGCAATTTCTTTTTCATCTTGATGAGACATGATTACATTGTCTACATATTGGAGAACATACATCCACTCCTTCACTACATTTTTCATATACAAACAGGGATCAGCTTGAGATCTTTTAAATCCTTCATCCATCAAAACTTTGTTCATTTTAGAGTTCCATGCTCCTGCCGACTGCTTAAGTCCATAGAGAGATTTTTGTGTTTTACAAACAAGGTACTCTTCACTCTTTTTAATATATCCCTCCGGTTGGCTCATGTACAACTCTTCTTCAATGTCATCATGTAGGAAGGCTGTTTTGATATCAAAATGTCTCACTGTCATCTGTTGAACTGCAGCTACAGACAGTAAAGTTCTGAATGTGATTTGCTTCGCAGCTGGAGAAAATGTAGCATCATAATCTCCACCATACTTTTGCGAGTACCCTTTTGCGACCAATCTTGCCTTAAACCGGTGAACTTTACCTTCTGAGTCATATTTGTTTTTGAAGACCCACTTACATCCGATAGCTCTTTTTTCTTGTGGTAGCTCAGTAAGCTCCCGTGTCTGGAGTTGGTGAAGGGACTCCATCTCTTCATTAGTGGCATATTCACCTTGAATTTCCAGGACTGAACTTGACAGGATTGCTGCTAGTAGACGTCTTCTCTGTTGCTCTGTGCTGCTTTTGCTTTGGGCTTCTGTTGCATTGTTACTCTGGGGTTCTGTGTCACTCTGGGCCCATAACCTGTTGGCAATGGATTATTCAGGATACTCTTCAAGCGTGGACAACAGAGCTTCTTTATTCAGGAACAAACAAGAACAATATATGATGACCTTAATAGATCAGGAACAAATCATTTGTGTGTCTATCTGTGCAGCATCTACAGCAGGCTGCTTCTCTTATACACAGACACAGGAAAAAAAACAACAGTAAATACAGTCACATGCTCTCCCTGTGTGAGCCTCTGGGAGTTTTATTTTGTTCTAACTTTATAAACAGCATACAAATCTAGCAACTAAATACTCAGACAGGAATGGAGTTGTTGCACCAGACATATTCCAACACCTTCTGTCTCACTTTCTACTGCCATTGGCTTCCTGTTCCACCATTCAGCCTACGTGTCTGGGGCCCGGCGCATGGACGGGACTCGCTGCATACAGCAAAGCAGCTCATTGGTGAGAACGGCCTGATTACTTTTTATTTCATTTGTCAGTGTTTGTAGAGGGCTCTTCAGACTCATAATGTAGGGGTGGGGCGAGAGTATCATTCTGTGTATGTGTATGGGGGCTGTGGGAATATTCTAATGTGTTGGGGGAACTTTAGGATCATTATAATGTGTGGGGGGCACTGTGAGTGCACCGTACTTTGCTGGGGCTGATTTCATACTGTGCGTGTTGGAGCACTATGTTGTTATTCAGTGAAGGGGTTGTCCTACTTTAGGCAGTGGTCCATTTTGGGGGGTATTACTCTATGGTTGCCCTGAAAGGAGCATCATGAAGGATTAGAAGAATAAGGGTCATTACTAGGGCCAAAATAAGTTTAAGTGCCACAATACATGTCCCTCTCCCTTAAAAATTTGGGAGGTATGCTCTTCTGCAACTGCACCTCTTTTACTATGGAACCCGTTAATTTTTATGTATGCATCTGGGGGGCACCACTGCAGGATTTCTTATAGGGTGCGATATTGGCACTGTAGCAGATGTTGTTATAGGACATGACTCTGCAAGCGTTATAGCTGGTGTAATTATGGGACACGTTGTTTGGCACTTTTATGGGAGACATCAGTTATGTACAGGTAATTGCAGCAGTCCACATAGAGCAAGTTTTGCACCTGAATTCTGGTCCCCAAAAATTGACTGTGTCTCAAAAACAACAGATTAATAAAACGATGGAACAGGGAGATGTCGGCTCCCTGCTCCACCATTGGACCTGTGTGACGGAGTCTTAGCCCAGCAGGCACAATCCCGTCACTACATTGCTCCTGCTGCACAATGCCTCAGTCCACATGTTGGAAGCATCATACTGTATTATGGAGGCATTATACGGTGTTGGGGGCACCTTTGTGGGATCATACTTTGCGGGGGGCACTTTTGTGGCAATGTGTGGGAATTCACTGTGTGAGTATCACTCTATTTGAGCTATGAAAGGGGTATCACAATGGGTTAGAGCACGAAGGAACAAAGTGACTATAAAAAATAAAGACAAAGTGCTGCAATACATGTTTCTCTCCCCATCTTGATAAAGTGGGATGTATGGCTACGACCATGCCTTCTCTAAATAATTGGTGTTGACTCTACTGATGGCACTAGAACATGTATTATTATTATAGGGCACTGTTGGCATTATGGGATGCAATGTGATTATTGAGGTTACTTAATGATGTCTCCTTAAAGTTTTAGCCATTTTCTCTCTATTCATTTCAATAGGTATAATGATTTTTAAAAGGAAAGCTGTCCGCACAGAATGACTGTTCAGATGAAGTATCAACGCTCGGTGCACTCTTGGTGTGGTCAAACATATCATGGACCATCCCACCTACTTGGTTGCCCTCCATCTCTTCTCCTCTCCATTGTGATTGACAGCTCTGGCTTTATAGAGTCAGGGGAAAAAGCAGAGATGGAAGAAAACAAGTAGGTAGGAAGGTGACCTTAAGTGTCTGGCCACTCCAAGAGTGCACCGAGCTTCTGTGCTTAGTTCTAAAAGTCAGTTCGTGCTGACAGAGTCCCTTCCCACCGAGGAAGACTGTAGCTATGTGCCATAGAATGATGGAAACAATTCTTTTGAGCACTGAGAACGATTAGTTCATAAAGTGGCAAAGACTAAAGGAGTTGGCCTAGATACAGTCCAAGCAAGAGGGAGCATTTAGCTGGCAGCAGTTATGAAGGTCACCCAAGTGTTGGGAGAACGTGCTACTTCTGACCGGTAGAGAATTGCTGATAACCATTACTCCTCATAAACTGCCCATGATTCCTTTTATTAGAGCCTAAGATGGAACAGTTTGAGTAATAGTTGACAGACCCATGGGAAAATAAACGCAATGTGGACCTTTGCATGCTGGATGCCAGTAGTGCCTGCCCAGCCTAATAAGTATGATGGGATTCCTCAGATTTCCATTATGGTGGCCAAAAAAAATCTTTTAGGCGTTAGGAACTATATTAATTTATTGTTGGAGAAAACATTGAGGAAAGCCTAGACAAAAACCTAGCGAGGCACAATATATGTTGTTCAAGGTCACCATTGTGAAGGAAGGTCTTGGGACACATGGTCCTTATGTCCACCCAGTCTGTTCCTTGCAGACTTTACAGGCACAAATTGCCACATTTGTCTTTAGGGAACATGGCATATTTCTGGAGGGTTTTTGGTGCTAGAAGTGACAATAAATGGAAGAACCGTATGCATATACAAATTGTTCATGGAAACATATGGACTGTAAGTACACATCTTTGTTGGGAGGATAAGGTCCAAAAGGTTTTTTTTATTTTTCTACCAAAGGCATTTGACCCAGGCAGAAAATTTCCTTAAAAAGGTGTTTAATAATACAATGTATTCTTTAAATTAAAGCAACAGCAACAGCTGCAGGCTTATGCTTGTAGGACTGTTGAGTAGATGGCGCTCTGTTAATGATTAAAAGTTTGTTAATACTTTACTGTGTGTCTTCTATGGTTGATGAGGCAGGTTCCTCCTATAATTCTTCATCTCTCAAGGATGAAGATTAAGGTTGCTGTGTGTGGACCAGCTGCGCTTGGTACACATGTTTCCTGGAGAATGCACAGAAAGGTAATTACAAAAACCTGATATTCATTCACATCTCACATTTCCCCAGGAGCCACCAGAGGGAGCCCTATAGATTCAGGTATATAGGGGTGTGGAGAAACGTAGCAGTAGGCATTCTAGCCAGACAGTCTTGCTAGTTGTTGGTTGTACCTCAGACAGTTCAGTTCTCCTCAGAGCATCGGAGTGAGGGCTTTTCTAGTCAGAGTTTGGTCTGAGCTGTGCGAGTTCAGACGTGTGGTGATTCCTGTCAGATGAGACAGAGGAAAGAAGGCAAACTGTTATCTCAGAACAGTCTGACTGTTAGTTCCCAATGAATGTGGAAAGTGACTCTCGGAGCGAGCATGAATTCAGTCTGATGGAAGGTCCTGAGAGCTGCTCTGGACAGAGTCTATGAAGGAAAAGAAGGAAGGGGACTACAGTTATCATAACATCGAGTCGACTGAGAAACGGTCAGTGAGCTGTGGAAGGAAGGAAGCTGATGACTTGACTACACCTACTGTTACCCGTGCTTATGTTAAGGGTGTGAGTAGGGCGACGGGCGAGTGGTGACCAAAGGAGAGAGTGACCGAGGCGTTATAGCAACATTTGCTGTCTCCACTCTGCTTAACCGGACGCCGGGTCCGAAGCCTTGCTAGTTCCTTCACGGCTAGTAGGAGAAAACCGGTGACCCTGCTGGACTTCAAGTCGCAGAGGGGCCCTATTGTGCTGATACGTAACCGGGGTCAGGGAGAACAGGAGTCTAGCGGGACGCTGCATATAAAGGCTTAGTTCTTGCCAAAAGAAGGCTCCACCACAATGTCGGCCGGGCATAGCTGTTCTATACAGAGTTAAACTTCGCTTCACGCAAGTTAGGACTCACACACATTAAAGAGAAAGGAGGCCTTAAACCTACTCGGTGATTACCTGGATGTGCATCCTCCACCCTGAGCAGCTTCCCGGGACATACCTGCAAATACCACCAGTAAAGGTATGGAAAGAGACTGACTTGTGTGTGTGTCTGACTTATTCCCTGCATCCTGCACTGCCATATACTTAGAGGGACTAGTCTTACCTGTGGAAGACTTAACATCTTGCTGCCCAGTAACAACCCCTCTGAGGATTTACCCAGCAGCGCTGGTCATCCTGATCAGAAACCACAGGTGGCGTCACAAACTATTACTACAATCCCCTGTAAATATCCCCTTTGAATGAGCGCCCAGGGCAACGGACCGAGCTGTGCTACTTGTGACATTCCCCATAGACTTCAACGGGCTCGGTGCCGAGTACCCCATAAGCCCTGGTACCGTACGTGCGACTCATCTGTATATCCCAAGTAAAACAATTCCCTTCCCAAAATGTCTTCGCGTTTAAGGATTCTGCTGAAAGCTGAAATAAGTACACGTGCACAAAAGACTTTATTTTTACATACACGGTTAACAAATAAAAGGTTTGTACAAAACATTTACGGTTATACTGAATGGTTAGGCTGCCAACACAGCTTTTCTCGCTCTTCATAATCCTCTTCGATTCGAAAATTGTAAGATCACTTTCTGCCAGGAATAAGATCGTGAAAGCGTTTCATGGGAACTTGCATAGTAACTCCTCCTAAGTAGCAATCAAATGAGAACGGAATATCTTTGCTAGATCTGGTCCATTCAGGATCCCCAAGGTTCCAGTAGCACATCTTTTCATGACAGAAACCACCCCTTCCACTTCCTCCTAAAATGTAGATCCTATGTCTACGACTGCGGCTTCTGCGACACTTTCCAGAATGGGCGGCATGTTACAGTAACAAATTCTTCCCAAATAATCCATGCAAAAACTTCTAGGAATGGTATTCGGCTGGTCATAATACAACAGATAGGCCTGATACTCATCGTAGGGTGGGTATGGATCATAGTTCCCATGTCTGGAGTCATAACTCGCAATGACATACAGCTTCTCATTAATAACAACAGCTTCTGCTTCTGTAAAGGTCACGGGAAGAGAAAACTGGCTCCAAGTATCAGAAAATATGTCGTAAATCAGAAACCCCTGATGGTTTGATGATTTCTTAAAGGAACCAGTTAACCCACCTATGAGGAACAGCCTCCCTTTCAGTTGAGCGGATGTAAAACTTCGCAAGGCTGATGGCATGGAGGAGACCTCCGTCCAACATTTCTCCACCAGATTAAAACATTCTGTTGAACTAACTGCTTCTTCGCCATCACATCCCCCACCGCATATAGTGCATCTCTGTAATGTAAAAAACCATGTCCATATCTGGGTTTAGCCATCGACGGAAAATCCTTCCACTCATTTTTGACCGCATCATACACATGTAACAAATTCGAAACAGAATAGTCTTCATCTTTACCTCCAGCTACGTACAAGATGTTGCCCACAGCTAAGAGTCCGGGTTGATAAAGAGGACTGATGAATGGAAGTTTTTCCCACGATTCCGTAATTGGGTCGTAAGCATTTATATGATAATCTTCTTGTTCTGGAATGGTTTTGTATCTTTCCAGCATGTCCATGCATAGTATCCGATCTTCAAACATTCCTTGGCGTAGGTAGAATTCTGTTGAATTTTGGTCAGGGTTTGAAGTGGGAATATCAATCTTGACTTCTGTTAACTCACATGGGTCCATAAGAGGAAATCTGACAACCTTCACTAACTCTTCAGGAAGAGGGTCATCTTTGTCAAAGTGAAATTCCCACCACCGGCAAGCAAGGTTATAGATGGTGAGCTCTGATGAAACCATCAACTGATCGGAGGAGAGAATTCTGGTTAACTCTGACAGCTCCAAATAAAAGAAGAAGTCCTCTTTTTCTGCTAAACCGGTTAAATGTAGGCTGATGTATTGCATAGCTACATCCAGGAGGTTTTGTTCATTGTGACTATGAGCCAGTCTGTAGATCCAAAGGCAGTTTTCCCCGTCAATATATTTTTTAAGAAACCTACAAAAAAAAACCAGAGAAGATACAACAACTTATCACACTAAATATGAAATATTTTAGAATCTGCATGCAAAAGTCAATCTCAGCAGGATTTTGCCATGTAATCTGAGAGCACTATTAGTTAAGAGCTGAGACCCCGATTCCACTGATGTGTCACTGACTAGGCTAAGTGTTACAGTAAAGATGTATATCTTTGTACCGTGTTAGCCAGTAGATAGAAAAATATTTAGAGTTGAGAGTCCTCAGTGGTTGATACCTTTTAATGGCTAACTGAAAAGATGGTAACAAATTGCAAGCTTTCGAGACTACTCAGGTCTCTTCATCAGGCTAAACTAATACAAAATCTGAAGAATCACATATTTATGCACAACACAGCACAGAAAAAATGCAATAGGTAAGACAAGTGACGTAAAGCAGAACTGTCATTATGGGAGATAGAGATGAACATAAATATTGGAACAGTTCAAAGATAAGGAGTGTGAAAGTTTTATTGCCCTCTGGGGTCTGGTAATGTTTTGTGATGTTCTCACAGGGTCTTTGGAGTAAATTCCTTAATGGATGTAAAACTCTTCTGTGTCTCTGAGATGTGAAACTACCTTTCAGTACAAGTAATTTCATATCTAACATGCTATGACCAGGGGAACAAAAATGTTTTGCCACAGGAAGATCCATTCTTTTTTCTCTTATTGTGTGGCTATGTGGCTAATGTGGTGTACCTAATTATATGTACTAAATGTCCAACTGGGGGTCTGTATGTGGGAGAGACCGGGCAAAATCTGAGAACAAGGATGAATTCTCATCGCCACACAATAAGAGAAAAAAGAATGGATCTTCCTGTGGCAAAACATTTTTCTTCCCCTTGTCATAGCATGTTAGATATGAAATTACTTGTACTGAAAGGTAGTTTCACATCTCAGAGACACAGAAGAGTTTGCGAATACAAATTGATGGTGACCTTTGACACTCTTAATGCTGGAATGAACCTGTCACACGGATTTATGACGTTTTACATCAATTAAGGAATTTACTCCAAAGACCCTGTGAAAACATCACAAAACATTACCAGACCCCAATCAGAGGGCAATAAAATTTTCACACTCTATGAATCTATGAACTGTTCCAATATTTATGTTCATCTCTATCTCCCATAATGTCAGTTCTGCTTTACGTCACTTGTCTTGCCTATTGCATTTTTTCTGTGCTGTGTTGTGCATAAATATGTGATTCTTCAGATTTTGTATTAGTTTAGCCTGATGAAGAGACCTGAGTAGTCTCGAAAGCTTTCAATTTGTTACCATCTTTTCAGTTAGCCATTAAAAGGTATCAACCACTGAGGACTCTCAACTCTAAATATTTTTCTAGGGTAAGTGTTGTCATTTCAACAAAATTAGTATTTTAATCAGCAGGAGATTATCACTGCAGGACTAGCTGCCTTGTGCCTCCTACTCAATTGCTGTGCTGTGTAACTCCTCCCCTAACACAGCTTAGCAGCTGTCGGTGCGCAGTGTACACGGAAAGTTGCCAATCAGTAATGTGGGTGGGCTTATACAGGTCCCAGCATTTGAGCGCTAGATCTCCAGCAAAAAAAAATTAGATAGTATCAAAATGACAGATTGCAGACCATGGTCTCAGTTCTTCTCTTCAGGATGATCTAAGATTACATATCAGATTTCTTTTTGACAGATTCTTTTAAAATTTTGGTAACATTTTGTTTGAAATTTCCAAAATCTCCTAATTCTACTGGAAAAAAGTCTTAGTTACTTACCGTTAACTGTATTTTTAAAGGCTATGACAGCACCCAACGAGAGAGGGGATCCGCCCTTCAGGAACAGGAAACATACAGATACAAAAGGGTGGCACCTCTCCCACGCATCAGTTGGATTACAGAGCACAAAAGGACCACCAAAGTCAATGGCAAAATAACTATGTACAAAAACTATTACCACCTATCTATTTATCACATGTGGATTATATAAGAGGAAGAAGTGCACAGAAAAAAGGGGAAGGGAATCTAAGGGTGCTGTCATGGCCTTTGAAAAATACCATTAGCGGTAACTAAGACTTTATTCGAACGTCCATGACAGCACCACCGAGAGAATTACAGAGAGTAATAACTACTTTGAGGGGGACTACAGCCGGCAGCACCCTTACCCCGAAGGAGAGGTCTGAGGAAGCACCCAAGTCTAATCTATAATGATTGTAAAACGTGCTTGGTGAAGACCAAGTGGCCGCCTTACATATCTGGTCAATGAAGACTTCCGACCTCTCTGCCCATGAGGTTGCCATGGCTTGGGTGGAATGCGCCCTCAGTTTCTCAGGTGCTGGCCTGCCCTTTGAGGTGTACGCTAGCGAAATAGCCTCCCTAATCCACCTAGCCAGTGTGCTTTTTGTTACTCTACAGCCCTTCCTGGTGCCTTGAAAGGAGACAAACAAGGCACTGTCTTTTTTCCGGGAGTCAGTAACTGCTAGGTATTCTAAGAGACACCTTCCAATGTCTAGGGCAGTGTTTCCCAAACTCCAGTCCTCACGGACCCCACGGGTCATGTTTGCAGGATTTCCTTTGTATTGAGCAGATGGTGGAAGTATCATCAAGGCATCAGGAATTCTCTCACCTGTGCAACACTATGGAAATCCTGAAAACATGACCCTTGGGGTCCGTGAGGACTGGAGTTTGGGAAACACTGGTCTAGGGTGTGGAGTTTCATTTCTTTTTGATTGACTGGATTAGGGAGGAAGGATGGAAGAACTATTTCCTGCATCCTATGGAAACTGGAAGGTACTTTAGTTAAGTATGCTGGATCGGGCCTAAGTAGTACTCTATTGTCCTGGAATTGCGTGTAAGGAGGAAGCCTAGACAATGCCTGGATGTCACTCACTCTTCATGCTGACGTCAACACCACCAAGAAGGCTACCTTGAGGGAAAGATTTTTCACTGAGGCTGACGAGATGGGCTCAAACGGGGCCTCCGTCAAGGCTGTGAGAACTAGGTTTAAATCCCACGGCATAACCCTATCTCTCACTATGGGCCTGGACCTACCCGCCGCCTTAATGAACCTACTAACCCAATAATTACCGGCGATGTCGCAGCTAAAAAGGGCCCCCAGCGCTGAAACCTGTAATTTAAGGGTACTGGTAGAAAGACCTAAGTCTAAACCTTTTTGCAGGAACTCTAGGATCTGAGCTATTGGAGTTGCTTCTCCAGCTACAATTCCTGAACTCTGTAAGAATTTCTTCCAGGTTCTGTCATAGATTCTGGTCGTAATTTCTTTTCTGCTTTTAAGGAAGGTATTTATCAAGTTTGGAGAAAAACCTTTATCCTTTAGCAGTGACCATTCAAAAGCCACGCTGTCAGATGAAGGCCAGCCACCTGAGAATGGTAGACTGGGCCTTGGGAAAGCAGATTTGAAACGTCCGGCAGGATCCAAGGATCAGATACAGACATGGCCCTGAGGCATGAGAACCATGCTTTCCTGGGCCAAAAGGGAGCGATCACTATTACTCTCGCTCTGTCTTCCCCTGGTGGTGAGGAAAATCAGGAAAGTAAAGACAAGGGAGGGAAGGCGTAGGCTAGACCGAAGTCCCATTTTATCAGGAAAGCATCTACTGCCAGAGGGTTTTCTCTGGGATTTAGTGAACAGAACTGTCTCACTTTCCTGTTGTTTTTGGTGGCGAAGAGATCAATGTTCGGCTGACCCCACCTTCGTACAATCAGGTTGAAAATGGTAGTTTTTAAAGACCATTCTCCTTGTTTTAGAAGATTGCGGCTTAAGAAGTCCGCTGTAGTATTTTCTTTCTCTTTTATATGCAGAGCTGTTAATGATAGAAACTGTTGTTTCGCCAGCTGGAACAAACACCCTGTTACTTCCATCAGAGGTCTGGAACGCGTCCCGCTCTGTTGGTTGATATAAGCCACTGTGACCTGGTTGTTGGAGAGTATTCGCACGTGATGACCCTGTAGATACACAAGGAGCCTCTTAGCCGCCTGCTCTACTGCTGTTAATTCTTTCAGGTTAGAAGACATCTCTACCTGATGATGCTCCCATAAGCCCTGGACTATAACTTCCCCCATATGAGCCCCCCAACTAGTAGGGCTTGCATCCGTGGTGACTATCGGGTTATCTCATACTCCCAGGGCACCCCTCTGGCTAAGTTTTTCTCTTCCAGCCACCACTCCAGAGATTTTACAGTGATCCGGGATAAAGTCAGTTGGCTTTCCAGGCAACCCCCAAGAATTTTATCATGTAACAAAACATCGCCCTGTAACGTTCTTGTGTGAAACTGTGCCCACTGAACAGTGGGGATGCAGGACGAGAGGGAACCCAAGAAAGACATGGCTTTCCTGAGGGACATGGTGGGGTTGTTAGAGGCGTTTAGGACTTGATAACGCAGACGCATCAACTTTTCGGGTGGTAGATTACAGTCCTGAGTCTATGAATCTAAAATTAGACCTAAAAACTGCTCAACTCTCATGGGCTGCAATCGAGATTTTTTTTGACATTTATCAGCCACCCTAACCGTTCCAGGGCAGACATTGCTTTTTGCAACTGCTCCAGACAATGGTCCACTGTTTTGCCTATGATAAGGAAGTCGTCAAGGTAGGGGACTACAAGGATATTAGATTTGCACAGGTGGGCCATGACTTCCGCCATGACCTTAGTGAATACCCGAGGTGCAACCGCAAGGCCAAAGGGAAGGGCGCTATATTGAAAATGATGAACTGACCCTCCTAAATGGACTGCCACTCTAAGGAAATGTTGATAGGCTACATGAATAGGTATATGGTAATGGGCGTCTTTTAAATCTAACACCACCATGAAGCAGTTTTCAAACAATAGCTTTATTGCTGAATTGATTGTTTCCATTTTGAACGGATGTATTATGAGAAATTTACTGAGGGCCTTTATATTGATTATTGTCCTGAAGGAACCATCTGGCTTGCGGACCAAAAACAGAGGGGAGTAGAAACATCTACCCCTCTCTGCCTCCGGTACCTCCACCAGTACCTTTTTGATGTATAGCTCATGTACTTCCAACTCCAGAGCAGCCTTCTCTGACGAGGAAGATCTGAGGGGAGTAATCTTAAAATTAAACTCGAAACACAGTCCTGCAGCTATTAGATTCAGAATCCAGATACTGTTCAAGATCAGGGACAAGGCCAGGTAGAAGGCTGCCAGCCTACCTCCTTCCATTACTGCTAGTCATTGGGAGGGTTTCTTACTCTGTCGAGATGGACCTCCAAACATAAACCCTCTTACTTTCCTCCTTCTTTCATCCCATTTAACTCACTCCCTGGATGACCTCCTATGGCCAAATCTTTTCCTAATGAAAGGCCTCCTGTAGGAAGGAGTCGACAGACTAGGAAACTTCTTCTTGTCATCCCCTGCTTTTTCTAAAAGTTCATCCAGGACTGGGCCAAACAGGTACTCGCCTTCACATGGGATGGAGCAGAGATGGGTATCTTCCGTTATCTATAGAACTACCGCCCCTCCTTTTAGTGCCCCACCGTCTGTTGCATACACGGCTGACACAATTTTTTAGGGTAAGCGTCTGGCAGAGGGCAAGTACAGAGGGCACATTCCCTGTGCTCCGTTTTCCCAGAACATTTCTTCCCCTGGCAGACAGAAAAAAATGAGGAGGAACACTGCATCACTGAGTGTATTTTCATGATGATCTCTTACCCAATCTGCAGCAGTAGTAGGTACCGTATCACTGGGGTGGCAAACTGGTGCTGCCGAATCCTTCATACTCGCATAACTTTTGGGGCCGGACTGGCTACTCGTCTGGCTCTGGGCATTCAGCAGGGGTTTTACACGAGGTCTGATGGAAGTATGCTCCAGCTGGTGCTCCTGCCCGTCCTCCTGCTGCTCCATGGGAGCTTCCGACATATCCATTCTGCCAATGGATCAGAAGCACCCCTGTAGCATCTTCGGACCTTTTTATGGCCCTTCCCCCGGATATCCGGGTCAGCAGGCCTGTAGCCAGGGGTCCACCCACCCTTCAGGGCCCACAACGCCTCCTTCCCCACACACCCTACCCAGCCACAGCCGCTACTTCCCGTGTCAGCGACACACCGGTATATGTAAAAAAAGCTGTCCAGCACCCAGCTTCCGGCTCAGCGCCTCAAGCCCCGCCCTCCCGCCGCATCACCTCCGGGACTCCCAGCAAGGCCACAGGGACACAAGAGAGGGAGCCTCAAGCACCGCCCTCCCGCCGCGTCACCTCCGGGACTCCCAGCAAGGCTGCAGAGATGCGCGAGAGGACACCACCGCCAAACCCGGTCTGCCCGCCATTGCACCATGCCACGCTGCTCGACGCCAGGACCAGAACTCCGCAGGACGATTGGAGCACCGGAGAGAAAGAGGAATGCGGACCCTGGGGGGGGGATACTTACCTACCGGCGCTGGCTTTCCTGAGACGGGGATCCTCCGGGTACCGCTCCACTTGCTCTGCACATGTCTCGACCACGCACCACAATTGTGGATTACCAGGGCAATGGGGTACTCAGAGCCGAGCCCGTAGAAGTCTATGGGGTTGTCACAGGTAGCGGTGGCTCGGTCTGTGGCCCTGGCGGTCAGGCGTATGTTGGGGGGTATATTTACAGGGGATAGATATATTTACAGTTCGTGACGCCACCTGTAGTCTCTGGTAATTTGTACCAGCGCTGCTGTAGATCTCTGAGGGGATGGTGAGGCAGCTAGATGTCGGGTCCCCTACAGGTGGGACTCTTCCCTCAGGTCGATAGTAATGGGCAGGTTGTGCAGGAATGCAATCAAATAACACAGTCTCACACATCAGCGTCTTTCCATACCTTTTTACTTGCAAGATGGTTATGCAGGTCCCAGGGAGGCTGATCCAATGGAGGATGTGTTTCAAGATAGCAGCTGGACAAGTTAGGGGCCTCCTTTACTTTCACAAAGATGAGTTCAACCAGCATGAAGCATAGTTCCCTCTTTAAACTCCAGCTTCTCTAAGCTGTACTGCCCGGTCAGTTTTGTGGTCGGAGCCTTCCTGTGATGAAACTAGGTTCTTCTCTGCTTGGCCTAGCTCAAAGTTCCTATTCCACCTGACCCCAGTTACGTACTGACACTCCAGGGGCTGCTTGCCGTTACCTAAGGTCCGGTAAGCCTCTGGGTTTTCTACCACCATGCGTGAAGCTATCGTGGTGCTTCGGTCTCCAGTGACCGGTGACAACGTGCAGGACTTCTCCAATCCTATAGCACTCAGAATTCCTACCACTGTGCCTTTCGCCTTGTCCGCGCTTGTAGCATAAGCATTCCTCACTTCACAGGTTAATAAAGTCAGTCCCTTTCTTAACTTCTTTCTTGAGCTTGTTGCCAGACTCTCAGTAATCTTCTAGGCAGGAGCACGTCTCTGAGCCTTCACTGTCCTTGAGACAGGAGACTGAAGTATATCTGCAACTCACTTCTCTCTTCTTAATAAATGTCTCAGTCTGTCTTCTAGTGGGCCACAGCTCTGACCAGGCTGAGGTGATCTGGCTCACCTGTACTGGACTCCACTTTCTGAACTGCACACAGATTGCACTCAGCTCTGCTGCTGACTGACTCACTGTCCGAGGACAGGAAACTGACTCCAGAACACTCCCTGTGACTAGACTATATGTATACCTGTGGGCGTGTCTAAATGTGTGTTGGAATGAATGTTTATAGAGCATTAAACTGCTATCTCTCCACACATCCTCCAGGGTACTGCGTGTGCCTTCACACCAGGGCTACACATTCCCCCATGGTAAATGACAGCACTCCCGGGCTGTAAAATACAAAGAGACAGAAATTTTGTTTATGCATTAAACATTAACTCTTCCCATCCGGGAGGTAAGGATTTCTTGAACGTTGCAAACAAAACATTAAATGTAGAAAAGTACAAAATATTAAATATACATTTTCATATAATACACAGCAAGATTCTTGTGAAGGACCCGCACCAAACCTTCAACGTGGGTCCTGGGTGGGCTGCAGGACATCTGGATGCAGACCTCACTCAGTGCCACACCACACGGGTTTTATTATTCAGAGGTAGTTGTGGTGGTTTTATGTAAAACCAAGATAATGCACAAGGTGCAACTATTTACAAGATACAGTTCTGGGCTGGTGTGTAGCCCTGGTATTTAAGGTACACAATACCAGGAGGATGAGTGGAGAGGTAACGGTTAAGGGCTCTACATGACATCACATATACTTCGGACACACCCAGCAGGGGTGTAGAGGGGTGTGGTTTTGAGCACAAGAGAGTCTTGTAGTGTCTCCTGAGGTGAAGGGAGAGAGAAGGAGTGCCTGTCTGGAGCACCAAGATTCCTGTCGATTCAGAGAGACAGTACAGTAGTGGAGGCTAGTACAGGTGAGCCAGTTCACCTTAGCCTAGTCAGTGCTGAGATTGAGAGTTTGAGCAAGTCGAAAGGCACAGTGGAAGGAAATCAGAAGTGCTTTAGGATTGAAGTATCCTGCACATTGTCACCGGTCACTGGAGACCGAAGCATCACTATAGCTTCACGCATAGTGGTAGAAAAACCAGAGGCTTACTGGACCTTAGGTAACAGAAAGCAGCCCTTGAAGTGTCAGTACGTAACAGGGGTCAGGTGGAATAGGAACTTTGAGCTAGGCCAAGCATAGAAGAACCTAGTTTCATCACAGGAAGGCTCCGACCACAAAACTGACCGGGCAGTACAGCTTTGAAATAGCTGAAGTTTCAGGAGTGAACTACGCTTTATGCTGGTTGGACTCATCATCATTGGAAAGTAAAGGAGGCCCCTGCCTTGCTCAGCCGTTGCCTCAAAACTCATCCTCCATCAACCCCATCAGCCTCCCTGGGACCTGCCTTACCATCTTACAAGTAAAAGGTATGGAAAGACGCTGACGGTGTGAGACTGAGTTATTTAATTGCATGCCTGCACAACCCCACCATAACCATCGACCTGAGGGAAGAGTCCCACCTGTAGGGGACCCGACATCTAGCTGCCTCACCATCCCCTCAGAGATCTACAGCAGCGCTGGTACAAATTACCAGAGACTACAGGTGGCGTCACGAACTGTAAATATATCTATCCCCTGTAAATATTCCCCCAACATACGCCAGACCGCCAGGGCCACAGACCGAGCCACCGCTACCTGTGACAAACCCCATAGACTTCCATGGGCTCGGCTCTGAGTACCCCATTGCCCTGGTAATCCACAATTGTGGTGGCGGGTCGACACACTGGCACAGTCCTCAGCCTCTGAGTCCATAATAAGAAAAAGACACATTATATCAAATCACATCACAATAAAGTGCAAAAACTTTTTATCTGATTACCCAGCCGGGCATTCTACTTTTGGCAATATATCTAAACATTATATACTCATAGAAACTGTACAAACTATCTTCACTTTTATAAAAACTTATGTACATCTTCTTAGTTGCGGTAAACCCTGTCTGGGTCCTACCGTTCTTCACATTCTCTTGACTTCAATGACATCTTCCACCCCGGGGGCTGGAACAATGCGATGGTCCCTAGATCCCATGACTAACAAGTCGTGTGCTGCTATTAGGGTCTGGGTCGCCACAGTTCTCGTGCGAACCTCTAGGGGCGCAACGGGTACTTTCTCCTTGCGAGACACCGATTGCGTTTCAATTTGCGTTACAGTTAGCGATATCGATCGTGTCATAGATTGCGATGGAAACTGGGTCGCAAGTTGCGATGTAGAAGGATGACTAGATAATGGAGAGTATGTAGACGTTCCTTCCATTTGCGAGGAGCCTGCAGGGGGCGATGCTGGGGCACGACCTGGTGCTGTTTGAGCTGGAGACGGGGACGCTGCGGTAGTGGTGACGTTACCTGCGTTGGGGACGGGGTCACGGACGATTGTGACATTAAGGGCATACCATCCCTTCATACCCCAGTGCCGTGTATATGTAACAATGTCTCCATTAACTAGGTCCCTCCCGGGATGGCCTTGCGGTAGGTGGGATTCTACATCACGTCTGCTGACAAAGACCCCTGGGTAGAGGCCCGGTTCTCTTATGAAGCCCCAGCCCTTCCGGAGCTGGAACTCTGTCACACACCCCTGCCGCCGCGGTTCCCTCAGAGTACCTTTCTCCCGACGGACACTCTCCTTGTCCGCGATCAGCTCTGCATGCTGCCGCTGTCGGTTCCCCTGAGCTTCCCGCTCTTCCTCCTGCCGGCGTTGCTGCTTCTCCTCACGACGCTGCCACTCACGTTCCCACTG
Organism: Oophaga sylvatica; assembly: GCA_033576555.1. NCBI lineage: Eukaryota > Metazoa > Chordata > Amphibia > Anura > Dendrobatidae > Oophaga > Oophaga sylvatica. The sequence goes on along the minus strand of JARQOD010000004.1, from coordinate 553,927,323 downwards.
GGCGGTGTAGGCGACGTCATCCAGGCGCGCCATCTCGTCCCAGTCCACGTCTGGTAACGACGGACAGGACCCCTCCGGTGTCCCTGCCGGGGATCGATCATCTGCTGCGGCCTCCTGGCCGGGCGGGCGTTCCGGAACTGGCTGGTACCTCCTCAACCTCCTTCGCCTCCACCGCTTCGCCGGTGGGATCAGGATCGGTACTTTCGGGGGCAGCCTCCGGTTGCTCCTTTGCCTTGGGCAGCAGAAGTTTTGGTAACTCCAGACGTAGGGGGTCATCGAAGGGAGAGATCACCGCGTCCCACAGCCGCCGCTGCTCCAGGGTACGCCGTCGTCTCTCGATCTCCTCAAATCCAGGTTGTGGCAAAATCATTTTTTTTAGTCGTGCATTTTCTTCTTTGACTTCCAGCAATGCTTGCTGCAGGTGCAGGACCACGGATGGTTCCGGTGCTGGTGGCAGCTTGGCTGGGGCACGGGGCCTGCCTTCCTCCGCTTCCCTGCTCGGCTGCACACGTCCTGCTTCCATGATGTTCCAGAGCGTTCTCACATCTTCTCCCTCCAGAGACGTCCGGTCTCTTCCGTGGAGGCGGGGTTTGCGTCTCCTCCTCTTTGCAGGAAAGGTGAAGAGGAGGCGGACCTCCTTTGCTGTAGGGCAGGATCGCATATTGTAATAGCACTTCGAGAGGGCAGGCATCTTCTTCGCGCCACAGGGGGGTACACGCCCACGAAGGTACCCCACCTTCTTCTCCAGCGCCTGAGGGCGCGAATATGGCGACAAAGATGGCGATTTTTGGCGCCAAAAGTGCAAACAGTTCTTTTTCACAAAAACAATTCCATAGGCACACAGGGCTCGCAATTTTGCGAGTTTCGCATCCTGTTCGTGACGCCAAATTGTATCGACCCGCCACCACAATTGTGGATTACCAGGGCAATGGGGTACTCAGAGCCGAGCCCATGGAAGTCTATGGGGTTTGTCACAGGTAGCGGTGGCTCGGTCTGTGGCCCTGGCGGTCTGGCGTAAGTTGGGGGATATTTACAGGGGATAGATATATTTACAGTTCGTGACGCCACTGTAGTCTCTGGTAATTTGTACCAGCGCTGCTGTAGATCTCTGAGGGGATGGTGAGGCAGCTAGATGTCGGGTCCCCTACAGGTGGGACTCTTCCCTCAGGTCGATAGTAATGGGCAGGTTGTGCAGGAATGCAATCAAATAACACAGTCTCACACATCAGCGTCTTTCCATACCTTTTTACTTGCAAGATGGTTATGCAGGTCCCAGGGAGGCTGATCCAATGGAGGATGTGTTTCAAGATAGCAGCTGGACAAGTTAGGGGCCTCCTTTACTTTCACAAAGATGAGTTCAACCAGCATGAAGCATAGTTCCCTCTTTAAACTCCAGCTTCTCTAAGCTGTACTGCCCGGTCAGTTTTGTGTTCGGAGCCTTCCTGTGATGAAACTAGGTTCTTCTCTGCTTGGCCTAGCTCAAAGTTCCTATTCCACCTGACCCCAGTTACGTACTGACACTCCAGGGGCTGCTTGCCGTTACCTAAGGTCCGGTAAGCCTCTGGGTTTTCTACCACCATGCGTGAAGCTATCGTGGTGCTTCGGTCTCCAGTGACCGGTGACAACGTGCAGGACTTCTCCAATCCTATAGCACTCAGAATTCCTACCACTGTGCCTTTCGCCTTGTCCGCGCTTGTAGCATAAGCATTCCTCACTTCACAGGTTAATAAAGTCAGTCCCTTTCTTAACTTCTTTCTTGAGCTTGTTGCCAGACTCTCAGTAATCTTCTAGGCAGGAGCACGTCTCTGAACCTTCACTGTCCTTGAGACAGGAGACTGAAGTATATCTGCAACTCACTTCTCTCTTCTTAATAAATGTCTCAGTCTGTCTTCTAGTGGGCCACAGCTCTGACCAGGCTGAGGTGATCTGGCTCACCTGTACTGGACTCCACTTTCTGAACTGCACACAGATTGCACTCAGCTCTGCTGCTGACTGACTCACTGTCCGAGGACAGGAAACTGACTCCAGAACACTCCCTGTGACTAGACTATATGTATACCTGTGGGCGTGTCTAAATGTGTGTTGGAATGAATGTTTATAGAGCATTAAACTGCTATCTCTCCACACATCCTCCAGGGTACTGCGTGTGCCTTCACACCAGGGCTACACACACACTGCAGTGGAATCCTCTGGGGACCAACCGTGGCGCTTTCAGGGACTCCGCAGCAGCCGAGGTAGGAGAACCCCCCGCTACCTGGGTCGACTGGCCGGCCTGGGACCCTGATCATCTATAGGAACCCTGTCCTCCAGTAACAGGAAACCAACTGATGCGTGGGAGAGGTGCCGCCCTTTTGTATCTGTAGGTTTCCTGTTCCGAAGGGCAGATCCCCTCTCTCGTTAGGTGCTGTCATGGATGTTCGAATAAAAATAGCTTTGGTTAATATGGCAGAATAGAGAAAGCAAGGCCTGAGTAATGACAAATGACTGAGATCTGCCAATTTTTACAAGGTATCATACATAATAAGTGAATGTTGACCAAACCCATTGATTTCAGCAAGTGTGTCTGACTGTCTCATGTATACGGGGGTGCTTTAGCTTTCTTCTGACAACAGACATGAGGAGAAAGAAGGATAGGGCTGATTAAGCATGTTGAAATCAATTATTTTGCTTTCAGGAGAAATGGGCCAAGGCCACAAGACAAGGCAGCAGCTTACTGCCCTTTCCACATTCTAAAACACAAGCATGTGTGGCGCCCCTGAGGGTTCAGTCGCCACAGAGGTATTGCCCCTCATCCAGAGGTGTGACACCCCACTCTCAGGTAAGGAGTGAGCACCACCCAGGACTCTAACACCAGCACCCAATACAGACTATAGCAGCTGGGCACCCTGGACGTACCCTACGGGAGGATGGTCTCATCCCAGGCTGGGTAGTAAAGAGTGCATGGGTGGGTGGAGCTAGTAAGAAGGATGGGAAGTGAAGCTTTAGAAAGTAGGAAGGAGACTCTAGTCAGACAGTTGAGGAAGGGACGTGGAGCTGAGAACAGCTGTCCCCAGACAGAGGAAGCGAGTTACGGAAGGAACAGAAGGGAAGCTTCTGGAAGGAAAGAAGGGGTCCTTGGGGCACGGATAGTGAGTGATCCATCCGTGGGTCTGATCCAAATGTGGAGGGATCAGGTCACAGAAGGGACTCGGCCACTAGCCTAGTTGAGAACTTTATGACTCAGCTAGCAAGCCGACTGCTGTGGCAACTTTAGGGGTCACAGACAACAACCACATTCATCTTTTCCGGAGAGGCAGCTATATAGAATCAAGGAAACGCAGAGAGAGAACGTTATCCGACAGGATTCGCAGCAGCCGATCTGGGACACTGTTTGTGAAGGTGATGGAAAGGTAGAAGGAGAGAGAATCAGCACAGTGAGACGGCCAGTGAAAGGAACACATATTGAGAGGAGTCCTGGAAAGGTGCATCTCAAACTACCTGGGAGTTTGCTGAGCCCCTGACCTGGAGGACACGGTACCAAGCGGGCATCTGTACTGCCGGCACCTGAACTGTGAGTAAAGCTTTGGAAACTGCATCTGACTGTCTTCTCAAGTTATTCCTGCAACACTCATTCAACACTGCTACATCTCCCAGCACCATTACTCTCTTTCTACAACATCCCTCTGCCCTGAGATGACCACTTCACCTGTGGGAAGCTATTCCAACTCTGCTGCATCACACCATCGGTCTCAGAGGATCTGCACTGCAGCGCTGGTCACCTCTGACCAGAAACCACAGGTGGCGTCACGAACACCTTACTACAAACTATCATCCCCTGTAAATATTTCCCCTTTTATTGGACGCCCAGGGCCACGGACCGGGTCACTGCTGCCGTGACACATCCCTTTAATACACCGGCCAGATACAGAGTATCCCACTGCCCTGGCGGGCGATCCATATGCTTACCTCAGCTGCATCCACAGCACACACTGACATGGTGCCCATCTCAAACTCACAGTTCCTGTCAGTTTATGCTGCAGATATGCTTTGTAGCACGCACATAAGATTTCTTAAAATGCAGCAGATTTTCAGCAAATGAATACACAGTGGTAAATCTGCAGTAATTTTGCACTGTGGGAGCTTAGCCTTAAAAAAACTAACAGGCAGGAAGTTAGTAACTACCTGCCTGTTGTGCCTGACACCGATCTCTGCCGGCACAGAGTGGAGACCGCTTTTGCTGACGTCCTGTCAACAGAACAGCAACTTCTCTTCTGTTCTGCTCTGTTGACTGAGCGTGACTAACGACGTTATGCTGATTGACAGTCGGCTCCCTGCTGCCTAACTGCGGAGAGCCAGTAGTCATTCACCTAGAAGGAAACATGCGACAGCGCTACAATCAGGAAACACATGTGAATTATGACCGATAGAACTCATTACCTGGTGCAATATTGCTGCAGGAGGCCAATCTGGAGGCGACTGGATACTGTGAACAGCTCCTTCACATTATCCATGCTGATATCAACTTCACCAGTATATATAAAGCACAAGACAATCTCCATGACTGATGCGGGGATGTCCAGGAGAGACACCTCTCCGCTCTTCGACTCCTTCATCGGACAGGTGAACAGCACTTGAAAGTAGGGGCTGAGTGACGAAAGGACAACTCTGGAGAGAGATGGCAGTATATGGAGGAGAAAGGAAAAAGGAATCAGAAGTCTGTAACCAACAGGACTTGCTAAAAATGTAAATTGTTTTACAGTGTGACGATATTTCACAAATCTCAACACATGCTATATGTATATTGCCCATACAAATGTCCGACATTCACAGTCAGAACACGGTTCAATGTCCAGAACGTCTGCAGGTCTCCTGGTCTGTATCAACCCGGCATAACCGAGGCTGCAGAGTTCGGGGCACACTCCGACTGTGGGAGGTGGGAGGTGCAACACCCGCCAAAAAAAGGCTCTACACACACCATATTATGGCACCAGTCATTCAGTGCCCATAGAAGTTGATGTGTAGCCCAGCTACGCAGGCACACATAATATCCAGGAGAGTGCACAGGAAGGTAACAGCAACGCTTGATATTCATTCACTGTCACTCACACTTTTAGACACACCCATCAGGGGTACAAGAGGAAGTGACACTTAGCAATCAGAGGTCAGACAGTTTCCTGTCTTCGGACAGTGCAGTCAGTGAGTCAGATCTTGAGGAAGTAGTGTTCAGTCGTACTTCAGTCTGTTAGCTTCTGTCTAAGGACAGAGCAGCCATTCAGTCTCGGTCCAGTCTGGACTTTGGAGGAAACTGAGAGCTGTGCAGCGAGCTCTGGAGGAAGCTGACATTTTCCACAACTGCCACAAGTGCTTATGTTAAGAGCGGGAAGCAGGGCGAAGGGCGCAGTGGAGAAGTTAGAGAAGTGCTACAGGTATTGGATTACTTGCACTGAATAGCCGGACACCGGGTCCGAAGCAATGCTAGTACTTCACGTCTAGTGATAGAAAACCGGAGGCATCTGGACTACAGGTCGCAGAGAGCAGCCCTAAGTGTCAATACGTAACCGGAGTCAGGTGGAACAGGGACTTTGAGCGGGGCCCTGCAAAAGTAAGGACTTAGTTTCATCACTCAGAAGGCTCCACCACAATGTTGGCCGGGCTTAGCAGCTATTGAGAAAGCTGGAGATTGCAGAGTTAACTTCGCTTCACGCAAGTTTGGACTCACATACATTGGAAGTAAAGGAGGCCTCTAACCTGCTCAGCGGTTACCCGAATGTGCATTCTCCACCCCGACCAGCTCCCCGGGATCTGCTTGAACCATCTACCAGTAAAGGTATGAAAAGAAGCTGCATTGTGTGTGACTGAATTCTTAAATACATCCTGCATCACCACCATAGCCTTCCAGGGACCAGTCTCACCTGTGGGAGACTTACCACCCAGCTGCCCCATAACATCCCCTGTGAAGATCCTTATAGCAGCGCTGGTTCAATTAACCAGATACCACAGGTGGCGTCACGAACTACCTATCCTTATAATCCCCTGTAAATATCCCCCATTGTATGAGCGCCCAGGGCCACGGACCGAGTCCTGCTGCCAGTGACAAATCCCATAGACTTTCATGGGCTCGGTGCCGAGTACCCCATTGCCCTGGTACTAAGTGCGACTCATTGACATGAATCATGCCATGTTCCATCACATTCTTTATTAAGAGAGAAAATAAAAATCTAATCCTCCCAAATATTTGTCAGAAAACATAAAAAAAAAAAAAAAAATTTGAGTGTGACCTCCAATGTTGAGACTGCAATGTTCTATATGGAACGCTTCACGAATTTGCGTGTCATCCTTGCGCAGTAGTGTTGTGTGTGGAGGAGAGTGGGTTAGTGAGATAGTTAAATTAAAGGGGTTGTGTTTTATTAGAAAAAAAAGATTTGCTTTAGGCCACGTTCACGCGTTCTGTATTTTACATCAGTATTTGGAAGCGAAAATTAGGAGTGGGTTATAAATACAGAAGTGGTGACGTGTTTCTATTATACTTTTCCTCTGATTGTTCCGCTCCCGATTGGCTTAGGCCTCTTTCACACTTCAGTCGGTTGATGTCAGTTAAAATCCGCCAAAGTGTGAAAATTGCGGATCCGCCAGAAAATATGAAAAACGGATGCAAACGGATCCGTTTTTTGACGGATCCGCCATGAACTTTTCAACTCGAAAAATGCAGGTACGCATGTCCGGACCGAGGAGAGAGAGAGAGACCCCGGGACAGTGTTTTTGTATGGTTTTCTATGGAAGCGACGGATCCGCTGGCGGATTCCGTCAAAGACGGATGGCAGCTGATCCGCCACCATAGGCGGCCATTATACAAAATGGCGGACAGAAAAAACGTTGCATTGGATGTTTTTCAAAAATGACAGACGCCAAATTTTTGGCGGATCCATCAAAAAACGGACCTAACGGACGACCATCCGTCAAAATCCGCCACTAATGCAAGTCAATGGGAAAAGAGCGGATCCGCCCAAAAATTTTTTTCACACTTTGGCGGATTTTGACTGACGTCGCACGACTGAAGTGTGAAAGAGGCCTTACAAATACCCCTTAAATCAATACTTACCTGTGGCAAAGGAACCTTTTGCCTGCTGTCTCAATGGTGGCGTCACACAGGATCTCTGACAGATAAAACTCTCGTAATCCTAAATATATAAAAAAAAAAAAAAAGTAAAACAAAAACACCTAAAACAGTGATAATATATTGTATCAAAAGGCAAAAAAGAAGCGCGTAGGACCCAAATACTGCAAAACATTTCTTATCATCCCCTACCCTAACTGCCGAGTTATTAGAGCTTCTCTCGGTCACACAGGAGCGCCATCTTACCTGCAATGATGCTTTTTTGCAGTGTGTCATGGTTGTCCGTGTGCTCCTCCTCAACGTGCTGCATGTACCTCGGTGGTTGACTGGTGGTCTGTAGATCGTAACGTCTCCAAAAATGAAAATGTCAAGCTAATTTCCAAAAGAACGTCTGACCATACCTTTAACACAAAAAAGATGAAAAAAAAACATGTTATTCCCTATAATGAGATGTTCATACACTTTTATTTCTTGATTTTCCATTTAAAAGATCCAAGACCAAAAACTGCATTAAAAAAACATTTTATGGAGAGTTTTTGAGTTTGAGGCATTTTTTTTCTGCTACTATTAATTCGGAAGTCAAATGTGGAGCTTTATTTCAAGCTGAGATGCCTCAAAAAGTGACATTGCTTTTCTTTTTAATCACATGGGAAAAAAAATAAAATAAAGCGCACTGTAAGCATTTTCTCCCATTAAAATGCGTATTTGAAGAGAGTTTTCATGTGGATTTTGAAGCAGAATCAGCTCCAAAGTCCACGTTGAAAACTCAGTGTGAACATGCTTTGAGAGTTATCACCCATCTGTAGCGTGGCGCGGGTTGGTAGGCGTGGGTGAGGTGCTCATCTTCCCCGCCCCGGTATGCTGCATGAATATGGGGTCCTGACTGGTTTGTGTGAGGTTAGGTTGCTGCCGTGGACACCTTAATTTTCAGCTCTGCCATGATTTGTGCGGCTCCGGAACCCTTTAAATCCGAGATGAGGACACCCGACCAGTTTGTAAAAAAAAAGTCCTTTTTACTGACAAAACGGATAGACAGATTGCAGGAAATCAGCTTGCGGTTTCCTTCCTCACAATCCAGAGACGCGTTCTAGGTGGTCCTGGATGGTGGCACATTACTTGTGGAGAACGTTGGAGATGAACAGCAGGACAAAATAGGTAGCGCCATGGTACAGTGCCACACGGGTCAATGTGTGTCACTGTGACCACTGCACCCTAACTACAGCGTAAGGATCAATAGCAGCACAGACCTAATGTGGGGGCAATAGTTCCTCAAGCAACAAGCCAAGAAGCTTTCAAATGTACTGTAGACAAAAAATAGGAAGCAAAAAAACAAAAGAAAGGAAAACTAAGAATCATGTTCCGCTTTCCCAATAAATAATATATAAGCTTTGTAAGGCTGTAATAGTCCAATCTTTGCAAGTAGCCAAAAAGGTAAAAAAAAA
>JARQOD010000004.1:553758181-553918688 GCA_033576555.1 Oophaga sylvatica | reverse complement strand
CATGGAGCACCAAAGTCTACCCAGAGACTCCCGTGGACTTGGTCCCTAAAACTCGGGGAGGTTTCATGTGAAGTGGGGGTAGTGAAGAACCTGGTGCACCCCGTTGTGTTGTGTAATGACTTTCCCGGTCAAAGGATCTCTGGGGGAAGGGGGGATTCTGATGGACAGTGTGATGAAGCCCCTACTGAGGGTAGCAGTCCCGAGGGGCGGAACACAATGTTAGTGGGCCGTTTATCTTGTGTGTAGTGATGTGATATTGATAATGATGATGATGCTAATCATAATAGTGATGATACTGATGATGACCGTGATAAAAGATGAAATTTCTTTGCAGGTGATGTTGGGAGACGAGGATGGTGGTTCTGGGGAAACCCGAGTGTCCTGACCTGCCTGTGTCCTGTGACAATTTTGGGAGAGAGCCGGTGCGAGACCCCACTCTTAAAACGACACAGGAAAATGTAATTGTTCTGAATGAGGTTCCCCCAAGAGCCTGGCTCTGAGGAGAGGTTTCCTCATGCTGCCATGAACAAAAACCCTGTTTTTTAGGGACACTGAAGTCCAGGGAGGGTGTGAGTCAGCTCCTGGTACCTGAGCTATAATGGAGGTATAGTGCTGGGGTTGTCACTTAGTCACATACTTGAGGGACCAGTGGTGAAGTTAATTTTGAGGATAACATGTTAACTAAGGTTCCAGATCAAGATGTGAATGGGAATGAGTTGTATAACCCTGCAGTGAGCAAGATGGGAATGAAAAAAAATTGTTATACCCCTGAAAGTGAGCAGGATGAGAATGAGAAAAAAATTGTATAACCCTGACAGTGAGCCGGATGTGAATGAAAATGAAGTGTCTAACCCTGAAAGTGAGCCAGATGTGGCTGGGGAAAAAAGGGGTCAGACAGGGATAGTGGGAGTGATAATGAATCATCTGTTGACAATAAAGCAACCAGTGCAAATGGGGAAAGGGGATGGTAGCGAAGAGGTTGAGAGTACTGAGAAGAAGGCTGATGCTGACCTTACAGCCAGACAGAAGATGCCATCTGAGGATGTTTTTTCAGTTGAAACAAAGAGAGCGACTACTTCCAGCCCAAGAAAGGGGAGAGACGAGGGCTTCCCTGGGGATTGGAAATAGAACGTGCTAAAACAATGGGGGTAGAGATGACGCTTCTGTTAGTCACGGCTGAGTGTGAGGCCCGGTGGCGGACGAAAAGACAGAGAGTCAAAACTCAGAGCTACCAGTAAGCTTGACTGGACGATGGGGCTCGTGGCCGCAAGACGGTAGGAGTCAGTTCGGGAAAGAAAGGTCGGGTGAGGTGGACACCGACACTAGGACAAGGCCAACGTTCTGACCGCTGGGGGCGGGAGAGGCCTAACAAAGAGGTGATATTGCATAGTGCCCAAAAAACAACTGAGACGGGGTGACTGGCAGAGGCGACCCAGGGGGATCTCTGGTCGGGTGGCAGGGGTTCGACCCCACAAATTTGAACAGAGGGGGCATGGGTTGGCCTCAGGATATGCATGGAGGATGTGATGGATGGACGGTATGTATCGCAGAGGTGGGTGGCCCTGTGATGGAAGCCTGGATATATTTTGGTTCAGCAGATCTACTGCTGAGACTTGTGCTATACATTGGGAGGCTTCCAGGTGACTTGGAGAGCTGGGCGGGTCCAGTCACCTACAAACCCACCCAAGGGGTATGTGTCTAAATACCTAGGATAAAGCTGTATGCAGAGGGGACGGATGGGTAATGCAGCGCTGGCTGGCATTCATTTAATGGATCAGTATGTATGTTTTGACTGTCCATGTTCCTTCTCCTCAGTTGACTGGTCACATGACTGTGACATCACACAGTGTGTGTGTGTGTGTGTAAGGGTATAGAAACCCTGCTTAATGGAAGATAAAGATGAAGATGATGTGGGCCATGACTTGAGCTGTGTTCACTGTCTCTTGAGGTTTGTTGACCAGTCCTCCGGTCTGGATGACCAGCCCTCCGGTCTGGAGAAGAGGGGGGGGATATGTGAGACAGTGAGGATATGTGGTGAATGGGGTGTACATTTCACCTAGGTTCTTTGCTAACTATAAGGGAAATGGGTGGCTTTGTAGACCTGGTGGTAGAGAAAGGTCACTACACCTTGCATTCATTGCACACTTGCAGCTCAAACCTGAAGCCAATCAGCTGTTAATTAGGAAGCCAGAAATAGGTGTCTGCGGACACAGTCAGAGAGCTAGTTTAGCCTGGACACAGGGAGGTGTCCTGGCACAAGAAACAGTCTCCAAGAGTGTTAGAGCTGTCTTTAGCCTGGACACAGTGAGGTGTCCCGGCGCATGAAGCAGTCTCTGTGAGAATCCATGCGGATAAGCTACTGAATAGGAGGAGAGCTGTCTCAGTCTGGGTTAGATGTACCCCGGACACAGGAGTGTCTCTGTGAACCTCCATGCTGATGATTACTGAAGAGGAGGAGAGCTGTCTCAGTCTGGGTTAGATGTACCCCGGACACAGGAGTGTCTCTGTGAACCTCCAGGATAATGACTACTGAATAGGAGTGGATCTCTCTCAAATCTGGACGTCGGGTGGACCTTCAGACATAAGGAGGAGTATCTGGGAAACTCCATACTGGTAACATATATCATATGTGTTGTTTTGGGCACAGACTGATAGAGTCTGGGTTCCTGATAGAAAGGGACATTACATAAGTGTAATTAGTGGCTAGACAAGCCTAGGTCTTTTGTTTATGCTTTGTTTTTATCTGTTTGCTGTGGACTTTAATAAAACTGGTTGCGGCCAGTTTTTACCATAATTGCTGTCTGAATGAACTGTTTCCGTGCCATTCTGTCTACCCAGACAGCGATCTCAGAGCTAAACCCCCGGAAATACTACAATATATATATATAAGGATGGTGAAGCACAGCAGTCAGTCTAGCTGAGACAGCAGAGAGGTCAGATTAGCTGGGAGGGCTGAGGAGATGAGATCAAATTACCTCAGTCTAGCTGCTTCAGACAGAGCATTAGAAGGAAAGGGAACAGCAGTGATTGAAGGAATCTGAAAGACTGCAGTTTGGAGCTTAGTTCAATTTGTGGAGGCCAGTACAAGTGGAGGAAGATAGCCACTTCAGCCTGGTCAGAACTGAGCCAACTGAGTGTAGTTTCAGTGAGCAAGCGTGCCGACGCTTTGAGAGCGGTGAAGAGAAAGAAGAATCAGCTATCTACTGCTAGTGTGCTTATGTTAACCCCTGCACCCCCAAGGGTGGTTTGCACGTTAATGACCGGGCCAATTTTTACAATTCTGACCACTGTCTCTTTATGAGGTTATAACTCTGGAACGCTTCAATGGATCTTCGCGATTCTGAGATTGTTTTCTCGTGACATATTGTACTTCACGTTAGTGGTAAAATTTCTTCGATATACCTTGCGTTTATTTTTGAAAAAAATGCAAATATGGCGAAAATTTTGAAAATTTTGCAATTTTCAAACTTTGAATTTTTATTCCCTTAAAACAGAGAAATATGTCACACAAAATAGTTAAGAAATAACATTTGCCACATGTCTATTTTACATCAGCACAATTTTGGAACCAAATTTTTTTTTTCTTAGGAAATTATAAGGGTTAAAAGTTGACCAGTGATTTCTCATTTTTACAACAAAATTTACAAAGCCATTTTTTTTTAGGGACCACCTCATATTTGAAGTCACTTTGAGGGGTCTATATAGCAGAAAATACCCAAAAGTGACACCATTCTAAAAACTGCACCCCTCAAGGTACTCAAAACCACATTCAAGAAGTTTATTAACCCTTCAGGTGCTTCACAGGAGCTGAAGCAACGTGGAAGGAAAAAATGAATATTTAACTTTTTAGCCACAAAAATGATCTATTACAAACTTTTTTTTTATTTTCACAAGGGTAAAAGAAGCAAATGGACAGAAAAAGTTGTTGTGCAATTTCTCCTGAGTACGCCAATAGCCAATATGTGGAGGAAAACCACTGTTTGGGCACACGGCAGAGCTCGTAAGGGAAGGAGCGCCGTTTGACTTTTTCAAACTAAAATTGGCTGGAATTGAGATTGGACGCCATGTCGTGTTTGGAGTGCCCCTGATGTCCCTAAACAGTGGAAACCCCCCACAAGTGACACCATTTTGGAAACTAGACCCCTAAGGAACTTATCTAGATCTGTTGTGAGCACTTTGAACCCCAAGTGTTTCACAAAAGTTTATAATGCCTGGGTCTGAAAAATAAAAAAATCAATTTTCCACAAAAATGATTTTTTAGTCCCAAATTTTTGATTTTTCCCAAGGAAATTGGACCCCAAAAGTTGTTGTCCAATTTGTCCTGAGTGCGCTGATACCCATATGTGGGGGGAGAAACTGTTTGGGCGCACTACAGGGCTTGGAAAGGAAGTAGTAACGTTTTGGAATGCAGACGTTGATGGGGGTCATGTTCCGTTTGCAGTGCCCCAGATGAGCCTAAACAGTGGAAACCCCCACAAGTGACCCCATTTTGGAAACTAGACCCCCTAAGGAGCTTATCTAGATCTATGGTGAGCACTTTGAACCCCCAAGTGCTTCACACAAGTTTATAATGCCCGAGCATGAAAATAAAAAATCCTATTTTTTTCCCACAAAAATTATCTTTTAGTCACTAATTTTTTATTTTCCCAAGGGTAACAGGAAAAATTGGACCACAAAAGTTGATGTCCAATTTGTCCTGAGTACGCTGATACCCCATATGTGGGGGGGAACCACTGTTTGGGCGCACAGCAGAGCTCGGAATGGAAGGAGCACCATTTGACTTTTTCCAAACAAAATTGGCTGGAATTGAGATTGGACGCCATGTTGCATTTGGAGAGCCTCTGATGTGCCTAAACAGTGGAAACCGCCCACAAGTGACCCCATTTGGGAAACTAGACCCACTAAGGAACTTATCTAGATCTTTGGTGAGCAATTTGAACCCCAAAGTGCTTCACACAACTTTATAACGTAGAGCCGTAAAATTAAAAAATCATATTTTTTCCACAAATATGATCTTTTCACCCCAATTTTTATTTTACCAAGGGTAACAAGACTCCAAAAGTTATTGTGCAATTTGTCCTGAGTACGCTGATACCCCATATGTGGGGGTAAACCACTGTTTAGGTGCATGGCAGAGTTTGGAAGGGAAGGAGCGCCGTTCGACTTTTTCAACACAGAATTGGCTGGATGCCATGTTGTGTTTGGAGAGCTCCTGATCTGCCTAAACAGTGGAAACCCCCAACAAATGACACCATTTTGGAAACTAGACCCCTCAAGGAACTTATCTAGATGTGTGGTGAGCACTTTGAACCCGAAGTGCTTCACAGAAGTTTATAACGTACAGCCGTAAAAATAAAAAATCCTTTTTTTTTTTACAAAAATGATTTTTTTGCCCCCAATATTTTATTGTCACAAGGGTAACAGGAGAAATTGGACCCCAAAAGTTGTTGTCCAATTTGTCCTGAGTACGCTGATACCCAATATGTGGGAGAAAACTACTGTATGGGCACACGTCGGGGCTCGGAAGGGAAGTAGTGACGTTTTGGATTGCAGACTTTGATGGAATGGTCTGGGGGCGTCATGTCGCTTTTGGAGAGCCCCTGATGCACCTAAACAGTGGAAACCCCCCACAAGTGACCCCATTTTGGAAAATAGACCCCACAAGGAACTTATCTAGATATGTGGTGAGAACTTTGAACCCCGAAGTGCTTCACAGAAGTTTATAATGTACAGCCGTAAAAATAATTTTTTTTTTTTTTTTTACTAAAATGATTTTTTCGCCCCAATATTTTATTTTCACAAGGGTAACAGGAGAAATTGGACCCCAAAAGTTGTTGTCCAATTTGTCATGAGTACGCTGATACCCAATATGTGGGAGAAAACTACTGTATGGGTACACGTTGGGGCTCGGAAGGGAAGTAGTGACGTTTTGGATTGCAGACTTTGATGGAATGGTCTTGGGGGCGTCATGTCGCATTTGGAGAGCCCCTGATGCGCCCAAACAGTGGAAACCCCCACAAGTGACCCCATTTTGGAAAATAGACCCCACAAGGAACTTATCTAGATGTGTGGTGAACGCTATGAAGCCCCAAGTGCTCCACAGAAGTTTATAACGTACAGTCGTAAAAACAAAAAAATCATTTTTTTTTTAAAAATTATATTTTTACCCCCAGTTTTTTATTTTCCCAAGGGTAACAGAAGAAATAGGACAAATTGCACAATAACTCTTGGGGTCCAGAGTACGCTGATACCCCATATGCGGGGGTAAACTACTGTTTGGGCACATGGCAGAGCTCAGAAGTGAAGGAGCACCGTTTGACTTTTTCAATGCAGAATTGGCTGGAATTGAGATCAGACGCCATGTCACATTTGGAGAGCCCCTGATGTGCCTAAACAGCGGAAACCCCCCAATTCTAACTCCAACCCTAACCCCAACACACCCCTAACCCTAGTCCCAACCCTAACCACAAACCTAACCCTAACACACCCATAACCCTAATCCCAACCCTAACCCTAATCCTAACTTTAGCGTCAACCCTAACCCTAACTTTAGCCGCAACCCAAACCCTAATGGGAAAATGGAAATAAATACTTTTTTTAATTTTATTATTTTTCCCTAACTAAGGGGGTGATAAAGGGGGGTTTGATTTACTATTTATAGCGGGTTTTATGATTGGCAGCTGTCACGCTAAAAGACGATTTTTATTGCAAAAAATAGTTTTTGCATCACCACATTTTGAGAGCTATAATTTTTGCATATTTTGGCCCACAGAGTCATGTGAGGTCTTATTTTTTGCGGGACGAGGTGACGTTTTTATTGGTACCATTTTTGAGCATGTGACATTTTTTGATCGCTTTTTATTTCGATTTTTGGGAGATTAGAATGAACAAAAATCAGCAATTCATGAATTTCTTTTGGGGGAGGCGTTTATACCGTTCCGCGTGTGGTAAAATTGATGAAGCAGTTTTATTCTTGGCGTCAGTACGATTACGGCGATACCTCATTTATATCATTTTTTATGTTTTGGCGCTTTTATACAATAAAAACAATTGTATATAAAAAAATTATTATTTTTGCATCGCTTTATTCTGCGAGCTATAACTTTTTTATTTTTTCGCTGATGATGCTGTATGGCGGCTCGTTTTTTGCGGGACAAGATGACGTATTCAGCGGTACCATGTTTATTTATATCCGTCTTTTTGATCGCATGTTATTCCACTTTTTGTTTGGCGGTATGATGATAAAGCATTGATTTTTTGCTTTGTTTTTTTTTTTTTTTTTTAAGAGGTTCACTAAAGGGGTTAATTAGTGGGACAGTTTTATAGGGGGGGTTGTTACGGACGCGGCGATACCAAATATGTGTACTTTTATTGTTTTGTTTTTTTTATTTACAGGAAAAAATAAATTTATTGGGGAATATTTTTTTTTTTTTATGATTTTTTTTAAACAATTTTTATTTTTATTTTTTTAACTTTTTTACTTTGTCCCAGGGTGGGACATCACTGTATTTTAGCAGATCGCTGGTGTGACAGTGTGCACAGCACTCTGTCACACCAGCGATCGCTCTGGCATCGCTGCAGGCTTCTCAGTGCCTGCTCTCAGCAGGCACTGAGGAAGCCGCCTCCCTGCAGGACCTGGATGGTGCCCCGGCGACATCTTGGATCCGGGGTCCTGCAGGGAGGAAGGACCCTCGGAACAGCGCGACACATCACGCTGCTCTGAGGGTCTCAGGGGAGCGCGCAGGGAGCCCCCTCCATGCGCGATCCTCCCCTGTGCCCCCAGTACACCGCGATCATGTTTGATCGCGGTGTGCTAGGGGTTAATGTGCCGGGAGCGGTCCGTGACCTCTCCTGACACATAGTGCCGGGTGTCAGCTGTGAAAATCAGCTGACACCCGGCCGCGATCGGCTGCGCTCCCCCCGGGAGCGCGTCCGATCGCATGAGACGTACTATCCCGTCCCTGGTCATACGGGCCCAGGTACCATGGACGGGATAGTACGTCTGATGGCAGTAAGGGGTTAAGGGTCGGAGTAGGACGAAAGGCGAGTGGAAGATAATAAGAGAGTAACGGAGGTTGAAACAGCATTGATAGCTTACCTCTACTCTGCACAACCGGACAACGGGTCCCAGCTTGCTAGCATCTACACGACTAGTAGGAGATACCGGAGACCCTGTGGGATTTCAAGTCGCAGGGGCCTACCAGTGCTGATACGTAACCGGGGTCAGGAAGACGGAGTCTAGCAGGGCCCTGCATATAGAGACACTGTTCTATCCACGAGAAGGCCTCACCACAAAGTCAGCCGGGCGTAAAATTGAAGACAGAGTTAGACTTCGTTTCATACAGGTCAGAAACTCACACATACAGGAGTACGGAGGCCCTACACCTACTCAGTGGGAATACTGGATGTGCATCCTCCACCCTGCCAGCTTCCCGGGACGTGCTTGCAACTATACCATCAGTAAAGGTACAGAAAGAGACTTTCGTGTGTGTGTCTGCCTTATTGCTCCTGCGGCTGAATTCCCCTTCTCCGTCCTGCACCCCAACACCACCATCTACCCTGAGGGACCCAGTCTTGCCTGTGGAAGACTTAACACCTTGCTGCCCAGTAACAACCCTCAGCGGATCTACCTGCAGCGCTGGTCACCCTGACCAGGTACCACAGGTGGCGTCACGAACAAACTGTAAATACTTTAATCCCCTGTAAATATCCCACATTTTAAGGTGAGCCCCAGGGCCATGGACCGAGCTGTGCTACCCGTACATCCCCATTGAAGTGAATGGGCTCGGTGCCGAGTACCCCACGGTTCTGCTACGGGCGACTCATCTGCAATTTGGCGTGTCGCGCTCTCATACAGAACAGACGGCCCTGGCGTTTTTTTTGCACCTTCGGTGGCTTGAATATTTAGTGTTTTCAGGGAGCTTGATCAGTGACTACGGGGCGTCGAGTTCCACAAAAATCTTACCTTACTTAACCGTTCCTAAAAATGTCAAATTTGCATATAAGTTAGGTTGGCGCTGTGTAATAGGCGGCAGTACAAGATGAAAATATGAGCAAAAAAAAATGATACTTAGCCTTGCACATTTCTTATTATCCCTCCCATAAATAATTGTGGAGATCACTCAGTAATGAGTACTGTATGTGTGTGCTGACTAGAGCTCCCCTCTCCTGGCTACATTGGTGAAAAACTCACTAAAATGTGAACAGCAGGCGTTGGTGGTATAGTGGTGAGCATAGCTGCCTTCCAAGCAGTTGACCCGGGTTCGATTCCCGGCCAACGCAGACCACAATTTTATTTTCCTAAACTCTTATGATAAATGTTTATTTCTCACATTTTCTCAGTATTTTGGTTTTTTATACTAGTTTTTTTCAATTCATTTAAAAATGTAACAGCGTTGTCAGCTTCCTCCTCACACTAACCCTGATCTGCAGCATTATAGCGCAGGAGCAGCAGGAGGACTGACTTCCGTCCGGGGAGAATATAGAGGATTTGTAATCAGGACTCAGTCATTTGCTCGGAGGTTTCCTGCTGTGCTCATCATCATCTCTTTGGGTGGAGACCTTTAATTTGGCAGCAAGGTGACCGGGATAGCTGCAGGTTGTGGCCAAATACCTGAGAATCCATGTAAGTAACTTCTGCAAAACTCCATGTGTTACTATAGGGAAGCTTCATGTGAGAGGCAAATGCTTACATGGCAATTCCTACACCTAAATGTGTGCAGATATATATATATATATACATATATATATATATATATACACACACACATGCTTACATGGCAATTCCTACATCTAAATGTGTGCAGATATATATATATATATATATATATATATATATATATATACACACACACACATAGTTACATGGCAATTCCTACACCTAAATGTAGTATGTGTGTTGTTGTGTTGTGTGTGTATATTATATATATATATATATATATATATATATATATATATATATATTATATATATGTGTATATATATATATATATCTCTGCAGTTACATGGGGCTGCTTGCGCCTCGGTGTTCCCTCAGAGATGTGCAGCTTCTATATCGCGGGGCAATGGGTGATTGGGGTCGTGTTCCAGATCTTAGGTTTCTGTAAATTGCAAAAATTGGATTTGTTTTGCGACTTCCATGTCACGTCCCCCTATCCACGACCCTATTATTACCCTATTATTAGCGATGTGCTGTAATGAGGTGTTATCTGAGCATGCTCGGGTGCTGAGTGTCTCCGGCGTGCTCGAATACTATGTCCTAGTCCCCGCGGCTGCGTGTCTCTAGGATGTTAGACAGCCGTAACACATGCAGGGATCACCTGTTTGTTAGACAGTCCCCACATGTGCTGCACCTGTTGAACCGAACAGCCACAGGGACACAAGCACTCCGCACCCGAGCACGGTCCGATAACGCCGTACCCCAGCACGTTCGCTCATCACTAACGGCAATCTTTGGCCGCGTGACCAGTGTCATGGCCCAAGATGCCTTCATGGGTGGCGCCATTTTGTTTTTTTCTCCTCACAGATGCCACACGTTCCCATTACAACCTGTGCTGCTGTTCACATGTTCGTGTTTTTCACGTTTCCTATGTCCGTCCAAAACACGAGACGTCCATCTTTTTTTTTTTTCCCCATCCACACGGACCACAAGGGCCAATACAAGTCTGTGGGTCCGTGAAAAACGCGTACAGCACACGGCTGGCGTCCATGTTCAGCAGTGCAAACTGTAGGAGAAGCTTTGACATTTATTTCTTCATCTATCAGAGAAAAAAGCTCGGGACACATTAATGTTAAAAACGGGACCAAACGCGGATGACGGCCACTTTTTTTTTTTTTTTTATGTACGTGTTTTAAACACAGATGTGTGACTGAGGATATGTACCGCACCGCCGCGGCAGACTCCTGTAGCCGCACCGTAAGCCTCGGTTCACATGTTGTGTACCTAGCACAAATTATACACGTGAAAAGTGGATGAGTTTTAACTCTCAGGCCTCATCCAGACGTCGCATGCGAGAAAAACGCACTGATGAGTGTGATCGGTTGGAGGGGAAAAAAAACAGATTTTCCAATTTGTCCTATGTGTCAGTCTGTGAAAATTTGGGAATCAAGAAAAAACCACTACTGAAAAAAAAATTGCACACTACAGCAGGAATACACTACTTCCCCTGACGAAGCTGTACACTGGTTCCGGCGATACGCGGGGGCCGCTTCCTTGGTCCCCTCTCTGGGCCTGGCCTCCTGTATTGCGGCCATTCATGCCGGTTAGGTAAACATATAGAGTAGTGTGTGCTGGCCTCGGTGGCTACGTGTCTATTTCTGGGTCTCCCTTTTATCTAGGCCCTGTTATCTACATATTTCTATTGGCCTGGGTCTATTATTCCCTGACCGATATTTGTTTGCATATTTTTGCACAGTTGGGGTCTATTTTTGACCCTTAAGTTGGGATCCGTACCTTATTAGTTCATTAGCTAAGTTTAATATAGGTTTTTTTTCCTTATACAGGGTCATGCACATGTATTATTGATTCCTGCCTGTACATTCTTGGGGGCTACCCAAGTGGACTTAAAACATAATTAAAAACATGTGGTATCTTTATTGACTGTCTTCACGCACTAATAAAGTTTTTTAATATTTTTGCATTTCTGGTATTTTTTTGCAGTAGTGCTTTTTTTTTTCTTGATTCTCAGCTTCAGTTATTACTACTGTTTGCACCTCTCGATATTTGTGAGTATTGTGGTGCACCTGGCTTCTTTTTCTTTTCTTGTTAATGGAAACTGCCGGAGGAAACACTCTTTCTTTCGGGGTCACATTGGCGAGTGTAATGCGAGAAACTCACACGAGTCTCTCGCATCAACACCCGGCACTGCCGCCGACACTCAGGACCGGAGTGTAAGACTACATAGAAATACATAAAACCGCACATGCCTACTGGCTCATGCATCTGTTGTGAGTTGCACCTTTCCACTCACTGATTGTTTGAGTGCATGGACAATGCAGTCTTTCACATGCAGGTGGAGGGCAGGGATGGCTTTTCTGGAAAAGAAGTGCTGACTGGGTAGTTCATAGCGTGGGACAGCGAAGGCCATGAGCTCTCGGAACGCTGCGCTTTCAACCAAACGGAAGGGCATCATCTCTAATGAGATCAGTTTGGCAATGTAGGCATTCAAAGCCAGTGTACACGGATGAGAGGATGAGTACTTTCTTGTTCTGCTCAGTGTCTGCTACGGTGAGCTGGACTTGAGAGCTGCATATGGGTGAACTAGCGGTGGACATGACGGACTGAGAGGGGGTTGGTGATGGCCTAGATTCAGCCTTTCGTTGCAAAAACATTGTGATTCCCTGACTGCTTTGGCCTTGCGACGACACCTCAACATTTCTTGCTGGTGGTGTGCTAACCGGTGGGCTTATGTTGTGACCACGCACCACAATTGTGGGTTACCAGGGCAATGGGGTACCCAGAGCCGAGCCCATGGAAGTCTATGGGGTTGTCACAGGTAGCGGTGGCTCGGTCTGTGGCCCTGGCGGTCAGGCGTATGTTGGGGGGTATATTTACAGGGGATAGGTATATATACAGTTCGTGACGCCACCTGTAGTTCTCTGATCACTAAGACCAGTGCTGCTGTAGATCTCTGAGGGGATGGTGAGGCAGCTAGATGTCGGGTCCCCTACAGGTGGGACTCTTCCCTCAGGTCGATAGTTATGGTGGGGTTGTGCAGGGATGCAATTAAATAACTCAGTCTCACACATAGAAGCTTCTTTCCATACCTTTTACTTCAAGTTGTTCAGATGATAAGGCAGGTCCCAGGGAGGCTGGTCGGGTGGAGGATGTGCTTTGAGATAACAGCTGAACAGGTTGGGGGCCTCCTTTACTTTCAAAGATGATGAGTCCAACCAGCATAAAGCCTAGTTCACTCCAATTTCTCCAGCTTCTCCAAGCTGTACTGCCCGGTCAGTTTTGTGGTCGGAGCCTTCCAGTGATGGAACTAGGTTCTTGCTTTTGCTGATCAGGCTCAAAGTTCCTATTCCACCTGACCCCTGTTACGTACTGACACTCCAAGGGCTGCTTGCTGCGACCTAAGGTCCAGTAAGACTCTGGTTTTTCTATCACTATGCCTAAAGCTATAGTGACACTTCGGTCCCCAGTGACCGGTGACAATGTGCAGGATAATCCAATCCTTAAGGCACTTCTGAATTCCTTCCACTGCGCCCTTCGCCCTGTCCGCGCTTGTAGCATAAGCACTCCACACTTCCTAAGGTAATGCAAGCTGATTCCTTCTTTCTTCTTCCCAGAGCTCGCTAACAGGTGCTCAGTATTCTTCTAGTTCAGGAGCACGTCACTGAACTCCACTGTCCTTGGGACAGGAGACTGAAGGTCCTGCTGCTAACTCCTCTCTCTTCCTGCACAGACTGCACACTGACTGACCTGTCCGAAGACAGGAAACAGACTCACTAATCTCTCTGACTGGCTACATCTCACTAGCTTTTATACCCTATGGGTGTGTCTAAGTGTGTGTTGGAGTGAATGTTTATTGAGCATTAAACTGTTACCTCTCCGCACATCCTCCAGGGTACTGCGTGTGCCTTCACACCAGGGCTACACACTTACAGTGGGGGAAGCGATGTAGCATTGCTGGCTACCTTCAGTCGGAGCAGGTGCACATGTGCTACCTGAGGTTTTGTAGTCCGTCCACGCTTGCAAGTGCATGGTGATTAAATGTCTATGCATGCAAGTGGTATTCAAATTTCGGAGATTTTTCCCTCGGCTAAAGGTCCTTCCGCACTTCTTACAGATAACCTTTGCCTCATCAATAGGATTTTGGTCAAAAAAAGTACTTCACTGCACTCTTCCTACTATGGAATAAATTTTCAGGGCTTGCACGATGTGTTAATTTGACCATCTGGCCAAGATGTCCTGCAACTCTTTTTGTTTGTTTTTTTTAACACGTTTTTGTACAGCAACGGGCCTGGCAGATAACTGCTGCTGCAATGTCGATGCCTGCTGCGTATCCTTCTCTTCTGAGCTATTGCCAGAGGCACCCTCTTCCTCCCGTGGATGCCAATCCGGGTCAACAATTGGGTCATCCATCACCTCCTCTTCAATTTCATCTGCACCTTCCTCTGTGTCACCGTGTAAGGTGGTATAGTATGCAGGAAGGGGCACCTGAGTTTCATCAAGGTCACATTCTGGCTCAGTAGACTGCGAGGGCAATGTAGTGCTCTGGGTGAATGTACCAGCAGAATCATATAGCAGTGGCTGTGCATCAGTGCACTTCATGTCAGATTCATCTTGGACTGGGGAATTCAGGATTTGACTTGATAACCCAGGCATGGTATGTGAAAAGAGCTCCATGGAGTAATCTGAAGTGGATTGGTCTTGCCGCATCCTTCACTTTTCTATGGGGTGTTGACATGGACACAAGCGAGGGACATACGGTTGTTGTTCCTGGACCAGGAGCTCGTCACTGACCAACTGCGATGTTGCTTGGACATTTTTTGAAATCTTCACGAATGGAGGGGGCGTCGCAGGAAGCCTGAGGCCCGTTTCGGCAGAATGTTAAGCCCAAAACCTTTATATCTCGATAGCTGCATGCAACGTCTTTCAAAAGCGGTTTACCTACTCCCAGAAAAGGGAGCCTTCCAGGCTTTCTGGAACCAGATGATGTTGCAGGCTCAATACCTCCTGGCTTAGGTGCTATTGTGCTTTTGGCACTACCAGCAGATGCACCACCATAATTACCAGCTGGCCTCCCACGTCCGCGACCTCTTCCACCATACTTCCTCATGTTTGTGAAAATGTACCCAAAATACCAGCAGATATATGGTACTATATCAGAAGCGTACAGCTGTGTACGGTAAAGGGGAAAATTGTAAATCTCCGTATATATTTCAGGAGTCACACACAGACGCTCTCAGGCTCATTATGGATTAGACCAGAATATAAAAAGCAGAAAAATGGTACTGTATCAGAAGCGTACAGCTGTATACAGTCTAGGGGTAATTGTAAATCTCTGTATATATTTCCAGAGTCACACACAGATAGTCAGCATGTAGTTGTCTGTGATACCAGCCGGTACACGGTAGTGTGTGAGGAGCGTACAGCTCTATACGGTGTGGGAAAAAATGAACGCTCGGTAACTGTGCAGAAAAAAAGAATAAAAGTATTAGTGCTGTGTAAAAAGCAGTCTGCACAGCAGTGTACACACAGCAATACAGCTAGCATTTTGCCTAATAACCAGCGCTGCTGCACACAAGAAAATCCTCCCCTGTCACTGCACACTAACTGTACAGCACAATTGCTATCAGCACAAGCACAGAAGAACTTCTCTTTCCAGCCCTAACTCTCTCCTTACTGATAAACGGCGTCAGCAACCTCTCCCTACGCTAAGATCGGCAGAAGTAAAATGGGGGTTGGCGGTCAGGGCTTTTATAGGTACTGTGACGCCAATCACTGCAATGCCCTTCTCTAAGATGGTGGTGGCCGCTGCCCATGTCATCTCGTTGCCCGCAGTGTACGTCCTTGCTCATTGGCTCAGATAAGGTGCCTGCAAGCATTATGAGAAAACCGACTTTGGCGCTCGGGTCGACGACCGCATGGCTGACCCACGCTACGGTCGAGTTTCGCTCGGCGAAACCCAACTTTAGCGAAAGTCGGTTACTTTTGAATCTGACCAACCTGTTTCGCTCAACTCTAGTTTTGACTAATTCATTTGATTGGACTATTATATCCTTACAAATCTTATTTGGTATTTTATTGGGAAAACGGAACGTGAAACCCATAACAGCACCCTTATATTCCCTCCCATTACTAAGCTTTCACCCTTTGGCTGGTGGGTCGTTGTGTATAGTTTTCCACTTAAGTGGGGTTGAGGATAATTGATATAGTCGATTGAAGTTTATATAAATGTATATATGTGTGTGTACACTAACTCGGAGGTCCTCTCATGCTCTGTAAAACACTAATGCGGAGAGAGGATCCGCCCTTTTTTATATTAACAGTTCCCGTCCCCGCTCTCATTGGTGCTGTTGTGAGTTTCGTAAAAACACATTACCAGTAAGTAATATACGGTTTTTGTTTTGTTTTTAAAGGTATGGTTAGGTTAGATGTTCTTCTTGGAAATTAGCTTGATGTTATTTATTTATTATTTTTTTTTTTGAGCCGCTAAAACTACAGACCAACCACCGAGGTACATGCAGCACGTTGAGGAGGAGCTCAAGGGCCACCATGGTGCACTGCAAAAAAGCATCATTGCAGGTAAGATTGTGCTCCTGTGTAACAAAGAGGAACAGTAATAACTTTGCAGTTAAGGGTATGCCACACTAAACGAGATCGCTAAAACGTCACTATTTAGCGATCTCGTTAGCGACGTCGTTGTGTGTGGCATGTAGCAGCGATGTGGCCCCTGCTGTGATGTCGCTGATTGTTCACTAGCATTCTGGACCGTTTTTTGATCGTTGGCGTCCCGCTGGTGAGCCTGAATCGCTGTGTTTGGCACCTTTTGCGAACGACGAGCGACCTCGTTTGTGACGCATATGACAGCGGCGCAGGCGGGACTAGGGTTTTTTAGCGTCACGGAGTGGATCGTAATATCTGTAAGTTCTCTTTTGCGTCACAGAGAGGATCGCAGAAGTTGCAAAGCAGGCTATCAGGACGCAGAGAGCAGGAGCGATGCTGGAAATTCCTATGAATCAGAAGCGCTCAGTACATGCAATGACAGATCCTAACGACCGCCAAAGTCGTTAAAGAGATCGCTGACCGCTGATGAGTCGTTTATGAGATCTCCTGTTTGGCAGCTACTAGCGACCTAAAAAAGATCACACCAACGATCTCGTTAGCTTGCGTCATTATCGTGATCGCTAACGAGATCGCTAAGTGTGGCAGTACCTTTAGGGTAGGGGATAAGAAATGTTTTGCTGTATTTGTGCCCTACATGCTTCTTTTTTGCCTTTTGATACAATGTTATCACTGTTTTAGGTGTTTTTGTTTTACACTTTTCTTTTTTTTTTCAATTTAGGATTACGGGAGTTTTATCTGTCAGAGATCCTGTGTGACGCCACTATTGAGACGGCAGGTAAAAGGTTCCTTTGTCACAGGTAAGTATTGATTTAAGGGGTATTTGTAAGCCAAAACCAGGAATGGTACAATCAGAGGAAAAGTATAATAGAAACACGTCACCACTTCTGTATTTATCACCCACTCCTGGTTTTGGCTTACAAATACAGAGATAAAATACTGAACGCGTGAATGTGGCTTAAAGCAAATCTGTGAATGTCGGACGTGTGTATGGGCAATATACATATAGGAGTGTCGGGATTTATGATTTATCGTCACACTGGAAAATAATGTACATTTTCTCTTTGCCATGACGACACCCACTGAGAGAGGGGGCCCACCCATAGGAACAGGAAACCTACAGTATAAAAGGGGCGGTCTCCCTCGCCGCCTCAGTTGATTTCCTGTTCCTACGGGAACCTGTGGAGAAAGAGTACCTGGGCCTGTGCGGTGTCCGTGAGAACGGCAGGGGCTAGGGCGCCAGAACCAGCATCGGGGGAGCCCTACCGGTCAGTTCCCTCCCTCCCCCCGCCTCGTCTGGCGGTGGATACGTTACGATCTGGGGATGGCCGTCCAGGCTAACGGGGAACGCGGTGCAAGGCAGGCACCGAGGGAGAGTGCGAGCAGCGGCCGCCCGGATTATCCATTGCAATGCTTCCGGGTGGCGCACTGGCCAATTCGGTGTTCCTGAACCGGAAGTGCTCAGAGCAGTTCCGGGGAGGCGTTCTCAAGAGTGGTAAATATAAAATCCGGCTGCTCCTGGCCTACCGGCATGCTAAACATATCTTCCCCAGGAGAGTCTGAGATGCACCCACCAGCGGTGGAAGTGCAGGCGCACAGCATTCCTAAGAGCAGCAGTGAGCGTTCCAGAGGGCGGCTCCACTGACAAGAGTCTGCGGGGTAAAAAGGCTGATCCATCCAGGTCGCGTGATGCGCCTCCAGAACCGGTACCATATTGCAAGCTTCACTGGGTGAGTGTAAATTGACTCTGCTGATTCCCCTACTTTCTGTGTACCTCCCTTTCAGGCTAAGAGAACTAAAAAAATCCAAGCATAGTGTGCCTTGTGCGCGCAGCCCCTTCCTGATACCTATCATAAAAGGCTGTGCCTGAGTTGTATCAGCTAGACTTTACAAGGGGAGCTGCGGTTGCATCCGCTGATGTACTTATGATAAGGGAAGAGCTCCGGGCCTTAGACCAGTCTAGCAGACCTAAGAAACATAGTTTGAAGAGGAAAAATGTTACCCCTGTCTCCAGTTCTGATTCTGGTAGTGACCAGGTCAGGTCCTCTGGATGCTCTGATTCATCATTATCATCTGATGAGGAAGTGCGTTCTTGTTTCCCCATCGAGAGTATAGACAACTTAGTGAAGTCAGGCAGGAATACCATGGGGTTCTCGGACGCAAAAGAAGCCAGAGCTACGCAGGACATTGTTTGTGGGTCTTGCGCAAAAGAAGAGGCGAGCCTTCCCGGTTACTACAGCAGTGAAGGAATTGGTAAAGAAGGAATGGGACTAATAGGGTCAGCGAGGGTTCCTCCCTTCATCTTCTAAGAGAAGGTATCCCTTTAGCGATGACGAGTTAACAACTTGGTCCAAGGTCTCCAAAGTGGATGTGGCGTCGATGTTTAAACACTCTGTCCTGCCTGTGGAGGATGCGTGGGTTCTATCTGACCTGCTAGACCGCAAAGCGGAGACATTGCTTAAGATGTCTTTTTAGTCTTGTAACAGAGCCTTTAGACCAGCTATATCCAGCACATGCACAGTGAGGTCAATACTGGTTTGGGTGGACCAGCTGAAAGAGCTAATCAAGGAAGGAGTATCTAAGGAGAGGTTATTAGCCTCAATTCCATTGATCAGGGGAGCCACAGTGTATCTAGCTGATGCATCGGCAGACTCCCTATACCTGGCGGTTAGGTCAGCTGGTCTGGTTAATTCTGCTTGTCGGGCTCTGTGGCTGAAGAGCTGGAAAGGTGATGCAAAGTTATGTGCAATCCCATGCCAGTGTGAGTTCTTGTTCGGCGAGGTACTTGATGAGATCTTCACCAAGGCGGGAAAGAAAAAGGGGTTCCCTCACCAGTCTGTTCCATCCTACAGGAGGGCATTCAGAAGGCTTTCGTTTAGTAGGAGAAATCCTTATGAAAACTGGGATTGCTGGAAGACAAAGGAGACCAAACAGAAAGGTGCCCTTTTTAGTGGAGCCTCTTCCAAAAACGAGTAACGGATTGCATTAATCCTGACCCTCCGGTAGGTGGCAGATTAAAGTTTTTTGTTTTTTTTTGCCATAAATGGAAGGAGATCACATCTAGTCCCTGGATCCTGAGCTTAGTAACATCTGAGTTGAAGCTGGAATTTCATCGAATTCCCCCAGATTCCTTCATAATGACCTCTCTTAAATCACTCCCACAACAAGAAACTCTTGAATTAGAAGTTCAGTATCTGTTATCTAAGCATGTCCTGACAGAGGTCCCAGAGGATCAGGAGGGAAGGGGATTTTATTCCCCTTTGTTCCTGATCTCCAAGCCGGAAGGTTCATTTAGGACCATCATAAATTTGAAGAGGTTAAATACTCTCCTTTGTAATCGCACTTTCAAAATGGAGTCCATTAGATCTGCTATTAAACTTTGGTTTCCCAAATGTTTTATGGCTGTTTTGGATCTGAAGGATGTGTATTATCCTCTCCCCATACATGCCGAATACCAACAGTATCTCAAGGTGGCAGTCAGCCTGGGAGGTTGAATCTGGCATTTCCAGTTCACAGCAATACCGTTTGGTCTTTCTATGGCTCCTCTGGGGTTCACAACAGTGATGTTGGAGGTGATTGCTTATGTGCGTCTGTGGGACACTGATTGTTCCATATTTGGATGATTTCTTGGTAGTAGGGAAATCTGCCTCCCAATGTAGATGTCACCTCGCTGACACGATTTCATCCTTACTGGAGTTGGGCTGGATAATCAACTTCGACAAATCCTGACTGGTCCCGGTGACCCTTCAGTCTTTCCTGCGTCTACACCTAGATTCAGTAGGTCAAAGGTGTCTCCTCCCAGAGTCCAAAATATTGGTTATAATAACAAGGGTTAGAACAGCGATTTGATAAGCCTCGGATGTCCTTAAGAGATGCGATGTCCTTCCTCCTCCTGGGGTCCCTTACCTCCTGCATTCCAGCGATCCAATGGGCCCAGTATCATACCATGTGCCTGCAGCAGGAGATCCTCTGCGCATAGGAATGCCTGCAGGGTCACCTCGGAGGGAAGAGTGACTTTGTCCAGGGAAGTGATAGACTCCATGTCCTGGTGGTTGGATAAGGACCATCTGTCTAGGGGGATTCCATGGGTAGTAAAACCATCTAGGATAATTCCTACTGATGCTAGTCCTGATGGATGGGGGGCGCATATGGGGGACAACCTGGCCCAAGGGCAGTGAGCCATACGGGAGGTGGAGGACTCCCTGAATTTGAGGGAATTGAAAGCAGTCAGTCATGCGTTGCATTACTTTCTCCCACAGCTCTGGGGTTTCATGTGAGGATTTTGTCAGACAATACCACGTCAGTAGTGTATTTAAATCAGCAAGGTGGAACGCGATCAAGGAACTTAATGTCTACAGCGGTGGAGATTTTTGAGCTGGCCGAAATCTATCTCGTCTCTCTCAGCCCTTCATATCAGAGGGACGGAGAATCTCAGAGCAGATTTCCTCAGTCGTCATGTTACGTCAAGGGGTATGGGTTCTCAGCCAAAGGATATTCAGGGAAATGGAGGACTTATGGGGGCTCCCACAAATAGACTTGTTCGCTACCAGGGACAACAGGCAGGTCCAGAGGTTTGCCCCCCTGAACACTGCAGATCAGCCGCAGATGGTGGACTCTCTTCAATCCCCTTGGCAGTTCAGTCTGTTGTATGTGTTCCCGGCAATGATGTTGCTTCCACTGGCCATCAGGAAGGTCAGAGAGGAGTGAGGATGATCCTCATTGCACCCTTCTGGCCCAAGAGACTTTGGTTTTCATGGCTCAGGTCCATGTCCATATGTGACCCCTGGATCTTCCCATCAGATCCAGACCTGCTCTCAGGTGAAGGGTCTCCACTTGATGGCGTGGAACTTGAGAGACAGTTGTTGAGATTAATGGGGTTCTCTGATGACCTGATTATCACCCTTCTGCAGAGTAGGAAGGAATTCACAACAAAAATATATAGTAGAGTGTGGAGGAAGTTCCTTAATTTTTACACGGGGGGCCTTCTCTAATGAGGTTCCGATTTCAGCTATTCTAGAGTTTCTGCAGAGGTGTTGGGAACTGGGTCTTTCTGTTAACACACTAAAGGTCCAGGTATCACCTTTAGGAGCCCTATACGATTATAATATTGCAGGGGATAGATGGGTCGCACGATTTATGGCAGCATGTGAGCGTAGTAACCCTGCACACATTACTCGATTACCTCCCTGAGACCTGAATCTGGTCCTAGATGCCTTAACAGGTCCTTCATTTAAACCATTAGAGTCTGTTTCCTTAAAGCAGTTTTCAGTGATCTATATTTTATTAGTTGCGTTAACATCTGCTAGAAGGGGTAGTGACATCCAGGCTCCTTCCATTAATTCTCCCTTCCTGTTAGTGTTTTGGGATAGAATAGTGCAGAAGCCAGACCCTTCATACCTTCCTA
This sequence comes from Oophaga sylvatica, assembly GCA_033576555.1. Classification (NCBI taxonomy): domain Eukaryota; kingdom Metazoa; phylum Chordata; class Amphibia; order Anura; family Dendrobatidae; genus Oophaga; species Oophaga sylvatica. Next base: position 553,896,993 of record JARQOD010000004.1, on the reverse strand, counting down.
AGGTAGTGTCCATATTTCATAGGACTTGGGAGATCTTTCTTCCCTCCTTTTTTGATCCTTCTACTACTGAGGAAGAGAAGTTTCACACCGTAGATGTGATTAGAGCTGTCCTGGGTTATATAGACAGAACTCATCCCTGGAGGCAGAGCAGGGCTCTGTTTGTGTCCTTTCAGAGTCTCAGGGAGGGGTGCGGAGTCACAAAAAGCACCTTATCCCGATGGATCAGAGATAAAATCTGTTTGGCCTACTCGGCAAAAGGTAAAAGTCCTCCAGTTTGATAAAGGCACATTCGGCACGGGCCATGGCATCCTCCTGGGCTGAGAGGGCGGACATTCCGATTGATCTCATATTTAAGGCTGCAACATGGTCTTCACCATCTACCTTTTATAAACACTATAGACTTACTTTGTCATCATCCTCTGACTTGGTTTTCGGGCGATCTGTCCTCAATACGATGATCCCTCCCAGGTGATGGATCTCTGAAAGTCTAAGTGGGTGCTGTCGTGGCAAAGAGAAAAATCCGGATTACTTGCCGGTAATATATATATTTTTTTTTATATATATAATAAATAAATATATATATATATATATATATATATATATATATATATATTCCTAACAACATTCTTCTCCTTAGTTATATATGTGTATATATGTTCACTTTGTATGGTGTTGTTGTTATGATAGATTGTATATATCTTGGTATAGGTAGGAATTTTTTGCATATTAAAAAAAGTTATGGTGGCGATTGTCTAAATCTTTGGCAGTTCCTCTCATACTCTGTAATCCAACTGAGGAGGCGAGGGGGACCGCCCTTTTATTCTGTAGGTTTCCTGTTCCTATGGGCGGGTCCCCTCTCTGTGGGTACTGTTGTGGACTCTATAAAAGAGTATTACCGGTAAGTAATCTGGATTTTTTTAGTATGTCCTGTTGGTCACAGATGTATGATTTTTTTTTTTTTTTTTATTCCTTTCTCCACCATATACTCCCATCTCTCTCCAGAGTTGTCCTTTCGTCACTCAGCCCCTACTTTCAAGTGCTCTTCACCTGTCCAATGAAGGAGTCAAAGAGCGGAGAGGTGTCTCTACTGGACATACCTGCATCAGTCATGGAGATCGTATTGCGCTTTATATATACTGGTGAAGTTGATATCAGCATGGATAATGTGGAGGAGCTGTTCACAGTATCCAGTCGCCTCCAGATTGGCCTCCTGCAGGAATTTTGCACCAGGTAATGAGTTCTATCGGTCATAATTCACATGTATTTCCTGAGTGTAGCGCTGTCACGTGTTTGCTTCTAGGTGAATGACAACTGGCTCTCAGCAGTTAGGCAGCAGGGAGCCGGCTATCAATCGGCATGACCTCGTTAGTCACGCCCAGTCAACAGAATGGAAGAAAAGCTGCTGCTTTGTTGACAGGACATCAGCCGAAGTGGTCAGTGATCGCTCTGCGCTGGGCACAACAGGCAGGTAGTTACTAACTACCTGCCTGTTAGCCTTAAAAAACTAAGCTCCCATAGTGCAAAATTACAGCAGATTTTCCAATGTGTATTCACATGCTCAAAATCTGCTGCATTTTAAGAAATCTTATGCACATGCTACAAAGCATATCTGCAGCATAAACTGACTGGAACTGTGAGTTTGAGACAGGGTCCATGTCAGTGTATTCTGTGGATGCAGCTGAGGTAAGCATGCTTGTGTGTTAGAATGTGGAAAGGGCAGTAAGCTGCTGCCATTGACTTGTGGCAGTGGCCTATTTCTCCTGAAAGCAAAATGATTGATTTCAACATGCTTAATCAGCCCTATCCTTTCCCCTCATGTCTGTTGTCGGAAGAAAGTTAAAGCACCCCCATACACATGAGATGGTCAGACACACTTGCTGAAATCAATGGGTTTGGCTAACATTCACTTATTATGTATGATACCTTGTTGTGAAAATTGGCAGATCTCAGTCACTTGTCATTACTCAGGCCTTGCTTTCACTATTCTGCCATATTAACCAAAGTTATTTTTCAGTCACCCATGACGGCACCACGAGAGAGGGGATCCGCCCTTTAAGGACAGGGAACCTTCAAGATAAAAAGGGTGGCTCCTCTCCCCACATCAGTTGGTTTCCTGTCCTTGTTGGGGGATCCTCAAGATGAAATCTTGGAAGACAGAAGAGGATGCCTGGGACAGATGATGTTGGCAGGCAGAGTTCTGCTGCATCCGTCACCAGGTGCCGGTAGTGCCTCGGAGGCCACATTACGTGCCCTCCCTGAGCGGATGTGGGGAGGTGTTATGCCAGGTCACGCAGCCCGAGAACACATCAGTGTCTGGGTGAATTTCTTTGAAGAGGATGCCTGGGCCTGGGGCGGTCACCTTGCAGCGGAGTTGAGCTGCTATGACCGCAGCCTGTGTTTCGGTAGTGCCACGGAGGCCAGGGGCTCCCTGCCCTTCCTGAGTGGTTTAAACAGGAGCACAAAGTGGAATCTCCTGGCCTTAAGCCCTGCCAGCACGCCGAAGGTCTGGGCTTACCCTGCTCACTGGAGTTGAAGCTCATCATAGCCAGGGCCCTCTGCCTTGCAGCTGGCGGTGGCAGTATACGGTGTGGTCAGCAGGTGCAGCGGTAGTACAGTAGCGCGCACTGGAAGTGGATATAACGCGAACCGGAAGTGCAATGCCGGGGTGGGCACTGGGATCGCTCGCGTGCTCCCTGGGTGAAGACATGTTATCATGACGCGCAGATTCAGCACACAGGAAGGGGCAGCACCTTTATGAAAAATCAGCGGATATTTGAAGAGCCACAAACAGGCAGTCAGCTGGTAATCATGGAGGTTTTCTCACCAGAGCACCTACCGCCACAGCAGCAGGAGCAGCAAGAGTTTCCTCAGAAACCGGAAAAGCACCTGTCACGCTCTCAAGGGAGGAAAAGGCAGGATCCCCACAAGCCGCTCTGCAGCAGCAGTGGGGGCCTCTCAGGCAGTGAATGGGCGACGGATCACCACGGCTCTAGGAAGGAGGAGTCCATAGTCTCTGGCGGAGACATTGCGGACATCATTCATCCTCCGGAATCGGTACCCGTATGACTCGTCCAAGTGTTGCGTGATCTTTGAGAAAGTACAGTACGCTAACGTCTATTATTCTTTTTCTCTTCCTGTCTCCCTCACTCTCCTTTGTTTTGTTGTGGTGGTGATCAGTGGGTCCCTAGAAAAAGTAAGGTCAAACTGAAAAATATGGAGTGTCCCCTAAGTAAACGACAACTAGGAGCATCCTGGGATACAAAGTTATGCCAGGACTGTATAGACAGGACCATTGCAGAGGAGTCTCCTACATTCTCGGCAAATCTGAGATCCCTAATCCAATCAGAAGTCCGTAGGTCAGTCGGGGTGCTGCAGGCCCTAGCAGACAGTGACAGTGGGGGGGGAGACAGATCCAGCCCCTCTTTTACATCACAGGAGGAGTACATGGATTTAGAGCGGGGAGACTCTAATCAGACACAATACTCTGATAGCAGCTCTGAGGAAGAAATTCATTTTCCAGTAGAGGCTACAGACAAATTAATAAAGGCAGTTCTGTCCACTATGGGGGTAGTGGATGAGAGGACTAAGAGGTCGGCTCAGGACCTCATGTTTGGCGGCCTACAAAAGAAGAAACGTAGAGCCTACCCTATTAATGAGCAGTTACAGAGCCTCATTAAAAAGAATGGGAGAAAACTGATAAGAAGTTGCAGGACTTGGCTCCCTTAAGAGAAAATATTCATTTGATGAGGAGACTTTCTTCCTGGGATAAGGCACCGAGGCTGGACGTAGCAATCTCTAAGATCTCAAAGTCTTCTCTCCTTTTTGAGGACTTGGGGTCCCTAAAGGAACCATTAGGAAAACCGTTTCCTTAAAACAGCCTGGGAGTCCTCATCGGGGGCTTTAAGGCTGGCCATTGCAGCCACTTGTGTGGTTAGATCCATAAAAGTTTGGCAGGATAATCTTGAGAATCGGATAGAACAGCGAGTCTCAAGAGAAGCTATTTTAGAGGCGGTTCCCACCAATAAAGTGGCAGCTTTTTTTTTTTATTTTTTTATTTTTTAAGCAGACACCTCAGCAGATTCTGCAAGATTAGCAGCCAGATCAGCGGCACTTGCTAATGCAGGATATCAGCGGTTTGGCTGAAATGCTAGCCGGGTGATATGCAGGCCAAAGTCAAGCTCTGCTCCCTGCCTTGTGAAGGAAAATTCTTGTTTGGGCCGGGGCTGGATGAGTTACTGGAGAAGGCAGGTGATAAGAAGAAAGGATGTCCGAAGCTGCCCTTTCCATCCTTTTGGCGATCCTTTCGGAGGGGCACAGATCCAGGGGGCAGCCATACAGAGAGCGAGACAGACCTGAAAAGCAGTCCAGAGGAGGGAAGGGATTCAACTTTGGCAAGTCCTCCAGAGACCCCAAAAAACCCTCCCAGTGACTTCCTTTCCCAGGTAAGAGGGAGGCTCTCACTTCCTCCAGGCCTGGAAGGGATTTCATCCAGTGCCTGGATTCAACAGATTGTGGGATCAGGCCTAAAGTTGAGCTTCTGCAGTCGACCGCCTCAGAGGTACATACAGACCCCGGTACAGCCATCATAAGAGAAACAACGGGTCCTGGAAGAGGTGGCATCGTTATTAGAGAAGCACGTACTGGAAGAAGTGCCTGTGGGGGAAAGGGAGAAGGAGTTTTATTTCCCCCCCCATTCCTGATTTAAAAAAAAAAAGACTTGGCGGACCATTATAAACCCGAGAGGTCTGAACAGCTTTTAGGTAGTCCCTTCGTTCAAAATGGAGTCAGTAAGATCAGCGGTGAAAGTTCTCTTCCCACATTGTTACATGGTGGTCCTGAACCTCAAAGACGCATATTATCACGTCCTCATCCGCGAGCAAGATCGGAGATTCCTCATAGTAGAGGTACAAATAAGATCTCAGGCCATTTCCAGTACAGAGCTCTACCCTTTGCGTTAGCAGTAGTCCCTTGGGTATTCACTAAGCTGATTTAAGAAGTCACTGCTCACCTCCGAGAAAAGGACATTTTAGTAATACCGTACCTGGACGATTTTTTGACTGTAGGAAATTCCTTTCTTCACTGTCAGGAACAGGTCAGGACAGTCATGAATACTTTAGAGACTCTCGGGTGACAGTTGAATCTATAAAAGTCCAGATTGAAGCCAATGACAGTACAGATCTTTTTGGGTCTAGTAATAGGCTCGGTGAAGCAGGAATGTCGACTTCCAGAGGAAAAGGAGGAAAAAAATCAAACGGATAATCTTATCAATAAAGAAGCCAGAGATGACCCTCAGGAGAGTGATGTCACTGTTGGGGTCTCTAACTGCCTGTATACCAGCAGTGAAATGGGCCCAGTTCCACACAAAAGAGCTGCAGTGGTGTGTACTAGAGAACGAGCTAATTCTACTGGGTCACTTAGAGAGAAAGCTCACCCTCCCAGAGACAGTGGTTCGATCACTCAGCTGATGGTTGCAGATCGAGTCAGTTCCCTGGGTATGTAGAGTGTGTAGCCCAGCTGCGCTTGGTGCCACATGTTACCCTGGAGGATGCATGAAAGGTAAACCACAATCACCCGATATTCATTCACACTTCACATTCCCTGGTGCCACCAGAGGAGCCCTTGAAGAGTACGCAGGTATATAAGGGTGTGGAGAGATAGAGCAGTAGCCAGATTAGATTAGTCTGTGTCAGAGTGTGTTGCAAAGCAGACAAGCTAGTTACCTCAGACGAGCTGAGAAGGAAAGACTAGCCGGAGAAAGACTTAACTGAAAGCCTGAGGACTTCAGGAAATACTCATCTTACATCGTGGAGTCCAGTAGTAGTGGGACGGATTGCCACTTAGTCTGGTCAAAGTTGAGTCCACTGAGAGTGCTTCAGTGAGCGTTTAATTAAGTAAGCGTGCCGACGCTTGGAGAGCGGTGAAGATAAAGAAAGCTGACATCTACTGCTGGTTGTGCTTATGTTAAAGGTGTGAGTAGGACGACAGGCAAGTGGAAAAAGGGAAAGAGAGTGACAGAGGTCGACAGCATTGATAGCTTACCTCCACTCTGCACTACCGGACACCGGGTCCGAGCTTGCTAGCTTCTTCAGGACTAGTAAGAGAAACCGGAGACCCTGCTGGATTCCAGATCACAGGGCCCAACAGTGCTGATACGTAACCGGGGTCAGGAGAACAGGAGTCTAGCAGGGCCCTGCATATAGAGACTTAGTTCTGTCCAAAAGAAGGCTCCACCACAAGGTCAGCCGGGCGTAACAAAGAAAACTGAGTTAGACTTAGTTTTATGCAAGTCAGAAACTCACACACATAAAGAAGTACGGAGGCCCTACACCTACTCAGTGGATTACTGGACGTGCATCCTCCACCCTGACAGCTTCCCGGGACGTGCCTGAATCTACCATCAGTAAAGGTACAGAAAGATACTCTCTGTGTGTGTCTGCCTTATTGAACCTGCACCCCTACACCGCCATATACCCTGAGGGATCAGTCTCGCCTGTGGGAGACTTAACACCTTGCTGCCCAGTAACAACCCCTCAGAGGATCTACCCTGCAGCGCTGGTCATCCGGGCCAGGAACCACAGGTGGCGTCACGAACATTTCTACAAACCTATAATCCCCTGTAAATACCCCTTTTTAGTGAGCGCCCAGGGCAATGGACCGAGCTGTGCTACCCGTGACATCCCCCATTGAAGTGAACGGGCTCGGTGCCGAGTACCCCACAGACCCTGGCTACGTGCGACTCATAGAGCATCCAAAATAGTCACAACGGACTCCAGTCCCTGGAGGTGGGGAGGCCCACCTAGACACCCTGTGGCTTCAGAATCCCTGGTCTCAGGAGGAAAGGGGCCTATCGTTAAACGTCTGGGAGCTTCTAGGTGTCGAAGGGGCACTGAAAGGGCTGCTGCTACATCTACAGAGACATGTGAGTGTTTTTTCAGAAAATCAAACCATGGTAGCCTACATAAATTACCAAGGAGGCATTCATTCTCATCCACTAGTGGAAATAGCAGAGAGGATTTTATTACTAGCAGAAGATCACTTTCTCTCATTATCGGCCCTACATATCTGAGGAGCAATTTAAAAGCTGACTTCCTAAGTCGCAATCGATTAAGACAAGGAGTATGGTCCCTAAAGAGGTCCGTGCTCAACCAGATTGGGGACATGTGGGGCCGGCCCCAAATAGACCTCTTTGTTTCAAGGAGCAACATGAGGGTCCAGAAATTTTGTTCCTTAAACCCAGCAGACAGTCCGTATGCAGTAGATACATTCAGGATAGAGTGGACACCAGGGCTCCTCTATGGCTTCCCTCCAATATGCCTCATACCTTTCGGTATTGAGAAAAATCAAAGAAGACCGAGCCAGAGTAATTTTAATAGCTCCATTTTGGCCAAAGAAGCCATGGTTCTACTGGATAAGAACAATGTCTGTGAGGGATCCATAGGTCCTCCTGGAGGACCAAGATCTTCTGACAGGGACTCTTCCTTCATCCTCAGATATTCGGGCTGCATTTAACAGCCTAGAATTTGAGGGCACTTCTAGAGGGGAAGGGTTTCTCGGCAGGGTTAGTCTATACCCTGCTTAGTAGCAGGAAGCCGGTAACCACTAGAATTTATGGGAGAATCTGGAAAAGTTTTATCCTTCTCAGGGCCAGTACGGGAGGGGGAGGTCCTGGTAGTGGCCATACTTGAGTTTCTACAGAAGGGGCTAGAGCTCGGGCTAGCAGTTAATACCCTCAAAGTATAAGTTACAGCTCTGGCAGCCTTATATAATTGTGACCCGGCGAATGATAGATGTGTGGCCAGGTTTATTAGAGCCTGTAGCAGGGCAAACTCTGTTCGATCTCCTGCACCTCCTCCTTGGGTTCTGAATTTAGTTTTATCCACTCTAGCAGAGAGTCCCTTTGAGCCATTAGACTCTATTTCAGAAAGAGTAATTTCATTAAAGACAGCCTTATTAGTTACACTCACTTTAGCCTGTAGGGTAGGTGATTTGCAGGCCTTAACAGCAGACCCTCCGTACACAGGTCATGGATGATAGAATAGTGTTGATGTTAGACCCAGCTTACCTCCCCAAAGTGGTGTCAAGGTTCCATAGAACTTGGGAAATAATCCTACCATCATTTTGTCCTAACCCTAGCAACCAGAAAGAAGAGGCTTCATTGTCTGGATGTTAGGAGGTGTCTCCTCCATTATTTAGAGGCAACAAAGCCCTGTAGGAAGCAGAGAGCCTGGTTTGTCTCTTTTCAGGGGTCAAGGAAGGGCCTTAGGGTGTCCAAACAGACTATAGAAAGATGGGTGAGAAAGGCCATAAAGCTAGCTTATGTTAGTGCAGGCAGAGCTATTTCTGAAGGTCTGAAGGCACATTCCACATGAGCCATGGCGACATCCTGGGCGGAGAGAGCAGATGCCTCCATCCACCAAATTTGTAAGGTGGCCACTTGGTCCTTTCCTTCTACTTTCTTCAGACACTGTAGATTAGATCTGTCTGCTTCCTCTGACCTCGCATTCGGGAGAAGAGTGCTACAGGCTGTAGTCCCTCCCTAAAAAAAACAAACTGCAAGTCTCTGTAATTCTCTCGTGGTGCCATCATGAGAGACTGAAAAAACACGGGTATTGCTTAGGCTGGGTTCACATTGCGTTGCGGGCAATGCGCTGACGGCATCCGTCACATAGCGGCACTAACACTATGTAACGGATGCGTTAACTCCGCCATTGCCCGCAATAGCGCATCCTAACGCATGCCAATCTGCATGCGTTGGCAATGTGCCGTCATTCTGTGACGGACCCTCGGACGCGGTCTGCAGCGTTCGGGGGTCTGTGACTGCTAGCTCAGATGGAGAAGCTGCGCTAGCGTGATCGGTAAACGCGCTCACAAAATGACAGTAGCGTTAATGCAGTCCGTCAACGCTATGCGTTGACGGACTGCATTAACGCTATGTGAACCTAGCCTTACCTGGTAATGTGTTTATTCGTAAACCAAGACGGCACCCTTATTCCCTCCCTACTCAATCACGTCTTTTTGTTCGGTGAGTCTTCGTTGTTTAGACACTCCCTTGGGAGGGGATAAGTTAAATTAAAGCTAAAGTTGGATAAGTTATTTTGTGTGTGTACTAATCTGCGGAGTTCCTCTCATGCTCTGTAAAACAACTGATGCCGGGAGAGGAGCTGCCGTTTTCATCTTGAAGGTTCCCTGTCCTTTAAGTTGGGCCCATTCGGTCTTGTAAACTGTGGTGTCTGTTCACATGGGAAGCATCTTAATAGCGCTGGGCAGCCCGCCTGATCTAATAGAAGGGTGTAACTAACAGGCTGTTTAACTGGATGCTGTGCATTGCCATAGTGTGAACAGCGCTACATACAAGTCTTCATTGTGCATTAATATACCAAGCAGCCGCCCTCTCCATGGATTGGTAGGTTGTGGCCGGTTGTCTCATCGGTATTCTTGCACCTGTGTTGCCGCCATTTTAACTATATGGGTCCACTGCATCCTGATAGTGCATTTGTTTGAAGGCCTGGGCAGGTGAGCATCTCTGCCTTTTTTGCTGTTGTTTTTTTATTTTTTTGGAGGATTTTCAAGTCCTCTTTTTGTGCTATTGCTATCTTGAAGTTTCCCTGTCCTTGAAGGGCAGATCCCTCTCTCGTGGTGCCGTCATGGGTTATGAAAAAACACATTACCAGGTAAGTAATACCCGTGTTATTTTTTTTTCTATGTAGAATTAGTAGATTTTGGAAATTACAAACAAAATTTTACCAACATTTTTAAAGGAATCTGTCAAAAAGAAATCTGGTATGTAATCTGAGATCATCCTGTTGTAGGGACTGAGACCATGGTCTGCAAGCTGTCCTTTTGATAAAATTTGTTTTTTTTTCTGCCGGAGTTCTAGCGGTGCTCAGAATGCTGAACCCTGTGTAACCACACTCACATTTTTGATGGCAACTTTCTGTGTACACTGTACACTGACAGCTGCTAACAGCTGCCAAACTGTGTTAGGGGAGGGGTTACACAGCAATTGACTAGGAGGCACAAGGCAGCTAGTCCTGCAGTGATAATCTCCTGCTGATAAAACACTGATTTTGTTGAAACAACAACACTTAACCTAGTCAGTGACACATCGGTGGAATCGGGTCTCGTCTCTTACCTAATGCTGCTCTCAGATTACATGGCAAAATCCTGCTGAGATTGACTTTTGCATGCAGATTCTAAAATGTTTCTTAATGTGATAAGTTGTTGTATCTTCTCTGGTTTTCATTTTGTAGGTTTCTTAAAAAATATATTGACAATGAAAACTGCCTCTGGATCTACAAACTGGCTCATAGTCACAATGACCAAAGCCTCCTGGATGTAGCTGTGCAATACATCAATGTACACTTAACTGATTTAGCAGAAAAAGAGGACTTCTTCTTTTATTTGGAGCTGTCAGAGTTAACCAGAATTCTCTCCTCCGATCAGTTGATGGTTTCATCAGAGCTCACCATCTATAACCTTGCTTGCCGGTGGTGGGAATTTCACTCTGACAAAGATAGCCCTCTTCCTGAAGAGTTGGTGAAGGTTGTCAGATTTCCACTTATGGACCCATGTGAGTTAACAGAAGTCAAGATTGATATTCCGACTTCAAACCCTGACCAAAGTTCAACAGAACTCTACCTACGCCAAGGAATGTTTGAAGATCGGATACTATGCATGGACCTGTCGCAAAGATTCAAAACCATTCCAGAACAAGAAGATTATCATATAAACGCTTACGACCCAATTACGGAATCGTGGGAGAAACTTCCATTCATCAGTCCTCCTTATCAACCCGGACTCTTAGCTGTGGGCAACATCTTGTACGTAGCTGGAGGTCAAGATGAAGACAATTCTGTTTTGAATCTGTTACATGTGTATGACTCAGTCAAAAATGAGTGGAAGGATTTTCCGTCGATGGCTAAACCCAGATACGGACATGGTTTTTTACATTACAGAGATGCACTATATGCGGTGGGGGATGTGATGGCCAAGAAGCAGTTAATTCAGCAGAATGTTTCAGTCTGGTGGAGAAATGTTGGACGGAGGTCTCCTCCATGCCAATAGCCTTGCGCCGTTTTACATCTGCTCAACTGAAAGGGAGGCTGTTCCTCATAGGTGGGTTGACTGGTTCAGTGAAGAAATCATCACGCCATCAGGGATTTCTGATTTACGACATATCTTCTGACACTTGGAACCAGTTTTCTCTTCCCGTGACCTTTACCGACGCAGGAGCTGTTGTTTTTAATGATAAGCTGTATGTCATTGCGAGTTATAACTCCAGACATAGGAACTATGATCCTGTCCCACCCTACGCTGAGTATCAGGCCGCTTTGTTTAATAAGCAGCCGAATACCATTCCTAGAAGTTTTTGCATGGATTATTTGGGAAGAATTTGTTACTGGAAAATACCTCCCATTCTGGAAAGTGTAGCAGAAGCTGCAGTGGTAGTGTGGAGACATAGGATCTACATTGTAGGAGGAAGTGGAAGGGACGGTGTCGGTCATCAAAAGATCTACTACTGGAACCCTGGGGATCCTGAATGGACCAGATCTAGCAAAGATATTCCGTTCTCATTTGATGGCTACTTAGGAGGAGTTACTATGCAAGTTCCCATGAAACGCTTTCACGATCTTATTCCTGGCAGAAAGTCATCTTATAATTTTCGAATTGAAGAGGATTATGAAGAGCGAGAGAAGCTGGGGTTGCAGCCTAACCATTGAAAATAACCGTAAATGTTTTGTACAAACCTCTTATTTGTTAACCTTGTATGGATAAATAAAGTCTTATGTGCATGTGTACTTATTTCAGTTTCCAGCAGAATCTTTGATCGCTAAGAGATTGTGGGAATGGAATAATTTTACTTGGGATATGCAGTAACCATAATCTTCATCTTTGAAAGATGAAGGATTATAGGTGGAACCTGCCACACCACCCACAGAAGACAACAGTAAAGTGTTGCCAAACTTTAATCATTAGCAGAGTGCCACTGTTCAACAGTCCTACTAGCATAAGCCTGCAGCTGTTACTTTAATAATTCAATGTCTTCACTAAATTAAACACATTAAGGAAATTTTCTTCCTGGGCCAAATGCCTTTTGAAAGAAACAACCTTTTGAACCTCATGCTCCCAACAAAGATGTGTACTTGCAGTCCCTATGTTTCAATGAACAATCTGTATATACATATACTTCCATTTATTGTCCCTTCTAGCAACAACAAAAAACCTCCAGAAATGTCATGTTTCCTAAAGCCAAATGTGGTGATTTGTGCATGTAAGGCCTGTATGGAACAGATTTGGGTGGGCATAATGACACCGTGTCCCAAGAGCTTCCTTCACAATGGTGACCTTGAGCAACAGCTATATTCCATATATTGTGCCTCGCTAGGTTTTTGTCTACGCTTTCCTGACACTGTCTTTTCCACACAATAAGTTAATATAGTTCTAACGCTTACAAGGATTTTTTTTTTTGGCCACCATAATGGAAATCTGAAGAATCCCATGATACTTATTGGGCTGCACAGACGCTCCTGGTGTCCAGCATGCAAATGTCCACATTGCATTTATTTTCCCATGAGTTTGTCAACTATCACTCAAACTGTTCCATCTTAGGTTCTGTAATAAAAAGAATCATGGGCAACTTATGAGAAGTAATGCTTATTACTAATTCTTACCAGTCATAAGTAGCACGTTCTCCCAACAATTGCGCGACCTTCACAAGTGCTACCACCTAGATGCGGTCTCTCTAGGACTGTATGTAGGCCAACTCCTTTGGTGTCTTTGCCACTTTATGAACTTTAATAATCCCCAGAGCAATTGTTTCCATCCTTCTTTGGCACCTGACTACAGTCTTCCTAGATGGGAAGGGACTCTGTCAGCACGAACTGACTTTTCGAACTAAGCGTAGAAGCTCGGTGCCAGACATTTAAGGTCCCCTTCCCACCTTCATGTTTTCTTCGATTCTCTTTTTCCCATGACTCTATAAAGCCAGAGCTGTCAATCAAAATAGAAGGGAATAGAGATGGAGGGCAAACAAGTAGGTGGGATGGTCCATGTTATGTTTGGCCACACCAAGGGTGCACTGAGCGGTGGTACGTCATCTGAACAGTCATTCTGTGCTGACGGACTCTTTTAAAAATTGTTATTCCTATTGAAATAATTAGAGAAAAAATGTCTAAAAATTTAAGCAGACCCCATGAAGTAACCTCAATAGTCACAGTGTACCCTAGAATACCTTCAGTGCCCCATAATAACACTTGCTCTAGTGCCTTCGTTATAGTGTCAACCACAATTATTTGGAGAAGGCATGGTCGTAGTCATACATCCCACTTTTTAAAGATGGGGAGAGGTACATGTATTGCAGCACTTTGTCCTTATTTTTTATTTATAGTCACTTTGTTCCTTCTTGCTCTCACCCACTGCGTTATCCCTTTCATAGCTCAAATGGAGTATGGTACTCACACAGTGCCCCCTCCACATACACTATAATGCCAAAACAGTGCCCCCAGCAAAGTATGATCCCGCGAGGTGCCCCCAACACAATATAATGCCTCCATAATACAGTATGATGCTCCCAGAGTTTCCATATACACCGACATTGCGGGTCACTACAGTGACCCCCCAAAAACAATATGATCCTCCCACAACCCAACACATAGTGTGATGGCCCCCACAGCCTCCTACAAGAACTGACTGATATGATAAATGACTCACCTAGCCCTGTTAACCTGATGTACTGCTTTGCTCTGCTCTGTGCAGGATGTGGACTGAGGCGTTGTGCAGCAGGCGCAATCTAGTGACGTCATTGAACCTACTGCGCTTAGACTGTCACGTGCCCAATGGTGGAACAGGGAGCTAACAGCTCCCTGTTCCATCATTTTATTAATCTGTTGCTGTTGTGGTCACCAAAAATTGTCTGTGGACTGCAGCAATTAGCGGTACACAACTGGTGCCCCCATAACTGTGCCGAACATGGTGTCCCATAATTACACCAGCTATTATGTTCTCATAATCGTGTCCTATAACAACATCTGCTACAGTGCCAATATAGCACCCTGTAGCAGATCTGGCAATGGTGCCCTCCAGGTGTGTACATAGAAATCTAGGGGTTCCATAGCAAAAAAAAAAAAAACAGCCCACTTTCACACCACCACAGAGGCGCAGTTGCAGGAGGGCATACCTCACAAATATTTGAGAGACAGACAGCGAGTGCTGTTCATGTGCTGAGCCCCAGACATGCAGGCTGAATGTGCTGCACCGGACCCCTCTGACTCAAGGTCCCCAGAGTGGCTGCATGGATTACTCCTATTAGCTGGAGCCCTCATAAGTGTCAAACATGATACCCCATAACCACACCTGATGTAAAGCCCTCGTAGCACGAACAATCACAGTACCACATAGCAAAATCTGCTATAGATGTCTCTTAGCCGTGCCAAACAGTGACCTTTAACACCTGCTATAGTGCCCTCATAATAGTCACGGTACCTCATATGCTATAACATAGCAAGGCCCAAAAAAGACATTTGTCCATCCAGTTCAGCCTATATTCCGTCAGAATAAATCCCCAGATCTACGTCCTTTTAAAGAACCTAATAACTGTAAGATACAATATTGTTACGCTCCAGGAAGACATCCAGGCCTCTCTTAAAACCCCTCCACTGAGTTCACCATCACCACCTCCTCAGGCAAGGAATTCCAGATTCTCACTGCTCTAACAGTAAAGAATCCTCTTCAATGTTGGTGGGAAAACCTTCTCTCCTCCAGACGCAGAGAATGCCCCCATGTGACCGTCACCTTCCTTGGTATAATCAGGTCCTCGACAGACATTTGTATTGTCCCCTTATATACTTATACATGGTTATTAGATCGTCCCTCAGTCGTCTTTTTTTTAGACTAACTAGACTAAATAATCCTAATTTTGCTAATCTCTCTGGGCATTGTAGTTCCCCCATCCCCTTTTTATTAATTTTGTTGCCCTCCTTTGTACTCGCTCTAGTGCCATTATATCCTTCCTGAGCACCGGTGCCCAAAACTGTACACAGTGCTCCATGTGCGGTCTAACCAGGGATTTGTACAGAGGCAATATAATGCTCTCATCGTGTATCCAGACCTCTTTTTTTAATGCACCCCATGATCCTGTTTGCCTTGGCAGCCGCTGCCTGGCACTGGCTGCTCCAGGTAAGTTTATCATTATCTAGGATCCCCAAGTCCTTCTCCATGTCAGATTTACCCAGTGGTTTCCCGTTCAGAGTGTAATGGTGATATTGATTCCTTCGTCCCATGTGTATAACCTTACATTTATCATTGTTAAACCACATCTGCCACCTTTCGGCCCAAGTTTCCAACGTATCCAGATCCATCTGTAGCAGAATACTATCTTCTCTTGTATTGACTGCTTTACATGGTTTTGTATCATCTGCAAATATCGATATTTTACTGTGTAAACCTTCTACCAGATCATTAATAAATATGTTGAAGAGAATAGGTCCCAACACCGACCCCTGCGGTCCCCACTGGTCACAGCGACCCAGTTACAGAATATACCATTTATAACCACCCTCTGCTTTCTATCACTAAGCCAGTAACTTACCCATTTACACACGTTTTACCCCACACCCAGCATTCTTATTGTGTACCAACCTCTTGTGTGTCATGGTATCAAACGCTTTGGAAAAATCAAGATATACCAAGTCTAATGACTCTCCTTGGTCCAGTGTATAGCTTACGTCTTCATAAAAACTGATTAGATTGGTTTGACAGGAGCGATTCCTCATAAACCCATGCTGATATGGAGTTAAACAGTTATTCTCATTGAGATAATCCAGAATAACATCCCTCAGAAAACCTTCAAATATTTTACCAACAATAGAGGTTAGACTTATGGGCCCATTTCCATTTTCACTTTTAGAGCCCTGTTTGAATATCGGTACCACATTTTCTATGCGCCAGTCCTGTGGAACAGACCCCATCGCTATAGAGTTCCTAAATATAAGAAATAATGGCTTGTCTATTACATTACTTAGTTCTCTTAGTACTCGTGGGTGTATGCCATCCGGATCCGGAGATTTATCTATTTTAATCTTATTTAGCTGGTTTTGCACCTCTTCTTGGGCAAGATTAGTGACCCTTAAAGGATTTTCATTGTCTCTTGGCATTTCACCTTGTATTTCTCTTTCCATCGTGAATACGGTGGAGAAGGTCTTTAATATATTCGCTTTTTCCTCGTCATCTACAACCATGCTTTCCTCACAATTTTTTAAGGAGCCTACACTTTCACTTGTGATTCTTTTACTATTGATATAGTTGAAGAACAGTTTGGGATTAGTTTTATTCTCCTTAGCAATGTTCTTCAAAGACCTGGGCTGGAAAGCGGTGCTACCCTTTTTTCTGCTGAATTTTTGGAGGACTTTTAGTCCTTTTTTGTGGCTTCACTATAGTGCCCATATACCCATCATACATATTCTCCATCCCATAGTCCTGTGTCAATATACCCATCACATATATCCTCCATTCCATAGTCCCATGCCCATACACCCATCACACATCCTCCATCCAATAGTCCTGTGCCCATATACCCATCACACATCCTCCATCCCATAGTCCCAAGCTGGGTGTCACTGAGAAGGGAGTTCCTGGAGATGTGCTGTTATGTAACCTGGCAGTGCGGCCACTGACTATGCGATTTTCTATTCCGGTAACAATAGAGCCCGGCAGTAATGGAGGAGGGGGTGATTAATTTCTGTCATGTGCTCTCTGCTCCTTTCTGGGGGGCAGGCAATGGCTGGGAGCTTATGTTCCCTGGGATACTAGATTTCTCCCACCAGGTCAGTGTTTGCTGAGGTGTTGTGGAGTGGTAAAACTTTCTCATAGCAACCAGTCACAGCTCAGCTTCTTTTAAACAGCTCTGATAAAATGAAAGAAGCTTAGTGATTGGGTGGGGCTATGTGGAGTGGGCATGGCTGATACACACATACATACTCATTTATATATATAATATATATATATATATATATATATATATATATATATATATATATATATATATATATATTAGATATTGCGTTATGTGAATTGTATTGTTTTCTTGTGTAATGTATAGAGTGTAAGATAAGTAATGTAGAGTGTAGTGTAATGAAGGTCTGCCCAGCAACAGACAGCAGAGTCAGAAATAGTTAAATGTTACTAGCCCACAGGGTGAAGGCTTAGTGAGAGGGAGAAAACTGTGCTTCCTGGATAGAGAGTTTGGAGAGTAATAAGTGTACAGTGCTGCAAAGGGGTAATCCACAGCAGGAAGAGATTGGAGCGAGGAATGGCAAGATCCTAAAGAGAGTAGCTGAGTCTCAAACACCTTCTAGAAAGTGTTATTGGATAGGGTGCCAAGTCACAAGAAACCTGAGAGCTTGCTAGTGCTTCATGAAGGTAATGAAGCTAAAGATGACTGAGAGCATGGGACTAGTGCGTATCCCGAGCAGTAAATCCAGGGCGTCCATAGTGATAGGACGTGGAACCACTGAGCAAGTGGAGAGAAACTCGCTAATCAACACTGCGGCCTAGAAGCAGGGTTGTAAATATGTAGAGATGAAGCAGAAAAGCTGCAGAGCCCTGGATTAGTCTACAGAGGAAGGATACAGTTGTTATCAAAAGGTTTCTTATTATGAAGGAAACATGCTTAACTGTATACCCGCTATCCCTTGTGTTGTGAATGTTCTGGAGAAGACTTCTGAGCGGAGGCTCCCTCTGGTGGTTGCTGACGGTATTGAAGCTGTATTGAATGACAAGGCTTCTGCACCTGGAAGTGAGGACTGGCAATCAGGAGAGATGGACTGGGCTGATATAAGTGAGCTGCCTTCCCATGATCCTCGCCTGTGATCAATTGTTTCCTGGTTCATTTGGAAGTCTGCTGGTGTCTTGCCTTCATCTGCTACTTTCAGATAAGTTATTTGCTGCTTGTTTCTACTGTTTGCTATCTCCATTTTTTTGTCTGCACTTCTGTAGGCTGTTAGCCGGGTTCACCTCCAGGGGCCTGTGCTACTCTGTTTTTCAGAAGCCACTGTTTATTGTTCAATTGCTCTGTCCCTGCTGTTTGAGTGGCTGCGGGTTAGCCGCTTGTTCACACAAGAGATCTGATTTTAGCTGATGGCGAGATCGTGTGATCTCAGCATTTTGGAAATCAGAAGTGTTAAGTTTTTCTAGGCTTTTGCTGGGTTGCAGTTAGTATTCTGTCCTGTCCTATCTAGGAAGTGTTTGGCCCAAGCGTTTGCTCACTCTATTTTCTGCCTGCGTTTGTATTTCGTCTTGTCTAACCGTCATTATATGCGTGGGGGCTGCCTAATCCTTTGGGGCTCTACTCCGGGGCAGTTAGCTTTCCTGTTTCTATCTTTAGGTGTAGCCAGCTCTCCGGCTGTGCCGAGGCATCTAGGTCACCGTAGGCACGTCCCACGGCTGCTTCTAGTTGTGCGGTTAGTTCAGGGATCTGCAACCCATTAGTTCCCAACCTCTTTGGGTGTTCTGCTGCCTTGGCTGCTTTTTGCTCCTGTCCTCCTCAGCTACCAAATCCTAACACCCTTGTAAATAACGCTTATCAAGTTCAGTAACGTCTCAATGTTTGAACTGAAGTCTTCTTTATTAGTCTGTAAAATTTGTGGTCCTGGCCAGCCAATGTAAGGAGGTCCAGGGTATTAACCTTTAATTGTGTCCATGTATATAAATGTGTGCTTTGTATATTGCTATGTAGGTATGTATGTTGGGGTTTAGTGACAGGTAGTCAGTGCTTCCTAGAGGGTCATTGGAGGAGGGCACTGGGACAATAGTGTATGTAGTCTGGGTTACTGTTATCTGCGAGGGATCACTAATGGGGGCACGTTAGAGATCCAGTTAGTTATAAAAAGCGTCAGTGCAGTATTCGGGTTTGGCCACTAGATGGTGGCATACAGCACATCCATTCATTTAGGGACAATAGTTAGGGACTTGTTGCATGGGAATCTCAGGAAGACTTCCTCAGCGGGAGTCAGTCGGGGGTGGACCTTGCTAGTGTGAGGACGTCCATGTTCCTGGGCCCTGAGAATAGAGTAGGAAGAAGAGGGGACCAGCAACCCCTGAAGAAGCCGGTGATGGATTCACCGTGGTAGTGTGAGCTCAAAGAGAGTGGGTTTACGCAGCAGTAGTCCAGTGGAAGAACCACTGTGGGAATGCTCAGCAGAAGAGGTCGTGCTGAAGCGTAGAAGCGAGTGGGCCATCAGAAGTATCCGGGCAGAATAACCAGAGAGGGGTGGACGACCTACCGTGTTTCCCTGATAGTAAGACACCCCCGATAGTAAGACGTAGTGGGGGTTTTAGGGGGATCGGCTAATGTAAGCCGTACCCCGAAAGTAAGACATACCGGTAGTAAACTGTACGTTGGAAAAATAGCTGTCCTCTGTTAAAAAAAATAAAAAATAATGATATTCTCACCTTCCGGCGGCCCCCGCAGCTTTCCCGCCTTCAGCGACGCTCCCGGCAACTCCCGGTCCCAGGAGTCCTTTGCGACAAATCACCCCGATGACGTAGCATCACGCGAGACCGCTACGCCATCTGGGTGATCTCGCAATGCATTACTGGGACCGGGAATTGCCGGGAGCGTCGCTGAAGGCGGGAAGGCTGCGGGGGCCGCCGGAAGGTGAGAATATCATTTTTTTATTTTTTTTTATTATTTTTCACAGAGGACAGCTATTTTTCCAACGGGGGTGTCTTACTATCAGGGAAACACGGTAGGTCGTCCACCCCTCTCTGGTTATTCTGCCCGGATACTTCTGATGGCCCACTCGCTTCTACGCTTCAGCATTCCCACAGTCTCCTCTCCTCCAGACCCTGGGTACCACCGCACATGAACCGCTTAGGCCTCTTTCACACATCCGGTGTATTTTCCAATATAAGACATACCCCGAAAGTAAGACATATTGGTACTTTTAGGGTAAAAAGAATGTAAGACACTGTCTTAATTTCGGGGAAACACGGTAGTAAATGTGTCTTTCTTATGCTGGATTGAAGTGTCTCCAGGGGAAGCAATTGAAGTGCCGTTTTCACCGGGCTCCTTGTCCCGTCAATACTTATTGGTCCATTCTGGTGTGGCAGCGGCGAAGAAGCAGACTTGTGAAGAATGTATTGCTGGTATCGTGTAAGAAGTGCTTATGGTGTCTTGGATGTTCTGTGCCCAGAGGAAAATAAAGCATAACTGTTTTGAAGTGATTTTGGACTCTGTCTCTAATTGCTCTGTACGCTCCCTCACAGGCGGAGAACATCCCCGCTCAATAGACACTACAGAGGTAACACAGCACACAGCTTCCAGTGCATCGACCCCGTGGCCGTCCCTTTACACAAACACCATCGGTGAAAGGCCCACACAACACTAATGTCAATACCCAGTCAGGACCCTCTTTCATTCTCTCCAAAAGGCATCTAAACCAATACCAATGACACTTAGAAAAAACATACAACCAAAAAAGGACTTGCGTGCACCACAGCCGAAGAAGAGAACCATATATTGTTAAAACATAGCATACTGCTTTATTTTAGTAATATTTAAAATATATAAAATATAGAACAAGGCACTAAAACAATTTGTAGCAAAGTGTCCAGCAGGGGGGACCTGACCCAATCACACTATACTCCTATAAACAATTTGTAAGTTTACATAAAAATTTATGTGAAATGGTAAATATGTAGCAAGGATGATGCTAGAAAGATCTATATGACATACATAATCATAAGTGAAGCATAACAAAATTAGATGCTCATGCAATATCCAAAGCTAAACTTATGAACCAAAAGAGTGGTTTCATGAAGTAAAGTGCAGGTATAGTGTAGGGATATAATATACCTATATATATTCAATCATAGCCCTAATGTAAACTGAATCAAAACCTAATGGTGTATCATAAGACTAATTATATATATATATATATATATATATATATATATATATATATATATATATATATATAGATATGATGTATCTCATAATAATGAGTATACAGCAGCACTAAAGGTAAGCTGCAGAGGACTTTTACAAAGAGTATGAACCACTATACCTCAAGAAAATGTGCAGGCCGCTATAAAAAAAAAAAAAAAAAATCATGATCGGTAAGGTCTCTCCCCCTCCACCCCGACGCGCGTTTCGCCAAGAGCTTCTTCCAGGGGCCTCTCTTTCATGCAGCGTGCCGGGGCACATCATGAGAAGACGAGTGCCTCATCCATGAGCTACAGTCCCGCACCGCATTACATTTGCATTGAGGCTCCACCCCTCGAACCTTCCACAGACACACTCTCGAAAAAATTCCTCTTCTGCACCACGTTCTCACAAATCACTCATTAACAGTTCCCACCAAACATCATTTCACATACTTAGCCAGCAGCTTTTATTTTGGCCAAAAGATTTTTTTAAGCCATCACGACAACGTAGAGTCTTTAGGCAGCACTGTTCTCTAACTTAATGAATATTACTAAAAAATATCCAATACTCTTTTTAGTTATTTTTATTTAGTTTCTTTAAGGGAATGAGTCACATACTTTTTTTTTTTTAAATGATAATAATACGACATACAAGGAACAAATACCTTCACACCATGAACAAAACCACATACCACCACCACATAGTGACCGAATAATACCACATACAAGGGACAAATACCATCACACCATGACCAGACCACATATTACTACCACATAGTGACCGAATAAAACCACATACAAGGAACAAATATCTCTACACATTAACCAGACCACATTAAAATCACAGTGACTGAATAATACCACATACAAGGGACAAATACCATCACACCATGACCAGACCACATATTACTACCACATAGTGACCGAATAAAACCACATACAAGGAACAAATATCTCTACACATTAACCAGACCACATTAAAATCACAGTGACTGAATAATACCACATACAAGGTACAAATACCACCACACCATGACCATACCAAATATTACCACCACATAGTGACGGAATATTACCATGTGCAAGTAGCAAATACCACCCCATCATGGCTGTACCATATAATACCACCACATACAAGGAACAAATACAGCCACACCATGGTCTGAACACATTACCACCACATAGTGACAAACGAATAATATCATATACAAGGCACAAATACCACCAGACCGTGACCAGACCACATATTACCATCACATAGTAACCGAATACTACGTACATATGGGCAATTAAACCACATTTGGTTTGATCCAATAACTGCGTTCTGCTTACATTTTTTTCTGGATATATTACAAGATTTGGTGTGTGTGTGTATATGTGTATATATATCTATATATAGATATATATCTATATATAGATATATAAAGCTTTTGCACCCCGTAAGTGTTTTTGTGCTTCATTTTTGTTTTTTTCTCAAATACTACAATAGCGATCATTAATTAAAAAAAAAACAATACTTAGTGCCATTATACACAGGAGCTCTGTATATAGTGTACAGGTAATATAATGATCACCAGTGACTTTATACACAGGAGCTCTGTATATAGTGTACATATAATACAGTGATCACCAGTGACATTATACACAGAAGATCTGTACATAGTGCATAGTACAAAGGTAATACAGTGATGTAATACACAGGAGCTCTGTATATAGTGTATACATAATACAGTGATCACAGGTGACATTATACACAGGAGTTCTGTATATAGTGTACAGGGATCATATTGAAGGAAACACGATGGAAATACCAGTTGAACAGCACTGCCCCACTGGTGAGAATGAGCAACTATCATACCAGAGCTACCTATAAACTCGAGAGATAGGGGAAGGTTGTGGACAAAGCTCACAGAAAAAGATAAAAAGGACTAAAAAAATCCTGCAAAATTTTTTTAGCAAAAACACAACATGAAAAATAATCTTAACAAATCTTGTCAAATGACCAGTGCACTAGCAGGATGCAGCAAGCTCCCATAGATAAAGGCTGGAGCAGCACAGGTGCTTACCACTGATGAGAGCAGCCACCCTATCACAAAAACAGTGATGATGAAGGTGTTAACTGCCTAGTGGAAAAAAGCACACAAATAAGGCTTGCTTAGGACATAAGTCACACAGGAAAGTGCAATGCACAGTGTCTGGATAGCAGCTTATTTATAACGCCTATAATGGAAGGCGGACTGTTCAGCACTATATATGCATAACACAGAAGACCAAGCCATCAGAAAGGAGCCTAGCCGCATCCTGCAAAAAATGATAAAAAGTGCAAAAAATGATGCATATGATCAATGCATCAAATGAGGTATTGGTTACTATTTTGGCCATAGCAGATAAGCTCGCAACCCAACGACAAGGGTCCCCATTATATTGCAAGTAACTAACTAAACTTCAATTCAAAGCTCACAGAAAAAGATAAAAAGGACTAAAAAGATTTGGAAAGGTTGTGGACAGCCATCACGGAGTGGAGGGCTATTGCTCAGGGTCCCTAGGGTGCCAACCTTCACTGTTAGGTAGCAGTATAATACATCAGTTGTTAATAGGGTTCAGAACAGGCTACCTTTCCCCTGGCCTCACTTTGGGGAGCTTCTCTCTGCTTGCCTGTCAACCTAGGCCTGTGATGGCTAAGGCCTCTTTCACACATCTGGCGGGCGCCTGGCGGCACCCCCGGCATTTTGCCGCAGCGCCGCATGTGAAAAGCTTTCACACTTCCGGCGCCCAAAATGCGTTTTTTTGCCGGATGGTTGCTGATGCTTGGAGAGATAAGCAACCATCCGGCAAAAAAAAAAAAACGTTACATGCAGCGTTTTTTCCGGACGCCGCAATGTACATTTGCGCCGCATCCGGACAAAACCGCATGCAACGCATTGACATGCGGCGCCATCCGGCGCTAATGCATGTCAATGCGAAAAAAGCCGCATGCGGCGCATCAGATTTTCAGATGCGGCGCTGCGGGAAAATGCCGGGGGCGCCGCAAGGCGCCCGCCGGATGTGTGAAGCCAGCCTAACCGTGGCACTCCAGCTGTTGTAAAACTACAACTCCCAGCATGCCCTTGCAACCTGCAGCAGTTGAGGCATGCTGTGAGTTGTAGTTCTCCAACAGCTGGAGTGCCAAGGTTCGCCATCACTGCCCTAGGCCATATTCTGCTGCTCCATTTTGGTACCTTTTTTTTTGTCTCTCTTGGTTTACCAGTCTTCCATTGTCCTATGACGTACTATCTCCCTGTGTGGTGCTTGCGTCACATAATCATGCCTCTTGTACTTCCTCTATACATGTGAACTCGGTTGGGGATACCTTGTTTATATATTAGCGGTGTGTCCATTGGTTATTGGAACCCTCCGTGGTCCTAATCCTGTCTATTCTCCCTCTCTGCAGTGTTGATGTTCCAGGAGGAGATAACAATTCTTGTGTCCTGGAGGGGCACCTCCTCCTCATTCATTTAATTCATTTTATAAAGAAAAGAATAAACAAAAAAAAAAATTCCTACTTACCTCACTGACGATCCCATGGAGGCTCAACTCTGCTTCTGGTGTCCTTTTACAGGACGACACATACGTGATAATGTCATCTCATACGCGCTGTCACCTGACTGGAAGACCAGAGGGTGGAGTGAGTGGGACCTGCGCAGCTGACCAGGTTAGATGGCTGTGGCACTCCGAGAAAACTCCCAGTGCTGATGAATCGCCCTCCAGAGCAATGGGAACTCGGATCTGAGCCTATAGACTTCTATGGGGGATGTCACGGCAACACAGCTCAGTCGGTGACTCTGGCGCTCACCCTTTAATGTGGGATATTTACAGGGGAATTGAATGTTGGTATGGGGATTCGTGACGCCACCTGTGGTACCTGGTCAGGGTGACCAGCGGTGCAGTGCAAATCCACTGAAGAGTTGGTGTTGTGCAGCTATAGGTGTTAAGCCTCCCACAGGTGAGGCTGAGTCCTTCAGGGAAGATAGTTATATGGGGAAGCAGGACAGAGGGGAACCCGGAAGTTAGAGGTCAGAAATATGACACACACAAGTCACTTTGGTACCTTTACTGAAGATGTTGCAGGCACATCACCAGAGCACTGTAGGGTGAAGGGTGCACATTCAGAGTTCCCCACTGAGTAGGTGTGTGGCCTCCTGTTCCTTGCCTTTCTGCAATGAAGTCCTGGCCTGCATGTAGCTGGGCCTGTTATGAATGTTTTAGAAATGAATTCTGAGCAGAAGCTCCCTCTGGTGGTTACAAACAGTACTGAACCATTCAATGAGGATTGGCAATCAGGAATAACAGACTGGCTGGATATAAGGGAGGTTTCCCCCCATCATGGTTGCCGGTGATCAATTGTTCTTGTCTCAACGTTGTTTCCTGGTTCACTTGGAAGCTTGCTGAGTCTTGCCTCTTCTCCTGCTCTCAGTTAAGATATTTTCTGTTTTTTGTTTTTGTGCTTGCCATTTGCATATTTCTCTACATTTCTGTGAGGTTGGCCAGGTTCCCCTCCCCGGGGGGCTTGGTCTCCTCTCGGTTCCTCTGGAGCCACGGTTGTTTGTTCATTTGCCTTTTCCAGTTTTTTTTTCTGTGACTGCGGCTTAGTTTTGTTACACCAGAGAACTAATTTAGGTGGTAGAGGTCGTGTGATCTCAGGTGTTTTTGCAATTAGTAGCGTTGGTTTGGATCTGCTCCGGGGCAGATAGCTTTCCTCTTTCTACCTTTAGGTGTAGTTAGCCTCTCAGGCTGTGACGAGGCGTCTAGGACCAACGTAGGAACGCTCCACGGCTGCCTTTAGTTGTGGTGGTTAGTCAGGGCAATGCAATCCAGTAGATTCCAACCTCTCTGGTGTATTGCCATTTTTGTCTGCTCTCCTCAGCTACCAAAACATAACAGTATCACCGGTCCAAAACTGAAAATTATATGGTACTCACAGAAGGGAAAAATAGTGTGGAAAGATCTCTGTTGCATTTTTTTTCCCTCTTTTTCTCTGGGTGCTGAGGAGGATTTTTTTTCCTCTCAATGGAGTTTACACAGTCGTCTGACCGTGTGGATCAGCTTGCCACTGAAGTTCGGAGTATTGCTACCTATCTTGCAGGGTTGCCAGTTGTGGAACCTAGGATCCCCATGCCAGATTTGTTTTTGGGGGATCGAGCTAAATTTCTGAATTTCAAAAATAACTAAGTTGTTTTTTGCCTTAAAACCTGAGTCCTCAGGGAACGCAGCACAGCAGGTTCAAATTGTCATCTCTCTCCTGCGCGGCGATCCTCAGGATTGGGCTTTTTCCCTGACACCTGGGGACCCTGTTTTAAGTAATGTTG
The DNA here is from genome assembly GCA_033576555.1 of Oophaga sylvatica. Classification (NCBI taxonomy): domain Eukaryota; kingdom Metazoa; phylum Chordata; class Amphibia; order Anura; family Dendrobatidae; genus Oophaga; species Oophaga sylvatica. The sequence goes on along the minus strand of JARQOD010000004.1, from coordinate 553,870,726 downwards.
ATGCATTTTTTCTGGCTCTGTGGTTATTGTACGATGAACCTAATGTCACTGATCAAGCTGAAAAAACCTTGTTGGCATTAAATCAGGAGCTTGAGGACGCTGAGTTGTACTGTCAGAAATTCCAAAAGTGGGCAGTTCTTACCAAATGGAATGATGATGCTTTGGCAGCCCTTTTTCGGAAGGGTCTGTCAGAGAATGTAAAAGATGTTATGGTGGGTTTCCCTGCTCCCTCTGGTCTCAATGATTCTATGTCATTGGCGATTCAAATTGACAGACGTTTGCGTGAGCGTAAGAGTATGCGTGGAATGGTGTTGCCTTGTGAACCAGCTTCTGAACCCATGCTGTGTGATGGAGTGGCTTCTGGGGCACAGCGTCATTAGTTTCGAAAACGCAATGGGTTATGTTTCTACTGTGGTGATGCCTCTCATGCTATTTCAGTCTGCCCTAAGCGGGGAAGACGTTTTGCACGCTCAGTTGTCTTGGGTAGTGTTCAGACTAAATTTCTGTTGACTGTTACCCTGATTTGCTCCCTGTCCACATTTTCTACTCAGGCTTTTGTTGATTCGGGAGCAGCTATTAACCTGATGGATTTTGATTTTGCTAAACGTTGTGGGTTTCCCTTGATACCCTGCGGAAGTCTATTCCCCCTACTCGGCATTGATTCTGCCCCTTTGGCTGAGAATAAACCCCAGTTCTCTACTCAGGTGATAATGAGGGTTGAACCTGATCATCAGGAGAGTTGCAAATTTTTGGTGCTGTATAATCTGCATGACATTATTGTACTAGGTTTCCTTGGTTGCAGTCTCATAATCCTGTTTTGGATTGGAAATCTGTGTCTATAACCAGTTGCGGCTGCCAATGTGTTAATGCCAACACTCCTGTTTTTTCTGCCTCTCCCCAGGCTCAAGATGTGCCTGACTTTTTGACTGATTTTTTGATGTGTTTAGCGAATGTAAATCTGCATCCTTGCCCCCCATAGGAGCTATGACTGCGCTATTGAATTAGTGCCTGGTAGTAAATTCCCTAATGATCGCCTTTTTAACTTGTCTGTACCTGAACATGACGCTATGCGGTCTTATATCAAGGAGTCATTGGAGAAGGGTCATATCAGACCATCCTCTTAACCCTTGGGTGCCGGTTTTTTCTTTGTGGCCAAAAAGGATGGTTCATTAAGGCCGTGTATTGATTATCGTCTCTTGAACAATATCACTGTGAAATATCAATATCCGTTACCCTTGATTTCTGACCTGTTTTCCAGGGTGAAAAGTGCTACTTGGTTTACCAAGCTTGACCTCAGGGGGGCGTATAACCTTATTCGCATTAAGCACGGGGATGAATGGAAGACGGCGTTTAATACCCCAGAGGGGCATTTTGAGTACCTAATGATGCCCTTTGGGCTCACTAATGCTCCTTCCGTCTTCCAGTCCTTCATGAATGACATTTTCAGGGATTTTGTGGATAAATTTCTGATTGTTTATTTGGATGATATCTTGATTTTTTCCAATGACTGGAACTCTCATGTAAAACATGTTTGGACTGTGTTCCAGATTTTTGAGAGAGAATGCTCTGTATGTGAAGGGATCAAAGTGTCTTTTTGGTGTACAGAGGATCTAATTTCTGGGATTCATTTTGTCTCCATCTGTTATTGAAATGGACCCGGTCAAGGTTCAGGCCATCTGTGATTGGGTCCAACCTACTTCATTAAAGGCTCTTCAGAGATTCTTGGGTTTTGCCAATTTTTATCGTAAATTTATTGGTAATTTCTCTGTTATTGTTAAACCATTGAATGATTTGACCAAAAAGGGTTCTGATGTGGTGAATTGGCCTCCTGAGGCAGTCTCTGTGTTTCAGGAACTTAAACAGAGATTCACTTCTGCTCCTGTTCTACAGCAGCCTGATGTTTCTCTGCCATTTCAGGTGGAGGTTGATGCCTCTGAAATTGGGGCAGGTGCCGTTTTGTCCCAAAGAGATCCTGAGACCTCTAAAAGTAATCCTTGTGCTTTTTTCTCTCGAAAATTTTCTCCAACTGAACGTAATTATGACGTGGGTAATCGGGAGTTATTGGCCATGAAGTGGGCTTTTGAAGAGTGGAGACATTGGCTGGAGGGAACCAAACATCAGGTGGTGGTCCTCACGGACCATAAGAATCTGGTTTATCTGGAATCAGCCAAGCGACTTAATCCTAGACAGGCCAGGTGGGCCTTGTTTTTCACACGTTTTAATTTTGTGGTTTCCTTTCTTCCTGGCACTAAGAATGTTAAGGCGGATGCCCTCTCGAGGAGTTTCCTTGCGGACTCTCCTGAGTTATCTGATCCTGCTGTTATTTTGAAAGAGGGTGTAGTTCTTTCTGCCATCTCGCCCAATTTGAGACTGGCTCTGGAGGGGTGTCAGGAGGATAAACCCGAGCGCTGCCCTATTGGGAAATTGTTTGTCCCAGACCAGTGGAAGAAGAGTGTGATGTCTGAGATTCATTTTTCCGCGTTGGCCGGTCATCCCGGAATTTTTGGTACCAGAGACTTGGTGAGTCGGTCCTTTTGGTGGCCTACTTTGTCTCGTGACTAGGGTTGAGCATTCCGATACCGAAACCCGAGTCCGATACCTGAAATCCAATGTAAGTCTATGGGAACAAAATATCGGAATTTTTTACATGCCGATATTTTGTTCCCATAGACTTACATTGGATTTCAGGTATCGGACTCGGGTTTCGGTATCGGAATGCTCAACCCTACTCGTGACGTCAGGGAGTTTGTGCAGTCCTGTGGGATTTGCTCTCGCTCCAAGCCTTGCTCTCGCTCTAGTGGTTTGTTGATGCCATTGCCTGTGCCCAAGAGACCATGGACCCATATCTCTATGGATTTTATTTCCGACCTCCCTGTTTCTCAGAGAATGACCGTTATCTGGGTGATTTGTGATAGGTTTTTCCAAGATGATACATCTTGTGCCATTACCTAAGTTGCCTTCCTCCTCCGAATTGGTGCCTTTGTTCCTTCAGCACGTGGTTGTTACACGGCATTACTGAGAACATTGTGTCTGACAGAGGAGTCCAGTTTGTTTCCAGATTTTGGAGGACTTTTTGTTCTAAACTTGGTGTTCAATTGTCTTTCTCCTCTGCTTTTCATCCTCAGACCAATGGACAAACTGAGAGAACAAACCAGACATTGGAGACTTATCTGAGATGCTCTGTGTATGCTGATCAAGATGACTGTGTCTCTTTTTTGCCTTTGGCTGAGTTTGCTCCTAATAGGGCAAGCTCTGCCACTTTGATGTCTCCATTTTTCTGTAATTTTGGGTTTCACCCTCGATTTTCTTCGGGACAGACGGAGGCTTCTGTCTGTCCGGGTGTTGACTCTGTTGTGGAGCGTATGCAGCAGATTTGGGACCAGGTAGTGGAGAGGTTGTCCCTTTCTCAGGAGAAGGCCCAGCGGTTTGCCAACCGGCATAGGACTGATGGTCCTCGGTTTAAAGTGGGGGACTTGGTCTGGTTGTCCTCAAGAAATATCCCTATGAGAGTTGCATCTCCTAAGTTTAAGCCTAGGTTCATTGGACCTTATAAGATCATGGAGATTCTTAATCCTGTTTCCTTTCGTTTACTTCTTCCAGGGACATTTAAGATCCATAACGTGTTCCACAAGTCCTTATTGAAGAGGTTTGTCGAGCCAGTGGTTCCTATGGCTGCGCCCCCTGACCCTGTTTTGGTTGAGGGCAATCTGGAGTATGTGGTTGAGAAAATATTGGATTCTCGTTTTTCTAGACGGAAACTCCAGTATTTGGTTAAGTGGAGAGGTTATGGTCAGGAGGACAATTCTTGGGTGTTTGCTTCGGACATCCATGCTAGGAGACTGATCCGTGCATATCACAGAGCTCATTCTGACCGACCTGGTTGCACAAATGAGGGTTCGGTGACCCCTCCTCAAGGGGGGGTACTGTTATGAATGTTTTAGAAATGAATTCTGAGCAGAAGCTCCCTCTGGTGGTTACAAACAGTACTGAACCATTCAATGAGGATTGGCAATCAGGAATAACAGACTGGCTGGATATAAGGGAGGTTTCCCCCCATCATGGTTGCCGGTGATCAATTGTTCTTGTCTAAACATTGTTTCCTGGTTCACTTGGAAGCTTGCTGAGTCTTGCCTCTTCTCCTGCTCTCAGTTAAGATATTTTCTGTTTTTTGTTTTTGTGCTTGCCATTTGTATATTTCTCTGCATTTATTCGAACGTCCATGACAGCACTACAGAGAGAGGGGATCCGCCCCTTAGGAACAGGAAACCAACAGATATAAAAGGGCGGCACCTCTCCCACACATCAGTTGGTTTCCTGTTCCTAAAGGACGGGTTTCCTACAGATGAAGATCTTCAGGAGGACCCAGGCCGGCCGGTCGACCCAGGTAGCGGGGGGGATCTCCTACCTCGGCCGGTGCGGAGCCCCTGGAAGCGCCACGGTGGGTCCGGGTAGGATTCCACGACAGTGTGCGGAGCAGGTGGAGCAGTATCCAGAGGATCCCTGTCTCCCAGCCAGCGCCGGTAGGTAAGTATTGCCCCCCTCTCCCTGGTCCCGATGCCTTCTCCCTGTCCTCTCCTGTGGTCCTGTCATGGTGGGGGCCTCTTAAGGGGTGCAGCCGTGATTTAAAAAAAAAAAAAAAAAAATTTTTAAATTTGAATTTCCCGCCGCGTCACTGCTGTGAACGGCGCGGCGGGGGTTTTTTGAATTTCCCGCCGCGCGTCGCTGCTCTGGACGGCGCGGCGGGGATTTTTTTTAATTTCCCGCCGCGCGTCACTGATATGGACGGCGCGGCGGGCGGTTTTGAATTTCCCGCCGCGCGTCACTGCTATGGACGGCGCGGCCGGGTTTTTGAAAGTTTAGTCGCGCGCCGCTTCTGCAGCAGCGCGGCTGGGTTTGGGGGAGATCTCCGCTCGTGTCCCGGCTGGAGGGGCGATGCAGCGGGGGACTATACCTACCTCCATCGGTGCGGGGGGAAAAAAGGGGCGGAGTCTCCACCGCCGGAACCGGAAGTGAGACGCCGGCCGGCGTTTTTGAAATTTTTGGCGGCTGCATCATCAGACGGCGCCTGCTGTGGGGACGGCAGGGAGGTGCGGGGGGGGCCGTGGAGCGGAGAGTAGGAGGGGGTGGGCCCCTGGCCAGACCTGCTGACCCGGATATCCGGGGGAGGATATAAGGAGCCTAGGAAAGAGGTAAAGCGCTTCTGCCCCATTTTTGTGATGGACACTGCAGAAGCTCCCTCGGTGCAACAGGAGAGCCAGCAGCAGCAGACAGAGCGCTCCTCTTCAATGGCCAGGAGCACCAGCCGCAGAAGTTCCGCAGCTGGGAAAAAGGCCCCTCCCCGTGATCCGGTACCTACTGCTGTATAATCTGGGTAAGAGATCGTCAGACTTAGAATACCCAGTAATGCAGTTTTTCCCCCATTTTGTGTCTGTTACTAAGGGAAGAAGTGTTCGGTGAAAAGCAAGCACAGGGAATGTGCCTTTTGTGCTTGCCCTCTGCCTGACGCTTGCCCTAAAAGGTTGTGCCAGCCATGCATGCAACAGACGGTAGGGCATTTGAGGGGGAAGGGCAGGGGCCTAGGATGAGATAGTAACCCCCCTATGCCCTTCCCTTTTTAGATAGTGGAGGAGACTCCGGATTTCACCGAAAGCCTGAAGGAGATAATAAGAGCAGAGTTGAAAGCATCCTCAAGACACGGAAAATCTTCCAGGCATAGAACTGTACCAGTTTTATCTGATTCAGATTCACCTGCCGCCCATGACAGGGGTGAAGTTGTGTCAGGACCCTCCTCGCCTTCCTCTTCGGCTTCCTCCTCGTCTTCTACGGAAGACGCTACCCGTTTTTGTTTTCCCTTGGACCAGATGGACAAATTTGTCAAATCAGTTAGGTCCACCATGGGGGTAGAAGAGGCGAAACCAGAGCTCTCAGTACAGGATCTGATGTTCGGTGGTCTAGATCCAAAAAAACGGAGATCCTTTCCACTAAATAGTAGCATCCAAGGCCTTATAGACAGAGAGTGGAAGAAGCCTGAAAAAAGAGGCTCCTTACCCCAAGCGTTTAAGCGAAGATATCCCTTTGAAGATCCCTTAACAGGTAGATGGGATAAGGCCCCGAAGCTGGATGCAGCAGTGGCGAAGGCTTCTAAAAAATCCTCCATCCCATTCGATGATATGGGGTCTTTGAAAGATCCACTAGACAAGAAGGCAGACTCCTTCTTGAAAGGCACATGGGAAATGTCGGCAGGTGCCCTGAGACCGGCGGTTGCAGCCACTTGTGCAGCCAGGTCATTGATGGTCTGGCTAGACCAGTTAGCATCCCAGTTAGTAATTTGGGTGCTTCCTCAGACCTTTCTTTGGACTAAGGGTGCTGCAGGCAGTAGTCCCTCCCTAAGTAGTTATTACTCTCTGTAATTCTCTCTGTAGTGCTGTCATGGACGTTCGAATAAAGTCTAAGTTACTTACCGTTAACGGTATTTTTCGAAGTCCATGACAGCACCCTTACATTCCCATCCGGGTTCTATGTGCACTTCTTCCTCTTATGTAGTCCACATGTAATAAACAATTGATTAATGTTACTGTGTGATGCATAAATTTTTTTTGCTGTATACCATTTAACCTTGAAGTCCTGTTATGCTCTGTAATCCAACTGATGTGTGGGAGAGGTGCCGCCCTTTTATATCTGTAGGTTTCCTGTTCCTAAGGGGCGGATCCCCTCTCTCTGTAGTGCTGTCATGGACTTCGAAAAATACCGTTAACGGTAAGTAACTTAGACTTTCTGTGAGGTTGGCCATGTTCCCCTCCCGGGGGGCTTGGTCTCCTCTCAGTTCCTCTGGAGCCACTGTTTGTTCATTTGCCTTTTCCAGTTTTTTTTCTGTGACTGCGGCTTAGTTTTGTTACACCAGAGAACTAATTTAGGTGGTAGAGGGTAGAGGTTGTGTGATCTCAGGTGTTTTTGCAATTAGTAGCGTTGGTTTTTTTTAGGGTTTTTTTGGATTGCAGTAAGTATCCTTCCTATCCTTTTCTGTCAAGGCAGATTGGGCCCCAGCGTTTGCTCATACTATTTTCTGTCTGTGTCTGTATTTCCTCTTGTCTAACCGCTATTACATGTTTGGGGGCTTCCTATGTTCTTTGGGGATCTGTTCCGGGGCAGAAAGCTTTCCTCTTTCTACCTTTTAGGTGTAGTTAGCCTCTCAGGCTGTGACGAGGCGTCTAGGACCAACGTAGGAACGCTCCACGGCTGCCTTTAGTTGTGGTGGTTAGTCAGGGTACTGCAATCCAGTAGATCCAACCTCTCTGGTGTATTGCCGTTTTTGTCTGCTCTCCTCAGCTACCAAAACATAACATGGGCCTAACTTAGTCTCCGTCTTGTACCTGGCTGACCTTGTGATTGGACCTTCTCTGAAAGGACAGGGTCTCTGATGGCGGATCCTGCCGGACTCCGTCCTCCTGATCCTGCTACGTATCAGCTCCGTGGTACTCCTGAGACTTGTAGTCCTCCAGGAACTCCGGTGTTCTCCTAATGGGTCGTGCGGATCCCTATAGGCTCGGACCCCGGCATCCCGTAAATACTTGTTGAGGTGAACTACAAAGGCTCCTCTGCCTCTTTCACTTCTCTTTCCACTCGCCTTCGGCCTACCCGGGCCCTCACACGATTACGTACACGGGCAATTGGTGGGCCGCCTCTTCGCCGCTCTCTGAGCGTCGGCATGCTCCTGGCTCTCAACTTGAGCTCTGGAGTCCCTTGCTGCAAACTCCACTCGTCTGCTCTGTCTGCAGACTACTCGCTTGTTTCAGCTCTGACTAGACTGGAATGGATTCAGTTCCACTTTACTAGCCTCCACTTTGCTGAACTGAACTGCTCTGCAGTCTCTCTAATCTGACTGAACTTCACTTTACTGCAGACTGCAGCCTTCAGACTGAACTCTCTTTCCTGTCTTCATCCTCCTTTTATATCACTATCGGAGCTCCCTCTGGTGGTCTTAGGGATGGGTGAAGGTGTGTGAAAGTATATGGAGACCTCTAGTGGTGAATTCCTTCTGCGCACCCTTCTGGGAGATATGAATCCAGACGCAGCTGGGCTCCACACTGAGGTGTGCACAGTACTTCATTGCACAAGGGAGCCCAGTAAGCAGAGGCACAAGAAGGGGAACCAGGTTTCCCTTGGTACTGCTGCTCACCAGGCCTCACACAGCAGTAAGGGCACTAATGCCCTGATGATGGCCCTGCCACTGTCCTTTATTGCATAGTATCTTTTATTATTATGTATTATTATGTATAGCGCTGTGCGTAAGGATAAAGAAATGTGTCACTCTCTCTATCTTTTTGCACAAGAGCACCCGTATGTTCAAGTGACCGATCATGACATCACAAAAACATCATGTACCGCCTCACATCAGGTGTTGAGAGTTTCCTTGTATCCTTAACAGCTCGGGGCCCTGGCGACCTTTATTCTGCCCATATATAAGATTTTGCTGTATTAGAACTAACTTTGAAAGGGGTTGTACGGTCCCAAACGATAAATCTGCAGTCCTTTGTGTGTATAGAGCAAGGCTATGACCACTGGCCTGGAATATGCATAACACATACATCACCACTATTCCTGGCTCAGAAGTCGGCGAATCCCCGCAGCGCACAGTGTGTGCACTGCGGGATTCACAAGTCTGTAGTCACACGGAGTGACTGCTGACTTATTTTGGACCCAGAACTCCTTTAAGAATCATGCTGCCAGATAAATTTTGCCGCACGATAAAGGCTATAAAATCAAAACCAAAATTCTGTGGCAGAAATGGATTATTTTTTATCATTTCATCCCAAATGGAATTTTTTTCACATTTTTCTGAACCTTATATGATACAATGAATGTCGAAAAGGAAATGAAAATGTTATAGTTCTTGGAAGAAGGAATGGAAGCACAAAAAACGATAATTACTCCACACTGATGAAGTTACAAAACAGGATGACCAGAATATACAACATGATGTCCTTGTCCCCACTAGTGATAGGCCTCCTTAAAGGGAACCTGTCACCTCCTTTTTCAGCTATAAGCTGCGGCCACCGCCTTTCAGGGCTTATCTACAGCATTCTGTAATGCCCCCAGTCCGACCTGAAAGATGAGAAAAATAACTTTTATTATACTCACCTGGGCCGATCCACTCCGATGGGTGTCGCCGGCAGGGCTGCCACTAGGAATTTCGGGGCCCCATACTGGTGAAGTTTATGGGGCCCCCTTGAGACTCCGCCCAGGCTCCACCCCCAGTGCCGCCTCCACCATAGCTCCTCCTCCACCACATGACCCTTCCAAAATCCCTCCGCCCTTTCATGGAAAAACTTCACTTCTGCACCACGCCCTCACCAATGACACATTAACACCATATCACATACATAGCCATCAGTTTTTGTTTTGACCAAAAGATTTTTTAAGCCGCCACCATGTCAAGGTAGACTCTACTGGTATAATAGATAGATGATAGATAATAGATTGATGATAGATAATTGATAGAATAGATATCACAGATAGATGATAGATAGATAAATAGATGATAGAATATAAAACATAATATTTTTGCACATTTGAGTATGAAGTATGAGATTGTTCCTGGCATCACAGAACATGATATTTTCATAGTATATAGTGTAATACTCCTCATAGCCCTCCATATATTAAAATACACTCAGTCCTCCATATAGTATAATACACTACTCAGTCCTCCATATAGTATAATACACTCCTCATAGTGCTCCATATAGTATAATGCACCGCCATAGTCATCCATGTAGTACAATTCACTTCCCATAGTATAATGAACCCCATAGTCCTTCATATGGTATAATGAATTCCCCATAGTCCTTGATACAGTATAATGCAGCCCACATATAGTATAATGCAGTCACCCTATAGAGCATAATGCCGCCACCCCACAGAGTATAATATAAACCCCCATAGAAAATAATTGAGCCCCCTTATATAGTATAATGTAGACCCTCCATAGAATACAATGTAGCCCTCCTTATACAGTATAATGCAGACCACATAGAATATAATATAGCCCCCTCAAAGTATAATGAAGCTCCCATACAATATAATCTAGCCCCCATAGAACATAATGCAGCCCCATAGAATAGAATGTACCCCCCTCATAAAGTATGATGCAATCACCCCTCATAGAATATAATATAATACAGCCCCCCATAGAATGTAATGTATCCCTGAATAGAATATCATACAGTCCGCCTCCCCAAAAGAATATAACGTAGCCCCCCTAGTATATAACACAGCCACATAGTATATAACACAGTCACCCCATAAAATATATCCCCCAATAGTATATAACACAGCCCACATAGTATATAGCACTACCCACATAGTATATAGCGCGGCCCACATAGTATACAGCAGGGCCCACATAGTATATAGCACTACCCACATAGTATACAGCAGGGCCCACACAGTATACAGCAGGGCCCATATAGTAAACAGCAGGGCCCACATAGTATATAGCAGGGCCTATACAGTAAACAGCAGGGCCCACATAGTATATAGCAGGGCCCACATAGTATATAGCAGGGCCCACATAGTATATAGCAGGGCCCATATAGTATATAGCAGGGCCCACATAGTATATAGCAGGGCCCATATAGTAAACAGCAGAGCCCACATAGTATATAGCAGGGCCCGTATAGTAAACAGCAGGGCCCACACAGTATATAGCAGGGCCCATATAGTAAACAGCAGGGCCCACATTGTATATAGCAGGGCCAATATAGTAAACAGCAGGGCCCACATTGTATATAGCAGGGCCAATATAGTAAACAGCAGGGCCCACAGCCACAGTCCAGTACGCACTGACATATTTAAAAAAAAAAACACTCCTCACCTCTCCTGGTGCCCGCGCTGCTCCTGTCTCCTGTGCTGCCCGGCACACAGTGAGTGCGCGATGATGTCATCTCGCATGCGTTGTGTCAGAGACAGAGCGGGGAATGATGGGAGATGGAGAGTCAGCTGACGCTCTCTCCTCCATCATTGCTTTTAACTGTACCGGCAGACGCCGGTATAGTTCAAAGCAGCTGTGGGGGGAGTTGGCACTGGGGGGCAGACGGGCCCCCCCGCCTCACAGGGGCCCCCATAGCGGCTGCGTGATGTCCTGCTCGCTGGGGGCCCTTGGGGAGCAGGGGGAGCCTCAAAATGTTGGGGGGCCCAAGGACCGGTCGCCTGCCAGCATGCTCGGGTGGCGGGCCCCCCTAATCACCAGGCCCCATACATGAGTAAGGGTTCTCATGCCCTGATGGTGGCCCTGGTCGCTGGTCCGGGACCGGCGCCTCCCACCTTCTTGAGTGCCGCCCTCCTGCTTGCATCGTCGCTCCCCGGCATCACGCTCCTGTACAGGCGTACGTCTCTGCCCTGTTGAGGGCAGGGCAAAGTACTGCAGTGCGCAGGCGCTGGGACTTTCTGATCTTTCCCGGTGCCTGCGCACTGCAGTACTTTGCCCTGCCCTCAACAGGGCAGAAAATTACACCTGCGCAGGAGCCGCGACATGAAGCAAGCAGGAGGACGACATTGAATAAATATGGGAGGCACTGGACCCAGACCTGCGACACCCATCAGACCGGACCGCATCGGACTGCCCCCCTGGGTGAGTATAATAAAACTTATTTTTCTTATCTTTCAGGTCAGACCGGGTGCTTATGTGTAGCCCTGGTATGTAAGGCACACAGGATCTGGAGAATGCACAGTAAGGTAACAGTTAAAGCTTGACACTCACACTTCAGACACACCCACAGGGGTGTATAGGGGAGTGACGTGTAGCACAGGAGGGAGTCAGTCTAGCTTCCTGTCATCGTACAGAGCAGTCAGGGCTAGTTCTTCTCAGACAGTGAGGATTCCTGTCAGAGCTCTGGGTGAGCAGAAGATTAGTTCCTGCCAATTCAACGAAGTGGAGTCTAGTAACGGATGACTAGTTATCATCCCGAGTCTAGTCAGTTACCTTTTACTCAGTCTGAACTTTGAGGAAACTGAGAGTTACTCAGTGAGACCAAGGAAGAAAACTGACTTTCTATCTTCACGCTTCAGTGCTACATTGAAAGCAGAAGCAGGGCGAAGGGCATAGTGGGAAGAATTCAGTAGTGCCTAAAGGATCGGATTATCCTGCACATTGTCACCGGTCACTGGGGACCGAAGTGTCACTATAGCTCCAGGCATAGTGATAGAAAAGCCAGAGTCTTACTGGACCTTAGGTTGCAGAAAGCCGCCCTTAGAGTGCCAGTACGTAACCGAGTCAGGAGAACAAGACTTCTGAGTCCGGCGCGCGGCAAAAGAAAGTACTTAGTTCACCACTTATAAGGCTCTATCACAAAACTGACCGGGCAGTACAGCTAGTGGGAAAAGCTGAAAACTATAGAGTTAACTTAGCTACAGGCAAGCTTGGACTCACTCATCATTTGGAAAGAGAAGGAGGCCTGTAACCTGCTCAACTGTTACCGCTACGTGCATTCATCCACCCCGAACAGCCTCCCTGGGACCTGCCTGAACAACTTGAAGTAAAAGGTATGGAAAGAAGCTTCTATGTGTGAGACTGAGTTATTTGATTGCATCCCTGCACAACCCCACCATAACTATCGACCTGAGGGAAGAGTCCCACCTGTAGGGGACCCGACATCTAGCTGCCTCACCATCCCCTCAGAGATCTACAGCAGCGCTGGTCTTAGTGATCAGAGAACTACAGGTGGCGTCACGAACTGTATATATACCTATCCCCTGTAAATATACCCCCCAACATACGCCTGACCGCCAGGGCCACAGACCGAGCCAGCGCTACCTGTGACAACCCCATAGACTTCCATGGGCTCGGCTCTGAGTACCCCATTGCTCTGGTAAACCACAATTGTGGTGCGGGTCAAGACACTTATCTACAGCATTATAGAATGCTGCAGATAAGCCCTGAAATGCAGTGGCCGCATCTTATAGCGGCAAAAAGAGGCGACAGGTTCCCTTTAAGAGTAACTCCTCTTTCTGCCTCCTTCTTTCCCACCACTTAGTTCATTTGGGGTCCGATTACCATATTGCAGAGCGCCCATTTTAGTGTAGTAACTAGCGTGTGTCATAATCTGAAGGTCATGCGTTTGATCCTCACATGGCACAAAGTCAAATTATTTACTTACGCGGGTTTTCATCTCCCCCTAAAAACTCCTCCGGAGACATTTTGCTTCCTTGTTGTTTTCTTTTGTCATTGCACAACCATGACATGTTGTATAACGTTCCACTACTGTGGGATCTATTACTAATATCATAGGAGGAAAGAGAGAGTCACTGGTGACCAAAATTCATATTATAAAAGGTAAATATTTATTGTATGTATTGTTACACGTAGCACAAGAATAAATAACATTGAACAATGAAAAACGCATATAGAGGACATGTGCACATACAGGGAGAAAAATCTCCTAGCGGTTTGGCAGATAAACACATGTGGCACTAATGGTAAGTAAACACATTGTAGCCCACAACATATCAAATGAATCATATGTAAGATCCCCCACAAAAAGGAAGGTAAAGAGGTAACAGAGCTACAAAAAAGTGCACCACAACAGCATAAAGCATGTTTCACTAGACGACAAGCGCTTATGTAATGAGGCCAGCAGGAGTCAATGCAATGCTGGCCATATCTGATAGGAAACCATGCTCACCAAATAGAATTGTAAAATACCGCACTAGGAGAGTCACCCCATACAAAAGATGCCACCCCAACGTACGTTTCGTGGCACGCCTGCCACTTTCTCAAGGGGATAACACTGTTTGGTACCAAGGACCTTTAAATACCTCCCACATCCAAGTCACATGTCATGCATTGTCAAATGGGAGAAGGTATAGCGGCGCATGCGCCGCTGGAGCCGGGGAAGCCTCCAGTGACGGCGGCGTCATGCATCCGGACACGCGCGCAGACATAAGGTCAGAGCGCGTTCCGGACACAGAGACGCCCCACCACGTGGGGAATCACCAGGCAACAGCGGGCATGCGCACACCAAACTCCATAGTACTGCATAGAGATATGAGGATATGAGACGCAGTCACAATAGACGGAAGGGTACAAAGTTACATAGAAAAGACGCGATATACATGAATCAAATATAGGCATAGATGATAGCATACAATATCTATATTACAAACATACAAAAATACAAAAGTCGTATATGCATTATCATCTGTTTTTTTGTCGCTGTATTCTCGCTTTTCCTTTCACAACTTCTCATATCCACCAGGCATGTGAGGATAGAATCAAAGGTCCCATATTAGTGACGAAATGGACAACTGTGAAAAAATATATTTAAAAGAAAAACATATTGTTAAAAAAGAGAAGGCATCAAATAGAACCAGAGAGAGGGTATCAGAAGGAAGTAAAAATATCTATAAAAAAGAGGCAAAATTTAGAGATTCATTGAGGCCACTGGGCACCATTGAATCGAGCTGGACGATCCAACGGGCCTCCATTTGGGACAGGATTTTCTTATAGTCCCCACCTCTAACGCCGAGGTGTAGGATGTCAATTCCGCGCACCTTAAAGGATGTAGCATCACAGTTATGGTGGTGTTTAAAGTGATGCGGAATTGTCTTCAAATCTGAAGGGTCTGAAATGGATCTTGCTGCGCCAATGTCCCTAACGTGTTCCCTGATACGTATTCTCAATTCCCTGGTGGTTAAGCCAACATATATCTTCGGACAGCCACATGTGGCGTAATAAATGACGTTCGAGCTGCCACAAGATATGCGTTGGCGGATGTCATATGTCTTATCACCTCCAGAGGACGAAAACTTCAGGGCACGCAGGGCATTGGCACATGCAAGGCAGTGGCCGCAAGGAAAAAAGCCAACGGTAGGACCACGAGAACCAAAGACATTTACAAAGGGTGGAATGTAATGACTTCGAACGAGAGTATCTCGTAGATTTTTGGATCGTCTTGACGTCATGGAAGGGTAACTACCCAGCGAGCGGGACAGAGCGGGCTCGGTTTTTAAAACATCCCAATGTTTGGTAAGAATTTGTCGGATGTCAGACCATTCATGGTTGAAAGTGGTAATCTTATAGGCCCTTCATCATTCCCCTGTCTGTCCACACGAGCGGTATTAAGTAGACAGTCACGTGGAGTCCTCCTTGCCCGATCGTATCCCTTCTTAATGCATCGGTTGCTATAACCTCGTGCCCTGAATCGATCACCGAGGTCTTTAGCCTGAGCCTCAAAGGCGTCATCAGTAGAGCAGTTTCGTCTCATTCGAAGGAACTGTCCGACCGGGACGGCCCTAATGGTGGCTGGATGATGAGCTGATTTCGCATGAATTAGTGCGTTTACAGAAGTCGGCTTCCTGAACACGTCCGTCCGGAAGCGACGATTACTGTCAATCTCCAAGGAGATGTCCAGAAATTCAACCTTCTCACGACTATGTTTATAAGTTAAATGGATGTTAAGAGAGTTCTGATTCAGCTCCACCATAAAATCCTCGAGCTGCTGCACCGTCCCATCCCACAACATCAAGATATCATCGATATATCTAAACCAGTACAGCACATGGGAGGCGGCCCGTGTGCCCGCATCGCCAAATAGAGATCTCTCCCAGGAACCCAGGAAGAGATTTGCGTAGGCGGGCGCACAGGCCGCGCCCATGGCTGTACCACGTCTCTGTAAATAGAAGACGTCTTTAAAGACAAAAAAGTTGTGGGTAAGGACATAGTGGAGCAGCTCGAGGATTAGCTCACACATAGGGCCGTCCAGGTCGGAGGAACCCAAGAATAGACGAACAGCAGCCAGGCCATCAGAGTGATCGATGCAAGTGTACAAAGACTCCACGTCAGCTGTCACCAAAATAGTGGACTCATCCACAAGGATGCCGTCCACCCGTGCCAGGACGTCCTTAGTGTCACGAACAAAGGAAGGTAGTGTCTCCACAATGGGTTTAAGGTAGAAATCAATAAATTTACAAACCATATCACATGGGCCACCGATGCCCGACACTATGGGGCGTCCTGGCGGGTCGAGGGCATCCTTGTGGATTTTCGGAAGTAAATAAAAAGTAGGGGTCCTAGGATTCTTCACCAATAGACCCTCATAGATTTTCTTTGGAATAATATTAGACTCATACGCACCATGTAGGATATCCTGGAGTTCCAAGGAAAAGGAGGACAAAGGGCTATGTGACAATCTAGTATATGTGTCAGAATCCCTAAGTTGGCGGAATACCTCTCGTTCATATTTCTCACATGGCCAGATCACGATGTTCCCCCCCCTTGTCAGCAGGTTTAAAAACCACGTCAGGAAGAGATTGTAGTTGTGACAGTGCCTGGCGTTGTCCATGTGTCAGATTATCAAATCTACGTCTTGTAGAAAGATTTTTTAAATCTTCTGTCACCAATTTTGTAAATACATCAATTGCTGGGCATAGTGACAAGGGGGGGAACCTCGTTGATCTGGGCAATATTCTGGTAGGGAACCTACTTGTACTAGGAGTGGATTGTTCCTCAAGCAGTTCCTCAAGATTGCGTATAGCCTCCCTCTCGTTGTCACTCCAGGATTCCGACATTTGGCTGAGACTGTGCAATTTCTTTAATAAGAGTTTGCGGGAAAATAGGTGAAGGTCCTTCAAAACTGTAAAAAAATTGAAAGCATTAGTTGGTGAAAAAGTTAGGCCCCTACCCAAAACCTCTAATTGTGTGGCAGACAGGGTATGCTGTGAGAGATTCACTACCTGCAGTCCACTCTGTGGTGCAGGCTGGGCAGATCCCCCTCCATGATTTTTAGTCTTAGTTGTCTGACGTGTAGTCATCTTTTTTGCAGTAGTCAATACATTGTCTTGAGCATTACTGTGAGACTTTTTGATAGTAGGGTCTTCATTTGTAGACATATTAGACCGCACAGAGGCAGATCTAGATCTAGAGTAGGATGTATTTCTATACCTAGGGCGTGATCTATCAGTGTGATTGCTTCACCTATAGACTCTTGAGAGTAATTTATCCTGGGTGTCGCGTTTAAATTTCTTAGATTTAGTAGACTGAATTTCCAATGCCCACTTTTGTAGATCCGCATCCATAGAGTCATGCAGTTTTTTTAAATTCTCACCAGTCATCTCACGTCGTAATATAATCTGGACGGAATCAATCTCGGATTCAAGTGTTTCTAAGGTATTATGATTCATCTCTTTTAATAATTGCATGAAGCCAATGGAGCAGGTATTGGTGAGCTCCTCCCAGCGGCTCTTAATAGAGTCGTCCTGAACAGGGAATGATGGAAACACTTGAACCCTAAGACCCCTAGGTATCAAATTATTCTGGATATATTTGTCTAGGAACTCGTGGTTCCACCAGACCTTAGTCCGTTTCTTAAGGTCCTTAAAAAGAAATATAGCCTCTTGTAATTCCTTCTGAGACCCCTCACTGGATCCCTCTGCACCGTCCTGAAGCGTTTCATTGATCTGAGCACGCCAAGTGGCATCTTTGGCTCGAAAATCCATAATGAAGCTGAGAAAAGCTGTGAACAACAGAGACAATTAGTTTCATCAAATACAGCTGCATGTGCCAATGCCCTGTGTGCCCTGAAGTTTTCGTCCTCTGGTGGTGATAAGAATATGACATCCGCCAACGCATATCTTGTGGCAGCTCGAACGTCATTTATTACGCCACATGTGGCTGTCCGAAGATATATGTTGGCTTAACCACCAGGGAATTGAGAATACGTATCAGGGAACACGTTAGGGACATTGGCGCAGCAAGATCCATTTCAGACCCTTCAGATTTGAAGACAATTCCGCGTCACTTTAAACACCACCATAACTGTGATGCTACATCCTTTAAGGTGCGCGGAATTGACATCCTACACCTCGGCGTTAGAGGTGGGGACTATAAGAAAATCCTGTCCCAAATGGAGGCCCGTTGGATCGTCCAGCTCGATTCAATGGTGCCCAGTGGCCTCAATGAATCTCTAAATTTTGCCTCTTTTTATAGATATTTTTACTTCCTTCTGATACCCTCTCTCTGGTTCTATTTGATGCCTTCTCTTTTTTAACAATATGTTTTTCTTTTAAATATATTTTTTCACAGTTGTCCATTTCGTCACTAATATGGGACCTTTGATTCTATCCTCACATGCCTGGCGGATATGAGAAGTTGTGAAAGGAAAAGCGAGAATACAGCGACAAAAAAACAGATGATAATGCATATACGACTTTTGTGTTTTTGTAAGTTTGTAATATAGATATTGTATGCTATCATCTATGCCTATATTTGATTCATGTATATCGCGTCTTTTCTATGTAACTTTGTACCCTTCCGTCTATTGTGACTGCGTCTCATATCCTCATATCTCTATGCAGTACTATGGAGTTTGGTGTGCGCATGCCCCGCTGTTGCCTGGTGATTCCCCAGTGGTGGGGCGTCTCTGTGTCCGGAACGCGCTCTGACCTTATGTCTGCGCGCGTGTCCGGATGCATGACGCCGCCGTCACTGGAGGCTTCCCCGGCTCCAGCGGCGCATGCGCCGCTATACCTTCTCCATTTGACAATGCATGACATGTGACTTGGATGTGGGAGGTATTTAAAGGTCCTTGGTACCAAACAGTGTTATCCCCTTGAGAAAGTGGCAGGCGTGCCACGAAACGTACGTTGGGGTGGCATCTTTTGTATGGGGTGACTCTCCTAGTGCGGTATTTTACAATTCTATTTGGTGAGCATGGTTTCCTATCAGATATGGCCAGCATTGCATTGACTCCTGCTGGCCTCATTACATAAGCGCTTGTCGTCTAGTGAAACATGCTTTATGCTGTTGTGGTGCACTTTTTTGTAGCTCTGTTACCTCTTTACCTTCCTTTTTGTGGGGGATCTTACATATGATTCATTTGATATGTTGTGGGCTACAATGTGTTTACTTACCATTAGTGCCACATGTGTTTATCTGCCAAACCGCTAGGAGATTTTTCTCCCTGTATGTGCACATGTCCTCTATATGCGTTTTTCATTGTTCAATGTTATTTATTCTTGTGCTACGTATGTATTGTTACACAATAAATATTTACCTTTTATAATATGAATTTTGGTCACCAGTGACTCTCTCTTTCCTCCTATGATATTATATCTATGAGTGGTGATTTTTTGGTTACACATTTTTAGTGTGACCCACATTTTCTTTATCCATGCAGCTGTATTTGATGAAAGGGATCTATTACTAGTCTAGTTTATAGAGCTGGTCCACTACTTTACCTTTGATGGCCTATCCTTAAGGCACTGTCACCACTTAGCGATCGCCACCAGCGATCACGACAACGACACGACCTGGCGAGATCGTTGGTGCGATCGCTATGTGGTCGCTATGTGGTCGCTAGTTAGCTTCCAAACACAAAGATCTCATCAGAGATCAACGATCTGTATAACGACCTCTGCGGTCGTTGGGAAAACCTAGTCCCGCCTGCGACGCTGGTGAAGTCGTTCATAAAGGGTGTCACACTCAGCGATTCAGGCTCACCAGCGGGACACCAACGACCAAAAAACGGCTCAGAACGTTCATGAATGATCAGCGACATCGCAGCGGGGGCCACATCGCTGCTACATGTCACACACAGCGGAGTCGCTAACGAGATCGCTACTGCGTCATAAATGGTGACTCTTAAGCGATCTCGCTAGCGATCTCGCTTAGTGTGACAGTACCTTTAGGTTAGGTGATCAATGTCTGAATGGTGGAGGTGCGACACCTTGCATATCCAGCCGATCAGCTGCTCTCAATTCGGTGGTGGTCGGAAATGTCCAGTTACAGACCTGCACAGCACCATCTACTGTATAGTGGCCACGGATGGGTACTGCATATCCGTCCCTTATTCAAATCAATGGGGGCAGATGTGCAGTACCATGAAGCAGCCACTATGCAGTAGATGGAGCTGTGCAACTCCACAACTGCTCAATTGGTAAATGTAAATTAAAGTAATTGAAAAAATACCATGTCCATTAACACAAATGACCACTTCCTAAACTCTTCTAAAAAACAAAGTTTGTTTTTATGGCAAATTTTCATGTACAGTAATTTTACTAAGAGTGTTACGTCTGATTAATTTTATATTTTAGGAAGAATATATATTAAAACATACCGTGAACTGGATTCGGCCACAACCAGAGTACTAACCTTGAAAGCCACAATCAGCTCTGAGAGAGGGTCGTGAGTCACATCCAGCTTCCGCCAAAGTTTTTTCACAGAAATCACCTGCAGCAAAATGCCAAGATCCAAGGGTTCCCCCAATACCCCATTTAGTTTTCTCCCATGGAGCACTCCCAACACTCTGTTGCATCCAGTTTCAGGCACCTCCTCTGACCGCTAGTATCATCCTGTCTTCAGCGTACCATACTTAAATTATCTCTAAACCCCTATGACCAACATATGTGCATCCAGATCTGCTCTTCTGTGCAGGGCTACTCAGGGTCGCCATCAGGGCATTACAGCCGTTACAGCTGTATGGGGCCCGGTGATTAGGGGGGCCCGAGCACGCTGGCAGCCCGGTCCGTGCGGCGCTCGGGCCCCCCTACATTTTGTTCAATGTTCCGGTTTCACCAGTGCTCTTCATAACCCAGCCTGCCGGGCCCTCCCCTCACCGCCCCCGGGCCCTCCCCTCCCCTCTCCCTGATGCACCAGCCAGCGCCACCCTCACGTGATGTCACACGCTGCTCTGCTCCACTTCCTCATTCCACCGGAGCAGAGCAGCGTGCAGTATGTGAATGTGTGTATGTTACGTGGTGGGCAGGGCCGGCAGCTCCCCAAGGGGCCCCCGCTCCCCAAAGGGCCCCCAGCTAGCGGCACATCACGCAACCGCTCTGGGGGCCCCTGTGAGGCGGGGGGCCCGCCTGCCCCCAGCGCCGACTCCCCCGCCGGTACAGTTCAAAGCAATGATGGAGTAGAGAGCGTCAGCTGACGCTCCCTCTCCCATCATTCCCCGCTCTGCCTCTGACACAGCGCGTGTGCGATGACGTCATTGCGCACTCTCTGTGTACCAGGCAGAGCAGGAGACAGGAGCCGGGAGCAGCGCGGGCACAAGGAGAGGTGAGGAGTGGTTGTTTTTTTTTTTTTTTTTAAATGTCTGAGCACTGGACTGCGGCTGTGGGGCGATGATGGCTGTGTTATATGGGCCGTACAATATACTATGTTGGCCGTGCTGCATGCAATATACTATGTGGGCCGTGCTGCGTGCAATATACTATGTGGGCCGTGCTGCGTGCAATATACTATGTGGGCCGTGCTGCGTGCAATATACTATAATCACCAAAAAACTGCCCAACACTATACCTCCCTTTAGGGAAAATATACCACAGACCAAATTGTAATATTTATGGAAAACCAATCAGTGATAAGGAATGGCTCCAAACAATGGTATAACCAATACAAAATATCTTTATTAAGACAATATTAAAATCGTACATACAAAAAATGCAAGATCACAATAAAAAGGAACATATTTCCTCCATAGGACCAGAATCACTACAGTCTATATGGTTATGAAAGTATCTAACAATCTCATGTGTAATATACAACCAAATCTAGGGGAATCATGACGGTGCAACTGACATTTGCTACTGAATAGCATAGCGCTTAGTGAAACTAGCCGTCCCCAGTAAACCCCTCAATGCAATGTTGAATAGAGAACCATAAATAGAACATGATGCATACCGCAGGCTGGTGTCTGTCCTCGGATGTCCCACTGCCCCGACGCGCGTTTCGCTCTGCTTCCTCGGGAGGCGTGTCAGGGCAGGGGGATATCCGGTTTAAATAGAGGCAAGTCCCAAACCCATTGGTTACCGTAAAATGCCATAACACCTGTGAATAGTCACCATTCTCAGCTGGCACAAAGTTGCCGCTTTTCAAAGGTCCTGTGCGTAGGAATAGATAAGCATATCGGCGCATGCGTCAGATCACCTGAGGTCAGTCAACCAATGACGAGAGGCATGGAGCGGTCACGTGGTAACTGGAGACGCAGGTCCTTCTGCTGAAGACACGCGCGTTCCCACACCACTACTGACCGCCCATATCTCTCGACCACCCAGTATCCAGCGCATGCGCACTGCTTAAAGTTTGTAAAGGATTGACAAATCTGCATAAGAAAAAAATTTTTCTTTGAAAAATATACAGGCAACGAATGGATTGGGATGATAAAACAAGACAAAAAAAACATCACTTAAACAAGATAATATTATAGATAAAGCATAATATAGTGTAAAATAAAGTGTGAAATAATAACAACAATAATCAATATATAGAAATAATGTCAATTAGTGAAAAATATAATAATAATATAGTATAATGTGAACCAATATACAAGATAATAATATAATAAATAATAAATCACCATAATAAGAAGTGACTAATGTCTGCACAAAATGCCATTTATAACAAATGTAAACACTTGTGTACATAATAGTGAAAGTGCTGAAAAAACAATAATAATACTGTCCAAAGCATCTTATGAATAAGGAGTTAAGAAAATTGATATATATATATATATATTATATATATATATAAATAATAAAAAATAATGAAAAATAATGAATAATAAAACATAAAAAATGAAAAATAAAAAATATATATAACATTAGAGAATCCAAATCCGATAGCTGAATTTTTCAATTCTTCAAACTTCTTTGTTCACCAGGAAATTCTCCTATTGGATAATAAAGCTCCTCCAAATGTGAATTCATAATAATACTAATGTTAACTAGAAGGCAAAAAAAGCCAATATTAAAATACAGAAAAAATGCACATCCATATGTACACATATATGTTTATAAATAAACCAAAAAAGACCCCCCACCCTATACTTCCAACGGCTATCATAAGTACGCACCGAAACCAGCAGTCTCATTAATATACTATATATATTAATATACTATAATATGCAATATACTATGTGGGCCGTGCTGCGTGCAATATACTATGTGGGCCGTGCTGCGTGCAATATACTATGTGGGCCGTGCTGCGTGCAATATACTATGTGGGCCGTGCTGCGTGCAATATACTATGTGGGCCGTGCTGCGTGCAATATACTATGTGGGCCGTGCTGTGTGCAATATACTATGTGGGCCGTGCTGCGTTCAATATACTATGTGGGCCGTGCTGCGTTCAATATACTATGTGGGCCGTGCTGCGTTCAATATACTATGTGGGCCGTGCTGCGTGCAATATACTATGTGGGCCGTGCAGTATACTATGTGGGCTGTGCAATATACTATGTGGGCTGCGATATATATACTATGTGGGCCATATAATATACTATGTGGGCCCTGCTATGTATTATGTGGGCCATGCAATATACTATGTGGGCCGCGCTATGTACTATATGGGTCGCTCTATGTACTATATGGGCCGCGCTATGTACTATGTGGGCCGTGCAATATACTATGTGGGCCGTGCTATATACTATGTGGGCCGCGCTATGTACTATATGGGCCCTGCTATATACAGTCATGGCCAAAAGTTTTGAGAATGACACAAATATTAATTTTTACAAAGTCTACTGCTTCACTTTTTCTAATGGCAATTTGCATATACTCCAGAATGTTATAAAGAGTGATCAGCTTAACAGCAATTACTTGCAAAGTCAATATTTGGCTAGAAAATGAACTTTATCCCCCAAAACACATTTCAACATCATTGCAGCCCTGCCTTAAAAGGACCAGCTAACCTCTTTTCAGTGATTGCTCCATTAACACAGGTGTGGGTGTTGATGAGGACATGGCTGGAGATCAATCTGTCATGATTAAGTAAGAATGACACCACTGGACACTTTAAAAGGAGGCTGGTGCTTGGCATCATTGTTTCTCTTCTGTTAACCATGGTTATCTCTAAAGAAACACGTGCAGTCATCATTACAATGCACAAAAATGGCCTAACAGGGAAGAGTATCGCAGCTAGAAAGATTGCACCTCAGTCAACAATCTATCGCATCATCAAAAACTTCAAGGAGAGAGGTTCCATTGTTGCCAAAAAGGCTCCAGGGCGCCCAAGAAAGACCAGCAAGCGCCAGGACCGTCTCTTAAAAGTGTTTCAGCTGTGGGATCGGGCTACCAGCAGTGCAGAGCTTGCTCAGGAATGGCAGCAGGCAGGTGTGAGTGCATCTGCACGCACTGTGAGGCGGAGACTCTTGGAGCAAGGCCTGGTCTCAAGGAGGGCAGCAAAGAAGCCACTTCTCTCCCGAAAAAACATCATGGACAGACTGATATTCTGCAAAAGGTACAGGCAGTGGACTGCTGAGGACTGGGTTAAAGTTATTTTCTCTGATGAATCCCCTTTTCGATTGTTTGGGACATCAGGAAAACGCCTCATTCGGAGAAGACAAGGTGAGCGCTACCGCCAGTCTTGTCTCATGTCAACTGTTAAGCATCCTGAAACCATTCATGTGTGGGGTTGCTTCTCAGCCAAGGGAATCGGCTCTCTCACAGTCTTGCCTAAAAACACAGCCATGAATAAAGAATGGTACCAGAATGTCCTCCAAGAGCAACTTCTCCCAACCCTCCAAGAGCAGTTTGGCGATCAACAATGCCTTTTCCAGCATGATGGAGCACCTTTCCATAAAGCAAAGGTGATAACTAAATGGCTCAGGGAACAAAACATAGAGATTTTGGGTCCATGGCCTGGAAACTCCCCAGATCTTAATCCCATTGAGAACTTGTGGTCAATCATCAAAAGACGGGTGGACAAACAAAATACTAAAAATTCTGACAAAATGAAAGCATTGATTGTGCAAGAATGGACTGCTATCAGTCAGAATTTGGTCCAGAAGTTGATTGAGAGCATGCCAGGGAGAATTGCAGAGGTCCTGAAGAAGAAGGGTCAACACTGAAAATATTGACTTGCTGCATTAACTCATTCTAACTGTCAATATAAGCTTTTGTTACTCATATGTTTGCAATTATTATATTTCTGTCTGTGATAAAAACATCTGTCAAACACACATAAAAACCTTAGAGGGCAGCAGATCATGTGAAAATATAATATTTGTGTCATTCTCAAAACTTTTGGCCATGACTGTACTATGTGGGCCGTGCAATATACTGTGTGTGCCGCGCTATATACTTTGTGGGCCATGCTATATAATTTGTGGGCCGCGCTAAATACTTTGTGGATCGTTCTATATACTATGTGTGCCGTGCTATATACTGTGTGTGCCGCGCTATATACTGTATGGGCCGTGCTATATACTGTGTGTGCCGCGCTATATGCACCAGCAGAATAGTGAGTGCAGCTCTGGAGTATAATACAGGATGTAACTCAGGATCAGTAATGTAATGTATGTACACAGTGACTGCACCAGCAGAATAGTGAGTGCAGCTCTGGAGTATAATACAGGATGTAACTCAGGATCAGTAATGTAATGTATGTACACAGTGACTGCACCAGCAGAATAGTGAGTGCAGCTCTGGGGTATACACTGTGTTCCAAATTATTATGCAAATAATATTTTCTCAGATTTTCCCATATTACCTATATGAATTGCAGTCACTGTAATTTTCCAGTCAAATAACTATTAGAGTACAATTGAAAGGTTTTTGTACAAACTGCCTATGATAACAGTATATTTTTTAAAAAATAAAACACTCAAACTGCACTCAAAATGCATGTTCCAAATTATTATGCACAACAGAGTTTTCAACCTTTTCATTTTAATAAAGAACAAAAAAATGGTCATTTTTGAAATTATAAGCATTAGCAGGTTCTTACAAACTGAAATCAAACAGTTTTCAACTCAAAACTTTATTCTAGGTGATGTTACATTTGCACATAGGACCCCTTGTTCGAAAGGAGCTTCTGAACTCTCTCGTCCATTGAATTTGTCAGGTTTTGGATGGTTTCTGCTTCAATTGTTTTGCATGAGGACAGAATACCCTCCCAGAGCTGTTGCTTAGATGTGACCTGCCTCCCGCCATCATAGACACTCCTTTTGATGATGCTCCAGAGGTTCTCAATGGGGTTGAGGTCAGGAGAGCATGGGGGCCACATCATAAGTTTGTCCCCTTTTATGCCCATAGCAGCCAGAGATGCAGATGTGTTATGTGCAGCATGAGACGGTACATTATCATGCATGAAAATGATCTTGCTGCGGAATACACGGTTCTTCTTCTTGAACCATGGCAGGAAGTGCTGTTTGAGAAACTCAACATACACTATGGAGTTCATCTTTACCCCTTCAGGGATCCTAAAGGGGCCGACAATCTCTCTTCCATGATTCCAGCCCGAAACATTACTCCACCTCCTCCTTGTTGGGGCCTAGCCGTGTTTGCATGGGGTGTCCATCAACCAGCCATCCTCCACTCCATCCATCTGGACCATCGAGCGTTGCACGGCACTCATCGGTGAACAAATCAGTTTTGAAGTCAGTCTTCATGTATTGTTTGGCCCACTGGAGCCGTTTCTGCTTGTGTGCAGTGGATAGAGGAGGTCGACAGGATGGCTTACGCACAGCTGCAAATCTCTGATGGACCCTGCATCTTGTTGTTCAGGGGACGTTGGAGGCACCAGCAGCTTCAAAAACTTGTCTGCTGCTATGACAAGGCTTTTTTGCCGCTGCTCTTTTAACCTGACGTAATTGCCTGTAGGAAAGAGTCCTCAATTTTCCCTTATCAGCACGCACACGTGTGTACTGTGAATCAGCTACATGCTTCTTGATTGTGCGATGATCACGATGAAGTGTCTTGGCAATGTTGATTGTAGTCATGCCTTGACCTAAACACTCCACAATTTGTTGCTTCTCAGCAGCCGACACATCCCTTTTCTTTCCCATTTTGGCAGAAAATGTAGGCTGCGTAATAATGTGGGACAGCCTTCTTAAGTAGTCTTGCCTTTCATTGGACACACCTGCCAAACTAATTAGCACAGGTGTCTGCAATTGCTTACAGTGATATAAAGAGCCCTGACACACATCACCATCAATGAGTTTAACTGACAAACAAAAAAATTCTTACCTTATCACTCCTAAACAATTTTTGCATAAAAATTTGGAACACAGTGTAATACAGGAGGTAACTCAGGATCAGTAATGTAATGTATGTACACAGTGACTGCACCAGCAGAATAGTGAGTGCTGCTTTGGGGTATAATACAGGAGGTAACTCAGGATCAGTAATGTATGTACACAGTGACTGCACCAGCAGAATAGTGAGTGCAGCTCTGGAGTATAATACAGGATGTAACTCAGGATCAGTAATGTAATGTATGTATACAGTGACTGCACCAGCAGAATAGGAGGCAGCTGGGGTTATAGATGAATCAGATCAGTATGTAGTTGTACAGGCTCACGCGAAGTGAGTGCAGCTGATAATACAGGATGTACTCGGATCAGTAATGTATGTACACAGTGATGACCAGCAGTGGCATCTGGAGTATATCAGTGTATCTGGTCTAGATGTACACAGTGATTGTACCAGCAGTGCCATCATTCGGAGCAGAGCAGCGTGCGGTGTGCGCGCGCCGTCTGGGGGGACCAGACTGGGAGTAGAAGACGGTGACTGTGGATGGCAGCTGGATAGTGAGGCGCAGGCACTGGCAGACCAGTCACGAGGCGGCGGCAGTGAGCGAGCAGGGTGAGTAGAACTGACTGTCTGTCTCTCTCTCTCTGATGGCTCCGTGACTCCGTCTTCAGTGTTGTGGCGGCGGTGCCCAAAGAGCCATGATGGAGGGGGAACAGAATCTGGGGTCTCATGGGGGGTACAATTATATTGACGTAATAAGTGACAACCTAATATAAGGACTGCTTTGCCACCTTGCTGGAGTAGGTTAGAGTTAGACAGGCACTGACACAGTATCATCTGGTCATTGTCTGAAGATGGATGCACAATAATGGTTAAAAAAAGTTGCCAAATGTTTAATGGGTTACAATAGAGTAGGGCCCTGCTATAGTCTACCTTGTCGTGGTGGCAGGCTTAAAAAATCTTTTGGTCAAAACAAAAGCTGATGGCTTTGTATGTGATATGGTGTTAATGTGTGATTAGTGAGGGCGTGGTGAAGTTTTTCCAAGAAAGAGCGGAGGGATTTTGGAGGGTTTTCGTGGTGAAGGAGGAGCTAGGGTGGAGGGGGAACTGGGGGTGGAGCCTGGGCAGAGTCTCTAGGGGGGCCCCATAAATTTTGCCAGTATGGGGCCCCGAAATTCTTAGTGGCAGCCCTGGGGCTACTCACAAAATTCACCATTTAGAAATGTGCTCCTCATACCTGTTTGCTAGACCTGGAGCTAATGAACTAAGTTGGCAAACAGCCACGAGCCACAATTCATGGGACCGCGAGCCACATGTGGCTCCCGAGCTACAGATTGGGGACCCCAGCACTATACGATCATGCTGACTGCATAAAGGGTCACACTAAAATGCACTAACTGTCTTTAACATGACATCGCCCTTTAGCCTGCTTTGTCATTTGCAGTCCCCCCACTTCATCATGTGCAGTCCCACTCCCTCACCTAATCATTTGCAGTCCTCCCCTGCTTCATCATTTGCAGCCTCCCCCACTCCACTTCATCTTTTGCAGTCCTCCCTCATTTGCAGCCTCCCCACCCCACTTCATCATTTGCAGTCTCCTTTCATCACTTGCAGTCTCCTGCCACTCCCCTCACCCATTTAATTCATTTTATAAAGAAAAGAATAAAAAAAAATTTTCATACATCACTGAGGAGAGCTTATCTCTGCTTCTGGAGTCCTTGTACAGGACGGCACATACGTGATGATGTCATTGGAGCGTCCGCCAGGGCAGTGGGGATACTTGGTACCAGGCCGCTTCTTAAAGGAGAAGTGTCACAGCAGCAGTGACCCGGTCCATGGGCGTCTAATAAAAGGGGAATATTTACAAGGGATAATAGAGTTTGTAATAAAGTGTTCACGATGCCACCTGTGGTTTCTGGTCAGATGTGACCAGTGCTGCAGTGCAGATCCTCTGGGACTGGTGGTGATGCAGCTGAGTTGGTATAGCTCTCCACAGGCAGAGCTTAGTCCCAGGACAGATGTAGGATGTAGAAGATGGTAATGTTGGTAGATGTAGCAGTGTTGGACAGGTGACACAGGAATGATTAGGGTACACAGCTGAGTGCAGTTTCCAAAGCTTTACTCACGGTTCTTGTGTACACAGATGCCCGCTTGGTGCCGTGTCCTCCAGATGAGGGGGTAGAGCAAACTCCCAGGTAGATTAGGATACACCTTTCCAGGACTCCCTTCTATATGTTCCTTTCTCGGTCGTCTCACTGTGCTGACTTTCCACCTTTACTTCCTGTCCAACACCTCACAGTCAGTGTCCCAAGCCAGTAGCCGGGGACCTTGTCGGATGATGTCCTCTCTGCGTCTCCTTGCTCCCTTATGGCTACCTTTCCGGAGAAGATAACTGTGGCTTGTGCTGAGGCACCTAAAGATGCCACTGCCTCCGGCTTGCTAGCTGAGTCTTGAAGTTCTCCACTAGGCTAGGGGCCGATGTCCCTTCTGCGACCTGGTCCCTCCACTATTGAATCTAGCCCCACGGATGGACTACTCACTATCTGTGCCCTAGGATCCCTTCCGTCCTTCCAGAAGCTTCTCTCTGCTCCGTACTTAATCTAACTTTCTCCGTCTGGGGACAAGCTTCTACCAGCTTGAGCTCCCCTCACATTATCTGACTCTACTGTCTCCTTCCCTCTCTCTAAGCTTCACTTCCCTCCTTCTGCTTTCTCCACCCACCTCCCAACACTCTTTCCTACCCAGCCTGGGATGAGACTATTCTCCCTTAGGGTATGTCCAGGGTGCCCGGCTGCTATAGTCTGTGTTGGGTGCAGGTTTTAGAGTCCCGGTGGTGCTCCCTCCTTACCTGAGAGTGGGGCATCACACCTCTGAATGAGATGCAATACCTCTGTGCCGACTGAACCCTCAGGGGCGCCACATCATCACATACACGCCGTCACCTGACCGGAAGTCCAGAGGGCGGAGGGAGCGGAAACTGCGCAGATGTCCAGGTTAGATGGCTGTGGAGCTCTGAGAAAAACTCCCAGCGCCCAGGTGTGCCCAGTACTTCATTGCACGATGGGGCGCGGTGAGCAGAAACACAAGGGGGGCGGGCTCCCTCGGTACTGCTGCTCACCAGATGGTGACTTGGACGTCAGCTGGATAGCGAGGCGCAGGCACTGGCAGACCAGTCACGAGGCGGCTGCAGCGAGCGAGCAGGGTGAGTAGACTGACTGTCTGTCTCTCTCTCTCTGAGTCTCTCTGATGTCTCCGTGACTCCGTCTCCAGTGTTGTGGCGGCGGTGCCCAAAGAGCCATGACGGGAGGGGGAACAGAATCTGGGGGTCTCATGGGGGGTACAATTACATTAACTTAATAAGTGACAACCTAATATAAGGGACTGCCTTTGCCACCTTGCTGGAGTAGGTTAGAGTTAGACGGGCACTGACACAGTATCATCTGGTCATTGTCTGAAGATGGATGCACAATAATGGTTAAAAAAAAGTTACCAAATGTTTAATGGGTTACAATAGAGTAGGGCCCTGCTATAGTCTACCTTGTCGTGGTGGCAGGCTTAAAAAATCTTTTGGTCAAAACAAAAGCTGATGGCTTTGTATGTGATATGGTGTTAATGTGTGATTAGTGAGGGCGTGGTGAAGTTTTTCCAAGAAAGAGCGGAGGGATTTTGGAGGGTTTTCGTGGTGAAGGAGGAGCTAGGGTGGAGGGAGAACTGGGGGTGGAGCTTGGGCGGAGTCTCTAGGGGGGCCCCATAAATTTTGCCAGTATGGGGCCCCGAAATTCTTAGTGGCAGCCCTGGGGCTACTCACAAAATTCACCATTTAGAAATGTGCTCCTCATACCTGTTTGCTAGACCTGGAGCTAATGAACTAAGTTGGCAAACAGCTGCGAGCCACAATTCATGGGACCGCGAGCCACATGAGGCTCCCAAGCTACAGATTGGGGACCCCAGCACTATACGATCATGGCTGACTGCATAAAGGGTCACACTAAAATGCACTAACTGTCTTTAACATGACATCGCCCTTTAGACTGCTTTGTCATTTGCAGTCCCCCCATTTCATCATGTGCAGTCCGGCTCCCTCACCTAATCATTTGCAGTCCTCCCCTGCTTCATCATTTGCAGCCTCCCCCACTCCACTTCATCTTTTGCAGTCCTCCATCATTTGCAGCCTCCCCACCCCACTTCATCATTTGCAGTCTCCTCTCATCACTTGCAGTCTCCTGCCACCTCCCCCTCACCCATTTAATTCATTTTATAAAGTAAAGAATAAAAAAAAATTTTCATACATCACTGAGGAGCGCTTAACTCTGCTTCTGGAGTCCTTGTACAGGACGGCACATACGTGATGATGTCATTGGAGCGTCCGCCAGGGCAGTGGGGATACTTGGTACCAGGCCGCTTCTTAAAGGGGAAGTGTCACAGCAGCAGTGACCCGGTCAATGGGCGTCTAATAAAAGGGGAATATTTACAAGGGATAATAGAGTTTGTAATAAAGTGTTCACGATGCCACCTGTGGTTTCTGGTCAGAGGTGACCAGCGCTGCAGTGCAGAACCTCTGGGACTGGTGGTCATGCAGCTGAGTTGGTATAGCTCTCCACAGGCAGAGCTTAGTCCCAGGACAGATGTAGGATGTAGAAGATGGTAATGTTGGTAGATGTAGCAGTGTTGGACGAGTGACACAGGAATGATTAGAGGACACAGCTGGGTGCAGTTTCCAAAGCTTTACTCACGGTTCTTGTGTACACAGATGCCCGCTTGGTGCCGTGTCCTCCAGGTGAGGGGGTAGAGCAAACTCCCAGGTAGATTAGGATACACCTTTCCAGGACTCCCTGCTGTATGTTCCTTTCTCGGTCATCTCACTGTGCTGACTTTCCACCTTTCCTTCCTGTCCAACACCTCACAGTCAGTGTCCCAAGCCAGTAGCCGGGGACCTTGTCGGATGACGTCCTCTCTGCGTCTCCTTGCTCCCTTATGGCTACCTTTCCGGAGAAGATAACTGTGGCTTGTAGCTGAGGCACCTAAAGATGCCACTGCCTCCGGCTTGCTAGCTGAGTCTTGAAGTTCTCCACTAGGCTAGGGGCCGATGTCCCTTCTGCGACCTGGTCCCTCCACTATTGAATCTGCCCCATGGATGGACTACTCACTATCTGTGCCCCTAGGATCCCTTCCATCCTTCCAGAAGCTTCTCTCTGCTCCGTACTTAATCTAACTTTCTCCGTCTGGGGACAAGCTTCTACCAGCTTGAGCTCCCCCACATTATCTGACTCTACTGTCTCCTTCCCTCTCTCTAAGCTTCACTTCCCTCCTTCTGCTTTCTCCACCAACCTCCCAACACTTTCCTACCCAGCCTGGGATGAGACTATTCTCCCTTAGGGTATGTCCA
Source organism: Oophaga sylvatica (assembly GCA_033576555.1). NCBI lineage: Eukaryota > Metazoa > Chordata > Amphibia > Anura > Dendrobatidae > Oophaga > Oophaga sylvatica. Next base: position 553,838,373 of record JARQOD010000004.1, on the reverse strand, counting down.
GGGTGCCCGGCTGCTATAGTCTGTGTTGGGTGCAGGTTTTAGAGTCCGGTGGTGCTCCCTCCTTACCTGAGAGTGGGGCATCACACCTCTGAATGAGATGCAATACCTCTGTGCCGACTGAACCCTCAGGGGCGCCACATCATCACATACACGCCGTCATCTGACCGGAAGTCCAGAGGTTGGAGGGAGCGGAAACTGCGCAGATGTCCAGGTTAGATGGCTGTTGAGCTCTGAGAAAAACTCCCAGCGCCGAGGTGTGCCCAGTACTTCATTGCACGATGGGGCCCGGTGAGCAGAAGCACAAGGGGGGGCGGGTTCCCTCGGTACTGCTGCTCACCAGGCCCTATACAGCAGTAAGGGCACTAATGCCCTGATGGCGGCCTTGCCGCTGTCCCTTATTACGTAGTATCTTATATTATTTTGTATAGTGCTGTGCATGAGTGGAAAGAAATGGCATGGCACGCTACGTGTGTCACTCTCTATCTTTTTGCATCTGCAGATGTGCACCATAGCACCCGTATGTTCATCATGTGAACTATTGTAGAAACAAAATTCATTTATACATTGTTCCAGCAAATTTTCATGTACAATAATTTTACTAAGAGTGTTACTTCTGATTCATTTACATTTTAGGAAAATATATTTATTAAAATGTGCCGTGACCCGGATTCGAACCGGGGTTGCTGCGGCCACAACGCAGAGTACTAACCACTATACGATCACGGCTGGCTGCAGAAAGGGTCAGACTAAAATGCACTATCTATCTTTGGAATGACCTCACTGGTTAGACTGCTTTGTGAAGACGTTTTTCAAACATTGGTCTGGTTGCTGGTAATTTTGCAAGATTTGTAACATCTCTTCAGAATCTGAGAAGAAGATGAGCAGATAACTGATGTGTAGAAATCAATGGGTTGGACAGAGCTGAATCGGATGTTTAAGAGTTAACTCATCTTTTTGAATGTAACTCTTGGAGGGGTCTGGTGGCTGAGCTCCATGGAAATGAGATGTAAAAGACACCAGCTCTCATTGAAGGTGAATGAAAGCAAATGGAAGAAACAATTCAATTGCAAACTTATTTAATTTCATGATGTCTAACTAATTAAAGCAACTTAAAATCTTGAGAATATCCCTTTAACAAACTTTTTATACTTGATACTTTGTGTAGTGAAAATATGTATATGTATGGCCGGCAATTAACTAGCATCTGTCCTTACACTGCAGGTCTCACAAAGGTCATAGCATATGTTTCCTGGTCGCAGGGTCCCTGACCCCTGGGTGCCTTCCTGGGAACACACAGAAGTGGAAACATTTCACACCTTCAGGTGCCTCTGCAGGGAGATGCCAAATTGCAGCCTGACAAGGTCTATTTACTATGAGAATAAAGGTTACACTAAAAAATGTTTAGAGAAAAAATAATGTATTAATTGGTAAAGTATCCATGGTCCAGTCACAAACTAGGAATTAGAATACTAACATGAATGGCTTTTCTAGAAATCTGATCTCCAGGTTAAATCTATAAATTAGGACTTACACAAAGAAAGTTGTTCACTGTTGAGGGCAGCCAAGCTGATGTGAGTAGTGTTGAGCATTCCAATACTGCAAATATCGGGTATCGGCCAATATTTGCTGTATCGGAATTCCGATACTGAGATCCGATATTTTTGTCATATCGGATACCGGAATCTGAGTTTTCCTCTAAAGTCTATGGGGAGTTCCTGTGTCACAGAACGAAGTACGTGACACAGGAACTTCCTGAAACTGTCACTGTCAGTGTCGGTCGGGTCTGTCAGGTGTCAGCAGCACTTACCTCGCAGAAGATCCCCGGCGGTCACGTTCATCCATCCAGGCCGGCCATTACCCTCTCCCTGGCGGTCATGTGCAGCATCTCGTGATAACTGCACGGGCTGCCGGGTACTGGGTAATCTCGGCCAGCTGTACTCTCGCGACAGCAGGCCGTAAACCAGTCCGGATGAGTCACCGCCGGGGAAGCAGCAATGGTAAGCAGCTCTGCTCTATGTGGATGTCAGGCTCAGCCTGGCATGCAGATGTAGCAGAGCTGGACTCGTCGTGGGACACTCGTGATTTTGGACTGCGTTGGACAGGGAGTATTTGTGTTGGTTTGTTATTTTTGTTTTTTTACAGGAGAACGATGGTGTCGCAGGATGAGCGTGCAATAAAAATAATGAAAACTGTGTGGTGTTTTATTTCATTAAAAGACTTTTTTCTGGCTGTGTATTTTTTTAAAAATTTACAAACTTTATGATTAATAATGGATCGGTGTCTTATTGACGCCTCTCCATTATTAACCGGCCTTATTGTCACCTTTCAATCAAAGGTGACATTAACCCCTTATTACCCCGCTTGCCACCGCTACAGGGCAAGTGGGAAGAGCCAGGTAAAGTGCCACAATTGACGCATCTTTGGATGTGCCAATTGTGGGGCTGCTGCAGCCTGGTATTTTTAGGCTGTTGAGGGCCAAAATCCATGGGCCTTGACAGTCTTTTAATACCAGGCCGCAGCAGTCTGCTTTTTACTTGGCTGGTTAACAAAAATAGGGGGACCCCCACGACATTTTTTTTTCGAATGGATCCCTATTTTTGTTAACCAGCCAAGCTAAGCAGACTGCTGTGGCCTGGTATTATCAGGCTTGCAAGGTCCATGGATATTGGATCCTTACCAGCCTGAAAAACCAGGCCTCAGCAGTCTGCTTCATCAGGCTGGTTAACAAAAATAGGGGGGACCCCAAGCCATTTTTTTTTTCGAGGGGATCCCCTATTTTTGTTAATCAGTTCACTTCAGGTCAGCCGGGATTCCCTCTGACGTCAATGATGCTGTGCGGTGTGCCTGGCTGACCTGAAGTGAAAGTGGGAAGCAATCAATTATGCTAACAACTTCCTCTCCTGTCAGCCAGGAGAGGAGATGATTCAGTCGGGGGTTTACTGTGAGACTGTCAGCATTAGCTGCGGTCCCTGCAGTAAACATTAACCCTTTCAGAAGGATTACATCGGGGGACCTGACTGAACATCGGATAGGTAAGAATAATGTTGCTTTATTATTTTATTTTTATTACAGGTGAAAAAGGGCTTCGCAAGGAATGGCAGTAAAATAAAATATGGTCAAAAACTGTGTGTTTAATTAAAATTCATTTTAATGAAATAAAGTGTGTGTTTTATTTTTTTTTTCATACAATAGGATTAATAATTGATAGTTGTCTAATTGACAGCTCTCAATTATTAACCTGGCTTAAAGTCACCTTTCAATAGCAAGGTGGCTTTAACCCCTTATTAACCCATTCGCCACCGCTACAGGGCAATGGGAATAGACAGGCAAAGTGCCAGAAAGGGCGAATCTAATTATAGATTTGCCTTTTCTGGGGTGTCTGGGGGCAGATGTTAGTAGCGGGGGGGGCAATAATAATGGTCCCTCTCTGGGCTATTATTATCTGCCCCCACTCGCTGGCTTTGTTTGAGAAAATAGGGCGGGAGCCCACGCATTTTTTTTCAACAATTTTACACCTCATATATATATATACATGTCATTGAATTTGTGACATATATATATATATTTATATTTATAGTTCATACACTTCTACATAGTATAATAGCCGCTAATTCAATTGCCGGCATTTGTGAAAATACAGAACCCGACATGAAATGACACATGGTTTACATAGAGTTAACCATGTCATTTCATGTAGTTTGATATATGGTTTTCACTAACAATTACATGAGTGTATGTGTGCAAAATTTGACACATGTAGGGGTTAATTAAAGGTGTAAATTCGTAGCAAAAAATGTGTTTTTTTACAACGAATTTACACCTTTAATTAACCCCTACATGTGTCAAATTTTGCACACATACAGTTATGGACAAAAGTTTTGAGAATGACACAAATATTAATTTTTACAAAGTCTACTGCTTCACTTTTTCTAATGGCAATTTGCATATACTCCAGAATGTTATAAAGAGTGATCAGCTTAACAGCAATTACTTGCAAAGTCAATATTTGGCTAGAAAATTAACTTTATCCCCCAAAACACATTTCAACATCATTGCAGCCCTGCCTTAAAAGGACCAGCTAACCTCTTTTCAGTGATTGCTCCATTAACACAGGTGTGGGTGTTGATGAGGACATGGCTGGAGATCAATCTGTCATGATTAAGTAAGAATGACACCACTGGACACTTTAAAAGGAGGCTGGTGCTTGGCATCATTGTTTCTCTTCTGTTAACCATGGTTATCTCTAAAGAAACACGTGCAGTCATCATTGCAATGCACAAAAATGGCCTAACAGGGAAGAGTATCGCAGCTAGAAAGATTGCACCTCAGTCAACAATCTATCGCATCATCAAGAACTTCAAGTAGGAGAGGTTCCATTGTTGCCAAAAAGGCTCCAGGGCGCCCAAGAAAGACCAGCAAGCGGAGACTCTTGGAGCAAGGCCTGGTCTCAAGGAGGGCAGCAAAGAAGCCACTTCTCTCCAGAAAAAACATCATTGTTGATCGCCAAACTGCTCTTGGAGGGTTGGGAGAAGTTGCTCTTGGAGGACATTCTGGTACCATTCTTTATTCATGGCTGTGTTTTTAGGCAAGACTGTGAGAGAGCCGATTCTCTTGGCTGAGAAGCAACCCCACACATGAATGGTTTCAGGATGCTTAACAATTGGCATGAGACAAGACGGGTGGTAGCGCTCACCTTGTCTTCTTCGAATGAGGCTTTTTCCTGATGTCCCAAACAATCGAAAAGGGGATTCATCAGAGAAAATAACTTTACCCCAGTCCTCAGCAGTCCACTGTCTGTACCTTTTGCAGAATATCAGTCTGTCCATGATGTTTTTTCTGGAGAGAAGTGGCTTCTTTGCTGCCTTCCTTGAGACCAGGCCTTGCTCCAAGAGTCTCCGCCTCACAGTGCATGCAGATGCACTCACACCTGCCTGCTGCCATTCCTGAGCAAGCTCTGCACTGCTGGTAGCCCGATCCCACAGCTGAAACACTTTTAAGAGACGGTCCTGGCGCTTGCTGGTCTTTCTTGGGCGCCCTGGAGCCTTTTTGGCAACAATGGAACCTCTCTCCTTGAAGTTCTTGATGATGCGATAGATTGTTGACTGAGGTGCAATCTTTCTAGCTGCGATACTCTTCCCTGTTAGGCCATCCATTTTTGTGCATTGCAATGATGACTGCACGTGTTTCTTTAGAGATAGCCATGGTTAACAGAAGAGAAACAATGATGCCAAGCACCAGCCTCCTTTTAAAGTGTCCAGTGGTCTCATTCTTACTTAATCATGACAGATTGATCTCCAGCCATGTCCTCATCAACACCCACGCCTGTGTTAATGGAGCAATCACTGAAAAGAGGTTAGCTGGTCCTTCTAAGGCAGGGCTGCAATGATTAAACACAAGAAAATCCCATAATGACATTAAAATAATGCCTAAGTTGTGGACCAGCATGTCCACACTAAGGGTGAGTTTCCACGATCAGTATTCCTTCAGGAAATGCTGCGTGTTTGACGCTGTGCGTTGGCGCAGCGCCAAACACGCAGCGTCCAGATGTTACAGCATAGTGGAGGGGATTTCAAGAAATCCCGTCTCCACTATGCGTAACAACACGCAGGCGGAAGACCTGCGTATCCGGACATGCGGCGCGTCTTTTCAGACCGCAGCATGTCCTAGCTTTTTGCGACGACGCTGCGTCGCCGCAACGGATTTTAACACAGGGCTATGTAGCCCTGCGTTCTTTCCGCATGTGTTCCGGAGGTGTCCTGTACACATCCGGAAAGAATGCGCGTCAGAAAGGGGGCGGGGCTTAGGACGGAGCGGAATATCCGCTCCGTCAAATGCGCTGTGGTTCCGGACCGTGGAACCACAGCCTAATACACCCACTCAAGATGATAATATAGCACAGGAGAAAAAAGAGTCATTAGGTGATATAAATCAAGACTTTTTTATTATTAAAGATCAGTATCCAAAAGTGACATAGTAATATACAAAAAACACAATCATAAAAAGACAGGTTGCAAGGAAAGAACCTCAGGATCCCCAGAGCACAACAATTCCCCAAGAAAAACATCTAGGGCTGCAATGATGTTGAAATGTGTTTTGGGGGATAAAGTTCATTTTCTAGCCAAATATTGACTTTGCAAGTAATTGCTGTTAAGCTGATCACTCTTTATAACATTCTGGAGTATATGCAAATTGCCATTAGAAAAAGTGAAGCAGTAGACTTTGTAAAAATTAATATTTGTGTCATTCTCAAAACTTTTGGCCATGACTGTACATATAAATGAGAACAACCCTGAGGTGTTTTTTTCTAAGCTAAATAAGCTTAAGTTTTCCAGTTTCTCATCATATGAGAGGCCTTCTATCCCTTGTTATAATCTCATTACTGCATTTGAACTAAGTATAACTTAGGAATATCTTTTTTAAAATATGAATCCCAAAACTGGATCCCATATTCTAGATGTGTCTTCACAAGTGATTTATAGAGGGGAAATAATATATTGGGATCGCAGGATTTTATCTCGCATTTTATACATCCTAATATCTAGTTTGCTTTTGCAGCTGCTGCTTGACATTAAAGGCTGCTGCTTAGATTACTAATGACCAGAAAACCCAAGTCCTTCTCCTGTTCTGTAGTTTCTAGTATATTTCCACTTATTGTATATGCAGCAATAGGATTACTCCGTCCCAGGTGCATTACTCTACATTTATCTACACTAAACCTCATCTGTCATATGTTTGCCCATGCAGAAATCTTATGCAGTTCGTTCTGTAATATTATGCTGTTAAGCACAGTTTTTACCATCCTACATAGTTTGATGTCCTCAGCAAAAGACTGACACTTTACTCTCATTCCCATTCACTAGGTCACTAATAAAGAGATTAAAAAGAATTGGTCCCAACACAGATCCTTGACCTCCATCCTCCCTTCTCCCAGTACTGATCCTTGTGGCCCCCATTGCTGACTTTATCCCATTAGTCCGTAAAAGTTTCCCAAAGGAACTGATTGGGGCAAGTATTGGAGTCCATCTTCTGAAGCAGGCTCCTTGTTCTGTTAGAAAGTAACTGACCACAGGCCAATTCAGAATCGGCAGCTTGTCATGATGTGGGAGAGTTCCTGCACCACTGTAAGTTACTTTTTGGGATGTCTTTGTTGTGAGAGTGAGTGTTCCTTTTCGAGACAGTCAAACTTTTGTCTTCCCTTTGTCTGGGACAGTTCCCACAGAACACAAGAAAAAAAAAAGCTTAGACCTGCTGACTTCACCACATCCCAGTAACTTCTACAGATATTCACCAATACAAATGTCACAACGAATATCTTGGTCATGAAGGCTTGCATGCTTAGGTTTCATCCATGGTCCAGCAGTATCTTCTTGCAGAAGATGTCATGGGACATGTCCCGCACCCATCCATCCACTTACTTCAGCTTCAAAGCAACAGTTTGAGTCATCCAACACTCCAGGGCTGGGGAACTTAGCTTGACTTCCCACTGGCTTTCAAATGTTTATGGTCAGTGGCAGGATCCCAGGAAGATGAAGCAGGCACCAGGAGGGCACTCTCATTAAGGGCCATGTTCTTTTCCAGCAGTTCCAGTTCTTCTTGCCGCGTACCATCTCTCCCATGGACATGGACTACAAGATCCCCCCCAAGGTACTAGCCAACCAGCTGAAGGCTGTCATCATCCACCCTAGTCAGACTTGGAGTGTTGCAGGCTGCAGGATCACAGACAGTTTTGCCCTCATTAAGGACAATGTGCAAAACATCAAGGACCACCACATATCCATGACCCATATCAGTCTTGACCATGAAATGACGTTTGATCATATTTCATATGTGTTCATTGGACATAGTGCTGTGGCAGGTTCGGGCAAAACAATTTTTTGTATATTAATCTGATCTACCTTGACAAGTACAGCTAGAAGACTGACACCTCTCCATCTTGTGTGGGATCAGACAAGGATGTCCTCTTTCATCCCTTCTTTTTGTTAATGTTATAGAGCTCTTAAAAAGAATCTTTCATCAGGTTTTTGTTACATTATCCAAGAACAGCATGATATAAGGGCAGAGATCCTGATTCCAACAATTATCAGATACTGGGATGTTTGCTGCAGTTTTGATTAAAAACAATTAGATTTGCTGCAGATCTTCATGACCTGTGACACAGCGTATGTGTCATGAAAGGATCGCGTTACTGCGGGTCGGGTGACCGGGGTCACTGAAAGGTCACCCAACACGCAGGCACAAGATCCTTTGTGCTTCACCACAGGGGGGTTGGCTTAACCCTACGTGGCTACGATCGCTCTGATTGGCTATTAAAAGTGAAACAGTACTCCCTTTATTCCGAGCCCCGACGTGTGCCCAAACAGTGGTTTACCCCCACATATGGGGTATCAGCGTACTCAGTAAAAATTGCACAACAACTTTGGGGGTCTAATTTCTCCTGTTACTCTTGGGAAAAAAAAATTGGGGACTAAAAAAATTATTTTTGTGGAAAAAAAAAATGATTTTTTATTTTCACAGCTCTGCGTTATAAACTTCTGTGAAGAACTTGGAGATTCAAAGTGCTCACCACACATCTAGAGGAGTTCCTTGGGGGATCTAGTTTCCAAAATGGGGTCACTTGGGGGGGTTTCTACTGTTTAGGCACATATGGGCTCTGCAAACGTAACATGACGCCCGCAGACCATTCCATCAAGTCGGCATTTCAAAACATCACTACTTCCCTTCCGAGCCCCGACGTGTGCCCATACAGTAGTTTTCTCCCACATATAGGATATCAGCGTACTCAGGACAAAATGTACAACAACTTTTGGGGTCCAATTTCTCCTGTTACCCTTGTGAAAATAAAAAATTGTGGGTTAAAAAAATCAGTTTTTGAGGAAAAAAATGATTTTTTGTTTTTACAGCTCTGCATTATAAACTTCTGTGAAGCACGTGGGGGTTCAAGGTGCTCACCACACATCTGGATAAGTTCCTTGGGGGGTCTAGTTTACAAAATGGGGTCACTTGTGGTTGGTTTCTACTGTTTGGGCACATCAGGGGCTCTGCAAACGTAACAAGATGCCCGCAGACCATTCCATCAAGTCGGCATTTCAAAGCATCACTACATCCCTTCCGAGCACTGACGTGTGCCCAAACAGTGGTTACCCGCACATATGGGGTACCAGCGTACTCAGGACAAACTGCACAACAACTTTTGAGGTCCAATTTCTCCTGTAACCATTGTGAAAATAAAAAATAGGGGGCTAAAAAAATCATTTTTTGAGAAAAAAAATGATTTTTTTATTTTCAAGGCTGTGCGTTATAAACTTCTGCATAGCACCTGGGGGTTCAAAGTGCTCACTGTGCATCTAAATAAGTTCCTTAGGGGGTCTTGTTTCCAAAATGGGGTCATTTGTGGGGGAGCTCCAAAGTTTAGGCACACAAGGGCTCTCCAAACACGACATGGTGTCCGCTAACGATTGGAGCTAATTTTCCATTAAAGTCAAATGGCGCTCCTTCCCTTCTGAGCCCTGCTGTTCACCCAAACAATGGTTCCCCCCTCATATGGGACACCAGCGTACTCAGGAAAAACTGGACAACAACTTTTGGTGTCCAATTTATCCTGTTACCCTTGGGAAAATAAAAAAATAGGCTAAAAAATCATTTTTGAGAAACAAAAATGACTTATTTTCACTGCTCTGCGTTTATAAACTTCTGTGAAGCACTTGGGGGTTCAAAGTGCTCACTACACATCTAGATAAGCTCCTTGGGGGGTCTAGTTTCCAAAATGGGGTCACTTGTGGGGGGTTTCTACTGTTTAGGCACATCAGGGGCTCTGCAAACGCAACATGACGCCAGCAGAACATTCCATCAAGTCTGCATTCCAAAATAGCGCTCCTTCCCTTCTGAGCTCTCCCATGCGCCAAAACAGTGGTTCCCCCCCACATATGGGGTATTGGTGTACTCAGGACAAATTGCACAACAACTTTTGTGGTCCAATTTCTCCTGTTACCCTTGTGAAAATAAAAAATAGCGGGCTAAAAAATCATTTTTGAGGAAAAAAATGATTTTTTTATTTTCACTGCTCTGCGTTATAAACTTCTGTGAAACACTTGGGGGTTCAGAGTGCTCACAACACATCTAGATAAGTTCCATAAGAGGTCTAGTTTCCAAAATGGTGTCACATGTGGGGTTTTTTCATTGTTTAGGCACACAGGGGCTCTCCAAATTGCGTCATGGTGTCCGCTAATGATTGGAGCTAATTTTCCATTCAAAAAGTCAAATGGTGCTCCTTCCCTTCTGAGCCCTGCCGTGCGCCCAAACAGTGGTTTATGACCACATATGAGGTATCTGTGTACTCAGGAGAAATTGCCCAACAAATTTTAGGATCAATTTTATCCTGTTGCCCATGCAAAAATGAAAAAATTGATGCTAAAATAAAATTTTTGTTGGAAAAATTTAAATGTCCATTTTTTCCTTCCACGTTGCTTTAGTTCCTCTGAAGCACCTGAAGGGTTAATAAGCTTCTTGAATGTAGTTTTGAGTAGCTTGAGGGGTGCAGTTTTTATAATGGTGTCACTTTTGGGTATTTTCTACCATATAGACCCCTCAAAGTGTCTTCAAATGTGAGGTGGTCCCTAAAAAAATGGTTTTGTAAATTTTGCTGTAAAAATGAGAAATCGCTGGTCAACTTTTAACCCTTATAACTTCCTAAAAAAAAAATGTTTGCTTCCAAAATTGTGCTGATGCAAAGAAGACAAGTGGGAAATGTTATTTATTAACTATTTTGTGTCACATAACTCTCTGGTTTAACAGAATAAAAATTCAAAATTTGAAAATTGCGAAATTTTCAAAATTTTCGCCAAATTTCCATTTTTTTCACAAATAAATGCAAAAATTATCGACCTAAATTTACCACTAACATGAAGCCCAATATGTCACGAAAAAACAATCTCAGAATCGCTAGGATCCGTTGAAGCGTTCCTGAGTTATTACCTCATAAAGGGACACTGGTCAGAATTGCAAAAAATGCCAAGGTCATGAAGGGGTTAAAGGGAATCTGTCACCTCATTTTTTGCATGTAGAATGCGGCCACTGCCATCAGGGGCTTATCTACAGCATTCTGGAAAAAGTACTGAAGTGCGCAGGTGCTGGGCCTCTCTGACCTTTCACGGCGCCTGCGCACTGCAGTACTTTGCTCTGCCCTCAACAGGGCAGAGAATAACGTCTGCGCAGGAGCAGCGAAAGAAGTAAGGAAGAGGGCGTCATCGCATGAAGATGGGAGGTGCCGGACCCGGACCTGTGACGCCCATTGGACCGGACCATCCCGGGTGGGTATAATATAACTTGTTTTTCTTATCTTTCAGGTTACATCAGGGGCTTATCTACAGCATTCCAGAATGCTGTAGATAAACCCCTAATGGTGGTGGCCACATCTTATATGCAAAAAATGAGGTGACAGATTCCCTTTAAGGCTGAGCTGTGTATAACACCACCCAAACCACTGATTGCCAACTTTCTGTCTACACTGTCCATAAGCAGAAAGTTGCCAGTCAGTGTTGGTTGCATGGTTGGACTAGCTGAGGGAAGATTTTCTAGTCCTCTAGTCATAAAACTGTGATTTTAGCAAAACTACACTAAGCAGACCAGTTAGTGATACACTGCTGAAGTTAGGGTCTCCGTCCATACATTATACTGTTACTAGTTTAGGTAGTAAAACTTGGTGACATACTCCCATTAAGTCTAATCCAGATGTCAGAGAGTTCACAGCACCTGGACCTGACAGTCAAGTGGCTAAGTGTTTGCTGTACATGGACACCAGTAGTCAGTGATGGCTCTTGTCCAGCCCTGCAAGAAATTCGACCCAACTTTGATGACAATGGTCAACTGCAGGAATTTCGAAACTGTGTACTTCGGAGATTGGTCACTTTGGAGAGTGGACTGTTTCCACTTTTCCATTTAACCGGACTTAATCGAAACCCTGAGAGTTTGGTTCAGGAATGAAGGAGCAATCCTCAGATCTATGCTAGATCTCTTGACCGAGGTAAACCAAAAAAACAGACTATGGGGCTTCAGACAGCTTCTGTCAAGGGAAAAATCTCTTGCATAATGGAATTTTGACTGTACTTCATTACACAATGCAAGACTTGCCTCCCCATGTATCCATACGCTATTCCAAGGGTGGGCAGTTCATTTTCCAGAGAGGCCATATGAGACCATGACTGTTGGGGTGGGCAAAACCAATAGGCTGAAATAAATTCAGCTCAATATTCATATTAACATATTCATTATAATTGTTTTATATTAAAGGGATTGTTCACTACTAGGACAACCCCTTCTTAATCAAAATGTTTGGCCCCCATAAAATAAAAAAGCTTTTACTCACCTCCTGTGCCGGCAGCGTTCTCACAGTGTGAGCACTCGCGCTTCCGGGGCATTCATGCGGTGTTGTGACGCCATTGCTCAATCAGTGCTGGCGTCAGTGTCCCGGCCTTCGGCAAAACGACCATCAACAGGAAATCCGGTCTGCAGCTGATCTCTGACTTCCTCCTCCTGCTCAATTCGACAGGAGGTGGGGACAGTGACGCCAGCAATTATTGGGTACCGACGTCAAGTGTCCCAACACCGCACGAGAGCCCTGGTGAGTGCATGTGCCGACACCGGTGGAACGATGCTGGCAAAGGAGAAGAATATAAACTTTTTTATTTTATTGGGGCCAAGCAAGGGGTTTGAGAAACAATTATCCAAGTAGTGGACAACTTCTTTAATATTAATTGTATCACATAATATTGAGCAGAATTAAGTAAGCTGACATTCCCTTATATGCCATGTGAGCCCCCACAAAGCCCCTACATACGGTTATACCCCCAGTCAGCCCCTGATATGCCATAAAAGCCCACACCTAGCCCCTGTGTACAGTATAAACCCCCACATAGTCCCCTGTATACACTATGAGCTCCCAAATAGCCTTTTTATACAGTTTGAGCCCCCACAAAGATTCATAGAATCATAGAATGGTAGAGTTGGTAGGGACCTCCTGGGTCATCTGGTCCAATCCCCTGCTCAAAGCAGGATTCACTAAATCATCCCAGACAGATGTCTGTCCAGCCTTTGCTTGAAGACTTCCACTGAAGGAGAACTCACCACCTTTCCTGGCAGCCTGTTCCACTCATTGATCACCCTGTCAAAAAAAAAATTCTAATATTTAATCTGTGTCTACTCCCATTCAGTTTCATCCCATTGCTTCTAGTCTTTCCTTGTGCAAATGAGAATAAAGATGATCCTGGAGCACCCCACCAGGGCCGTGGGGTACTCGGTCCCTGACCTGGCAGTTCTTAAAGAGGAAGACACGGCAGCAGTGACCCGGTCCGTGGCCCTGAACGTCCAATAAAATTGTCCGGTCTCCAAGCCGGAACTTCTTGCTTTTCATCCGCTCCTAATAGAGCGCGGCTGCAGCTTCATTTCGCCTGCTGACGTCAGAGTGTGGGGCAAGACTTCGCTTCACACTCTTTTTCAGGCTCCGCCCATGACCGCACGCCCCTCTCTTCTCACGCGCATGATGTGACGCAGTTATGGAGGCGATTTGAAAGTTCAATAAAGTCTCTCACACAATTCAATAAAGTCTCTGGCACACAGTACCCGATAATGTCAGGCTATGAGATCCTGTTCATGACGCCAAGTTGGAGCGCCCCACCAGGGCCGTGGGGTACTCGGTCCCGGGCCAGGCAGTTCTTAAAGGGGAAGTCACGGCAGACCTAGTCCGTGGCCCTGGGCTTCCAATAAAATTGTCATAGATAATGGTGGGGGTAGATTGTAGGGGAATTAGTTTGTGACGCCACCCGTGGTGTTTGGCTATATATAGCCGACGCTGCAGTTCAGGTCCACTGGGGCAAATGGTGACGCAGCAGAGATGTTACTGGATCACCCGCCAGGGCAGTGGGGTACTCGGTACCGGGCCAGTGTCTTAAAGGGATGTGTCATTGCAGCAGTGACCTGGTCCGTGGCCCTGGGCATCCAAGGAAAAGGGGCTTATTTACATGGGATGATAAAGAGTTTGTATTGAAGTGTTTGTGACACCACCTGTGGTTTCTGGTCAGAAGTGACCAACGCTGCAGTGCAGATCCTCTGGGACAGATGGTGTGATGCAGCAGAGTTGGAATAGCTCTCAACAGGCAGAGCTTTTTGTCCCAGGGTAGAGAGATGTTATAGAGGGTAATGGTGCTGGGAGATGTAGCAGTGTGGAGTGAGTGCCGCAGGAAGAATTTGAGGAGACACATTCAGGTGCAGTTTCCAAAGCTTTGCTCACAATTCTGTCTGCAGTACAGTTGCCCGCTTGGTGCCACGTCCTCCAGGTAAGGAATCCAGCCAACTCCCAGGTAGATGGAGAACACCAGTCCAAGTCTCCCTGTCAGTATATGCCTTCCCTGGCCATCTCACTGTGCTGATTCCTACTCTTACTTCCTTCCCAGCACCACACAAACAGTGTCCCAGTCTGGCAGCTGCGAATCCTGTCAGACAACGTGACCCAGGCGTTTCCTTGATTCTATATAGCTGCCTTCCCGGAGAAGATGATTGTGGTTGTTGGCTGTGACCCCTAAAGTTGCCACAGCTGTCGGCTTGCAAGCTGAGTCCTGTTGTACAGTACACTTCACTAGGCTAGGGGCCTAGACCCTTCTGCAACCTGGATTCTCCCAGCAGACATCCGTCAGCCTGGAACGAGCCCCACGGGTAGCCTTCTGCTCAGCCGTGCCTCTGAGTAATCTCTTTTTCCTACAGGGAACCTTCTTTCTGTCCTTCTGTCTGTCAGCAGCTCCTCATGACCAAGAGCCTGCTGCACGTTCTATCTTTTCCCGCCTTCCCTTATGGGAAGGTTGCCTATTCACATCTTTCCCATTCTTCCCCTATGGGAAGACTCACTCTTACTTCCATCTATTATCCTGCTCTAACCCTCCAGCTCCACCCACCATCTGACACCCTTTCCTAGCTAGCAGGTATGCGAGAGGAACTGCTACTAGTGTGTGTGATGGATGCAGTGTTGTCAGAGCCAGGTTCAGTGTCTCCATCTTACCTGAAAGGTGGGATACCACATCTCTGTCTGAGATGCAGTACCTCTGTGGCGACTGGACCCTCAGGGGCGCCACATTACTGCTCTTCACAGGTAGAGCTAGGCCCAAGGAACGATATAACAGGCTGTTCAGTTGGTGGTGAATGTTCAGGTGCAGAGAATAAGCAAGGGACAAAGAAAAGTGCAGTTTTCTTTACCTTTTACTGCTTGGTAAGTGAAAATGCAATCCAGGGTACTAGTTACAGATGATAGCAGGAGTCCTGCTCGCCTGGAAGCATTCACAGGATCTACCCTGCCAAGTGGGGATAGAGGCCTTCCTGCTGCCCCTCTCTTTTCTTGTCCCTGCTGCCTGTAGCTAAGCTGCGACCCTCTCCTTCATGTTGGCTTTTAACCTGTATGGCAAACAGCGTGAGCCTATCACAGGCACTGTCTGTTCACTGGCAGCCCTGGGCTCTTGGTCTGCTGCGGTACCTCCAGGTGTTTGGTGTGGTCAGTGAGCTTGCAGTCCCCTGCCCTCCAGATTCGTCTGTCGGGGCGCACAGCACCAGCACAGCCCAGGACCCTGGCGTCCTTTTTATTAGCGCTTTGCTACAGGAACAGCTCTGACACAGCTGCAATTCTCCAGAGCCCTTGTCTCCGCTCCTCTCTCTTTCCTCTCCTCAGACTAACTAACTAACTCTTTCCAGAACAATCTCCTTACCTCAGCACTTACTCCTCCCACTAACTGGCACTCCCTTAAGATCCGCCTCTTTTGGTCTGGAGTTAGAACAAGTGTTGGATGCTGTGTATTACCTCGCATGGGGACCTCTTCCTGCTACCAGGCATGACATCACCACTCTGTAGAGGGAGACAATGTCACCATGGTAACAGGACTCTGGGGTGCCCCATTCCCCACTAGTTAACTTCAGTACATCCCAGACTGAGAAAACATAACAAGAACAGTTAATAACAACAATAAATGAAAGTTTACAAAGCCTTAAAAATGTAAAAATTCCTAAAAACCCAAAAAGAAAAACAATAACACAGTTACTGCAGCGCCTAGTCCTTACGCTGCTGTCCAGGAATTGTCTTTGTCTGCGTACCTGGAGTTTGGTTGGTGGGAACCGCCTTAGCCCACTTTGTGTGTTTCGACCCTGGGCACTCTGTAGGTGGGCCTGGTTTTCGGCCACGCCGGTGGCTTATTTTCAAGGCCAAGTAAGGGTAAATATTTACAAGTAAGGTCCTGGCCACACATAGTCCTGTGGCCCAACTGTCTATCAACAGGTTAATATGAATATTTAAAAGTTCATACAGTAAGTCTCTGTAGGCTCTCATGCTTAAACGGTTGCAACTATACATTATTAACTTATTTACATTTTAGTCCCTATACCGGGCTTGGATCTGATCTCTCGTACTACGGGTGGATCTGCGCAGTACTGGTATTTTTAATGACCTTACTAGGCCTAGTGTATTTGTGGTTGATGTTGGTAAACTGGGCAACAGTGTGCGACTTCTTAGGCCTCTTTCACACATCCGTTTTTTGCCGTCAGGCACAATCCGTCCAAAACCGGAAAGGACGGATCGGCGCTGATTTTGAAAAAACTGATGCAACGGATCAGGTTTTTTGCCAGATCCATCCTGAACTTTTGAAGCTGTAAATGGTTGGTACGCATGTCCGGACCGAGGAGAGAGAGAGAGAGACCTTGGTTTCCAGAATCCGGATCAGTCTTTTGCTGGATTGCACAAAAGACTGATCCGGCACCATAGACTTGTATTGTTTGCGCCCGCCGGATGCGCCGCTTCAGGCGCTATCAGGCAGGTGCGGCAGAAATAAAAAAATGTTGCGGTGACCTTTTGTCCGGCCGCCGGAATGTACATTTCCGCCAAAACTGACGCAATGCAAGGACATCCGGCGCAATCCAGCGCTAATGATAGTCAATGACAAAAAAACGCATTTGGCAATTTAAAAAACTGGATCCGTTTTTTTTAAAAAGCGCCGGATCGTGCCTGACGGCAAAAAACGGATGCGTGAAAGAGACCTTAGACTCACCATGGGTCTGACAAATTCACCGCTAGCAGGGGGCAGATTTCCGCGTTCCACTGCAGATGTGGCATCTGTTACTGGAGCCCACTAGTCTTCAGGCTGATCTAGAGTTGTATCTCCTTCTGGCACTACTGGCTGGGGAAAGATCAAGATTGGCACAACTATGGCCTTGTTCATTCTTGTCCAATTTGGAGGGAACTCGCCGAGTACTGTGCTGACCTTTTCCTCCAACTCTTCTCTGGGCTAAGGACTAATTGGATCTTCAAACCTTTCCTTTAATTGGTCAGGGCGTGGTTTTAGATGATCCCTTGACACTGTCGCTGAGATTTCTCCTCCATCTTTACTGATGAGGCACACCTTGGTGTTATCAAAGTCTGAAGGTAAAACGGTGTATGGCTCAGTCTCCCACTGGTCATCTAATTTGTGAACTCGACTTTTTCTTTTGAGTACCTGTTCTACCTGTACTAAAGGAGTACCGGAGCTTGTTGGTTGTAGCTCTTTTTCTGTCTCTGCCTGGCTTGGGACAAACTTCATTCCACGCACTCTTGCACCTTGCGGTATTGCTGCTGCCGCTCTGTATCCCAGTCTGTATATGGTGATGTCAACTCAGGTGTTAAGACTCCCATGTCCAAATCAGTGGGTAACTTGCCAGGTCTTGCCCTCATCAGGTAGGCCGGAGTGCAGTTGGTAAATTTACCGGTATATGATTATATAGATCTACCAGATCTGGCAACTTCTCTGGCCACTGGTTTCGTTCTTCCAGAGGCAAGGTCTTCAATAGGTCAATTACCACTTGGTTCATCGTCTCACACATGCCATTTGTTTGTGGATGGTACGGTGACATCCTGATTTTCTTGCAACCGTACATGTTACAAAACACCTGGAACACTTCTGCCTCAATGTTGTCGGTTGACAAAAGTGTTGTTGAAATGCCTTGGTCGGTCTTCGCTGTTTGGTCTTTGACCGACACGACTACCAAGAACCTTGAGTAATGGTCAATGATGGTCAGAGCGTAGGTGTAGCCAGTCCTACTCAGAGTCAACTTTACATGATCCAAAGCTACCAGTTCAAGTTGCTGCTTCATGATGATCGGCTATAATGAGGCTGTAAGGTTCTGTGTATCTGTTTCTGAAACTCAGTTTGTTCGTCGGCCATTTTGCTTTCTGTTTTGCTGCAGCTATCTTGCCCTCAGTTAAAATGGAGTTTTCCAGCTTGCATGTTCCCGCCCTGATTCTCTCCGTTTGCTTCTTAAACAGCCACACCTGAGCAATCAGTGCTTCAGAATCTAGCCTGCAGTGAACCTGTGTTCTGACTCCTGAAGCCTTGGACCTTGTACTCCAGCCATTTCTACTGAGAAACTCTGAAGCACTTGTGGACTCTGAACTCTGCTCTTGAAAGCCTCACGTTTGCATGGACTTGCGGTAGCATAGAAGAAGATCTGAATCTGTTGTGGAGAGTTATTGATGAACTTAGATTACTCTGGCCTGCTGTGTCTCCTGCTTCTGTGTTTGCAACCTGTGTGTTTATTTTTGCCAATTTGTATGAAGCAATACAAGACTTTCTTTATCAACCTGTGTCTCAAGTATTTTCATCGCACCCAAGCACAAGACGCTATATGAACTGTATCACATACATTACAAGATTCTGAAGCCAAACGTTAGTGTCTGCTGGGTCTGGAAAGGCTTGTCTGCTGTACTGTGGATATCGGATGTCCGGTTGTACTTTCTGTGATGACAGTGGTTGTGACTTCTCACAACCATTCCAGGTGAGCAATTCCCTTAAGTTTTTTTTCTGCAGTGTTATCACAGGTAAACACTATTGTTTTTTTTTTTTTTCTCTTCTCTTTTTGTCTGCTGAAACTCTGGATATCAGATGTCTGGTTGAAAGCTTTCTGTGATGATAGTGGTTGTGACTTCTCACAACCATTCCAGGTGAGCAGTTCCCTTAAAGTTTTTTCTTTCTTCAGTGTTGCCACAGGTGAACACTATTGTTTTTTTTTCTCTCCTCTTCTTCCAGTATCCTGTCTTAAAAGATCTGGAAAATGGAGGCCCGCATAAAGGAACTTTGTGGAGTGACTGATAATATCCTTGCAGATTTGCAGAATTTAAAGACCCGTTTTACAAATCTTCAGGACCTAAATAATCACAATTTGCAAGTGGTTGGACAGACTACTCAGGATTTGCGAGCCAGGATTGAGGTTCTGGAGGGGCAAGTCCAGGCTCCTGCCGTGGCCCCGAGTTCTGGGATTCCCAAGTTGCCCCCTTTTCGTTTTGGTGGTGAACGTGAAAAATTCAGGGGATTTGTTAATCAATGTAATCTTTTTTTTTCTGCACATGCTTCACAATTTCCTACTGAACGATCTAAGGTGCTTACATTAATTATGTTGCTTACCAACAAGGCTTTGATATGGGCAAACCCTCTGATTGAGACTGAGGATGATTGTTTGAATCACCTTGATGATTTTATTTCAGCCATGGGGCAGGTGTTTGATGACCCCAATCGAGGTGCAACAGCTGAAGCAGCCATGTTAGCTTTGCGCCAAGGTAAGCACTCAGTAGCTGAATATGCCTTGGATTTCAGGAGATGGGCCCTTGATACCACCTGGGACAATTCCGCCAAAAAATCTATTTTTCGAAGGGGTTATCCCCACTAATTAAGGATGAACTTGCTCGTGCCGACCCTCCCACTGCGTTAGGTGACTTTATTAACTACTGCATCCGTATTGATACTCGTTTAACTGAACGCAGGCAAGAGAGATGGTTCGAAAGCAATCGTACTAACCTTTTCCTACCTTCCTCTCCAGCTAAGGAACCTTTGAATAGGATTACACGGGAACCTGAACCTGAACCCATGCAGGTAGACTCTTTACTACGACAGGTTAGTGATGCACGCAAGGAACATCGTTTTAAGGAGAATCTATGTTTTTATTGTGGTAAGTCAGGGCACTTTATTATTAACTGTCCCAGCCGTTCTCGCAAGACTACTGCAGCACTCATTCATTGTGAGTGTTGCGAGAGGGGATCTGTCAGGTCCGAGCCTCAGGCTCCAGAGAGAGCTGCAGCAACAGATCTTGATTTCTCGGACTTAAACTCCGTTACCTCTGAGGACGTTGACTGTGTAAATGCTGCCATCTTTCAAGTTTCCTCAGCGGTGTCCCAGCTGAGTTGTAAGAAAAACAATTCTCACTGTTTTCTTTCCATCAAACTCTGGGTTGACTCAGCCTGGGTGTCTAGCTCTGCCATGATCGACTCAGGTGCAAGTGGAAATTTTATGGATGTCTCCTTTGCTCTAAAACAGGGAATACGTTCAGTGAAGAAGGCTGCTCCAGTACAGATGGAAACTGTGGATGGCTCCCTGCTGACCTCTGGACCAGTGGATCAGGAAACAGAGCCTTTAAAGGTTCTTATGGGTAAAGATCATCAAGAGAAACTGTCCTTTATGCTTATCTCTTCTCCTCACTTTCCCATTATTCTAGGGCTACCATGGCTGCAGGCTCAGAATCCTACCATTAACTGGGAGACCAAGGAATTACACTTTCCAGAGAAACAGATGAGTCAAAAAATTTCAGCTTGCTCTGTTCCTAAAGGAACCATGTCAGTCCCTGAATTACCAGCTGTATACCAGGACTATGTGGATTTATGTGACAAGAAGAACGCTGACCAGCTTCCTCCTCACCGTCCATATGATTGTCCAATTGAATTATTGCCTGGAGCAGAGATACCTTTTGGTAAGATCTACCCCCTGGCGGGGCCCGAGCTGAAGGCTTTAAAAGAGTACATAGACGAAAATCTAGCCAAGGGCTTCATACGCCCCTCTTCATCTCCTGCAGGGGCACCCATATTCTTTGTAAAGAAGAAAGATGGATCCCTGAGACCATGCGTAGACTATAGGGAACTTAATAAGGTTACTATTAGAAACCGTTATCCATTGCCTTTAATCCCTGAGTTATTGGAGAGAGTGCGACATGCCAAAATTTTTTCTAAACTAGATCTTCGTGGGGCCTATAACTTAGTCCGTATTAGACCTGGGGATGAATGGAAGACTGCATTCAGGTCACGCTATGGACACTTTGAATATCTGGTTATGCCTTTTGGTCTGAGTACCGCCCCAGCCACTTTCCAACACTTGGTGAATGACATCTTCAGGGATCTCCTAGATACATTCGTGGTAATTTATTTGGATGATATTTTAATTTTTTCTAACTCCACAGAGGAACATCATGGACATGTGAGAATGGTCTTGGAACGTCTAAGACAAAATCATCTTTACATCAAGCTTGAAAAGTGTGAATTCCATAAGACCGAAATTCAATTTCTGGGGTATGTACTGTCTACACAAGGAATTAGTATGGATGGAAGTAAAACCCAAGCCATCAATGATTGGCCAAGTCCTAGAAATGTGAAGGAGGTACAGCGCTTCATCGGGTTTGCAAACTTCTATAGACGTTTCATTAGAAATTTCTCTGAGGTAGTGTCACCTATCACCCAACTTACCCGGAAAGAGTCTAAGTTCTCCTGGACTCCCCAAGCCCAGGAAGCATTTTCCCGTCTAAAAGATAAATTTACCACTGCACCTATCCTAGTACATCCCAACCCAGAGCTTGCCTTCATAATAGAGGTGGATGCTTCAGACTGTGCCGTGGGAGCTATACTCTCTCAGAGAACAGGTGAGAAGAATGTCTTGCATCCCTGTGCCTTCTTTTCCCAGCAGTTGTCTTCGGCTGAGAAGAACTACGATGTGGGCAATAGAGAGTTGTTGGCCATTATTGCCGCCTTCAAAGAATGGAGACACCTTCTTCAAGGAGCTGCACAGCAAATAGTCGTTCTGACAGATCATCGTAATCTTGAGTTTATCAGGTCGGCTAAGTGCCTGACTCCTCGCCAGGCTCGCTGGAATCTTTTCTTAAACCAATTTAATTTTATTATTTCTTATAGACCAGGATCGCGCAATGGAAAGGCTGATGCACTCTCTAGGATTTACTCAGCAGAGACACGTCCAATTACTCCTCCTAAGACTATTCTTCCTGACTCTAGATTCCTAGGAGTGATTCATCATCAAGACCTAATTAAAGACATCAAGGAAGCATACCATGCGGATTCTTTTTTGGCTCAACCCCCAAGGGACGTAAGTCTTGTCTTTAAGAATGGTGTGTGGATTCTGGGACAACGTCTGTATATACCTGAAACAGTCAGATTGAGAGTATTGCAACTCATTCACGATTCCAAAATAGCCGGGCATAGAGGAATTCTAAAGACACAGGAATTTCTTTCTCGTTTCTTTTGGTGGCCCACTTGTAGGAAGGATGTTTTGGACTATGTCACTTCGTGTGAGGTTTGTGCAAGATGCAAAACACCTCGCTCTTCACCAACTGGTCTGTTACAGCCTCTTCCCACCCCGTCCCGCCCGTGGGGATCCATTTCTATGGACTTCATTGTGGAATTACCAACCTCTCAAGGGAAGAACACTATTCTAGTGGTGGTTGATCGTTTAACAAAGGCAGCTCATTTTATCCCTTGTGTCGGCTTACCCACTGCAAAACAGACATCAGATTTGATGATTAAAGATGTGTTTCGTTTACATGGAGTACCGGATGAGGTTATTTCGGATCGAGGGGTGCAATTCACTTCTAGGTTTTGGCAAAATTTCTGTGCAGCATTGGACATTAAAGTAAACCTTTCTTCTGCTTTTCATCCCCAGACTAATGGACAAACCGAACGAACCAATCAAACCCTGGAGCAGTATCTCCGCTGCTTTATCTGCCACCTACAGGATGATTGGGTGGATCTACTTCCATTGGCTGAGTTCTCTTACAACAACTCTCAGAGTGCCTCCACTAAACAGTCTCCTTTTTTCTCTAATTTAGGTTATCATCCTAACATTCTACCACGATTTCCCATAGAGACGCCTTTGCCAGCAGTGGCTGAAAGAGTCACGACTTTACAGAAGAATATGGATCTTCTAAAGGAGAATCTGGAATCGGCTCAGGAAAGGTACAAGAAGGCAGCAGATAAATTTCGTAAACCTGCACCAGCTTTTAAGGTAGGAGACCTGGTCTGGCTGTCAACCAGAAATCTTAAGTTAAGGATTCCATCGTCTAAGTTGGGACATAAGTACATTGGACCCTATAAATCAGTAAGATTATAAGTGCCGTTGCTTGTCGTCTTCAATTGCCCAGAACTATGAGAATCCACCCTGTCTTTCATGTATCCCTACTAAAGGCTGCAACACCCAATACGTTTCCTGGACGTTCTTCTCCTTGCCCTGACCCAGTGCTAGTCGATGGTCAGGAAGAATTTGTGGTGGAAAGGATTTTAGATTCCAGGTTGTATAGAAATCAGTTACAATATCTGATTAAATGGCAGGGCTACCCAGTGGAGGACAACTCATGGGAGCCAGTCAATAACGTTAATGCTCCTCGCTTGCTCCGTCAGTTTCATCAGAGGTACCCACACAAGCCTGGTCTGAGGTCATCCGGAGGTTGCCCTAAGGGGGGAGTAATGTAAGGTTCTGTGTATCTGTTTCTGAAACTCAGTTTGTTCGTCGGCCATTTTGCTTTCTGTTTTGCTGCAGCTATCTTGCCCTCAGTTAAAATGGAGTTTTCCAGCTTGCATGTTCCCGCCCTGATTCTCTCCGTTTGCTTCTTAAACAGCCACACCTGAGCAATCAGTGCTTCAGAATCTAGCCTGCAGTGAACCTGTGTTCTGACTCCTGAAGCCTTGGACCTTGTACTCCAGCCATTTCTACTGAGAAACTCTGAAGCACTTGTGGACTCTGAACTCTGCTCTTGAAAGCCTCACGTTTGCATGGACTTGCGGTAGCATAGAAGAAGATCTGAATCTGTTGTGGAGAGTTATTGATGAACTTAGATTACTCTGGCCTGCTGTGTCTCCTGCTTCTGTGTTTGCAACCTGTGTGTTTATTTTTGCCAATTTGTATGAAGCAATACAAGACTTTCTTTATCAACCTGTGTCTCAAGTATTTTCATCGCACCCAAGCACAAGACGCTATATGAACTGTATCACATACATTACAGAGGCTCGTTACGGTCTTTCCTGCGTAGGTTGCATGGGCCACATTCTCTGCACCACTTCTCAATGGCTCTCATGCCAACCCAGTAGAATCTTTCACAAAGTAGGAACTCTAACTTCTTCCACCTGGAGAGTGCTGCTCCATCGTGGTGCGCCTCCAAGACCATTGGCGCATCCCGATTAGGGACTATCACCTGCCTGACCAGTTTGTGGGTTCGCGAGTTGATGTTCCTCCAACACAACTTAGCCTCATAGATGAACAGCTTGCCCCTCTCCTTCCACAACTGCTGTGCTTCCTGTGGAGCATCTGGACCAGGGTGTGAATCAGCTTGTGTCAGCAACTCATTTACTAGGCGAACGGCTGGATCACTATCTTGCTTCTCTGCCCACTCATGATGGGGCAATGGGTGCAACGTGGCCTCTCGTACGATATAGCACTTGTTCTTCACCCCTTGCGAGCGCTGGGCCGCAATTGGGCGGTGGAAGGCTGGTAACTCGATATCTTCGACTTCTACTGGATCTTCTCCCCCATCTGGTGAATTGGGCATCCTGAAAAGTGCATCAGCATTAGCGTTCTTATGTCCCGCTCGGTACTTGATGGTAAACTCGTAGTTGGACAGCCGGGCCATCCATCACTGCTCTAATGCACTCAGCTTTGCCGTTTCAAGGTGGGTTAGCGGATTAGTGTCCGTGTAGATGGTAAACTTCGCTGAAGCCAGATAGTGCTTGAAGCGCTCCGTTACCGCCCAGACTATGGCGAGGAACTCCAGTTTAAAGGAACTGTAGATGTCGGGATTCCTTTCAGTAGGGTGAAGCTTCCTTCTGGCGTAGGCAATCTTTCTCTGCCTTTTTGCATTTGTGATAGCACTGCTCCCAATCCCACGTTGCTGGCGTCAGTGTAAAGTATAAATGGTTGGTCATAATCAGGGTAGGCCAGGACTTCATCTCCCGTTAGGGCCAATTTCAACCTGATGAAGGACTCTTCTATCCTTTTGTTCCACTCGAATGGAAGTCTCTTGTTCTTGGCCTTCTTGGATTGGCCCACTAGAAGATCTTGCAAGGGTGCGGCTATTTTGGTGAAATCCTTGATGAATTTCCGGTAGTGGCCTACCAACTCAAGAATGATGCTGGGTCTTTGCCAGTCCTGGATAACGGTGCCACACCTTCCGTGCTTACCATATGGCCTAGGTACTGCACCTTGAGCTTCAAAAGGTGACATTTGGACGGCTTTACTTTCAAACCAAAGTTGGACAGGGCTTCGAATACCTCGGCCAGGTGCTTCAAGTGGTCTTCGTAGTTTTTGCAGAAGACTATGATGTTGTCATGGTCCGGTCCGGAGTTTGTGCGCTGCTGTCATCTCTCAGGACTGGTCATGCGGGGGTTAATTTCCTCGGCCTCGTTCTGGAGCGGGCTGGGCTATTTCAGTCCGTCACAGCCGGCTTACCAGTGTTAGTGTTAGTTCAAGCTTCCAGTCTAGAGCCTCTGACCCCTGTTACCTGGTGATCCTCCTGCCTTTGACTTGATTTCTCGTGTATGACCCGGACTGACTCTGACCCCGTCTCTTGGTATCCGTTTCTGCTGCTACGTTCCCTGTCTGGCTATTTGACCCTCGGCTTGGTATATTGACTACGTGTATTGCTGCTCCTTCTGGTACTTCTGCCTCCGTACGGTTTTGACTCGGCTTGCTTGACCACACTCACATCACTTGTTGGTGTCTGTGCTTCTGATTAGTATAGCTTCTCTGTGTACTCAGTCTCACGTCCCTGCCTAGCTCCCTCTGGGGAATATTGCATTAAACTGCAGTAGTCTTACAGCTCCCATCTGGTTTTGACCTATTGGCTTGTTTTCTGACCACGGGCTTGCTGTGACCTGTAGTACTTATATGACTGCTTACTCTTAACACAGCTTTGGATGTTTTTGCTGCCACCTGTTGGTGGTTTTGGCTGCTGCAGTGCAGGCTTGTCCTGAGCACACTGGCCTGCATTTCAGCTGCATTACAGATGTCATCCAGGTACAGCAGAACGGTTTCAAAGTTTTTATGTCCAAGGCAGCATTCCATTAACCGGTGAAACTTTCCGGCACATTTCTGAGCCCGAACGGCATGTAGTTAAACTCGCAGAGGCCCATTGGTGTCGTAAACGCTGTCTTCTCTTTGTCTGCCTCTGCCACGGGAATCTGCCAATACCCACTAGTGAGCTCCAAAGTAGAGAAATAGTTGGCGGTTCTCAGTGCAGCTGATTCCTCAATCTAGGTAATGGATAAGCGTCCTTATGTGTAATGCTGTTAATCTGCCTGTAGTCTACACACATTCTCATAGTACCATTTTTCTTTTTAACGAGGACTAATGGAGCTGCCCAGGGGCTACAACTATCTCTGATTACCTCAGTCTCCTTCATCTCTCGTAACATACTCTTAGCACATTGATAGTGTGCTGGAGGTACAAGCAGGTACCTCTCTTTAAAGAGCGGATGATCTCCAGTGGGATATGGTGATGGACCCCTTTTGCCTGCCCAAAGTCTAGAGGATGTTTGCTAAAGACCCGTTCAAATTCTCGAGCCACCCGGTAAGCACCATGCTTTTGGTGCGAAGGGGTGGCATCAGTGCCTACTTGTAGCTGCTGACACCAATCCTCCAGCTGCCCTTCAGAGCCCTTGGCCTCCACCTGGTCGGACAGAAGCAAGGCTTCCGCTGCCTCTATTGCATTGTTACTGACAGTGAACAGCTTAGCAAGGGTGGCATACCGGGGTAAATAGACTTCTTTCTCCCCACAATTCAAGATGTCTACTGGTACTCTCCCCTTGCGAACATCAACTACCCCTCTGGCTGTCAGGATAGTGGGCCTACTATCAGAGTAATGGGTTCTACCAGGGCTTGGTAATCTTGACCCCTGAGGCCTATTGCTGCCCAACACCATATTAACATTTCACTCCTGGGGGGTACTGCAATGAGGAATGGATCATTTACTCTGACACTACCGATTTCTCCTCCAGACAGCTCTACCTGTGGTTTCTGCATCAGGACTCTGATCTCCTTTTGCAGAACCCGCTGCTGACGAGCTGGCAGTCTCGGCAACCTACCTGCTGTAACAAAACAATAATTTCTCCAAGACAATTTTCTATTACATTGGTGCTTAAAGTGTTCATAGGATGGCATTCTCGTTTGTCAATTTCAACTATAGTTGTTCTGTCTCAGACATCTAATTGTTTTCTGAAGTTGTTTATTTTGCCTTGTTTATATAGGAGTTTTACAATCTGCTTGTTTTGGCTCCCTCTAGTGACCAGTGTCATATTCGCAGTTATATTGTTTTCTTTCACTTTCAGTTATCTTTCCCTCCTTTTGCAATGCATTATGGAATCTTCTCAATGCATGATGGTAGCCTTGCAAAGCATTCTGGTAGCTTTCCCTCCACTTTCCTCCATTTTCCTTCAGCCTGCATCCAGGAAGCATCATCTTTTCCTCTCCCCTTGTGATAGCATCGCCGGTATGTACTCATGTTTTCTCTAGCTAATTCCTGTTCCATATTGGCCTGGTTGAATCAGTCCTGCTCCTGGTTAGCTATTAGTGTGCAAATGTTCATTCATGATGTATGCTATGTATAAATGTATTTCTATTGTACCCTGTACTGATTGTATGCATATTATGTTTGTTTATAGTTTCGCCGCGCCAATATATCAAGTTCAATAAAAGCACAGACCCCATTACAGTCTCCTTATTGGACCCCGGTATGGCGGTTTAGCGGTTAGGACAGAACAGTGAAACGGCGACTGTTATGAATGTGCTAGAGATGGTTTCTGAGCAGAGGCTCCCTCCGGTGGTTACAGACAGTACTGAACCTTTCAGCGAGAAATGGCAATCTGGGATCATGGACTGGTCTGATATAAGGGAGGTTACCTACCATGATGGTTGCCGGTGATCAATTGTTCTTGTCTCAATTGTGGTTCCTGGTTCATTTGGAAGTTTGCTGAGTCTTGCCTGCATCTTCTGCTATCAGATAAGATATTTTCTGCTTTTATTTTTGTGCTTGCTTTTTGCATTGTTCCCTGCACTTCTGTGAAGGTCAGCCAGGTCCCCTCCGGGGGGCTTGTGCTCCTCTCAGTTTATCTGGAGCCACTGTTGTTTGTTCATTTGCTTTTTCCTGTTTTTTTCAGTGGCTGCGGCTTAGTTTTGTTACACCAGAGAACTGATTTAGGTGGTAGAGATCGTGTGATCTCAGTGTTTTTGCAATCAGTAGAGTTGGTATTTTTAGGGTTTTTTTTGGATTGCAGTGAGTATCCTTTCCTGTACTTTTCTGTCTAGACAGATTGGGCCCCAGCATTTGCTCATTCTATTTTCTGTCTGTGTCCGTGCTTCTTCTTGTCTAACTGCCATTACATGTTTGGGGGCTTCCTATTTTCTTTGGGGATCTGCTCCGGGGCAGATAGCTTTTATCTTTCTGCCTTTAGGTGTAGTTATCTCTCAGGCTGTGACGAGGCGTCTAGGATCAACGTAGGAACGCTCCACGGCCACCTCTAGTTGTGTGGTTAGTTCAGGTTACTGCAATCCAATAGGTTCCAGCCTCTCTGGTGTATTACCGTTTTTGCTTATTCTCCTCAGCTACCAAAACATAACAGGCGACCATCCAGCTGGTGGGAATTCTGTGAAAAGACAGCCATCCAGCTTGTAGGAACTAGTGAAACTGCAGCCATCCAGCTAGTGGGATTCAAGTCACTGGCTACACAGAGACTTAATACAGCTACTGCAATCTCTGCACAGCCAAGCATTCCTCCAAGACACCACGTCCCACAAATCACACAGGACAAAATCTGCTACTTCTGTCTCCTCAAAGACTATATCCATCAGCAGCGTGGTCGCCATTGCCCGTGCAAATGCTGAAGCCGCCAAAATGCGAGCAAGCTATGCTGAACAAGAGATGCAACTTAAATTAGAGAAGGCATGCCTAGAGGACCAAGAAAGAAGGTCATGCATAGAGAGAGGTCCAAGAGAGAAGGTCACGCATAGAGAGAGATGAGCAAGCGAGAAAGACGCAGTAAGAAGGCACGTGTGGATGCCGCCTAGAGAGCCTAGCAGCAAAAGAGCAGCTGCCGCAGCCCTCACCGATGCAGAATCTCTAGAAGCCTCGCAAACCCTGAGCTGCATAGCCGAAGCATACGTCAAGTCTGCAGTTTCCACTGCAAATTCACCACAACGCAAATCCCAGAACGTTAATGAATTCTTGATCAACTATAACCCTGACCGGCATGACAAGAACATGAAATTCTTGTGAAAGAGCGAAGTTATCATGAGGCTCAGCTCCAGGACAGATACAAACACGAAAATGTGGAGCAAACAACTCTTCTATGACTACTCGCCTCTCACCAGGTAACCAATGTGAATCCCTTGCTGACACATCGCACATCAGACAGAAGCAATATGACACCGGCTGCGCACCAGATGATACTAAAGTACGAACGCACCTTCATCACTATCAGGGACCCATCACCATATACTCTGCTGACAACGGTCACAACAGAATTGCTAAGTTCTTCACACGACGTGAACTGTGCCAAGGACTCATGAAATTCACCGACCAAGCAGAAGGATACAGAGCTGGAAAGCTACTTTCCAAAATGTCACTAAGACTTGGGGCTACAACACAGAGAAGAGATAGACCTCTTAGTCAAATACCTGGAGGAGTCAGTCAAACACGCAGTAAAGGTGACGCCACACTAATAAAACCGCTAGCGATCACGAACGACGCATCTAATCATCGCTAGCGGATGTTATCGCTAATCGGCCACATATACGATATGTACGACAAGCCTTGGTTCAAACGAATTTGCGTTCTTACCGCTAGAATCGTAGAAAAGGTTGCCAGACACATTAGAAACTTACCACGGAGCCCAGCGAGAAATAGGTCCGGAAGCATTCCATGTCGACAGAGATCAAGCAGGAGCTCGTACACTGGAAAGCCGCATGAACTCCTAACGTCCAAATATGTGACGTAGCGATCTCGAGGAAGAGTGTGGCATACTAGGATCAGAGACATTAATATAAACCGCCCTGAGACTGGCCTTAAAGAGATCTGGAAGAGGCTGGATGAGTGTTACGGCTCAGCAAAGGTAATAGAAAGCCTTGTTCAAAAGAATTGATGACTTTCCTTAAAATATCTAACAAAGGTCTCCAGAAACTTAGAGAACTAAGTGACCTACTAAAGGAAGTCCAAGTTGCCAAATGTGAGGATGATCTACAAGGACTTGCATACCTTTACATAGCCAGAGGTGTTAACCCTATAGTCCAAAAGTTGCCCTAAAATCTACAGGAGAGGTGGCTCACACATGGTTTCATGTACAAATACAAACACAGTGTTCCATTTCCTCCCTTCTCCGTTTTTGTAGACTTTGTACACCAACATGTGAGAATCAGAAACGATCCCAGTTTTGACTTTGCAATGCCATATGCCACACCGTCACCAGCTGCAAACCCACGCAGAACTCTGTGGCAGTGCACAAGACTTATGTTTCTTCTCCAGTTTCCAATTACAGGTCTGCTGGCTGCTCCCAATCAGAGACAAAGGTGCAGGACCCTGACAAGCAGTGCTCGCTCCATCAGAAGCCTCTCTTCACACAGGTATGAACTGCATTCAGTGGAAGCAAACAGCTGAATAGAATCCCCACCTCTGCTATCTGTGTTGAATGCTGCACTATATATTAATGGTATGAACTGCATTCAGTGGAAGCAAACAGCTGAATAGAATCCCCACCTCTGCTATCTGTGTTGAATGCTGCACTATATATTAATGGTATGAACTGCATTCAGTGGAAGCAAACAGCTGAATAGAATCCCCACCTCTGCTATCTGTGTTGAATGCTGCACTATATATTAATGGTATGAATTGCATTCAGTGGAAGCAAACAGCTGAATAGAATCCCCACCTCTGCTATCTGTGTTGAATGCTGCACTATATATTAATGGTATGAACTGCATTCAGTGGAAGCAAACAGCTGAATAGAATCCCCACCTCTGCTATCTGTGTTGAATGCTGCACTATATATTAATGGTGTGCACTCCATACCTCTACTTGCTGCCAAGCACTGCTTTACCATCTTGCAACATAGTTTAATGTGCCTGTTAATAAGGCTTTGGAATAAATCATTTTTGCACTGTGTTTAAAATACTTACTGCTTTATATCCCGGTGACTGGGGCCTCTCTAGATGCTATCAGGTGGAAGGTGCTAAAGCATATAGATGTTGCCAGGTAGCCTTTGATGATCTAACCACCCCCTGGTGTGCTGGCCCCAGCTGGCAAATTATCCCAAAACAGCCCCCACAATCCCACTTTCCTGACCCTGTAGTGTGGACTATATATTTAGGAGTAGTCTAAAGGTACTGCCACACTAAGCAATCCCGCTAGCGATCTCGTTAGCGTTGCATACTAATGAGATCGCTAGCGGGATTGTTTCTATATCGCTAAATGCTGCCGCATTTAGCGATATAGTTAACGACGCTATCGCCGTTAGCGATCTTCTTAACGACTTTAGCGGTACAAAAGTACCGCTAAATCGCTAAGAAAAGGTGCCACACAGCGATAAGATACTTACCCAGCGGGAGCGCCGACGAGAAAATAGGGTCCGGAGCGATTCCAGCGACGAGCGAGATCACAGCAGGAAGCTCGTCGCTGGAAGCTGCCGCACTGAACAATATCGCTAACGGGATCGCTAAATAGTGACGTTTTTTAGCGATCCCGTTAGCGATATTGTTTAGTGTGGCATACCCTTAAGGGGCGCACGCAGTAAGGGGGCGCACGCATCACAGAAAGCAAAGCATCACGAAAGACAAGCATCGAGTAAAAGGCAGTTATCCATGGCAGTTAATCAGGGCAGGAATCAGGTAACCCACACTTTGCTTTCTTTTAAATTATGTTCTCTATCTCTATTCTCCTGTGTTCCCTTGCCATCCACATTCACTGCCCCATCCCCCCTCCATCACGACTCATATACATCAGCCCCTCCATACTTCCCTCTCCCATGTACAGTTCCCATGCACTCCTCACCTTCCTAAGAAAACTCAGCCCATCTTGCCCAAACATATCTCAGAAAAAAACTATTTATAAATCCAACAACTACCTGCTCTTTATCTTCCTACTCCTACTGATTTCAGGGGACATCTCCACCAACCCTGGTCCATCCCCCAACCTCAATCCCTACCCTACCTCATTTCAAAACCATGATAATCTTGTTAATATTACTTGCACTCCCTCATCTCCTTCTTTCAACTGTGCCCTCTGGAATCCAAGGTCTGCATGCAATAAACTATCTTTCCTGCACAACTACTTTCTGAACAACTCTCTTCATCTGTTGGCCCTCACTGAAACCTGGATTCAGGATTCTGACACGGTCTCCCCTGCTGCCATTTCCTATGGTGGCTTACAGTTCTCCCCATTCCCCGAGACCCACAAACAGACATGGTGGTGGAGTTGGCATACTCCTGTCCCCACAATGCACTTTCCAGGTCATCCCCCCAATTCCATCACTCTCATTCCCTTCTTTTGAGGTCCACACCATCAGGCTCTTCCATCCCCTCTCCCTCAGAATAGCGGTCATATATCGGCCTCCAGGCTCATCCACCCAGTTCCTTGACCACTTCTCAGCCTGGCTGCCGCACTTCATGTCCTCAGAACTACCAACCCTTATCCTTGGAGACTTCAACATCCCCATTAACAGTCCTACTTCCACATCTGCATCTCAGCTTCTATCACTAACCACTTCTCTAGGCCTCTCACAGCTTTCAACCTCAGAGACACACAAGGATGGCAACACCCTTGACCTGGTCTTTGTCTGCCTCTGTTCAATTTCCCACCTAAATAACTCACCGCTTCCACTCTCTGACCACAACATTCTCTCCTTCACGCTCACAAATCCTCCACCACCCCAGCGAACTCCTACCTACCGCACATTCAGAAATCTGCAAGCCATTAACCCTCAGACACTTTCAGACTCCCTACACTCTTCGCTGTCCCCAATCTCCTCTTTTTCTTGTCCTAATCTGGCTGTTCAGCACTACAATGACACTCTTAGAAGCACCCTTGACCAAGTAGCACCGCTCACCCTCAGAACTTCCAAACACACAGTAAAACAGCCCTGGCTCACATCGCAAACTCACCTTCTCCAGCGATGCTCTAGGAGTGCTGAACGCCTATGGAGAAAAACCCGCACACCAGAAGACTTCATCCACTTTAAATTCATGTTAAGAACTTATAATGCTGCCCTTCACCTCGCCAAACAGACCTACTTCACCACACTGATCTCCTCACTAGCCAACAACCCCAAGAAACTTTTTGACACTTTTCACTCCCTCCTCAGGCCAAAAGCACAAGCCCCTATCACAGACATTTGTGCTGATGACCTGGCCTCCCACTTTATAGAAAAAATAGATACTATCCGTCAGGAAATCTGCTCTCAACCACCAAGTGCTGTGACTCCCATCCCACCCTGCATTTCCCCTGGCTCAATTTCCACATTTGATCCCATCACAGAAGAAGAAGTCTCCAGACTCCTCTCTTCCTCTCGTCCGACTACATGCACTACCGACCCCATCCCCTCACATCTCCTCCAGTCTCTTTCTCCTGTTGTCACAACTCACCTAACTACAATCTTCAATCTCTCACTCTCCTCTGGCATTTTCCCATCCTCCTTCAAACACTCCATCATTACTCCACTACTAAAGAAACCCGCTCTTGACCCTTCCTGCACAAACAACTACAGACCGGTCTCCAATCTCCCCTTCATCTCCAAACTTTTGGAGCGCCTAGTCTACTCCCGCCTCACCCGTTACCTCTCCACTCACTCCCTCCTAGACCCTTCACAGTCCGGCTTCCGACCCCTACATTCGACTGAAACTGCACTCATCAAAGTGACCAATGACCTTCTGACAGCAAAACGTAACGGCGACCACTCTCTGCTCATTCTACTCGACCTTTCTGCAGCTTTCGACACGGTTGACCACCGTCTCCTACTGTCCAGGCTCCACTCTCTAGGTATTAAGGACACTGTTCTCTCCTGGTTCTCCTCCTATCTTTCTGACCGCTCCTTCAGTGTTTCGTTCTCTGGCTCCACATCATCTCCTCTTCCTCTCACTGTCGGTGTACCCCAGGGCTCAGTCCTTGGCCCCCTTCTCTTCTCTCTCTACACCGCCCCAATTGGACAGACCATCAGCAGATTTGGCTTTCAGTACCATCTTTATGCTGATGACACACAATTATACACGTCATCCCCCGACCTTACCCCCGCTGTACTACAGAACGCCACCGACTGTCTGTCCGCAGTCTCCAACATCATGTCTGCTCTCTATCTGAAACTCAACCTCTCCAAAACTGAACTTCTTCTGCTCCCGCCGTCTACTAACCTCCCTAAATCTGACATTTCCCTCTCAGTGGGCGGCACCATAATAACACCCCGGCAGCAGGCTCGCTGTCTGGGTGTTATGTTTGATACCAATCTCTCCTTCACCTCCCATATACAATCTCTTGCCCGCTCTTGCCGCCTACACCTAAAGAACATCTCTAGAATCCGCCCTTTTCTCACCATGGAAACAACAAAAACCCTCACTGTAGCATTGATCCACTCCCGCCTGGACTACTGTAACGCTCTATTACTTGGCCTCCCCATTACTCGACTATCCCCTCTCCAGTCCATCCTTAATGCAGCAGCCAGGGTTATCCATCTGGCTAATCGGTACTCGGACGCGTCCGCTCTTCGCCAGTCCTTACACTGGCTGCCCATTCATTATAGGATCCAATTCAAAGTACTTGTTCTCACCCACAAAGCTCTCCACACTGCAGCACCCCCCTACATCTCCTCCCTCATTTCTATCTATCGGCCTAACCGACTGCTGCGCTCTGCAAACGACTTTCGACTAACCTCTGCACTAATCCGTACCTCCCACTCCCGACTCCATGACTTCTCCCGCGCTGCGCCAATCCTCTGGAATGCTCTACCCCAAGAAATTAGGACTATCCACAATTTGCATGGTTTCAGGCGCTCCCTCAAAACACATCTGTTCAGAGCGGCCTATCACATTCACTAATCAAAGTCATTCTAAGTGTAACTGTGTGTGTGTGTAGCCCATTCACTATCTCCATCCATCCCTCACTCCCTTAAGATGGCTGGACCATCATTGTAAATGCACCATTGTATATACACACCTGTATTTTGTATCTCCCCCACCTCATTGTAGATTGTAAGCTCTCACGAGCAGGGCCGTCTTATTTTGCTTCAATTACTGTATTGTTAACGTTGTTACTTATGACTTGTGTTTTGAAACTGTTAAACTGTAAAGCGCTGCGGAATATGATGGCGCTATATAAATAAAGATTATTATTATTATTATATTATTATAAGCCTCATCCTCTCCTGAAATGCAGAACCTTCAGAGGAAAATCTATGCCAGAACGCAGAAGCTTCCTGTAAGAGAACGGTATCTGCTACAAGTGCTGCTCATCCACAACTCATCTCGCCAAGGATTGCAAGGTCAGTGTAAAATGCACAGAATGTGGCACCACAGATCATAACACTGCACTACACACTGGCCCAGCTCCGTGGAGTACACAAAACACGCCAGCTGACAGTGAGCATGGTGGGGAGGAAAGGAACACTGATGCAGCTACGCCAGAGATCACTTCACAATGTCCTGAAGTCTGTAAAGTGACAATAGACAGTAGATCCTGTTCAAAGATATGCCTCCAAAAGGCCATAGAGACAACGCTATAAGACTGTATGGTTTCTTGGATGATCAAAGCTTTCAATCCTTGGCTAGATCAACGTTCTTTGACATATTCAACATCAAAGGGCCAAGCACCCCCTACTCATTAAAGATGTGTGCAAGTACTGTGACAACAGCAGGTAGGAAAGCTACTGACTACCAAATTAAGTCCTTAGATGGACAATTCTGCCTACCACTACCTACAATCATCAAGTGTAATCAGATCCCAGACAACAGATCTGAAATACCTACGCCAGATGTGGCAATCCATCACGCTCACTTAAAACGCATAGCACACCTCATACCGAAACTCAACCATCAGGCCCAGATAATTCTGCTGTTGGGGAAAGATATCCTGCAGGTTCATAACGTGAGACGTCATATCAATGGACTCCACAATGCTCCCTATGCCCAAAAGCTAGACCTAGGATGGGTCATAATAGGAAACATATGCTTGGGACACATGCACGCCCCATCTTCTGTGACAAGCATGCTGACAAATACATTGGAGAAAGGACGCCCATCTCTGTTTCAACCTTGTAGCAACGAATTCCATGTCAGAGAGCTACCACACAGCATCCAACTGCCCAGTCATCTAATATACTTTACTCACGACAGCAGTATAGTATCAGGAAGCTATGAGGATCAGTTAGGGTGCACAGTCTTCCAGAGAACTAAGCAAGACAACAAAGTGGCAATGTCGGTAGAGGACAAGTTGTTCTTAGAGGTAATGGACAAGGAACTTGTTAAAGATGAGACCAACAGCTGGGTCGCACCTCTTCTCTTCAGAACTCACAGACCACGTTGTTATGAATGTGCTAGAGATGGTTTCTGAGCAGAGGCTCCCTCTGGTGGTTACAGACAGTACTGAACCTTTCAGCGAGGAATGGCAATCTGGGTTCACTGACTGGTCTGATATAAGGGAGGTTCCCTCCCATGATGGTTGCCGGTGATCAATTGTTCTTGTCTCAATTGTGGTTCCTGGTTCATTTGGAAGTTTACTGGAGTCTTGCCTGCATCTCCTGCTTTCAGATAAGATATTTTTTGCTTTTCTTTTTGTGCTTGCTTTTTGCATTGTTTTCTGCACTTTTGTGGAGGTCAGCCAGGTCCCCTCCTGGGACCAGAGCTCCTCACAGTTTATCTGCAGCCACTGTTATTTGCTCATTTGCTTTTTCATGTTTTTTCAGCGGCTGCAGCTTGGTTTTGTTCACACTTAGATCTGATTTAGCGGGTGGAGAGATCGTGTGATCTCAGTATTTTTGTAATCAGAATTGTTGGATTTTTGTAGGGTTTTCTTGGTTGCAGAAAGTAATCTCTCTTTTCCTATCCTATTTAGTCAGCTTGTGGCCCCAGCGTTTGCTCAATCTATTTTCTGCCTATAGTTGTGTTTTCATCTTGTCTAACCGCCATTATATGTTTGGGGGCTTCCTATTTTCTTTGGGTTTCTATTTTCTTTCTGTCCTCCTCAGCTACCGAAACACAACAGTATCACCGGCCTTAACTGAAAATTATATGGTACTCACAGAAGGGAAAAATAGTGTGGAAAGAAAAAAGTTGTCAGAGTTGTTAGAGATTTTTTTTTTTCTGTCTGTTGCATTTTTTCCCTCTTTTCTCTGGGTGCTGAGGAGGATTTTTTTTTCTTTCAATGGAGTTTGCACAGTTGTCTGGCCGTGTGGATCAGCTTGCCACTGAGGTTCGGAGTATTGCTGCCTATCTTGCTAGATTGCCGGTTGTGGAACCTAGGATTCCCATGCCAGATTTGTTTTTGGGGGATCGGGCTAAATTTCTGAATTTCAAAAATACCTGTAAGTTGTTTTTTTGCCTTAAAGCCTAAGTCCTCAGGTAACGCAGCACAGCAGGTTCAAATTGTCATCTCTCTCCTGCGCGGCGATCCTCAGGATTGGGCTTTTTCCCTGACACCTGGGGATCCTGTTTTGAATGATATTGATGCATTTTTTCTGGCTCTGGGGTTATTGTACGATGAACCTAATGTCACTGATCAAGCTGAAAAAACCTTGTTGGCATTAAATCAGGGTCTTGAAGACGCTGAGTTGTACTGTCAGAAATTCCGAAAGTGGGCAGTCCTGACCAAATGGAATGATCATGCTTTGGCAGCCCTTTTTCGGGAAGGGGCTGTCAGAGAATGTAAAGAATGTTATGGTGGGATTCCCTGCTCCCTCTGGTCTCAATGATTCTATGTCATTGGCTATTCAAATTGACAGACGTTTACGTGAGCGCAGAGGTATGTGTGAGATAGTGTTGCCTTGTGAGCCAGCTTCTGAGCCCATGCAGTGTGATAGAGTGGCTTCTGGGGCACAGCGTCATGAGTTTCGAAAGCGCAATGGGTTATGTTTCTACTGTGGTGATGCCTCTCATGCTATTTCAGTCTGCCCTAAGCAGGGAAGATGTTTTGCACGCTCAGTTGTCTTGGGTAGTGTTCAGACTAAATTTCTGTTGACTGTTACCCTGATTTGCTCCCTGTCCACATTTTCTGCTCAGGCTTTTGTTGATTCAGGAGCAGCTATTAACCTGATGGATTTTGACTTTGCCAAACGTTGTGGGTTTCCCATGATACCCCTGCGGAAGTCTATTCCCCTACTGGGCATTGATTCTACCCCTTTGGCGGAGAATAAACCCCAGTTTTCTACTCAGGTGATAATGAGGGTTGAGCCAGATCATTAGGAGAGTTGCAAATTTCTGGTGCTGTATAATCTACATGACATTATTGTACTAGGTTTCCCTTGGTTACAGTCTCATAATCCTGTTTTGGATTGGAAATCTGTGTCTGTGACCAGTTGGGGCTGCCAAAGTGTTAGTGCCGACACTCCTGTTTTTTCTGCCTCTTCCAGGTCTCAGGATGTTCCTGACTTTTTGACTGATTTTTCGGATGTATTTAGTGAAAGTAAATCTGCATCTTTGCCCCCTCACAGGAGCTACGATTGCGCTATTGAATTTGTGCCTGGTGGTAAATTTCCTAATGGTCGCCTTTTTAACTTGTCTGTACCTGAACACGATGCTATGCGATCTTATATCAAGGAGTAATTGGAGAAGGGTCATATCAGACCATCCTCTTCACCCTTGGGTGCCGGTTTTTTCTTTGTGGCCAAAAAGGATGGTTCATTAAAGCCGTGTATTGATTATCGTCTCTTGAATAAGATCACTGTGAAGTATCAATATCCGTTACCCTTGATTTCTGACCTGTTTTCCAGGGTGAAAAGTGCTAGTTGGTTTACCAAGCTTGACCTCAGGGGGGCGTATAACCTTATTCACATTAAGCACGGGGATAAATGGAAGACGGCGTTTAATACCCCAGAGGGGCATTTTGAGTACCTAGTGATGCCCTTTGGGCTCACTAATGCTCCTTCCGTCTTCCAATCCTTCATGAATGATATTTTCAGGGATTTTGTGGATAAATTTCTGATTGTTTATTTGGATGATATCTTGATTTTTTCCAATGACTGGGACTCTCATGTGAAACATGTTCGGACTGTGTTCCAGATTTTGAGAGAGAATGCACTGTATGTGAAGGGATCAAAGTGTCTTTTTGGCGTACAGAAGGTGTCATTTCTGGGATTCATTTTGTCTCCGTCTGTTATTGAAATGGACCCGGTCAAGGTTCAGGCCATCTGTGATTGGGTCCAAACTACTTCATTAAAAGGCTCTTCAGAGATTTTTGGGTTTTGCCAATTTTTATCGTAAATTTATTGGTAATTTCTCCGGTATTGTTAAACCATTGACTCATTTGACCAAAAAGGGTTCTGATGTGGTGAATTGGCCTCCTGAGGCAGTCTCTGCATTTCAGGAACTTAAGCAGAGATTCACTTCTGCTCCTGTTCTACGGCAGCCTAATGTTTCTCTTCCGTTTCAGGTGGAGGTTGATGCCTCTGAAATTGGGGCAGGTGCCATTTTGTCCCAAAGAGATCCAGAGACCTCTAAGAGTAACCCTTGTGCCTTTTTCTCTCGAAAATTTTCTCCAACTGAACGTAATTATGACGTGGGTAATCGAGAGTTATTGGCCATGAAGTGGGCCTTTGAAGAGTGGAGACATTGGCTGGAAGGAGCCAAACATCAGGTGGTGGTCCTCACGGACCATAAGAATCTGGTTTATCTCGAATCAGCCAAGCGACTTAATCCTAGACAGGCCAGGTGGGCCTTGTTTTTCACACGTTTTAATTTTGTGGTTTCTTTTCTACCTGGCACTAAGAATGTTAAGGCGGATGCCCTCTCGAGGAGTTTCTTTGCGGACTCTCCTGAGTTATCTGATCCTACTGTTATTTTGAAAGGGGGTGTAGTTCTTTCCGCCATCTCGCCCAATTTGAGACTGGCTCTGGAAGGTTGTCAGGAGGATAAACCTGAGCGCTGCCCTATTGGGAAATTGTTTGTCCCAGACCAGTGGAAGAAGAGTGTGATGTCTGAGATTCATTGTTCCGCGTTGGCTGGTCATCCCGGGATTTTTGGTACCATAGACTTGGTGAGTCGGTCCTTTTGGTGGCCTACTTTGTCTCGTGACGTCAGGGAATTTGTGCAGTCCTGTGGAACTTGCTCTCACTCCAAGCCTTGCTCTCGCTCTAGTGGTTTGTTAATGCCATTACCTGTGCCCAAGAGGCCATGGACCCATATCTCTGAATTTTATTTCCGACCTCCCTGTTTCTCAGAGAATGACCATTATCTGGGTAATCTGTGATAGGTTTTCCAAGATGATACATCTTGTGCCATTACCTAAGTTACCTTCCTCCTCCGAATTGGTGCCTTTGTTCCTTCAGCACGTGGTTCGGTTACATGGCATTCCGGAGAACATTGTGTCTGACAGAGGAGTCCAGTTTGTTTCCAGATTTTGGAGGACATTTTGTTCTAAACTTGGTGTTCAATTATCTTTCTCTTCTGCTTTTCATCCTCAGACCAATGGACAAACCGAGAGAACAAACCAGACCTTGGAGACTTATTTGAGATGTTTTGTGTCTGCTGATCAAGATGACTGGGTCTCTTTTTTGCCTTTGGCTGAGTTTGCTCTTAATAATAGGGCTAGCTCTGCCACCTTGATGTCTCCATTTTTCTGCAATTTTGGGTTTCACCCTCGATTTTCTTCGGGACAGGCGGAGGCTTCTGTCTGTCCGGGTGTTGACTCTGTTGTGGAGCGAATGCAGCAGATTTGGGACCAGGTAGTGGAGAGGTTGTCTCTCTCTCAGGAGAAGGCCCAACGGTTTGCCAACCGGCATAGGACTGATGGTCCTCGGTTTAAAGTGGGGGACTTGGTTTGGTTGTCCTCAAGAAATATCCCTATGAGGGTTGCATCTCCAAAGTTTAAGCCCAGGTTCATTGGACCTTATAAGATCATGGAGATTCTTAATCCTGTTTCCTTCCGTTTGCTTCTTCCAGGGACATTTAAGATCCATAACGTGTTCCACAAGTCCTTATTGAAGAGGTTTGTCGAGCCAGTGGTTCCTATGGCTGCGCCTCCTGACCCTGTTTTGGTTGAGGGCAATCTGGAGTATGTGGTTGAGAAAATATTGGATTCTCGTTTTTCTAGACAGAAACTCCAGTATTTGGTTAAGTGGAAAGGTTATGGTCAGGAGGACAATTCTTGGGTGTTTGCTTCGGACATCCATGCTAGGAGACTGATCCGTGCCTATCACCGAGCTCATCCTGATCGGCCTGGTTGCACAAGTGAGGGTTCGGTGACCCCTCCTCAAGGGGGGGTACTGTTATGAATGTGCTAGAGATGGTTTCTGAGCAGAGGCTCCCTCTGGTGGTTACAGACAGTACTGAACCTTTCAGCGAGGAGTGGCAATCTGGAATCACAGACTGGTCTGATATAAGGGAGGTTCCCTCCCATGATGGTTGCCGGTGATCAATTGTTCTTGTCTCAATTGTGGTTCCTGGTTCATTTGGAAGTTTTCTGGAGTCTTGCCTGCATCTCCTGCTTTCAGATAAGATATTTTTTGCTTTTCTTTTTGTGCTTGCTTTTTGCATTATTTTCTGCACTTTTGTGGAGGTCAGCCAGGTCCCCTCCTGGGGCCTGAGCTCCTCACAGTTTTTCTGCAGCCACTGTTATTTGCTCATTTGCTTTTTCCTGTTTTTTCAGTGGCTGCAGCATGGTTTTTGTTCACACTGAGATCTGATTTAGTGGGTGGCGAGATCGTGTGATCTCAGTATTTTTGTAATCAGAATTGTTGGATTTTTGTAGGGTTTTCTGGGTTGCAGAAAGTAATCTCTCCTGTACTATCCTATTTAGTCAGCTTGTGGCCCCAGCGTTTGCTCAGTCTATTTTCTGCCTATGTTTGTATTTTCATCTTGTCTAACCGCCATTATATGTTTGGGGGCTTCCTATTTTCTTTGGGGATCTGCTCCGGGGCAGATAGCTTTCATCTTTCTGCCTTTAGGTGTAGTTATCTCTTAGGCTGTGATGAGGCGTCTAGGATCAACGTAGGAACGCTCCACGGCTACCTCTAGTTGTGTCGTTAGTTTAGGAATCTGCAACCCATCAGTTACCAACATCTCAGGTGTTCGGCTGCCCTGCTGTTGTTACTGCCCTCCTCAACTACCGAAACACAACAGTCAGGCTACGAGATAATGTTCGTGACTAGAGTTGAGCGATACTTTCCGATATCCAAAAGTATCGGAATCGGAATGGTATCGCCGATACCCAAAAAATATCGGCGATACCCGATACCGATACCGGAAATCCAATGTAAGTCTATGGGAACAAAATATCGGAATTAAAAAAAACCCATTCTTGCCTTGTTGGTTAATTGTACATGAAGGAAAACAACAAAGAGTAATGTAGAATGTATTGGGGAAGGTTGAGGAGACATTAAAGGCATAGATGTTTAACCCAATCAAATGGAATAGCATAAATATTTTTTTTTTTAAAGATGTTCGGATTGACGAAGAAATTGACAATGTTGTTCACGTTTTTTCTATTTTGGTAAATATGTATATTTCACAACTTCCATGCTCTTCACCTTTTTAACTTTTGACACACTTTCTCCTTCATAATCTTCAGCAGCATCATCTTTTTCATCAAATTATTCTTCATCTTCACCTTCTTTATCTTCTTCTTAAACTTCTTGCTATTCATCTTTTTGTTAACATTACTCGTATTCTTCTTATTAAACTATTATTCTTATTCATATTGTACTTCATCTTCTTCATCATATTCTTATTTGTGACAGAGATTCCTGTACTTGTAATCTGTAAAAGTATGAATTTTTCATTCTTCCGTTCTTGCTGTCACAAAAGATTTAAATTACAACAGTATTTGTCCGTGTTCAGTTTAGCCTGCAGCAGCAGCAGGCATTTTCCAGGGGCACCACGAGGAGGAACGGACTCACCCCCATACACTGCTTAGTCTTCTTCTGCTTATAATTTAGAGCATATATTTTGCTCTTCATTTTGGTCTTATACTTCATGTTCTTCTGCTTTTAGATCTTCTGCTTATTGTTCTTGTGTCTCTTGTTCTGTATC
Source organism: Oophaga sylvatica (assembly GCA_033576555.1). Lineage (NCBI taxonomy): Eukaryota > Metazoa > Chordata > Amphibia > Anura > Dendrobatidae > Oophaga > Oophaga sylvatica. Next base: position 553,795,082 of record JARQOD010000004.1, on the reverse strand, counting down.
TTGTATTTGTAGCACAACCTTGTACCAGCTGATGTTACTGGGACACGGTTACTAAGCAGGAGGTACCTGTGCTCCAAAGCACTACCAAGGACCAGCAGACGTTGCAGGAACTCGGATACCGAGATGGAGGCACCTAGGCCAAAGGCACTGCGGAGAACCAGTTGACGGTACTGGAACCCGGACGGGTAGCAGAAGGTACAAGAGCCAATGCAAGTAACGAGGACCAGCTGACTGTGCTGGAACCCGGAGGGGCAGCAGAAGGAAAAGAGCCAATGGCACAACCGAGGACCAGCTGACGTTACTGGGACACGGTTACTAAGCAGGAGGTACCTGTGCTCCAAAGCACTACCAAGGACCAGCAGACGTTGCTGGAACTCGGATACAGGGGATGGAGGCACCTAGGCCAAAGGCACTGCGGAGAACCAGCTGACGGTACTGGAACCCGGACGGGTAGCAGAAGGTACCCATGGAAATTTAAGTTGACAGGCCGTGAGCCGGCCGCAGTTACCGAATCCCACAGTACTACAGTGGGTGATTGTCCTATTGTCACAACGGAAACAGCCTTTATTTGCATATCCCGCAGCACACATAGGAAGCACCTAAACTCCAAGCACCATAGAGTCTGCTAACCCGACCGCAACACGACAGGACAACTTATTGGAGGCTAAGTGACGTTTACACTGACAGGAAACAGATGGCGTGCTGTAACCAGTCTGGGCAGGAGTGAGTACCCGTGCCAATGACACTTCCGAGCAACAACTGGCGGTGTTGAAGCCCAGGGATGAGAAGACAACAGGGTGGAGGCAGCATGACTTTTTGCCGTTCACACAGCAGGGGAACAGCTGACATTACTGAACCCCAGTAACACTATAGCTTGTGTATTGGTCTGTGGACACGACACTTCTGAGCAGCAACTGCCAGTGTTGTAGCCCAGGGAGTAGAGTTCAGGTGGTAGAAAGATGAACATAACAGGAGACATGGATAACGTTGCGAACCAGTTATTTAATCTGAAAACGGACAGACAAATTCTGGCAAGATCCATGCCTTGTTCATTTTCAGAAAAGTAAGCCGGTCTACATTATCGGAGGATAGTCGCATGCGACGGTCTGTTAGTACACCACCTGCTACACTAAAGACGCGCTCCGATAATACACTGGCAGCAGGGCAAGCCAGCACCTCCAATGCATACTGGCTAAGCTCTGGCCATGTATCCAGCTTAGAGACCCAAAACTTGAATGGGGAAGAGCCATCTGGGAGTACACTGAGAGGGAAAGACATGTAGTCTGTCACCATCTTACGGAAACGTTGCCTCCTCCTGACTGGAGCCGTCTCGGATGGTGTAGACATTTGTGGCGCTGCCACAAAACTTCGCAACATTTGGAACATACTGGTCTTGCCCTGTGCAGAGGCGCTGCTTGTGCTCCCTCTTGTTGCAGAGCTGTCTCCACTGCCTCGACGCACAGAGCTGCTTTGTAAAGCAGTAGCAGCAGCAGTGCTCTCGGCTGGAATGGAGAACATTATGGATTGCACCAGTGTGTCTTGGTACTCCCGCATTTTACGCTCCCGGTTCAACGGTGTGATGAGGCTTTGTAAGTTGTCCCGGTAGCGAGGGTCTAGGAGGGTGTACACCCAATAATCAGACGTGGTGAGAATGTGGGTGATGCGGCGGTCGTTTCTCAGGCACTGCAGCATGAAATCAACCATGTGCTGCAGACTCCCAACTGGCCAACAAACGCTGTCCCCTGCAAGAGGCGTCATCTCTGCATGCTCTGCATCACCCCACCCTCGCTCTACATACTGACTAGAGCGTTGTGTACCTCCCTCTGGAGCGATGTCTTCCTCCTCCATTGACTCCTCCTCATCCTCCTTACAAAGTGAGCCCTGCCCAGCCCTTTGTGAGGAACCACGTTGCGCTGACTGTCCAGAAGGTGATGGAATTTGTGACTCCTCATCCTCCACCTCTTCCAAAACCTCATCCCTTAGTGCTTGCAGTGTTTTTTGAAGCAGGCAGATAAGGGGGACAGTCAGGCTGACTAGTGCATCATCTGCACTCGCCATCTGCGTTGACTCATCAAACGCACGCAAAACGTGGCAGATGTCCTTCATAGAGGCCCACTCAGTAGTGGTGAAGTGTGAACGGCGCAAATTGCTAGTTGATTGTGCCTGATGCAGCTGATACTCCATTACTGCTGGCTGCTGCTCACACAACCGCTCCAACATATGTAACGTGGAATTCCACCTGGTGGGTACGTCACATATGATGCGATGTTCAGGAAGGCGAAATCTGCGTTGCAGAGCTGCAATGCGCGATCTGGCCATGCTGGAACGTCGCAAGTGAGCGCACTCTAGGCGGACCTTGTGCAGCAGTGCATCAAGATCCGGATAGTCCCTCAAAAAACTCTGCACGACCAAGTTGAGCACATGTGCCAGACATGGTATGTGAGTGAGGTTGCCAAGGCCCAGAGCTGCCACCAGATTTCGGCCATTGTCACACACTACCAAGCCTGGCTGGAGATTCGCTGGCAAAAACCACACGTCGCTCTCCTGCTTGATGGCATTCCAGAGCTCCTGCGCTGTGTGGCTTCGATTCCCCATGGAAATTAATTTCAGGACGGCCTGTTGACGTTTGGCCACGGCTGTGCTCATATCGGTCGCATCAGGTAAGCGTTCACGGGTCCATGTGGAGGTAGACCGTGACGGCTCCTGCAGCGATGATTCTGAGGAACTGGAGTAGGAGGAGGAGTCAATGTGGACAGACTTGATTCCTGCAATCCTTGGAGTTGGCAGAACACGTACAGCGCCACTCGCAAGATCTGTACCCGGCTCCACAACATTGACCCAATGGGCAGTGAGGGAAAGGTATCGTCCCTGGCCATGGGTACTGGTCCATGCATCGGTGGTCAGGTGGACCCTGCTACTGACGGCGTTTAGTAGCGCATGTTTAATGTTTCCCTCGACATGTTTTTGCAGAGCAGGGACAGCTTGCCTGCTGAAATAAAATCGGCTTGGCACATTATATTGTGGGACTGCCAATGCCATAAAGTTCCTGAAACTGTCAGTCTCCACCAGCCTGAATGACAGCATTTCAAGGGACAGGAGTTTTGCAATGCCAGCATTCAGAGCCTGTGCTCGTGGATGGTTTGCCGCGTATGGCCGTCTTTTATCCCATGCCTGTGCTACCGATGGCTGTTTTGTGGCCTGGGAGTGTGAGGATGACAGGGAACTTGCAGCTGTGGGTGGAATAACACTGGGTCTCTGGACAACAGTGACAGAGGTTCTTCCATGGCGATCCTGTGAGGAAGCCGAACCAGCTGTGTGTGAGCTGGAGGAAGAGGCTCCAACACGAGCTGAAGATGTAGGTGCTGCTGTAGGTTGGCCTACATCTCCAGTGTGTCTTTGTAACTCAACCACGTGCTTTGACCGCACATGTTTCCACATATTTGTGGTATTAAGGTTACTGACATTTTTACCTCTTTTTACTTTTTGATTACACAGCTTGCATTTGACATAGCAAATATCATCTGCAAGTGTGTCAAAAAAGGACCACGCAGTGCAAGTCCTGGGAGCGCCCGTTTTGGCTGTTGGAAGAGAACTGCTACAAACGGGTGCCAAACTGGAGGCTACAGGCAACCGAGTCTGCAGCCTACCTCTCCCTACTGTTTGGACCGTTGGGGCAATCTCTTCCTCAGAGCTGCTACCACCACCTTCCTGTTCCTCACGCCATGTTGGGTCTTGGACCTCATCATCTCCACTACCCTCTTCCAACACCTGCTGCTGTTGGGTGGTCTGGCCAGCACCATGCTCAACAGAAAATGGCACCTGAGTCTCATCATCATCAGATGCGTTCTGCGGTGTGCTGACCATCGGCACTGGCTCACCCGCCTCTTCACATTCAGAGAGACACAGCTGTTGCGCATCACTGCATACTGCCTCTTCTTCACATTCCAGAATGCTGCTTGGCTGGGCCCCTGTTTGCAAGCCAACAGATTCTGAGAACGGAAGCAGAGACTCAGCTGGCTCCAGTTCAGAACTCTCTGACTGCCTGGGCAATTTGGCAGGCGGTGAAGAGACAGATAGTTGTTCAACAGTGCTGTGGTCCTGAGAGGAGGTGGAAGGAATTGAAGTCGATGCATTGGCTGCCATCCAACCAACAACGGCTTCAATTTGTTCTTCCCGCAGCAGGGGGGTATGCTGAGCTCCTACAAAAGTGCGCATAAAGGAACGCTCACGGGGAAAACTGGTGGATGCTGTGTCACTGGGTGCGGCAGCAGCCACAGAATCCCCATGTCCTCTCCCTGCTGAAACTCCACGGCCACGACCACGTGCCTTACTCCCTGCCTTCTTCATCTTGGTAGATTGATAAAGAAAGTCAGAAAAGTTATAAGGCCTAAGTGTGGTTATTCCTCAGAGACTGCAGTGAACACTGCAGACAACTGTTCACTATCTGTGAAAGGCTCCTTTCTGTACTTCTATAGTGTTTGCAACCAATGTATTGGATACGGATGGAAGCGGGTCACACTAATAGATTAGATTTTTTTCAAATATAATGGAGCAGCACCAATTGGAGAAAAATGAAAAGGATGAGGCACTGAGACACGCTCAGCAGAGTACAAGCAGCAGTGCTTGAACAAGTAACTGGAGCGTGATGTGCACTCAAAGAATAAAAAACACAGACTGAAGTGAACACTGAAACACAACTGTTCACAATCTGTGAAAGGCTACTCCTTTGTCTACTTCTATAGTGTTTGCAACCAATGTATTGGATACGGATGGAAGCGCGTCACACTAATAGTTAAATTGCATGGAGCAGCAAGAATTACACTGAAGAAAAAAAAAGAGTCTGTGAGTGACACGTGCAGATGCCTACAGACAGCGTTGCATGCAGAGCAAACTGCAGCGTCACCTGCACTCTCACACACACCTTGCACAGAGCTGTTAAAACAACACTGGCAAAAGGAAGCTTTACACAGCGGTTGGTAAACTAGCCTGCCTAAAGCCCAGTACACAAAATCGCAATATCTAACTGTCCCTCAAAGTCAGCAGAACAGCGTTCTGTCCCTAACTGAGTTCACAGCACAGTGATGCTAAAATGACGGCGGCGCCTTTTATAGTGCATTCTGACATCATTTCAGCAGCCAATCACAGCCATGCCATTAGTTAAGATGACCGCAGCATTACAGGATGTGCCCACACTTCATAAGATTCCTCATTGGCTGACTAAAATCACATTGCCTCTCAAAGAATTATGGGAACTTCCGATTCCGGTATACGATATTGGAAAAATATCGGAACTAAGTATCGGAATTCCGATACAGCGAATATCGGCCGATACCCGATACTTGCGGTATCGGAATGCTCAACACTATTCGTGACACCAAGTTGGAGCGCCCCACCAGGGCCGTGGGGTACTCGGTCCCGGGCTAGGCAGTTCTTAAAGGGGAAGTCACGGCAGCAGTGACCTGGTCCGTGGCCCTGGGCGTTCAATAAAATTGTCAAAGATGATGGTTTGGGTAGTTTGTAGGGGAATTCGTGACGCCACACATGGTGTTTGGCTATATATGGCCGACGCTGCGGTTCTGGTCCACTGGGGCGGATGGTGACGCAGCAGAGATGTTACTGCTCTCCACGGGTAGAGCTAGGCCCCAGGGCAGATATAACAGACTGTTCAGGTGGTGGTGAACGTTGAGGTGCAGAGAATAAGCAAGGGACACAGAAAAGCTCAGTTTTCTTTACTTTTTACTGCTTGGTAAATGAAAATGCAATCCATGGTACTAGTTACAGATGATAGCAGGAGTCCAGCTCTCCTGGAAGCATTCAGGGGATCCACCCTGCCAAGTGGGGTTAGAGGCCTTCCTGCTGCGCTCTTTTTTCTGGTCCCTGCTGCCTGTAGCTAAGCTGCAACCCTCTCCTGCGTGTTGGCTTTAAACCTGTATGGCAAACAGCGTGAGCCTATCACAGGCATTGTCTGTTCACTGGCAGAACTGGGCTGTTGGTCTGCCGTGGTGCCTCCAGGTGTTCGGTGTGGTCAGGGAGCTTGCAGTCCCCTGTCTTCCAGACTCCTCTGTCAGGGCGTACAGCACCCGCACAGCCCAGGACTCTGGCGTCCTTTTTATAAGCGCTCCGCTCTGGGATCAGCTGACACAGCCGCAATTCCCCAGAGCCCTTGTCTCTGCTCCTCTCTCTTCCCTCTCCTCAGACTAACTCACTCTTTCCAGAACAATCTCCTTACCTCAGCACTAACTCCGCCCACCAACTGTCACTCCCTTAAGCTCCACCCCTTTTGGTCTGGAGTTAGAACAAGTGTTGAATGCTGTGTATTACCTCGCATGGGGACCTCTTCCTGCTTCCAGGCATGACATCACCACCCTGAAGAGGGAGGCAATGTCACCATGGCAACCGGACTCTGGGGTTCCACAATCCTTCTACAATGTGACAGCCCTTGAGATATTTGTAGACAGCTATTATTTCCTCTCAGTCTTCTTTTTTGCAAGCTAAACATTCCCAAATCCTGTAACCATTCCTCATAGGACATGGTTTGCAGACCGGTCACCATTCTGGTCGCTTTTCTCTGAACTTGCTCCAGTTTGTTGATGTCTTTTTTAAAATGTGGTGCCCAAAACTGGACACAGTATTCCAGATGAGGTCCGACCAAAGAGGAGTAGAGGGCAATAATGACTTCATGTGATCTAGACTGTATGCTTCTGTTAATACATCCCAGAATTGTATTTGCCTTTTTTGCTGCTGCATCACACTGTGGACTCATGTTCAGTTTATGATCCATAAGTATACCCAAGTATTATTCATATGTGCTGTTGCTTAGCCCTATTCCTCCCATTCTATATATGCTTTTTTCACTTTTATTACCCAGATGTAGTACTTTGCATTTTTCCCTGTTAAAAAACCGTTCTGTTGGTCGCTGCCCACTACTCATTTATTCATATCTTTTTGAATCGTCTCTCTCTCTTCTCTAGTATTAGCTATCCCTCCTAGCTTTGTGTCATCTGCAAATTTAATCAGTTTACCCTCAATTCCTTCATCTAAATCATTGATAAAGATGTTGAACAAAACAGGGCCCAGGACAGAGCCCTGTGGTACCCCACTTGAGACAGTCTTCCAACTGGATGTGTAGCCATTTACGACCACTCTTTGGGTCCGATCACTAAGCCAGTTATGAATCCACCTAACAGTTGCCTTGTCCATTCCATACTTAGTCATTTTTTTTAATAAGGATTGTGTGAGATACATTGTCAACTGCTTTGCTGAAGTCAAGATATACTATATCTACAGCATTTCCCTGATCCACCTAGTCAGTAATTCTGTCATAGAAGGAAATTAAGTTAGTCTGACATGACTTATTAGTTACAAACCCATGCTGACTCTGGTTAATAACTTCATTCTTATCCAGGTACTTACATGCATATTGTTTAATAATTTGTTCAAAGATCTTTCCTGGTATAGAAGTGAGACTCACCGGCCTGTAGTTCCCTGGGTCCACCTTTTTCCCATTTTTGAACATAGGAACAACATTTGCTCTTCTCCAGTCTTCTGTGACTTATCCTGTTCTCCAAGAATTTTCAAAGATTATGGAGAGTGGTTCAAAAACTTATTCTGCTATCTCCTTCAGTACTCTGAGGTGTAGCTCATCTGAACCTGGAGGCTTGAATTTATTTATGTTAACTGAGTGTTTCTAACCTATGTTTCTGTTAAAAGATATCCTGTATTCTTCTATTCCTTTAATAGGACAGTGAAGATCAGTTGATGTTACATTTCCTTTCTGAGAGAAAATAGATGCAAAATGGGAATTTAAAAGTTCAGCATTCTCAAAATCATTTCAACATTTTCATCCTGTAAAAATCCTATAGCATCTTTGAATTTTCTTTTACTTATGACATATCCCCAAAGTCCTTTTTTATTGCTCTTGATGTCTCTTGCAAGCCTTAATTCATGGTCAGCTTTAGATAATCTGACTCGTTCCCTGCAGGTTCTACAGACAGCCTTATATTCTTCTTTAGATATGCCTCCCTCTTTCCATTTGATAAACATTTCTTTCTTCCTATTTAGCATGTGTTTAAGTTCTGTGTTCATCCATCCTGGTTTCCTTAAATGCTTCCTATGCTTCTCTTTTCGGAATTGTTAACGATTGTGCTTTGAGAATTTCATGTTTCAAAATTTCCCATCCTTCCTGGACATTTTTGTCCTTAAGGATATCCAGCTATTGGATCCCTCCGATTCGATTTCTGAGTCCCTTAAAATCTGCCTTTCTGAAATCTAACCTTGAAGTTTGAGTCTTCACGGGTCTTCCTGGTCTAGTTATCCAAAATTCTAAAATAGCATGGTCGCTACCTTCTAGGTTCCCAGCCACTCTTACCTTCTCAACCATTTCTTTCCTGTATATAAGGATTAGATCCAAGGTAGCAGATCCCCTTGTTTTCTCCCCTACATTTTGGAAGATAAAGTTGTCAGCAAGAGAGGATAAGAATTTGCTTGACCTGTTAGTGTATGTTTCCACTGTCAGGATTGGCTCAGTATTTGCTCAGGATTTGACGCAGGTGAAATCTGCATCTGAGGTCACTGGCATTTTTGATGCGTTTTTTACATGCATTTTTGATATGTTTTTCAGCATGCGTTTTTGATGCATTTTTTCATTACATGCGTTTTTTTGTCACTTGAAATAAAGCTTATGGAAAGTTGGCTTTTGGGAAGGAAAAAAAAGTGGCTTCCTGTTTGCAAATAGGGTATGTGTACACAGTCAGTAAACGCTGCAGGTTGGATGCTGCGTACATCTGCAGCGTTAAAACCTGCAGCATCCAGATGTTACAGCATATTGGATGGGATTTCAAAAATCCCATGTCCACTATGTGTTCTGGGTATGTTTCCATGGGGCGTATTCCTTCAGTATTTGCTGCGGATAGGACGCTGTAGAAATATGTGTAGCCCTGGTACACAATACCAGGAGGATGAGTGGAGAGGTAACAGTTAAGGGCTCTTCATAACATCACGTACACTTCGGACACACCCAGCAGGGGTGTGGAGGGGAGTGATTCATTCAGTCAGTTTCCTGTCCTTGGACAGAGCAGACGTGTTCAGTCTGATCCTGTTAGCAGTTCAGAAAGTGGAGGCTAGTACAGGTGGTCTAGTTCACCTCAGCCTAGTCAGAGCTGTGCCCCACTGGAAGACAGACTGAGATATCTATTAAGAGTGTGAGCAAATCGAAGGGCAAAGTGGAAGAGAACAGAGAAGTGCCATAGGTCAAGGATACCTGCACATTGTTACCGGTCACTGGGGACCGAAGGATCACTAAAGCTTCACGCTTAGTGGTAAGAAAACCAGAGACTTACCGGACCTTAGGTCGTGGCAAGCAGCCCTGAAGAGTTAGTACGTAACTGGGGTCAGGGGAAGTGAGGACCTTGAGTCTCTGCAGGACAAGATAGGAATTCAGCTCTCCCACAGGAAGGCTCCGACCACAAAACTGACTGGGCAGAACAGCTTTGGAATAGCTGGAATTATAGAGGGAACTACGCTTCAGGCTGGTTGGACTCATCATCATTGGACAGTAAAGGAGGCCCCTAACTTGCTTAACCGTTGCCTCAAAGCTCATCCTCCATCAACCCCATCAGCCTCCCTGGGAACTGCCTTACCATCTTACAAGTAAAGGTATGGAAAGACGCTGACTGTGTGAGACTGTGTTATTTATCTGCATGCCTGCACAACCCTGCTTTAACTACCGTCCTGAGGGAAAAGTCCCACCTGTAGGGGACCCGTCATCTAGCTGCCTCACCATCCCCTCAGAGATCTACAGCAGCGCTGGTACAAATTACCAGAAAACTACAGGTGGCGTCACGAACTGTAAATATATCTATCCCCTGTAAATATTTCCCCAACATACGCCAGACCGCCAGGGCCACAGACCGAGCCACCGCTACCTGTGACAAACCCCATAGACTTCCATGGGCTCGGCTCTGAGTACCCCATTGCCCTGGTAATCCACAATTGTGGTGGCGGGTCGAGACAAATTGGCGTCACGAACAGGATACGAAACTTGCAGCATTGCGAGCCCTGTGTGCCTGTGGAGTGATTTGACGAAAAAGACTGTTGCTGTTGTTTGGCGCCAAATACCGCCATATTTGCCGCCAGATTCGCGCCCTAAGGCGCTGGAGAAGAAGGTGGGCGTACCTGAAAGAGCGCGCAAAGTCTTGGACACGCCCCCGGCTCTGACTCAGCGGCAGGTCCTGCAACAGGAAGTGAACGCTCTGACATCAGAGCGCCTGCGACGAAGGTCCTGTTCCCACTGCGGTGCCTGTGAAATAGCAGCGTCTGAAACCGGTAGGCTCCGTTTAACCAAGGGGGCGCTAAGATGTCACAACAACCGGCTGACAGTGCGGCCCCAGCCGGAGGCCCCAATCCCGCACCGCTTGGTATTGTAGCGCCAGATGGGGGCGCAGGCCCTGCACCCAGTCCGGTAGTCCCGATCATGCCACTAACGCTCCCATATATGCCTGGGGCGAAATGGCTTCCCCAGTACAGCGGTGAGCCAGGCACATTAGCAGGCTTCAAGCGGAAGTTATGCAGCATCCTAGAAATGTACTCCATGCCTGAGAGACAAAAAGCTGCTGTGCTAATAGGGCAGCTAACTGGCGCTGCTGAGAGGGAAGTGGAGACTTGGGATACCGTTGATCAGGAGTCGGTACCTGCGATCTTCCTTAAGCTGCATGCCATATTTGAAGACCGCACAGAAACGGATCTCCGGATGGCCTTCTATCACTGTTCACAACAGCCAGGTGACAGCATCCGGGACTACGCTTGCCGACTACAGGGAGCCCTGAGAGCCCTCAAGCAAATTAACAATTTAAATGCTATCGACGAGAATAAAATGCTGAAAGAACAATTTATACAGGGATTGAGATCCCAAGAGGAACGCAGAACTGTAAACTGGTGGTCCTTAGACCATCCGGATGCTACCTTTGATGCCCTAAAGGACATGGCAATAAAAGGGCTGCGGCCCCTGGGCAAACCCGAGGTGGCAACCCAACATCATCAGGCTGAAGTCACTCTGGAACCGGCAGTAACCCCCTTTTCCCCGCTAGTGGCTGAAGCCAAAGCGCAGGTGACACCTCCTAGTGAATTGGACTGTCTGCGCTCAGAGGTGCGCCAGCTGACTAAAAATCTGGCTGCTGTAATGAGTGCCCTGCAGCTGCGGAAAGAGGAGGAAGGAAAGATCTTGTTAGCTGACTGCCCAGAAGACGTCCCGTGGATGCACCGGAGAAGAAAGAAGACGTCGCCCCCCCGGAGGAGGACAACGCCACCCCCAGGAGCGACCTCTGATCAACACCCTCCTCGTCGAGAGATCATCTGTTATCGATGCAACCGGAAAGGTCATATGTCTCCACAGTGTCCTTTAAACGGGCAGAACCTGGGTCCAAGGGCCAACACCCAGGAGAATACCCGTCAGGCCCCTTAGACTGGAACCGCAGGTATGTGGGCGGGCGACCCTACCTGTCTATTATTCTAGATGGTATTGCTGTTCCAGCATTGTTAGACACTGGGTCGCAGGTGACCCTAATACCTGATGCCCTATATACCAAGTACTGGTCAATGGACAGTCTTAAACCTCCGAGCCTTGACTTTACCGTGTATGCTTCTAATGGTCTTCCTGTAGAAGTACTCGGAACAAAATGTGTAGATGTAAAGGTGGGCAGAGAGGAGTTGAAAGACCAGGGGCTTCTGGTAGTAAAGACTGTAAATGAGGAGAACGGTTTAAATATAATTTTGGGTACTAACATTATCGGTAATTGTTTGGGAGAAGTTGTGTTCTTACTCCAACAGCTCGCTGAGATTGCCCGACCAAGGCAGAGAGGAGTAATCCAAAGAGAGATCCGGGCCCTGGTGTGTCAGCAGCAAGCGAAGCTTACCGATGGCGAAATTGGTAATGTACGGGTCACTGACTCGGATCCTATTGTGATACCCCCAATGAGTGAAATGATCATCTGGTGCAGGGCAGCCATAGGTCTGAGAGGACAGAATTATCAAGCTGTAGTAGAACCCCACCATTCAGAACATAGACCTACACTTATGACTGCTAGAGGAGTAGTAGAAGTGGTGAATGGAAGAGTACCGGTACGGCTTCTCAATTGGGGAGATGATGAGGTAAATTTACCCCGTTATGCAACCATTGCTAAACTTCATGCTGTCGACAATAATTCTATTCTCCCGGCTGAGTCCTTAGACTCCTGTCAAATAGCGGAGGACAATGACTCAGCAACCCAGGTGGCGGAATGGTGTCAGCAACTCCATGTTGGGACGGACACCACTCCCGCTCACCAGAAGCAAGGGGTATTGCGGGTGGTGCAAGAGTATGCCCAAGTGTTTAGCAAGCACCCACTTGATTTTGGGGTAATTAAGGGAGTACAACATCATATCCCTACAGGCAGTCATCCTCCCATCAAAGAGCGGTATAGGCCCATACCTCCAGCTCATTATCAGAAGGCTAAAGAAATGTTGAATGATATGAAGAAAGCTGGGGTGATAAGGGATAGTTGTAGCCCCTGGCAGCCCCTCTAGTTCTGGTTAAAAAGAAAGATGGTAGTATGAGAATGTGTGTGGATTACAGGCAGGTGAACCGCATAACACACAAGGATGCATACCCGCTACCACGTATAGAGGAATCATTAGCTGCTCTGAAAACGGCTAACTACTTTTCTACCCTCGATCTGACTAGTGGTTACTGGCAAGTGGCTGTGGCTGAGGAGGATCGTGAGAAAACGGCTTTCACCACCCCAATGGAGCTCTGTGAGTTCGACAGAATGCCGTTTGGGCTCAGCAGTGCCCCAGGAACATTTCAGAGAGTGATGGAAAACTGTCTGGGACATCTCAATTTTGAAACCGTGCTGCTATACCTAGACGACGTCATCGTGTATTCCAAGACATATGAGGACCATCTGAAGCACCTGGCAGAAGTATTCGAGTCCCTGTCCAGGTACGGGATGAAGTTAAAACCCTCAAAATGCCATCTACTCAAACAGAAGGTACAATACTTGGGGCACATCGTCAGTTCGGAAGGAGTAGCGCCGGACCCAGAGAAAGTCACTGCCATCCAGAAGTGGCCGGAGCCGAAGAACCTTAAGGAAGTGCGACAGTTCCTGGGACTAACGGGTTACTACAGGAGATTCGTGAAAGATTACACGAAGAAGGCAGCTCCTTTACAGGACCTCCTAGTAGGACAATCCCTAAAGAGCAGAAACCCTCCCTTTAACTGAGGTAAAGAACAGGCTGAAGCATTCCAAAAGATGAAAGAGATCCTTACAGGTGACGAGATCTTAACCTATCCTGATTACAGCCAACCGTTCCTGCTGTACACTGACGCCAGTAACGAAGGTTTGGGAGCAGTTCTCAGTCAGAAGCAGAATGGCCAAGAAAAAGTCATCGCATATGCCAGCAGAAAACTCAGGCCAACTGAGAGGAATCCGGAAAATTATAGCAGCTTCAAGCTGGAGTTTCTGGCGCTGGTCTGGGCCATTACTGAAAGATTTAAGCACTATCTGGCCTCCAATAAGTTCACGGCGTACACAGACAACAACCCGTTAACGCACCTGGAAACCGCCAAGCTGGGTGCCATGGAGCAGCGTTGGATGGCTCGGTTGTCCAATTACCAGTTTACTATCAAGTACCGGGCAGGTCGAAAGAATGCTAATGCTGACGCATTGTCCCGAATGCCGCATGACTCTGATACGGAAGAAGAATCGGACGACCTGGAAGAAATTGAGCTACCTGCGTTCCATCGAAATGGGGTAGTCCATGAGCATCGAGTCAACAGAAAGCAGTATGGTGCAACATTAAATCCTTTACCCCATCACAGTTGGAAAGAGACTCAGGACAGCGATCCAGTGGTCAGCCGCATCAAGGAGTTGTTAAAACAGGAAGGTTCCTCCTTGGAAAAGGATGCACCTATGTCAGCAAAGCTCCTGTGGAACGAGAAAAGCAGGTTGTTCCTATACCGTGAGAAGTTGTGCAGGAGATACGTCAACCCCAGAACCCATGAGATGGTCTGGCAAATAGTGGTCCCAAGGCAGACGTCCCAATGGTGTTGGAAGCATACCACGATCAAGCAGGACACTTTGGCTGGAGAAAGCTGGAGACCCTGTTGAGATGCCGGTTCTACTGGGTAGGGATGCGCAGCTCCATCGAGAGGTGGTGTCGGAACTGTGGACCCTGTGGTCTCAGAAGAAAGGACTACGGTAGTCAGAAGGCACCCCTGCAACCTATCCGGACGACTCGTCCTCTGGAGATTGTGGCCCTGGACCACGTCAAATTGTCGCCAAGTAGATCTGGATACTCATACGCCTTGACCATGGTGGACCATTACTCCAGATTTCTGGTGGTTGTTCCAGTTAAGGACCAGACCGCAGTGACGGCCGCGAAAACCTTTCAAGCAAGCTTCTGCAGACCGCATGGGTATCCGGAGCAAGTATTAACCGATCAAGGACCTGCTTTCGAAGCTGATTTATTCAAGGAATTCTGTCACATGTACGGGTGCAAGAAAATTAGAACAACACCATATCACCCTCAAACCAACGGTCTTTGCGAAAAAATGAACCATATTGTCCTTGATTTGTTGAGATCCATACCGTTGGAAGACAGGAATCGATGGCCGGATTTACTACCTGATTTGGTTGATTTGTATAACCATATACCTGTCAGTTCCACTAACTGCACTCCAGCCTATCTTATGAGAGCAAGGCCCGGAAGACTACCAATGGATCTAGAACTTGGAGTGGTAGAACCGGAGGCAGACGACGCCGTTGAAAACTGGGACATCAATCGGCAAGAGCAATACAGAAGAGTACAGATCTGTGTAGAGGAAAGTCTCAACAAGGCACGGGAGAAACAGGAAGATGTTTACAACAGAAATGCTCCTGCCAAGCCTTTGATGCCTGGAGAGGTAGTATTAAAAAGAAAAAGGAAGATGCACAAATTGGATAACCAGTGGGAGCAAGAACCCTACGTTGTACAAGATTCTAAATATGACAACAGAAAAGTTTGTGTCGTCAGTAAGGACGGAGGAAGAACAACAACCACTGTGTCCAGAGACCAGTTGAAATTGTGTCCAGAACCCTTAAAGCGTTGTGAAAAGAACCCTGTCATCAATCAAGGAGAAAGAAAGGAAGAGGTCATACACACAGATCTGGGAGATTTTCCTGCGGATTGGCCCCGACTGGGAGATGCTGTGATAATTCCAGTGTTGCAGTTTTATCAGCCACAAGAGGAAGTTCTACCTCCAGTTGTGCCCGTGGTGCCAGTTGAGTCCGCTCAGGAGTTACCCATCCCCGCAACACCTCAACCTGTGGAATCTCAAGAAGGATCATCTGAAGCAGCGCCCCATACTATGGGATCCCTGGTGAAGCTGACTCACACCGCCCAGCCATCAGTACGCTTGCCAGATCCATAGAAAGATTGAGGCAGTTCTATAGTTTGCCGTTACGCAGTGCAGACAGATCGCAACTTGATATACCTGAAGCTACACCACGTAGATCAGAGCGAACCACCAAAGGGAAGTTACCCATTAGATATCAGCAGTGATTATAACGAATTAATGTGAATATTGTAAAAAGTCTATATTATATATTGTGTTTTTCCCTATTATGTCTTATAATGGACTCAGAGGCTGAGGACTGAGCCAGCCCAAAAACTGTATCCTGTAAATAGTTGCACTAAGGTGCCTTTTAATGGTTTCACATGAAGCCTTGACTTACCTCTGAACAGAAAACCCGTGTGGTGTGGCACTGAGTGAGGTCTGCATTTGGATGTCCTGCAGCCCACCCAGGACCCACGTTGAAGGTTTGGTGCGGGTCCTTCACAAGAATACTGTGTATTTATTGAATGTTTTGATGCATTAATACTTTTTGTATTTTTCTATAATGTTTTTGGTTTGCAACGTTCAAGACATCCTTACCTCCCGGATGGGACGAATTAATGTTTAATGTTTAATGCATAAACAAAATGTCTCTTTGTATTTTACAGCCCGGGAGTGCTGTCTTTTACCATGGGGGAATGTGTAGCCCTGGTACACAATACCAGGAGGATGAGTGGAGAGGTAACAGTTAAGGGCTCTTCATAACATCACGTACACTTCGGACACACCCAGCAGGGGTGTGGAGGGGAGTGATTCATTCAGTCAGTTTCCTGTCCTTGGACAGAGCAGACGTGTTCAGTCTGATCCTGTTAGCAGTTCAGAAAGTGGAGGCTAGTACAGGTGGTCTAGTTCACCTCAGCCTAGTCAGAGCTGTGCCCCACTGGAAGACAGACTGAGATATCTATTAAGAGTGTGAGCAAATCGAAGGGCAAAGTGGAAGAGAACAGAGAAGTGCCATAGGTCAAGGATACCTGCACATTGTTACCGGTCACTGGGGACCGAAGGATCACTAAAGCTTCACGCTTAGTGGTAAGAAAACCAGAGACTTACCGGACCTTAGGTCGTGGCAAGCAGCCCTGAAGAGTTAGTACGTAACTGGGGTCAGGGGAAGTGAGGACCTTGAGTCTCTGCAGGACAAGATAGGAATTCAGCTCTCCCACAGGAAGGCTCCGACCACAAAACTGACTGGGCAGAACAGCTTTGGAATAGCTGGAATTATAGAGGGAACTACGCTTCAGGCTGGTTGGACTCATCATCATTGGACAGTAAAGGAGGCCCCTAACTTGCTTAACCGTTGCCTCAAAGCTCATCCTCCATCAACCCCATCAGCCTCCCTGGGAACTGCCTTACCATCTTACAAGTAAAGGTATGGAAAGACGCTGACTGTGTGAGACTGTGTTATTTATCTGCATGCCTGCACAACCCTGCTTTAACTACCGTCCTGAGGGAAAAGTCCCACCTGTAGGGGACCCGTCATCTAGCTGCCTCACCATCCCCTCAGAGATCTACAGCAGCGCTGGTACAAATTACCAGAAAACTACAGGTGGCGTCACGAACTGTAAATATATCTATCCCCTGTAAATATTTCCCCAACATACGCCAGACCGCCAGGGCCACAGACCGAGCCACCGCTACCTGTGACAAACCCCATAGACTTCCATGGGCTCGGCTCTGAGTACCCCATTGCCCTGGTAATCCACAATTGTGGTGGCGGGTCGAGACAAATACATGCAGCCGCACACTCCGGTGCCGTTGATGTGTTGATGTGAGAGACTTGCATGAGTTTCTCACATCACACTCGCAAGTGTGACACAGGCCACACAGGAAGTTCCTGAAATCAGAGAGAGGAATATGTAATGTCCTTTCCTATTTTTTTTACTAAATAAATAATTTAAAAAAAAGGCATGGGCTCCCGCGCAATTTTCTGTGCCAGAGAGGGAAAGCCAGCGACTAGGGGCCGATGTTTATAGCCTGGGAAGGGGGTAATACCCATGGATCTTCCTAGGCTATTAATATCAGCCTACAACTGTATATTTAGCCTTTACTGGCAATTAAAATAGGGGGACCCCCCAAGAAAAATGATGTGGGGTCCCTTTATAATTAATAGCCAGAAAAGGCTATGCAGACAGCAGCGGGCTGATATTCATGGCCTAGGAAGAAACCATGGATAGTGGCCCCCCTGGCTACAAACACCAGCTCTCAGCTGCCCCAGAAATGGCGCATCTCTAAGATGTGCCAATTCCGGCACTTAAGGTACTGCCACACTACACAATCCCGCTAGCGATCTCGTTAGCGTCGCATACTAATGAGATCGCTAGCGGGATTGTTTCTATATCGCTAGTAGCTACCTAACTTAGCGATGTCGTTAAGGACGCTATCGCGGTTAGCGATCTCCTTAACGACTTTAGCTATACAAAAGTACCGCTAAATCGCTAAGAAAAGGTGCTACACTAAGCGATTATACTTACCCAGCGGGAGCGCCGGCGATAAAATAGGGTCCGGAACGATTCCAGCGACGAGCGAGATCACAGCAGGATCTCAGCAGGGAGCTCGTCGCTGGTAGATGCCGCACACTACAACATCGCTAACGGGATCGCTAAATAGTGACGTTTTTTAGCGATCCCGTTAGCGATGTTGTTTAGTGTGGCATACCCTTTAGCCTCTCTTTTCCCACTGCCCTGTTGTGGTGACATATGGCGTAATAGGGGGTTGATGTGACCTTTGTATTGTAAGGTCACATCAAGCCAGGCTTAGTAATTGAGAGGTGTCAATAAGACACCTTACTAATTACTAATCCTATAGTTGGTAAAAGGTTAAATAAAGACACAGCCAGAATAAAGTCTTTTAATGAAATAAAACACTAAACACAGTTTTCCCATTTTATTATACTCCTAATTCCTGAGACGCCCTCGATCTTTTGCAAAAAGATTAAAATAATAAACAAACACAAATACTTCCTGTCCAACGTAGTCCTTAATAACGAGTGTCCCACGACGAGTCCAGCTCTGCTACATCTGGATGCCTGACATCCAGATACAGCAGAGCATGTAGATCAGTGGTCCCCAACCTTTTTTGCACCAGGGACCGGTTTCAAGACCATTCTTCCATGGCCCGGCAGGGCGGGGATGGAGGTGTGGCAGGGGTGTGGCTTTGGTCATAAGGGGGCGGGGCTATGACGGGGTTGTAGTTTAGTAGTAGTGCATGCTCATCTTTTAATTATAACATTTATAATGTGAATGTGACTCCCTTGTATACATGGCTCCGCTCCCACCCTTGTATAAAAGGCTCCGCTCCCACCCTTGTATACAAGGCTCCGCTCCCACCCTTGTATACAAGGCTCCACTCCCACCCTTGTATGCATGGCTCCGCTCCCAACCTTGTATACATGGCTCCGCTCCCACCCTTGTATACAAGGCTCCGCTCCCTCCCTTGTATACAAGGCTCTGCTCCCACCCTTGTATGCATGGCTCTGCTCCCACCCTTGTATACATGGCTCCACGCCACCCTCCCATCCTGTATACATGGCTCCGCTCCCACCCTCCCATCCTTGTATATATGGTTCCGCTCCCACCCTTGTATACATGGCTCCGCTCCCACCCTTGTATACAAGGCTCTGCTCTCTCCCTTGTATACATGGCTCTGCTCCCACCCTTGTATACATAGCTCCACACCACCCTCCCATCCTGTATACATGGCTCCGCTCTTACCCTCCCTTCCTTGTATACATGGCTCTGGGCCACCCTCCCATCCTATATACATGGCTCCGCTCCACCCTCCCATCCTTGTATATATGGCTCCGCTCCACCCTCCCATCCTTGTACGCATGGCTCCACTCCCCCCTCCCATCCTGTATACATGGCTCCGCTCCACCCTCCCATCCTTGCATATATGGCTCCGCTCCCACCCTCCCATCCTGTATACATGGCTCCGCTTCACCCTCCCATCCTTGTATATATGGCTCCGCTCCCACCCTCCCATCCTTGTATATATGGCTCCGCTCCCACCCTCCCATCCTTGTATATATGGCTCCGCTCCACCCTCCCATCCTTGTATACATGGCTCCGCTCCACCCCTCCCATCCTTGTATATATGGCTCCGCTCCCATCATCCCATCCTGCATACATGGCTCCGCTCCCCCCTACCATCCTGTATACATGGCTCCACTCCCACCCTTGTATATATGGCTCCGCTCCCCCCTCCCATCTTTTATGCATAGCTCTGCTCCCTGCCTTGCATGCCTGGGCTCCCCCGTCCTCCCCATCATACTTACCCTCCTCGCTCCGTCGCTGCAGGTCCCTTGCATCCCTGTCGGCCGCGGAAGCTTCCTCTTGGCAGTGCGGTGACGTAGTACCACTCATTAAGGTCATGAATATGGATGCCACGCCTATGGGAGTGGCATCGCGTCCATATTCATGACCTTAATGAGCGGTACTACGTCACCGCTCAGCGCTGGATGAAGCTGCCGCAGCCGACAGGGATGCTGGACGGAAGGTGAGTAGCCATGTCTTCTTGAAGCCGGCGGCTGTAGCTGTCACTACAGTGCTGCAGCCGCCGGCTCCATGTGTGTCCAGCGCTCTGTGCCGTGGCTCCGGGCCCGGCAACAGAACTGCAACGGCCCGGTTTTACCGCATCTAATGATAGTCTATGGGAACTTTACGCTGCCGGGACGGAGCGTCCCCGCATCATAAATAGACATGCTGCGGTCTAGAAAGACGTGCCGCATGTCCGGTTATGCCGGTCTGCTGCCTGCGTCTCTGAACGCATAGTGGAGATGGGATTTCTTGAAATTCCATCCACTATGCTGTAACATCTGATCGCTGCGGGTTTGACGCTGCGTATGTGCGCAGCGTCAAACCGCTGTGTTTACTGACTGTGGACACATACCCTTAGTTTTGCCTGAGAGAGATTCCCATCAAATGTCTGGATAGTTGAAATCTCTCATGACCACTATGTCATATTTTTTGGAGAACTTGGCCATTTGATGCATAAAGAGTTCATCCATATCTTCAGCTTGCATAGGTGACCTGTAGTAAATGCCTACAATGGTGTCCTTTCCATTGTTCTCTCCTTGTATTCTTACCCAAACAGTTTCCACAGAACTCCCAGTCTCTGAAGCATTAATCTCTGTGCAGATATACGCTTTTCTAACATACAATGCGACACCTCCTCCTCGTTTATCAAGTCTGTTTCTTGCAAATAAGTTGTATCCTTCTAGCCTTGTATTCCAATCATGTGTATCGTCCACCAAGTTCAGTGATTCCAATGACATCATATTTCTTTTCCTGCGTTAGTAGTTCCAATTCTCCTTGTTTGTTGCCCATGCTTTGTGCATTTGTATACTGTAGAAACATTTAGTTTGTGATTGATTTCTCTTCCTCCAATATTTTTATTATTTAGATTTTTTTTGTCTTCGTTCTTCCTTTCCACTTCTAATAGCCGAGTTCTCAATAGCATTTGTCAGGTGTATGGCTTTTTCTGGCCTTTTGCTTCCCTTCCCACATTGTTCTAGTTTAAAGCTCTCCTGATGAGTGTAGCAAGGCGACTTCCAAGTACATGTTTTCCAGTCTTCGTAAGGTGCACCCCATCTTAGCAAGTAGTCCATCGTATAGGTAATTCACTCCGTGATCCAGAAATCCAAATCCTTGCTGACGGCACCATCGACGTAGCCAGTTGTTCACCTGCAGAATCTTATTCATCTCCTTGTTCCATGGCCATTCACTGGGAGGATGGAAGAGAAGACCATCTGCGCTCCAAGTTCTTTCACTTTTTTTACCAAGTTTTCAAAGTCACTGCAGATGGTTTCCATGTCCTTTCTTGCGGTGTCATTTGTCCCCACATGTATTAGCAGGAATGGGTAGTCATCTTTAGGTCTGAAGAGTCCTGATATCCTGTCAGACACATCTTTAATCTTTGCATCTGGAAGACAGCACATTTCTCTTGAGGTTATATCCGATCTGCAGATAGCGGCCTCTGTTCCTATCAAAAGGGAATGACCCAACAGGGAATCCCCCCCACATAACTCTCTATATATAGTATGAGCCCCCACATAGCCCCATATCGAGTATGAGCCCCACATAGCCCCATGTATACAGTATGTGCCTGTAAAATTCAGCCAGGACCGTAGTCATGGCCAAGGACTCCGGGGTCTTTGTGTCCTGGCCTCCCCTCACAGAAAAATAATCACCATTTGTCAGCATACGTGTGTCTTCAGGTCCAGCTCTTTCTGGATCTTCCCTAGGCTGCGGGAGACCCTCTCTAGACATATCTGCATTAATTGAGACACAGTCCATTTCAATTTCAACAAGAACATCTTTACTGGGTTCATTACACAGCACATCCAAAGTCTTCACATCTTTTACAACAGGCTTCACAAAACAATGTTCCTTTTCTTTCCCTGCGTTACTCTCGTGATCACAAAGCGTGAGCCCGGGTCGGACAGTCCCTGACGGTTCCTCAGCATTCTCTCTGTACAGCTCTGCGATGGATATGCATCCCCTGGTCTGTTTCATCCCAGAAACAAGATCATTAACTCCCGGAGTAAAAAACCATTAAAAGAGAGTACTGCCCTCCTGTTCTGCCTTCTGCACTTTCACCACATCTTTTGTTATGTTTTGGTAACTGAGGAGAGCAGGCAAAAACGGCAATACACCAGAGAGGTTGGAATCTACTGGATTGCAGTACCCTGACTAACCACCACAACTAAAGGCAGCCGTGGAGCGTACCTACGTTGGTCCTAGACCCCTCGTCACAGCCTGAGAAGCTAACTACACCTAAAGATAGAAAGAGGAAAACTATCTGCCCCGGAGCAGATCCCCAAAGAACATAGGAAGCCCCCAAACATGTAATGGCGGTGTCACGCTGTCTAGCAGATGGCACTGATGGGTTTTCTGGCAGATATATTCTACCAGCAAAAAACTACAGTGTCATGTGGTTCAACAGTGTCTGCCTTGGTGATTCTTGAGCTATGTGATTTGCATTCTATTCATGTTTTTATTGCCCAGTCACTCTTGGTCCTCATTGTACTGTTGTTTTTGATGGTAGAAATATTCTAACAGCAAAAACAACAGTTTCATCTGGGTCAACAGTCACTGACCTGTGGTTTCTTCAGCTATATCTTGTGCATTCTATTTGTTTTTTTATTGCCTAGTCACTGTTGTTCCAGATGCTATTGTTGTTTTTGCTGGTGGATATATTCTAACAGCAAACACAACAGTTTCATCTGGGTCAACAGTGACTATCCTGTGTATTGTATAGCTTTTTATAATGCTGCATTGACAGTTTGACATTTTCATTCAGGTATGTGTATTGACACTGATTTTGCCCTGACTGCATTGTATAATTGTTTTTTTCTTTTTCTCAACAGTGAACAAAGTCCGCACACGATGGCGCTCGATGAAGGACCGCTTCAACACTGATGTTTGAGCAGAGGGACAGGTTCGCAGTGGTTCTGCAGCAAGGCCCAGAAAGAAATATCGCTACTATCGCGAGTTGGCGTTCCTGAGACCGGTCCTTGCCAGCAGAGCGTAAGTTGTTTTTGTTTTTTAATTTTTATTTTTTTTTTCTTCCACAGCTGATGCTTCTTGTTAAAGCATTATAGTAACGTTTTGTTTTTCTTTCCACAGCACCTGGAGCAGCACCATGCAGCCTGTCCCTGAAGCGGTCCTTCCTCGGACGACCTTGGACTCGTCCCAGCCATCCGACAGCCTGGAAGCAACTTGCAGGTCAGCAACACGGACAGCTGGTGACCAGGAAGCTGGTCCATCAGGTCTTCCCCTCTCCCAGGTCTCTGCCACTGGTTATGCGGGCACTTCCCGCCAGCGGCAGAGGGCCATGGAAAGGAATGTCTTGCCCGAGTTTGTTCACTTGAGCGAGGTCTTTCAAGGCAATATGAAGACGCTTGGAGGCTCAGTTGGAAGCGGTTTTTCACTTATGGAACGTGGTTTTACCCACATGGATCACCGCTTCAACAGTGTCGAACAGCGTCTTGATCGCCTGGAGGCCGACCTCAACAGACCAGCGCACCATTTTTTCAGTAAAATTGAACGGGGCATGGCAGAACACCTTAGTCCTGAGCAACAGCTGAGTGTGATGCAGGCCTGCAACACTGCTTACTTGCAGGCTATGCAGCAGAATCGGTACGTGCAGCAGTCAGTGGTTGCATATCCAACAGTGCCACCACTGACTCGACACACATCCCTACCGACTTCTGCTGCATACCACTGCACGGCCACCAGCATTCCGAGTCACCACTACACCACCACAAGTCCGAGTACTGTTGGACACTCCACCGTCGCCACCACCATGGCAAGCGCTGCTCCTGTGTGGAGCAACACCCCCACAGACACAGGTCCACAGTCATGGATTCAAGCCACCGCAGTACCTGCTTGGGCCACCGCACCCACTTCTCCTTCTAGGAGTACTGCCAGCAGTCAGCAACCATTTGTCACTGCACCCACTTCTCCTTCTAGGAGTTCTGCCATCACTCAGCAACCATTTATTGTTACCGCACACACTTCTCCTTGTAGGAGTACCGCCACCAGTCGTCAACAATTTCCGGCCACAGCACCCACTGATCCTATGAGTATGAATACCGCCACCAGTCGTCAACAATTTCCGGCCACAGCACCCACTGATCCTATGAGTATGAGTACCGCCACCAGTCGTCAACAATTTCCGGCCACAGCACCCACTGATCCTATGAGTATGAGTAACGCCACCAGTCGTCAACAATTTCCGGCCACAGCACCCACTGATCCTATGAGTATGAGTACCGCCACCAGTCGTCAACAATTTCCGGCCACAGCACCCAATGATCCTATGAGTATGAGTACCGCCACCAGTCAGCAACAATCAATTTCAAGGCTACCCACTTCTCCTCCTTGGAACACCGCCAACCCTTGTGGCACTGCCAACACTTCCACCGGCACTGCCACCACCGAGCATGAGAGCGGTGACCCACATTCACTCTTTTTTGGGTCAAGGCCACGGTCAACCAGCTCAAGGCGGACACAGAGAAGTCGGTCCATGCATGGTACTCCTGTCCCCAAGAAGAAACAAAGAAAATATTTGTTGGTCCATCCACCCTCTCCTCCTAATGTGTCTCAAACTGGCTCTAATTTGATGTCTGATCTTCCTTCACCCACTACTTTTGTTGCCCCTTCCCCTCGAACCCCTTCATCGGTTTCCAGCCGCTCTTCATCTCTGCACACCCCCAGAGTATCGAAATCACCACCAAAACGTCCGTCAAAATAAAAATTTGTAATATTATCTGGACAAATCACATTTATGTACAACTACAGTGGCAGTGACTATAATGGCATCTTGTACACATATTGTACTAATCTGATTTTTCAACAACTTCTGGGGCAGTGACAATTAAACTGTTAATGTTGTACACATATTGTACTAATCTGATATTTCTACAACTACAGTGGCAGTGACTATAATGGCATCTTGTACACATATTGTACTAATCTGATTTTTCAACAACTTCTGGGGCAGTGACTATAATGGCATCTTGTACACATATTGTACTAATCTGATATTTCTACAACTTCTGGGGCAGTGACTATAATGGCATCTTGTACACATATTGTACTAATCTGATTTTTCAACAACTTCTGGGGCAGTGACTAGTGTGTAGTGTTGAGCGATACAATACTGCAAATATCGGGTATCGGCCGATATTAGCTGTATCGGGCTTTCGATTCCGAGTACCGATATTTTCGTCATATCGGATACCGGAATCGGATTTGTCACTGTCACTGTGAGTGTCCGTCGGTCGGGTCTGTCAGGAGTCAGCGGCACTTACCTGGCAGAAGATCTCCGGCGGTCACGTCCTGGACTGCTTGATGGCCGCCATTATCTTCTCCCTGGCGGTCACATGCAGTTTTTCGCGATAACTGCAGTGACTGCAGGGTAATCCCGGCCGTAAACAGTCCGATGACGTCACCGCCGGGGAAGCAGGTAATCAGCTGTGCTGCGCCGGGATGACAGGCTCTGCCTGTCATTCTGATGTAGCAGAGCTGGATCGTCGTGGGACACTCGTTACTATGGACTGCGTCGGACAGGTGGTATACTGCTGTTTTTTTTTTTCATTTTTTTACAGGAGATCGATGGCGTCGCAGGATGAGACTGTAATAAAAGTAATGAAAACTGTGTTTTTTTTTTTTATTAAATTAAAAAACTTTTTTATGAACATTCACCCGTCCGGGTACATCAACAATTTAACTATTTACATACAGGGACCCTGTCCGGGTTATTTATAATTCTTTGGCAGGGGTGTTCCAGGTACCACCTGGTACTCTTCTGATGCTTGCCAAACATCCGAGACACCAAGGACCACCAGGACCTGATGACGTCGTGTGGCCTGTACAGTCAAGTCGTGACCCGCTATCTGTGTCTGTGTGGCCACCTCTTTCATCTTCCTCCGGTCTGGAGCCCTATGTCCCAGACTGAATGAACCCCAGGGGGCCTAACAGGTGCCGGGTACGGGCCAGCTATAGTTATCATGTCCATAGCTGGGGCTGCTGAGCAGACCACTGAGGGAGGCTGGGGAGATTTACGGCGTGGGGTGGGCACTTGTGCAGAGGTCTGGATGTGGGAGGCTGAAGGCTCCGAGGGTCTCACAGGTTCCTGACACTCTGGGGAGTAGGGGTCGCACCTGGTAACATTTAGGGCGTACCATCCATTGTAACCCCAGTGTCGGGTGTAAGTCACCAAGTCTCCTGGCAACAGGTCCCTCCCCGGGTGTCCTTCTGGGAGGTGAGTCTCCACGTCCCGCCGGGTCACAAAAACTTCTAAATAAAGTCCAGGTTCCTGGATGAAACCCCAACCACCTTTCAATTTAAAGCTCCGTACTGCACCCTTATGCCGCGGCTCCCTCAGGGTTCCTTTATCTTTTCTCACCAGTCCTTATCTGCCCGGTCCTTCTCCAGGTTACGTTGCCGAAGCTTTTGGGATTCTCGCTGCTCCCTTTGTCGCTCTGCTTCCCGCTCCCAACGTCTCCACTCTTCCTCCTGACGCCGGTTGTAATTCTCCTCCACCAGCATCTCCATGTCTCCAAAATCAAACTGCAGCTTAGGATGTCCGGTTTGCGGCAGCTCTCCTGGCGCCCCCCAGTCCTGGCGGCGCTCACCTGCGGAGGAAGCAGCCGGCTCTGGAACAGATGACAGTCGGGGCTCCGGTACAGACTTGTAGACCTCTGGTGCCTGCGCGGCCTCCTCCATGAGGACGGGTGTCGCTTCTTCTGTCTCAGCGACGGGGGCAGACAGCGGGATCTGGGGTGCTGCCGGTGCTGCGTTTTTTGCAGGAACGGGTGCCTCCACTGCGACAACGTCAACCGGATCACATTGCAAGGGCTGGGATGCCCGCACGGACTCCTCTACTAGAACGGGTGCCTCACCTTCCGGTACAGACACTTCAGGTAAGAGGGATTGGCGCCGCTCCAAGTTTAGTTTTAGGGCACGCCAGCTGGCTTCCATCCTGGCGACCTCCTCCCGTGCCGGGCCAGGCCTCTTAGGGTATCCTCCGCTTCTTGCAGCGTAGGAGGGTTTCCAGGCCGGGTGCCCAACGGTGGTTCCGTGGCGATCGGGTCGCTTCCGTGGGGGGAGAGCTCTGACTGCTCCATCCCTTCACACTTCTGCTCGTGTCCATTAGCCATCTCTGCCAAGTCACATGTGTCATTAGCATCTGGAGAGGGCCCCTCTTTTGTAGGGAGGCGGGACCTTCATGTTAGTTTCCGCACACTGAGGAGGATGAGGAGGCGGAACTGAAGAGCTGTGGGGCACGATCTTACATTGCAGTACCATTTAGAGTGGTCGGCCATCGTTTTCGCGCCACTGAGTGAGTGTACACCCACAAAGAGCACGTCCTTCTTCTTCACCAGTGCCTCGTCGTGACGCAGATATGGCGGAAAAATGGCAAATACATTCTCTGATGATTTTAGCAATTCTCAAGCACAAAACCAGTTCAATTCAGGCACACAGGACTCGCTTATAGCGAGCTACAGAATCCTGTTCGTGACGCCCAAGTTGAGTCGCACAGAGCCAGAGGTTTTGGGGGTACTCGGCACCGAGCCCGTCGACTTCTATGGGGTATGTCACGGCTTTACCCGGCAATTGAATCAGAGTCTATTTTACTATGTAGAAGTGTATAAACTATAAATATATGTATATATATATATGTCACAATGACATGTATATATATATTATATATGTATTCTATGTGTGTATATTTTGTGTTTACAACGAAAGAAAGGGTTTTTTTTGTTGCGATATTTTGTTCCCATAGACTTACATGGGACTTCCGGAATCGGAATCGGATATCGACGATATTTAGTGATGTCGGCGATACCATTCCGATACGATATTTTTAGATATCGAGCAGTATCGCTCAACACTAGTGTTGAGCGATATCTAAAAATATCTAAAAAAAACCCTTTCTTTCGTTGTAAACACAAAATATACACACTTAGAATACATATATATATATACATGTCATTGTGACATATATATATATACATATATTTATAGTTTATTCACTTCTACATAGTAAAATAGCCTCTGATTCAATTGCCGGGTAAAGCCGGCATTTGTGAAAAGACAGAAGCACCCGAGGGTCCAGTCGCCACAGAGATGTTGCATCGCACCCAGCGGTGTGACAACTTACTCTCAGGTAAGGAGGAAACACCCCATTGACTCCAACCACTGCATTCAACAGTACACTCTGCCAGCTGAGTGTAGGCGGACCCAATGGGATGGTCTAGCTCAGGCTGGTTAGAACAGGGTGTAGCTAGTTGGATGGGAGGGGTTGAGGCAGCCTTATGCTGCATGTCTTTGTAGTAAGAATTGTTTCCTTTCCTGCTTTCTTACTACGTCACATACTCCACTCTGCTACATCACTCTGCACCATTGCTCTATCTCACATCTATCTGCCCTGGAAGGATACCGTCTTACCTGTACAAGACTTATCACCTAGCTGCACTACACCATCCCTGCCAGAGGACCTGCACAGCAGCGCTGGTCACCCTGACCAGGTACTACAGGTGGCGTCACGACAAACTACACAAACATTCTATCATCCCCTGGAAATATCCCACATTCCAGTGAGCGACCAGGGCACGGACATAGCTGTGCTACCCGTCACATCCCCCATAGAAGTCGACAGGCTTGGTGCTGAGTACCCCCAAAACCTGTGGCTCTGTGCGACTCAACTTTGGTGTCACGAACAGGATTCAGAAGCTCGCTATAAGCGAGTCCTGTGTGCCTTAATTGAACTGTTTTTTTGCTTGAGAATTGCAAAAATCATCATAGACTGTATTTGCCATTTTTCCGTCATATCTGCGCCACGAGGCACAGGTGAAGAATAAGGGCGTGCTCTCGTGGTGTACACTCACTCCGTGGCTCGAAAACGATGTCCGCACACTCTAAATGTTACTGCAATGTAAGATCGTGCCCCACAGCTCTGGAGTTCCGCCTCCTCATCATCCTCAGTGGGCGGAAACGAATGCGAAGGTCCCGCCTCCCTACAAAAGATGGCGCCTCTCCTGATGCTAATGACACATGTGAATTGGCAGAGATGGCGAATGGACGTGAGCAGAAGTGGGAAGGGATGGAGGAGTCAGAGCTCTCCCCCCACGGAAGCGACCCGATCGCCACGGAGCCACCGTTTGGCACCCGGCCTGGAAACCCTCCTACGCTGGAAGAAGCGGAGGATACCCTGAGAGACCTGGCCCGGCACCGGGAGGAGGTCGCCAGGATGGAAGCGAGCTGGCGGGCCCTAAAACTACAATTGGAGCGGCGCCAATCCCTCTTACCCCCTGAAGTGTCTGTACCGGAAGGTGAGGCACCCGTTCCAGTAGAGGAGGCCGTGCGGGCATCCCAGCCCTTGCAATCTGAACCGGTTGACAGTATCTCAGTGGAGGCACCCGTTCCAGTAGAGGAGGCCGTGCGGGCATCCCAGCCCTTGCAATCTGAACCGGTTGACAGTATCTCAGTGGAGGCACCCGTTCCAGTAGAGGAGGCCGTGCGGGCATCCCAGCCCTTGCAATCTGAACCGGTTGACAGTATCTCAGTGGAGGCACCCGTTCCAGTAGAGGAGGCCGTGCGGGCATCCCAGCCCTTGCAATCTGAACCGGTTGCCAGTATCACAGTGGAGGCACCCGTTCCTGCAGAAAACGCCGCACCAGCACCCCAGATCCCGCTGTCTGCCCCCGTCGCTGAGGCAGAAGAAGCGACACCCGTCCTCATGGAGGAGGCCGCGCAGGCACCAGAGCTCTACCTGCCTGTACCGGAGCCCCGACCATCATCTGTTCCAGAGCCGGCTGCTTCCGCCACAGGTGAGCGCCGCCAGGACTGGCGGGCGCCAGGAGAGCTGCCGCAAACCGGACATCGTAAGCTGGCGTTTGATGGTGGAGACATGGAGCTGCTGGTGGAGGAGAATTACAACCGGCGTCAGGAGGAAGAGTGGAGACGTCGGGAGCGGGAAGCAGAGCGACAAAGGGAGCAGAGAGAATCCCAAAAGCTTCGGCAACGTCACCTGGACAAGGACCTGGCAGAGAAGGCACGTATGAGAAAGGATAAAAGTACGCTGAGGGAGCCGCGGCGTAAGGGTGCAGTACGGAACTTTAAGTTAAAAGGTGGTTGGGGCTTCATCCAGGAGCCTGGACTTTATTTAGAAGTTTTTGTAACCCAGCGGGACGTGGAGGCTCACCTCCCAGAAGGACACCCGGGGAGGGACCTGTTGCCAGGAGACTTGGTGACTTACACCCGACACTGGGGTTACAATGGATGGTACGCCCTAAATGTTACCAGGTGCGACCCCTACTCCCCAGAGTGTCAGGAAACTGACAGACCCTACGAGCCTTCAGCCTCCCCCAACCAGGCCTCTGCACAAGTGCCCACCCCACGCCGTAAATCTCCCCAGCCTCCCTCAGTGGTCTGCTCAGCAGCCCCAGCTATGGACATGATAATGATAGCTGGCCCGTACCCGGCGCCTGTTAGGCCCCCTGGGGTTCGTTCAGTCCGGGACATAGGGGTTCAGACCCGGAGGGAGACGAAAGAGGTGGCCACACAGACCCAGATAGCGGGTCACGACGTCACTGTACAGGCCACACGACGTCATCAGGTCTGGGTGGACCCTCCTGTCACGGATGTTTGGCAAGCTCCAGAACAGTACCAGGTGGTACCTGTAAGAGGCCAGCCAAAGAAGTCTAAATAACCCGGACAGGGTCTCTGTATGTAAATAGTTAAATTATTGATGTACCCGGACGGGTGAATGTTCATAAAAAGAAGTTTATTGTTGCCATAATATACCCAGGTTGGGTAATGGTTTGATGTACCCGGACGGGTGAATGTTCAGAAGAACAAGTTTATTGTTGCCTTAATATACCCAGGTTGGGTAATGGTGTTTCACTGTAATCAAAATGTTGAACTTTGAAGCCATGAACTGTACTGGCTCACAAACTTTTCTGTAAATAGTTGGCACTTCGGTGCTCCATCTTGGTTTTACAAAAAACTTAACTGTGCACTATTTTCAACTACCTCAGAAACTAAAAACCCGTTTGGTGTGGCCGAAAGTGAGGTCTGCTCAAGGAAAGTCTTGCAGCCCACCCAAGACCACAGTTGGAGGTTTGGAGCGGGTCCTCCACAAGCACAAGTAAAGGACACTGTGAAGTTACCCCGGTGGGGGTAGTTCTAAGAAGTCTCCACGAACTTCGGCACTAATGCTATTTGCACTTTTGTAATGTTATTATTAAAAATTGTATTATGCAACGTTTAACTTGAAGTGTTTCCTGCTTTCTTACTACGTCGCATAGTCCACTCTGCTACATCACTTTGCACCATTGCTCTATCTCACATCTATCTGCCCTGGAAGGATAGCGTGTTACCTGTGGAAGACTTTTCACCTACCTGCACTACACCATCCCTTCCAGAGGACCTGCACAGCAGCGCTGGACACCCTGACCAGGTACTACAGGTGGCGTCACGACAAACTACACGAACATTCTATCATCCCCTGGAAATATCCCACATTCCAGTGATCGCCCAGGTCACGGACCAAGCTGTGCTACTCGTGACATCCCCATAGAAGTCAACGTGATCGGTGCTGAGTACCCCCAAAACCCCTGTCTCTGTGCGACTCAACTTCCCTCACTGTGCTGGCACTTTACATTTACAATGCCTCTGGGGTTTTTTTTTGGGGGGGTGGGGAACATTCAGACTTTTGCTATGGGGCCCCATGATTTATATGTACGCCCCTGCTGCTGAGGCATGGTATTTAAGGCTGTTAAGGAGCCAACATACATGGACCTTGCCAGCGTCGGACTGGAGTACCTTGGGCCCACCAGAGAAAATATATTCTTGCGGCCCAACATCATACTTCCCAACCTTTGAATAAGGGAAAGAAGGACAAAGGCTGTGGCACGCTGTGCATGCTGCAGAAAATTTTAGGCCATGCCACGTTGCACCACAGACTGTCCAGGAGTTGGTGGATGCTTTAGTCCAGGTGTGGGAGGAGATCCCTCACGAGACCATCCGTCGCGCTCATCAGGAGCATGGCCAGAAGTTGTAGGGAGGTCATACAGCATACCTCCCAAATTTGGAAGACAGGAAAGAGGATTAAAGGCTGCGGCGCGTGTTGCGCGCCGCTGAAAATTTTAGGCCACGCCCCGACAACACCCATTTCACAGCTAATCACACCCATATCCTCGCCCCAAGCGTAACCATTTAGCACTGCTGATCACACTGACTGGTAATGAGGGCACAGTGGCTGGTACTGAGGAAAAGAAAGAAAGAGCAGCGAGAGAGAAAGAAAACAAACAGAGAGAAAGAAAGAGGAAAGAAAGAAAAGAGAGAAAGAAAGAACAGAGAGCGAGAAAGAAAGACTAGAGAGAGAGCCATAGGCATAGCTAGAGTTTTGGTTTAGTGGGGGCAAAACTTCTGAGTGGGCCCATCATCAGAGAACCTCAGCAAATGACCGCGCTGTTGGCCAAAATAATCTATATATAAAAAGACCAATATTGATATTACCGCCATATGGTCTGTGTTAAATAATACCAGTCCTACAGAACATATAGATTACAGCACAGGTACAGATAATGACTTACCGC
This sequence comes from Oophaga sylvatica, assembly GCA_033576555.1. NCBI lineage: Eukaryota > Metazoa > Chordata > Amphibia > Anura > Dendrobatidae > Oophaga > Oophaga sylvatica. Next base: position 553,762,566 of record JARQOD010000004.1, on the reverse strand, counting down.
TGATGTTCTTTCTAATGGAATTGTTCACTTTTCATGTCTTTTCCATCTGGCCCACACCGACATGACGACTTCTCCAGCCAGGACTCGACTGCACCCCCATTAAAAAAAAATAAAAAAAAAACTCACCTCCCGGCTCCTGTGCTGCTCACTGTTCTCCCTCTCAGCGTCTGACAGCGGGCGCCGGCAGGTGATGTTATTGCGCCCGCTGTCATACGCTGAGAGGGGATTATGGAGAGAAGGAGCGCTCGCTCCTTCTCTCTCTATGCGGTCAGCTTTATCGGCTGGATGCCGATACAGCTGACCCTCCGATGACGGGTGGGGGGCCCACTGCTGGCACCGGGCCCCCCCAACGCCTGTTCAGGCCCCATAGCTTCCGGGCGGCAGAGCAGGGAGAGCGATTCTCCCTGCTCTGCCGCAGAATGTAACTGTATCGTAGCTCCGGGTGGGCCCCCTCAGAGCGCGGGCCCCGGGGCCACCGCCCCCTCTGCCCCGCGACCTATCCTTTCAAATCAGGGCCCACCACGCAGGAGCTGGGGCCCACCATAGGTTTCTCCGGTGTCCCGGTGCCTCAGTCCGACCCTGCTTGCCAGCCTGATAATACCAGGCCACAGCAGTCTGCATATCTTGGCTGGTTAACAAAAATAGGGGATCCCCTGGAAAAAAATTTGGCGTGGGGTCCCCCCTATTTTTGTTAACCAGCCAGATGAAGCAGACTGCTGAGGCCTGGTTTTTCAGGCTGCTAAGGATCCAATATCCATGGACCTTGCCAGCCTGATAATACCAGGCCACAGCAGTCTGCATATCTTGGCTGGTTAACAAAAATAGGGGATTCCCTCGAAAAAAATTAGGCGTGGGGTCCCCCCTATTTTTGTTAACCAGCCAAATGAAGCAGACTGCTGAGGCCTGGTTTTTCAGGCTGTTAAGGATCCAATATCCATGGACCTTGCCAGCCTGATAATACCAGGCCACAGCAGTCTGCTTAGCTTGGCTGGTTAACAAAAATAGGGGATCCCCTCGAAAAAAAAAAGCCGTAGGGGTCCCCCTATTTTTGTTAACCAGCCAAGTAAAATGCAGACTGCTGCGGCCTGGTATTAAAAGACTGTCAAGGCCCATGGATTTTGGCCCTCAACAGCCTGATAATACCAGGCTACAGCAGCCCCACATTTGGCGCATCAAAAGATGTGCCAATTGTGGCACTTTACCCGGCTTTTCCCACTGCCCTGTAGCGGTGGCAAGTGGGGTAATAAGGGGTTAATGTCACCGTTGATTGCACGGTGACAATAATCCCGGTTAATAATGGAGAGGTGTCAATAAGACACCGATCCATTATTAATCCCAAAGTTTTAAAATGTATAGAAAAAAAGACACAGCAAGAAAAAAGTATTTTAATGAAATAAAAGAGACAACACAGTTTTCATTTATTTTATTATACTCTCATTCCTGCGACGCCATCGATCTCCTGTAAAAAAAGGAAAAAAAAAAAACAACAGTATACCACCTGTCCGACGCAGTCCATAGTAACGACTGTCCCACGGCGATCCAGCTCTGCTACATCGGAATGACAGGCAAAGGCTGTCATCCCGGCGCAGCACAGCTGATTACCTGCTTCCCCGGCGGTGACGTCATCGGACTGACTGCTTTACGGCCGGGATTACCCAGCAGTCACTGCAGTTATCGCGAGAAACTGCATGTGACCACCGGGAAAGATGATGGCGGCCATCAACCAGTCCAGGCCGTGACCACCGGAGATCTTCTGCCAGGTAAGTGCCGCTGACTCCTGACAGACCCGACCGACGAACACTCACAGTGACAGTGACAAATCCGATTCCGGTATCCGATATATGGAAAATATCGAAACTAAGTATCGAAAGTCCGATACAGCTAATATCGGCCGATACCCGATACTTGCGGTATCGTATCGCTCAACACTAGCAGTGACTATAATGGCATCTTGTACACATATTGTACTAATCTGATATTTCTACAACTTCTGGGGCAGTGACTATAATGGCATCTTGTACACATATTGTACTAATCTGATATTTCTACAACTTCTGGGGCAGTGACTATAATGCATCTTGTACACATATTGTACTAATCTGATATTTCTACAACTTCTGGGGCAGTGACTATAATGGCATCTTGTACACATATTGTACTAATCTGATTTTTCAACAACTTCTGGGGCAGTGACAATTAAACTGTTAATGTTGTACACATATTGTACTAATCTGATATTTCTACAACTTCTGGCAGTGACTATAATGGCATCTTGACAACATATTGTACTAATTGATATTTTACAATTTCTGGGGCAGTGACTATAATGGCATCTTTGACACATTTTGGCCTAATCTGATCTATCCAAAACCTTTGTGTGAATATACATATATTATTTTTGTACTCCAAAAACCTACTAATGTGATCGATACAAATGTCTTAAAAAAAAAACTTTGCAAATTAATTTTTTTTTTTCCTCTTGTAAAAAATAAATGTGCCAATCTTCTTTTAGTAATTTTGGTTTGCTTTGTGTTTATTTTGCCGCCTACACACTGCGCCGTACACACACTGTGCCGTACACTTAGTGTTTTTGACTACACATAACTACAGGAATGACACATGTTTGTGTACTTCATGGAGATATGTTTACTCAAAAACACAAATATATTCCTATTTTTTTCACCACCAGTCTGTCTGTCTGCTAATATTGCACAGACTGAATAGAGGATGGTGTTGAGTGCAAGGCATATCTATTTTACCTTTCCAGAAATACTAAAAAGTGAAATGAGTGTGGAGTGTTTTTTACATTATTTCACTTTATGATACAAGGCCATGTATTCTAGATATAGCTTGTAATTTAGCACATCCTCTATTCAGTGTGTGTTGAAGAAAGTGAGGTGATGATGGTGAAAATACACTTTATATATGTACAATACCCTGGCCTTGTATCATTACTATCACACCTGGGCAGGTGAATAGACATGAGTTTTAACCTGCAGCGTCGCTTCAGTCTGCATTTATTTGAAGCATACTGTAGCGATGCTGCTGTTTAGAACTCATGTGTACTCACCTGCCCAGGCCTGATACATTCTGAAGTGACGATGCGTTATTTGGGGCATCACCACTTAGCATGCCACCAGCCCTTGGTATTGAACAAGATGTATAATCTTTATTATCTCTGCGTTCCAAATCAAGTCAGTGATGAAAATACAAATTAGATTTATAGTCACATGATCAGGACTAAAAATTTACAGATGCTTGTGCATCCCCAAATCAATTTTTGTAAACAGCAGGCCAGGTGACACAACTAATTGTTGTGTTATGTCCACCATCACTGAAAATGGAAGCAAAAGTGGAGAGATAATCAAGGTTATACAACTTGTGTACATGTATAGTTAATTACCTAGTCAGGATTACAAATAAATTCATGATGCACCAAAAAATATGCATCATGAATTCACTGGTAAACCTGGCCATTTCATCATTGTTTTTTAATTTAAAAACAAAGACTACACGTGGTACAGGTATAAACAGAGGGATTTTATTAACATCCAAAAAAAAAAAAAAAAGTTTATTAACATACAGACAAGAACATTATTTTACACCATTTGATCTTGCCAATCCACCCGTCCTACATCTGAGATGAAGTAAGCCGCAAATTGGTCTCTCATTTGGCCTACTTCAACAGAAGACCTGAGAGGGTGCTGAGTGAACTCAGGCAATGGGTTAGGAGCTGCATCATCAAGTTCAAAGTTTGGGTGCTCTTTAGCCATGACAAAGTTATGAAGCACAACACAGGCCTTCACAACTTCATCCACTGTTTGCACTTTCAGATGAATGGCTGTGCCCAGAATGCGCCATCTGGAAACCAGTATACCGAAGGCACACTCTACAGTTCTTCTTGCCCTGGTCAGCCTGTAATTAAAATTTTTTTGTTGTGGTCCAAGTCCCGGCTGGAGTAGGGTTTAAGCAGGTGTTGGCTCATCTGGAATGCCTCATCCCCAACCATTACAAATGGCATGGGTGGACCTTCGGTGTGGGGAAGAGGCCGTGGCATGGGGAAATTAAACTGGTTTCCATACAACCTCCGTCCCATGTCAGAGTTCTTAAACGCCTGTGAGTCATTCCCACGGCCAAATGCACCAATGTCCATGGCAACAAACATACAGTCTGCATCCGCAATGGCCATGAGAACTGTAGAGAAGTACTTCTTGTAATTGTAGTACTCTGAGCCTGTTCTTTTAGGTTTGATGATGCGGATGTGGATGTGTGGCCCAGCTTCGCAAGGCACACATGTCTCCTGGAAAATGCACAGGAAGGTAACTGTAAAGCTTGATATTCATTCACGCACACTTCTCAGCATTGCCACTAGAGGCAAATCAGAC
>JARQOD010000004.1:553741069-553758081 GCA_033576555.1 Oophaga sylvatica | reverse complement strand
TATTTAGTAGTGTGATGTAGCAATAGTTAGTCAGTCAAGTTCCTGTCTTTGGACAGAGAAGATCAGATTCTAGTCAGAGCTCAGCCTGAGCTAGACAGAAGAGAGTCTGTTTCCTGTCTTAGGACAGTGCAGTCAAGCTCCGGGTGGCTCAGGAGTGAGTCATCCCATCCATCTTAAGATCAGTTTCCAGTCAGACAGACGGAGGGAGAGGAGAGAGGTCTGCATCCTGACAGAGCTTGTGTAGCTCATCTGACAAGAAAGTGGAGGCTAGTACGGGTGAAGTGAATCATCCTAGCCTAGTCAGAGCTACCCCCTTAACCTGCTACTCAGAACAAGCTGCCCGTGTTCCTAAGAAAGAAGGAGGAAAGGAATCAAAGCAGTTATACCAACGAGTCAACAGAGAACAGGTCAGTGAGCACTGAAGGAAATCTGACCTTGGCACGCTTGCTACACGTGCTTATGTTAAGAGCGAGAGCAGGGCGAAGGGCGAGTGGAGAAGTAAGAGTGACAAAGGGACAAATCACCCTCACTCAGTTAACCGGACACCGGGGTCCGAAGCGTTGCTAGTGCTTCACGCCTAGTAATAAGATAACCGGAGGCTTTCTGGACTACAAGTCGCAGAAGGTAGCCCTAAGCGCTGATACGTAAACGGAGTCAGGGAGAATGGGGACTTTGAGTCAAGTGCACGACAAAAGTAAGGACTTAGTTCTCTCAACATCTGATAATCAGAGACATAGAAGGCTCCACCACAATGTTGGCCGGGCGCAGTTGCTATTGAAAGGGTTGCACTTGACTTTATGCAAGTTGTACTCACACACATTAAAGAGGATAAAGGAGGCCTCTAACCTGCTCAACAGTTTTCCTGAATGTGCATTCTCCAACCTAACCAGCTTCCCGGGACATACCTGCAACACCTACAAGTAAAGGTATGGAAAGAGATTGTATTGTGTGTGACTGAATTCTTATCTGCACCACCATAGACTTCCAGGGACCAGTCTCGCCTGTGGGAGACTTACCATCCAGCTGCCTCATAACATCCCCTAGGAAGATCCATATAGCAGCGCTGGTCAAATTGATCAGAAACCACAGGTGGCGTCACGAACTATTCAAATCTACATATCCCCTGTAAATATCCCCCATTGCATGACCGCCAGGGCCACGGACCGAGCTCTGCTGCCAGTGACAACTCCCATAGACTTCCATGGGCTCGGCTCCGAGTACCCCATAGCCCTGGTACCCACACATGTGGTGCGCGTCATCTTTTCTGGCGTCACGAACAGGATCCGAAGCTTGCAAAATTGTGAGTCCTGTGTTGCCTATATTGACTGTTTTGTGCAGAAAAGACTGTTTGCTGTTTTGTCATTTTTGGCGCCAAATACCGCCATTTTTACCGCCATATTCGTGCCCTGAGGCGCTGGTGAAGAAGGTGGGCGTGCATTCGTGGGCGTGTACCCCCCTATGGCGCGAAAGTTATGGCCGCCCTCTCAAAATGCTATTATAATGTGAGATTCTACCCCACTGCAAGAGAGATCCGCCTTCTCTTCCTCCTCTATGTCATGGAGAAGGTGGATGCGGTGCTGGAAGATGTGGCCCGCCACCGCAAAGAAGTGGAGGAGATGGAGAAAAGCTGGCGTGCCCTGAAACAGCGGCTGCTGTGGGACGCGACGCTCTCCCCTCCAGAAGCGCAACCATTACCTGTGTCACCACTGCAAGCGGCTGATGAAGAACCGGAGGCCGGCTCCAAAAGTGCTGATCCCGACTCCACCGATGATGCGGCGGGAGAGAAGGAGGCTGAGGAGGCCCTGCTCGTTCCGGAGTGCTAGCCAGGCCTGGAGGCCGCAGCAGAATGCAGTTCCCCGGTAGGGACACCGGAGGAGACCCAACTGTCAGCGATAGAAAACGACTGGGAGCAGCGACAGCAGCAGGTTAGTGCGTTCCCAACTGAGCCACTGCGGGCACCTGCGTCCTACTCGGAATCGCAAGCCCCAGCAGCGTCATCTTTGGCGTCAGCACCAAGCAGTGCACCAATCTCGCAACCTGCGTCCTCCTCTGCACCCATGACCCACTCTGCAACGCAACCTGTGACCATTCCAGCATCGCAACCTGCGACCAGTTCTGAAGCGCAATTTGAATTGTACACTGCGACTACCTCAACAACGCAATCTGCGTTCTACTCCAGGGAGACACCCGTTGGGTCCCCAGTTCAAACAAAAGATGTCGCTACGCAAACGTATATTGCAGGACATGACCTTCTAGTAATGGGTTCCCGTGGTCATTGTATACTTCTGGCCCCAGGAATGGAAAAAGTAATGGTCACAAGCAAGAAAGATGAAACACAGTAGGACCCAGACAGGGGTTTACTGCAACTGAAAATGTATAAAGTTTGAAGAAGTTTTATAAAAATTTGCACTTTACTATTGATAAATGTTTACATAGTATGCTTGCTTATTTAAAAGTAGAATACCCGGCTGGGTACAGAGTTAAAGAAGAGTTAAAGTATTAATGTGATTTTACTTGATATGTGAAATGTTTAACCATGCAAAGGACTGCGTGGCTGTGGACTTTGCCAGCCCAAAAACTTTTATTGTAAATAGTTCGCACTTCGGTGCCCCATTTTGGTTTTACATAAAGCCTTACTACCTCTGAAGAAAAACCCGTATGGTGTGGCCTAGAGTGAGGTCTGCAGTCAGAAGTCCTGCAGCCCACCCAGGACCCACGTGGGAGGTTTTTGGTGCGGGTCCTCCACAAGAATCTTGTCTTATACTGTGTATATTTATTGAAAAGTATTTTGATAATTTTCTACTGATCTATGTACAAATTGTAACGTTCAAGAGTCCGTACCTCCCGCAAGGGATGAGTTATTATGTTGATGTTATATGCAAAACAAAAATGTTTTTTCTTTTCTATTTCAGCCCGGGAGTGCTGAGTTTAACTAGGGGGGGATGTGTGGCCCAGCTTCGCAAGGCACACATGTCTCCTGGAAAATGCACAGGAAGGTAACTGTAAAGCTTGATATTCATTCACGCACACTTCTCAGCATTGCCACTAGAGGCAAATCAGACTATTTAGTAGTGTGACGTAGCAATAGTTAGTCAGTCAAGTTCCTGTCTTTGGACAGAGAAGATCAGATTCTAGTCAGAGCTCAGCCTGAGCTAGACAGAAGAGAGTCTGTTTCCTGTCTTAGGACAGTGCAGTCAAGCTCCGGTGGCTCAGGAGTGAGTCATCCCATCCATCTTAAGATCAGTTTCCAGTCAGACAGACGGAGGGAGAGGAGAGAGGTCTGCATCCTGACAGAGCTTGTGTAGCTCATCTGACAAGAAAGTGGAGGCTAGTACGGGTGAAGTGAATCATCCTAGCCTAGTCAGAGCTACCCCCTTAACCTGCTACTCAGAACAAGCTGCCCGTGTTCCTAAGAAAGAAGGAGGAAAGGAATCAAAGCAGTTATACCAACGAGTCAACAGAGAACAGGTCAGTGAGCAGTGAAGGAAATCTGACCTTGGCACGCTTGCTACACGTGCTTATGTTAAGAGCGAGAGCAGGGCGAAGGGCGAGTGGAGAAGTAAGAGTGACAAAGGGACAAATCACCCTCACTCAGTTAACTGGACCCCGGGGTCCGAAGCGTTGCTAGTGCTTCACGCCTAGTAATAAGATAACCGGAGGCTTTCTGGACTACAAGTCGCAGAAGGTAGCCCTAAGCGCTGATACGTAAACGGAGTCAGGGAGAACGGGGACTTTGAGTCAAGTGCACGACAAAAGTAAGGACTTAGTTCTCTCAACATCTGATAATCAGAGACATAGAAAGCTCCACCACAATGTTGGCCGGGCGCAGTTGCTATTGAAAGGGTTGCACTTGACTTTATGCAAGTTGTACTCACACACATTAAAGAGGATAAAGGAGGCCTCTAACCTGCTCAACAGTTTTCCTGAATGTGCATTCTCCAACCTAACCAGCTTCCCGGGACATACCTGCAACACCTACAAGTAAAGGTATGGAAAGAGATTGTATTGTGTGTGACTGAATTCTTATCTGCACCACCATAGACTTCCAGGGACCAGTCTCGCCTGTGGGAGACTTACCATCCAGCTGCCTCATAACATCGGAAGATCCATATAGCAGCGCTGGTCAAATTGATCAGAAACCACAGGTGGCGTCACGAACTATTCAAATTTACATATCCCCTGTAAATATCCCCCATTGCATGACCGCCAGGGCCACGGACCGAGCTCTGCTGCCAGTGACAACTCCCATAGACTTCCATGGGCTCGGCTCCGAGTACCCCATAGCCCTGGTACCCACACATGTGGTGCGTGTCATGTTTCCCATCAACTGCTCCCAAACAGTTGGGGAAATTGCAGGTTGTCCAGAATTTTTCGGCTATTTCTAGCCACTTTTCGGTGGTGGGCAGGGGCATAAATTCCGGACAGAGAACAGTCCACAATGCCCGGCAGGTGTCAACAACAATTCCTGACAACGTGGAGATACCAATCCTGTACTGGAAGTGGAGTGAAGACAGGCTCTCTCCAGTAGCAAGGAATCTAGAGAAAGAAAAAAAAAATATTATTGTATATGTTTTTGTAAAACATTAATAAAAAAAAATTGCATAAAAAAAATTCAGCAGGTCTTTGTTTACTAGATGGCAGAACAATAATTCTGTCATCTTAGGAATAGTACATGGCATAAGTAATACAATGATGCAGGCATTGGTTTCTCACTATTACGTACCATAATGTCACCAGGAGTCTTTCCTCTGGAGGAATCGCCCGACGGAGCTGTGTGTCCTGTCTCCTTATTAATTGTTGGACCCGAGAAAGTAAATCCATGAAGGTTTGTTGTGACATCCGTGTGTAGTCGTTAAATTTCTCCGGGTTTGACTGCAGCTCACTGTAGAGGGTGTGATACGCTCCACGGCTCTCCCGGAGTTCAACAATGGGATGTACCCACAAACGCCGACGCTGCCGTCTCCGATGTCTCTGTCTCTCCCTTTCTTCATGGCAAGCAAAGGCATAAGCCCGAGCCATAGCCATGTCCACATCCAGGTTCAAGTTGAAAGTCTTCATAAGCAGATCCATGTTCACCAAGGCAAATGCAAGCAAATGTAAAAAAGGGCTGTGAACAGGCTCTATATAAATATTTTCAATAAGACACGTGCACTGGTGTCCCATTGGTGGGTTCTGTTGCAAGAATTTTTCAAGGATTTTGATCATGTGTTTTGCACAGAAAAAACGCGAACGCATACAAAAACGCTTTAAATCGCATACAATCGCTTACAAACGCTGCGTTTTTTAAAAGCAATGCGCACTATTCGACTGCAAAAAATCGCAGCGATTACACGCGTTTGCACGCGGATTTTTTTATGCGTTTTATGTGCGCTCGATACGCAGCGCTAAAAAACGCAAGTGTGAAAGTAGCCTGAGACCCTCACATATCCCCCATATACAGTATGAGCCTCCACATGGCCTCTCTTTATACAATATGAACCCTCACCTAGCCCCTATATACAATATGAGTTCCCATATTGCCTCTTATATACTATATGAGCCCCTACAAAGCTGTCTATATAGAGTATGAGCCCCACATATACCCCTGTATAGTATATGAGCACCCACATAGCCTCTATATAAACGGTATGAGACCCCCACATAACCCATCATATATAGTATGAGCACCCACAAAGCCACATATATACAGTAAGGGTCCTCACATGGCCTCCTATATACAGTATTATCCCCCACATAGTCCTTTATAAAAACTGTAAAAGCCCCCACATAGCATCTATATATAGAGAATGAGACCCACACATAACCCCTATATACAGTATGAGCCCCCACATATCCTCTCTGCATACAATATGAGCCCTTGTGTAGTCCCATATATAGTATAAGCCCCCACTTAGACTTTTCTATACAGTATGAGCCCCCAAAAAGCCCCCACATAGCCTCTCTATATAAAATATGAGCTATCACATAGGCCCATATGCAGTGCCGGCATCACCACCAAGTGCACCCGGGCAAGTGCCGGTGCCTTGAGCCAGCGGGTGGGCCCCCTCGCCATCAGGGACACAGACATGCTATGGGGCCCATGAGTCGGGGAAGCTCAGTGCCATTTGCCACGAGTGGGCCCCCCCGCCTGCTCAGGGCCCCTGCACTTGCAATACCTACCTTTCCCTTTTCCTGTGTCTTTCCTGTGTCTTTCATGTCTCCTGACTCTGTGATGCCTCAGGCCTGAGGGCGAGATGACGTCACTACAGTGTGGCCTCTGCTTTAAGCAGTCACAGTGCAGAGAGCCAGAAGATGATAATGCTGAGGAGTCTGGAACTGCGGCTGTGTAGCCCTGGTACACAATACCAGGAGGATGAGTGGAGAGGTAACAGTTAAGGTCTCTTCATGACATCGTGTACACTTCTGACACACCCAGTAGGGGTGTGGAAGGAGTGATTTTTAGTCAGTCAGTGTCCGGACTTCAAGAAGAGAAGTCAGTTTCCTGTCCTTGGACAGAGTAGACGTGTCCAGTTTAAGTCTATCATCAGTTCAGAAAGTGGAGTCTGGTGTAGGTGTCTGTATACACCTTAGTCTAGTCAGAGCTGTGCCCCACTGGAAGAAAGACTGAACTATCTATTAAGAGACAAGCAAGGCGAAGGGCAAAGTGGAAGGAAGATAATTGGAAAAGTGCTTTTGACTTGGAAAAGTCCTGCACGTTGCAACCGGTTACTGGGGACCGAAGGATCACTATTGTACAGCATAGTGAAGAGAAAACCAGGAATCTACCGGACCCTAGGTCGCGGCAGACAAGCCCCTTATAGTCAGAACGTAGCTGGAGTCAGGGGGTGTGAAGACTTTGAGTTAGTGCACGACAAGAAAAGGATTCAGCTCCCTCGCAGGAAGGCTTCTAACACAAATCTGACTGGCAGGAACAGCTAAAGATTAGCTGGAATCATAGAGAGGACTACGCTTCAGGCTGGTCGTACTCAGCTTCATTGGAAAGTAAAGGAGGCCCCTAACTTGCTTATCTGTTGCCTCAAAGCTCATCCTCCATCAACCCATCAGCCTCCCTGGGACCTGCCTTATCATCCTGCAAGTAAAGGTATGGAAAGACGTTGACTGTGTGAGACTGAGTTATTATTGCATGCCTGCACAATCCCTACCTAACTACCGACCTGAGGGAAGAGTCCCACCTGTAGGGGACCCGACATCTAGCTGCCTCACCATCCCCTCAGAGATCGATAGCAGCGCTGGTACAAATTACCAGAATACTACAGGTGGCGTCACGAACTGTATATAAATCAATCCCCTGTAAATATATCCCCAACATACGCCAGACCGCCCGGGCCACAGACCGAGCCACAGCTACCTGTGACAAAATCCCCATAGACTTCCATGGGCTCGGCTCTGAGTACCCCATTGCCCTGGTAACCCACAATTGTGGTGGCGGGTCGACACAAAAATTTGGCGTCACGAACAGGATACGAAACTTGCAGCATTGCGAGCCCTGTGTGCCTGTGGATTGTTTTTGTGAAAAAGGACTGTTTGCTATTTTTGGCGCTAAAATCCGCCATTTTGCCGCCATATTCGCGCCCTCAGGCGCTGGAGAAGAAGGTGGGCGGACCTGAAAAAGCGCGCAGAGTCTTGGACACGCCCCCAACCTGCACCCCAAACCGCATCGCAAACTGCATAGCAATCTGCATCGCAAACCGCATCGCAAACTGCATAGCAATCTGCATCGCAAACCGCATAGCGAACTGCATAGCAATCTGCATCGCAAACCGCATAGCGAACTGCATAGCAATCTGCATCGCAAACCGCATCGCAATCCGCATAGCAAACTGCATCACAATCTGCATTGCAATCCGCATAGCAAATTGCATTGCAAAATAGAGCGGCAGGTCCTGCAACAGGAAGTGAACGCTCTGACATCGGAGCGCCTGCGACGAAGGTCCTGTTCCCACTGCGGTGCCTGTGAAGTAGCAGCATCTGAAACCGGTAGGCTCCGTTTAACCAAGGGGGCGCTAAGATGTCACAACAACCGGCTGACAGTGCGGCCCCGGCCGGAGTCCCCAATCCCGCACCGTCTGGTATTGTAGCGCCAGATGGGGGTGCAGGTCCAGCACCCAGTCCGGTAGTCCCGATCATGCCACTAACGCTCCCATATATGCCTGGGGCGAAATGGCTTCCCCAATACAGCGGTGGGCCAGGCACATTAGCAGGCTTCAAGCGGAAGTTATGCAGCATCCTAGAAATGTACTCCATGCCTGAGAGACAAAAAGCTGCTGTGCTAATAGGGCAGCTAACTGGCGCTGCTGAAAGGGAAGTGGAGACTTGGGATACCGTTGATCAGGAGTCGGTACCTGCGATCTTCCTTAAGCTGCATGCCATATTTGAAGACCGCACAGAAACGGATCTCCGGATGGCCTTCTATCACTGTTCACAACAGCCAGGTGACAGCATCCGGGACTATGCTTGCCGACTACAGGGAGCCCTGAGAGCCCTCAAGCAAATTAACCATTTAAATGCTATCGACGAGAATAGAATGCTGAAAGAACAATTTATACAGGGATTGAGATCCCCAGAGGAACGCAGAACTGTAAATTGGTGGTCCTTAGATCATCCGGATGCTACCTTTGATGCCCTAAAAGACATGGCAATAAAAGGGCTGCGGCCCCTGGGCAAACCTGAGGTGGCCACCCAACATCATCAGGGTGAAGTCACTCCGGAACCGGCAGTAACCCCTTTTTCCCCGCTAGTGGCTGAAGTCAAAGCGCAGGTGACACCTCCTAGTGAATTGGACTGTCTGCGCTCAGAGGTGCGCCAGCTGACTAAAAATCTGGCTGCTGTAATGAGTGCCCTGCAGCTGCGGAAAGAGGAGGAAGGGAAGATCTTGTTAGCTGACTGCCCAGAGGACGTTCGTGGATGCACCGGAGAAGAAAGAAGACGTCGCCCCCCCGGAGGAGGACAACGCCACCCCCAGGAGCAACCTCTGATCAACACCCTTCTCGTCGAGAGATCATCTGTTACCGCTGCAACCGGAAAGGTCATCTGTCTACACAGTGTCCTTTAAACGGGCAGAACCTGGGTCCAAGGGCCAACACCCAGGAGAATACCCGTCAGGCCCCCTAGACTGGAACCGCAGTATGTGGGCGGGCGACCCTACCTGTCTATTATTCTAGATGGTATTGCTGTTCCAGCATTGTTAGACACTGGGTCCCAGGTGACCCTCATACCTGATGCTCTATATACCAAGTACTGGTCAATGGACAGTCTTAAACCTCCGAGCCTTGACTTTACTGTGTATGCTTCAAATGGTCTTCCTGTAGAAGTACTCGGAACAAAATGTGTAGATGTAAAGGTGGGCCGAGAGGAATTGAAAGACCAAGGGCTTCTGGTAGTAAAGACTGTAAATGAGGAGAACGGTTTAAATATCATTTTGGGTACTAACATTATCGGTAATTGTTTGGGAGAAGTTGTGTTCTTGCTCCAACAGCTCGCTGAGATTGCCGACCAAGGCAGAGAGGAGTAATCCAAAGAGAGATCCGGGCCCTGGTGTGTCAGCAGCAAGCGAAGCTTACCGACGGCGAAATTGGTAATGTACGGGTCACTAACTCAGTTCCTATTGTGATACCCCCAATGAGTGAAATGATCATTTGGTGCAGGGCAGCCATAGGTCTGAGAGGACAGAATTACCAAGCTGTAGTAGAACCCACCATTCAGAACATAGACCTACACTTATGACTGCTAGAGGAGTAGTAGAAGTGGTGAATGGAAGAGTACCGGTACGACTTCTCAATTGGGGAGATGATGAGGTAAATTTACCCCGTTATGCAACCATTGCTAAACTTCATGCTGTTGATAATAATTCTATTCTCCCGGCTGAGTCCTTAGACTCCTGTCAAATAGCGGAGGACAATGACCCAGCAACTCAGGTGGCGGAATGGTGTCAGCAACTCCATGTTGGGACGGACACCACTCCCGCTCACCAGAAGCAAGGGGTATTACGGGTGGTGCAAGAGTACGCCCAAGTGTTTAGCAAAAATCCACTTGATTTTGGGACAATTAAGGGAGTACAACATCATATCCCTACAGGCAGTCATCCTCCCATCAAAGAGCGGTATAGGCCCATACCTCCAGCTCATTATCAGAAGGCTAAAGAAATGTTAAATGATATGAAGAAAGCTGGGGTGATAAGGGATAGTTGTAGCCCCTGGGCAGCCCCTCTAGTTCTGGTTAAAAAGAAAGATGGTAGTATGAGAATGTGTGTGGATTACAGGCAGGTGAACCGCATAACACACAAGGATGCATACCCGCTACCACGTATAGAGGAATCATTAGCTGCTCTGAAAACGGCTAACTACTTTTCTACCCTTGATCTGACTAGTGGTTACTGGCAAGTGGCTGTGGCTGAGGAGGATCGTGAGAAAACGGCTTTCACCACCCCAATGGGGCTCTGTGAGTTCGACAGAATGCCGTTTGGGCTCAGTAGTGCCCCCGGAACATTTCAGAGAGTGATGGAAAACTGTCTGGGACATCTCAATTTGAAACCGTGCTGCTATACCTGGACGACGTTATCGTGTATTCCAAGACATATGAGGACCATCTGAAGCACCTGGCAGAAGTGTTTGAGTCCCTGTCCAGGTACGGGATGAAGTTGAAACCCTCAAAATGCCATCTACTCAAGCGAAGGTACAATACTTGGGGGCACATCGTCAGTTCGGAAGGAAGTAGCGCCGGACCCAGAGAAAGTCACTGCCATCCAGAAGTGGCCGGAGCCGAAGAACCTTAAGGAAGTGCGACAGTTTCCTGGGACTAACGGGTTTACTATAGAGATTCGTGAAAGATTACACGAAGAAGGCAGCTCCTTTACAGGACCTCCTGGTAGGACAATCCTTAAAGAGCAGAAACCCTCCCTTTAATTGGGGTAAAGAACAGGCTGAAGCATTCCAAAAGATGAAAGAGATCCTGACAGGTGATGAGATCTTAACCTATCCTGATTACAGCCAACCGTTCCTGTTGTACACCGACGCCAGTAATGAAGGGTTGGGAGCCGTTCTCAGTCAGAAGCAGAATGGACAAGAAAAAGTCATCGCATATGCTAGCAGAAAAACTCAGGCCAACTGAAAGGAATCCGGAAAATTATAGCAGCTTCAAGCTAGAGTTTCTGGCGCTGGTCCTGGGCCATCACTGAAAGATTTAAGCACTATCTGGCCTCCAATAAGTTCACTGCGTTTACAGACAACAACCGTTAACGCACTGGAAACCGCCAAGCTGGGCGCCATGAGCAGCGATGGATGGCTCGGTTGTCCAATTACCAGTTTACTATCAAGTACCGGCAGGTCGAAAGAATGCTAATGCTGATGCGTTGTCCGAATGCCGCATGACTCTGATACGAAGAAGAATCGGACGACCTGGAAGAAATTGAGCTACCTGCGTTCCATCGAAATGGGTAGTCCACGAGCATCGAGTCCACAGAAAGCAGAATGGTGCAACATTAAATCCTTTACCCCATCATAGTTGGAAAGAGACTCAGGACAGTGATCCAGTGGTCAGCCGCATCAAGGAGTTGTTAAGACAGGAAGGCTCCTCTCTGGAAAAGGATGCACCTATGTCAGCCAAGTCCTGTGGAACGAGAAAAGCAGGTTGTTCCTATACCGTGAAAGTTGTGCAGAAGATACGTCAACCCCAGAACCCATGAAATGGTCTGGCAAATCGTGGTCCCCAAGGCAGACGTCCCAATGGTGTTGGAAGCGTACCACGATCAAGCAGGACACTTTGGCTGGAGGAAGCTGGAGACCCTGTTGAGATGCCGGTTCTACTGGGTAGGGATGCGCAGCTCCGTCGAGAGGTGTGTCGGAACTGTGGACCCTGTGGTCTCAGAAGAAAGGACACGGTAGTCAAAGGCCCCCTGCAACCTATCCGGACGACTCGTCCCCTGGAGATTGTGGCCCTGGACCACGTCAAACTGTCGCCGAGTAGATCTGGATACTCATACGCCTTGACATGGTGGACCATTACTCCAGATTTCTGTAGTCGTTCCAGTGAAAGACCAGACCGCAGTTGACGGCCGCGAAGACCTTTCAAGCAAGTTTCTGCAGACCGCATGGGTATCCGGAGCAAGTCTTAAACGATCAGGGACCTGCTTTTGAAGCCGATTTATTCAAGGAATTCTGTCATATGTACGGGTGCAAGAAAATTAGAACGACACCATACCACCCTCAAACCAACGGTCTTTGTGAAAAGATGAACCATATTGTCCTTGACTTGTTGAGATCCATACCGTTGGAAGACAGGAAATCGATGGCCGGATTTACTACTGATTGGTTGATCTGTATAATCATATACCTGTAAGCTCAACTAACTGCACTCCAGCTTATCTTATGCGAGCAAGGCCCGGAAAACTACCAATGGATTTAGAACTTGGAGTGGTAGAACGGAGGCAGACGATGCCGTGGAGAACTGGGACGTCAATCGGCAAGAGCAATACAGAAGAGTACAAATCTGTGTAGAGGAAAGTCTCAATAAGGCACGGGAGAAACAGGAAGATGTTTACAACAGAAATGCTCCCTGCCAAGCCTTGATGCCTGGAGAGGTAGTATTAAAAGAAAAAGAAAGATGCACAAACTGGATAATCAGTGGGAGCAAGAACCCTACGTCATACAAGATTCTAAATACGACAACAGAAAAGTTTGTGTCGTCAGTAAAGACGGAGGAAGAACAACAACCACTGTGTCCAGAGATCATTTGAAGTTGTGTCCAGAACACTTAAAGCGTTGTGAAAAGAACCCTGTCCTCAATCAAAGAGAAAGAAAGGAAGAGGTCATACACACCGATCTGGGAGATTTTCCTGCGGATTGGCCCCGACTGGGAGATGCTGTGATAATTCCAGTGTTGCAGTTTTATCAGCCACAAGAGGAAGTTTTACCTCCAGTTGTGCCTGTGGTGCCAGTTGAGCCCGCTCAGGAGTTACCCATCCCAGCAACACCTCAACCTGTGGAACCTCAAGATGGATCATCTGAAGCAGCGCCCCATACTATGGGATCCCCTGGTGAAGCTGACTCACACCGCCCAGCCATCAGTACGCTTGCCAGATCCATAGAAAGATTAAGGCAGTTCTATAGTTTGCCGTTACGCAGTGCAAACAGATTGCAACTTGATATACCTGAAACTACACCACGTAGATCAGAGAGAATCACAAAAGGGAAATTACCCATTAGATATCAGCAGTAGTTATAACGAATTTATGTGAACATTGTAAAAGTCTATATATATAAATGTGTTTTTTCCCTATTATGTCTTCGTTTAACAATGGACTCAGAGGCTGAGGACTGAGCCAGCCCAAAAACTGTATCCTGTAAATAGTTGCACTAAAGTGCCTTCTAATGGTTTCACATGAAACCTTGACTCACCTCTGAACCAAAAAACCCGTGTGGTGTGGCACTGAGTGAGGTCTGCATTTGGATGTCCTGCAGCCCACCCAGGACCTACGTTGAAGGTTTGGTGCGGGTCCTTCACAGTATCTTGTATATTTATTAATGCTATTTGATACTTTTGTATTTCTATATGTAAAATGTTTATTGTTCGTAACGTTCAAGGTGTTCTCACCTCCGGATGGGAAGATGTTAATTGTTTAATGTTTATTGTATGAACAAAAATGTCTCTTTATATTTTACAGCCCGGGAGTGCTGTCGTTAACCATGGGGATTGTGTAGCCCTGGTACACAATACCAGGAGGATGAGTGGAGAGGTAACAGTTAAGGTCTCTTCATGACATCATGTACACTTCTGACACACCCAGTAGGGGTGTGGAAGGATGTTTTTTAGTCAGTCAGTGTCCGGACTTCAAGAAGAGAAGTCAGTTTCCTGTCCTTGGACAGAGTAGACGTGCCCCAGTTTAAGTCTATCATCAGTTCAGAAAGTGGAGTCTGGTGTAGGTGTCTGTATACACCTTAGTCTAGTCAGAGCGTGCCCCACTGGAAGAAAGACTGAACTATCTATTAAGAGAACAAGCAAGGCGAAGGGCAAAGTGGAAGGAAGATAATTGGAAAAGTGCTTTTGACTTGGAAAAGTCCTGCACGTTGCCAACCGGTTACTGGGGACCGAAGGATCACTATTGTACAGCATAGTGAAGAGAAAAACCAGGAATCTACCGGACCCTAGGTCGCGGCAGACAAGCCCCTTATAGTCAGAACGTAGCTGGAGTCAGGGGGTGTTGAAGGACTTTGAGTTAGTGCACGACAAGAAAAGGATTCAGCTCCTCGCAGAAGGCTTCTAACACAAATTGACTGGGCAGGAACAGCAAAAGATTAGCTGGAATCATAGAGAGGACTACGCTTCAGGCTGGTCGTACTCAGCTTCATTGGAAAGTAAAGGAGGCCCCTAACTTGCTTAGCTGTTGCCTCAAAGCTTCATCCTCCATCAACCCCATCAGCCTCCCGGGACCTGCTTGAACATCTTACAAGTAAAGGTATGGAAAGAGTTGACTGTGTGAGACTGAGTTATTATTGCATGCCTGCACAATCCCTACCTAACTACCGACCTGAGGGAAGAGTCCCACCTGTAGGGGACCCGACATCTAGCTGCCTCACCTTTCCCCTCAGAGATCTACAGCAGCGCTGGTACAAATTACCAGAATACTACAGGTGGCGTCACGAACTGTACATAAATCAATCCCTGTAAATATATCCCAACATACGCCGACCGCCCGGGCCACAGACCGAGCCACAGCTACCTGTGACAAAATCCCCATAGACTTCTACGGGCTCGGCTCTGAGTACCCCATTGCCCTGGTAACCCACAATTGTGGTGGCGGGTCGACACACGGCCAGCGAGGAGAGGTGAGTATTTATATATCAGGAGGCTGATAGTGGGGTTAGACTTGGCTCCATGTGGATGCCAAGTGCTACTCCAGGACAGACCCTGGATCCATGACAGCTGACCCCCAAAGGAGCAGGGGAAGCAGGACAGGCCAGTAACTGGTTAAAGAAGAGGGTATTCCTGGTATGCAGATGAGTAATCAGGCAGGACAGAAAAGGAACACAGGACGGCTACAGGTACGGAATAATAACTGTAAGTACACAAGTGCACAAGAGCAAGTTGAGGCAGATCAGGAGCAAGACTAGGCACGGCAGGATGGATACGGGTATAGGCTCAGCGGGACGGACTGGAACAGGTGAAGACGGCGAACAGGATCAGTAAGCGGGGCTGATAAGATCAGAGAGTTGGAGACCTTACAACTAGCTAGTAAGCTTTACACTGACTAAAGTTGCTAAAGCACCTCCCTGGGTGCCTTATATACCATAAGTCTCCCAGCAATTGGCTGCGGACATTTTTGCAGAGCGCGTGCTGGCCCTTTGAAGTCAGCACATTCCAAGGAGCCTCATATGTACAGTGTAATCCCACATATAGCCTCCTATGTACAATATGAGACAACCAAATAACTCCTATATAAAATATGACCTTCACATAGCCTTCTGTTATAGTAAGATCTACCACATAGCCCCTTATACACAGTATGAGCCCTCATCTAGCCTCTATAACAACATGAACCCTCAATTAGCCTCCTATACAAAAAATGAGCCCCACATGTATATTTTCAATATAAGCCTCACATAACCCCTACAACAGAATGACCCCCACAAAGCCTCTCTTTTACAGTATGAGCCCCTAAATAGCCTTTTATAACTTTGAGCCCGATTTAGAACAAAACTATCCTTTTGTTTCTTAAGTTTACCCACCAAGATTTCTGCTAGGGGTTCACCCCTAGAAGTTAGGAGCGATTGTCAGTAAAGCTCCCTGTGTATGATGGAGTTGAGGAGATATTTGAAGACCAAATGTTTGGCAAACCAAGATTTGGGATTGTATCTAAAGGTTGGGGGGATTTAGTCAAAACTTGTGCACTGCTATTTTGCCTAGTTCAGAACTATATTTTAGTCTTTTGTTATGAATTTGTACAATGGACAGCACACTGACCCCTTTATTGATTGTTGTCAAGCTAAAAAATCAAGGATTCACATTTCATTATTCAGTATCAGGGCACTTTTAGAACAGAAACTTCCGAAGCATCTCAGTAAACATAAATTTCGCTAGAACGCACTCATAAGAATACGTACCAGACCACCATATGCACATGAATAGGATCGCCCGCCAGGGCAGTGGGATACCGGTCCGGGCCGGTGTCTTAAAGGAGGTGTCACGGCAGCATGACCGTTCGTGGGCCTGGGTGTCCAACAAAAAGGTAATATTTACGGGGATATAAGTTTTAGTAAAGGTTTGTGAGCCACCTTTGGGGTTTTTTGGTCAGAGGTGACCAGCGGCGGTGCAGATCCCTGAAATGATGTTGTGAGTAGCAAGTTAAATAGTTCCCACAGGTGAAGCTGGTTGTCCAGGGCGAAAGATGTTGTAACAGTAATGGTGGTGGGAGATGTATTAAGTGGAGTGTGTGCCGCAGGAAGAATTTGAGGGATACATTCGAGCAGTTTCGGACTTTACTCACGTTCGGTGCGCACGATGCCCGCTTGGTACGTGTCCTCCAGGAGAGGGGCTCAGTTAAACCCCAGGTAGTTTGGGAACACCTTTCGGACCCCTTCAATATGTTCCTTTCTTGTCGTCTCATGTGTTGTCTTACTCGCCCTCTTCCAACCTCGCAATCAGTGTCCCAAAACCAGTAGCCACGGACCGTCAGATAACGTCTTCTCTGCGTTTCCTTGCAATATATGGCCACCTGTTGGATTTAACCCGTGAACCTGGCTTGTAGTCTGTTCCTTTGCGGGACTATTCGAACTTGAAAACTTCACCTGAAACATATGAACTTCGTCTGGGATAGAGACCATCACCTGCCCTGCTGTTGTCCCGCCCTGATTGAATGATTGGATAGGATATCACCTGCCCTGCTGATTGTTCTCGCCCGATTAAGACTGATTGGACTGCTTTATACCTGGCCCTGTGCAACTTCCTGTTGCTGATTATATTGTTGCTAGTCTAAAGGACTGCCACACTAAACAATCCCCTAGCGTAACGATAACGACGCA
>JARQOD010000004.1:553633974-553740969 GCA_033576555.1 Oophaga sylvatica | reverse complement strand
GGGGGAGGTGGTGGAATGACTGGGGTGGATTGAGGATGGGAGACAACCTGCACTACAGCAGCGTGGCACGTGTGCATCACATACATCTGCTGGTCATAAGATAGCGGATCTATGCGCTCCGCAACTGACCTAAAAAAGCTGAAGTTCGGGGGTGCTCTTATCTCAGAACGCACAGTTTCCAGAAGTGTCTTGACCTCACCAACTAGTGTGGTTATCTGACGAAGGCCTGCGGAAACTTGTTCAGATAGCAACTTAAGGCAGTTCTGGAAAGATGCGTTCATGTGTAAGAACTCGGGCGCATAGTTCTTTTCCTGACCCTTCTGACGCTGCCGCCCAGTACCCGCAGCTGTACTAGAGGTGGCAGGATCAGAAGGGTGTGGTAAAGGGAAGGCTATATCCTGACCAGCAGATTCATGCATTGCAGGCGGCCACGCTGCTCCAGCGCTGGTGGAAGGGACAGCGGGATCGTGTGTGTGTGAAGTGTGGGAAGGGTCAGATGTGGAGGGTTGGTCAAAGTGTCCCTCGGTGTCGGTCTCCTGAGGGATCGCTCTAGAAGGCTCCAACTCTGCGGGCGCCCGAGTGCTGCTCACCGTGCTGTGGAAGAAACAAAAACATAAAATTAATATACAGATGTGGAATGGCCCTGGGTGAAAACAAAAAAAAATATTACATTTGATGTTAATATTTACCTT
This sequence comes from Oophaga sylvatica, assembly GCA_033576555.1. NCBI lineage: Eukaryota > Metazoa > Chordata > Amphibia > Anura > Dendrobatidae > Oophaga > Oophaga sylvatica. Next base: position 553,740,277 of record JARQOD010000004.1, on the reverse strand, counting down.
CTGGTGACCATGGTTTCACGCAGGAACGCCAGAGCTTGTGCATATTTGTACTTACTCTGGCGTCCTGAAGAACCACTCGGGGCCCGCATCTCTTTGTTAAATTCCTTCTTAAAGCGATCCCTCACAGACCGCCACCGCTTCATAATTCTCTCCCTGAAACGAGAAAGCACACATTGGTTACTATACAACAACCACACTTTAGTCCTCGTGTCCCCCAGAGTTAATGTTTTCATTGTTTCCATAGTGTTTCACAAAAGGAAATCATGAAAACATGAAGCGTTGGTTACACAAGGACAGAATTTTTTTAAAAACACCTTTACAGTCAGCAACATGAACTATACTTACGGTATTTATTCTGGGACCTAGGATTGAGGTCCTCCCAGCGGTGCATCATTGCTGCTGCCACTTCCGTCCAGAGCCGTCGTGTAACTATTTGATCCGCATGCTGGCGGTCCGCCATGTTCCACAGCGGCTCCCTTTCTCGGACCAGGTCGATCATCAACTCCACGTCCAATCCCTCCTCCGTGTCCGAGTCGGGAGCACGCTGTGAAGCCTGTGAAATGAACAATGAAGAAAAAAAAAAAAAAAAAAATATATCAGATACATGGTTTTAGTTTGTAAAAATTATACATGTTACAATGGGAATATTAATGCACAAAACATTTGTAGATAACACGTTTTTTTAAAAAGCATAAATTATATAACATGGCAAAAAATACTTACACGTTGAGAACCGCCAACAGTCTCACGACGACTCTGGGAGGCGCTGGGAGAAACCCTCTGGCTCCCAGATGCGAGAGACTAAAAAAATGAAAATAAAAATTAGGATATTGGCAGGTGTTGGCCGCTGTGTGAAGTATGCACTAAATGTTTTTCTATGTGTTGTGTGTACTGTGATGTTGTGTTTATGAGATTGATGCAGGATACTTACGAATTGTGAGCCCACTCCGGGTATCTCTCCACCCGTCCTTCTTCCTCTGGGAGCTCCTCGTCATCTTCAGATTCCTGTTATTAAAATAACACAATCAAGACATATAGCCCACAGATGGATTGTGGATAGAAAAATTAAAAATACATATTTTTACCGCCAATTCCTGACGATGGGTAGGAGGGCTCCCAGAAGAAGATGTGTCCTGCTGTGGCGGCTCTGGCTGGGAGGGAGGAGATGGCGATGCCGGTGGTGCTGCCGCCGCCGCTTCAGCCGCTGCTTCCTCCGCCAACAACGCCATTGCTGCAGCTGCAGCAGCTGTTTGATGTTCTCTGCTGTGGAAGAAACAAAAAGGGACAGTCAATATATTTGTATATTTCTTGGCCCTGTCTGAAAGAAAACCAAGCATGTATATTGAAATGGGGGGGGGGGAATGTTTACCTTCTTCTGGCTTCCCTCCTTGCCCGCCTCTCCTCCTCTCGTCTATCTCCAGCCGCCGCCTCCCCCTCTTGTTGACGTCTTCTACTGTTAAAGTAAAAAGGTACTGTAAATTTGAGAATCCTTGTCCATGGCTGAAATAAAAAACAAACATGTCATTTATAGCAAAATGTGTGATGTAATACTTACTTTCTCATTGCTCTCCTCCTAGCTTGGAGGTCCTCTGCTCCCCTCTGCTCGACTTGGGCTTCAGCCGCTGCCGCCCGGTGAAGTCTTCGGCTGTTGAATAAGGACACACAAACGGACAGTGAATATATGGGTATTCCTTTGCCCTGGCTGAAACACAAAAAACAAACATGTAAATTAGAGCAAAATGTGTGCTGTAATACTTACTTTCTGCTTGCTAGCCTCCTAGCTTGGAGTTCCTCTCCTCCCCTCTGCTCAACTTGCGCTTCAGCCGCCGCCGCCGCCGCTCGTTGAATTCTTCTGCTGTTAGGACACAAAAAGGGACAGTGAATATATGTGGATTCCTTGTCCCTGGCTGAAAGAGAAAAACAAACATTAAATTTGTAGGGACATGGGGGATGACATTTACTTTCTGCTGGCTTGCCTCCTTGCATCCAGGATGTCCTGCGCCCTTTCATCGCCAGCATCAATTCTTCTGCTGTGAAATTAACAGACCAAAAAAAATTTGTTGATATATTTTGATTGTCCTGTTTTAAAATATAACATTCAAACAACGACATTATTCCGACCACATGCAATCATTTTTTATAGCCATCAACAGTACCAGGGTAAACCGTATCCCTGGCCAAAAAAAAAAAAAAAATATATGATAATAAAAACATGGAAATTTCACATAAGAGCATAATTAGCTAAGGTCAGAGGCAGCCAAAAAAATAACATTGCAACAAAAAGAAAAGTACATCAACATTTGTATACTAAACACAGGAAAATAATAGCAGCATGAGTAGATAAAACCGTGACAAGCCACAAAGAACAAAGATTGCAAACAAAAAAACATTAGCATAGTCAAACAATTCAACAGACCATGAGTAGATAAAACCATGACAGGCTACAAAGAAAAAATATTGCAAACAAAAAAACATTACCATAGTTAAACAATTCAACAGACCATGAGTAGATAAAACCATGACAAGCCAAAAAACCATTGGCCAAAAAAAAAAATGGAGAGAAACATTACCATAGTAAACACATGCACATTTCCGATAGTAGCATAAAAAACAACGACATAACTGGCCAAAAAAATTAATACTTTTTAAAAAAAAAAAAAAACATTTTGATACACAAATACATCCATATTTCAGATTGTCGCAGGGAGACAAAGCACATCACTGCTAAAAAAACAGTACCAGTAGATCTACATTATCAACATTCACAACAATAGCAGTGAATACACAATAAAGTTCCCAAACAAATGCATTTTAAACTCGGGGACCCACCCCATCATCGGCAATTTAATTTCATTAAATACCTGGGGAACCAATCCCCATCACAGAAAAAAAATTACATATATAATGTACCAGGCCACAAAAAATAAACATCAGCTCACACAACATTGGTGACATATGTATTTTACATTTTTGAATTTGGGGGTGGGTGGTTCATATTTACCGTCTGTTTTCCTGGCGTTCCATGTTACGGATCCTGGCTGCGAGTCCGGTGGCTGCGTCGGTGGCTGCGTCGGTGGCTGCGTCGGTGGCTGCGTCGGTGGCTGCGTCGGTGGCTGCGTCTGTGGCTCTCTGTGGCTCTCTGTGGCTCTCTGTGGCTCTCTGTGGCTCTCTGTGGCTGTGTCTGATGTCCCACCCAATGTTTTTTTTATATGTTTGCTGAGGGGTGGTACTTCCTTGTATCTGTTTGCTGTGGGCTGGTATATCAATTAACAAACCGCATGCGGCTACCGGATGCGGCGGACGCCGCGATGCGGCGCATTGCGGCGTCCATAGACTTTCATTGTAAAAAAGAAACCGCATGCGCCGCATCCGGCGCATGCGGCTTTTTCGCCGCAGACAAAAAACGTTACATGCAACGTTTTTTCCAGACACCGTACGGTGACCAGACACCGCATGCGGCACCAACCGGACGCGCCGCAGTGACATGCGGCGCCATGCGGCGCTAATACAAGTCAATGGAAAAAAAAAACCGCATGCGGCGCATACGGTTTTGTGATGCGGCGCTGCTAAAAAATGCCGGGGGAGCCGCAAGGGGAAAAACGGATGTGTGAAACCAGCCTAAAGGTGCTGGGAGATGTAGCAGAGTGGAGTGTGTGCCGCAGGAAGAATTTGAGAGGACACAGATACAGTTTCAGGGCTTTACTCACAGTTCTGGCTGCAGCACAGATGCCTGCTTGGTACAGTGTCCTCCAGGAGAGGGGCTCAGAAAACCCCCAGGTAGTTTGGGATACACCTTTCCAGGACTCCCTTCAATATGTTCCTTTCTCTGTCTTCTCACTGTGTTGTCTTACTCGCCTCTCCTTCCTGCCAACACCTCGCAATCAGTGTCCCAAGCCAGTAGCCGCAGAACCTGTCGGATAACGTCTTCTCTGCGTTTCCTTGCTCATATATGGCCACCTTTTCAGCGAAGATAGTTGCGGTTCAGTAGCTGAGGCACCTAGAGATGCCACTGCCTCCGGCTTGCTAGCTGAGTCTTAAAGTTCTCCACTAGGCTAAGGGGCCAGTGTCCCTTCGGCGACCTGGTCCCTCCACAATTGGATCAGGCCCCACGGATGGATCACTCACTATCCGTGCCCCTAGGACCGCTTCTTCCTTCCATAAGCTTCCCTCTATGCTTCTCTCTCTCTCGTCTTCTGTCTGGGGCCGAGCTGCTACTAGCTCCAGGTCCCCTCCAAGACTCTCTCTGCAGCTCCCCCTGACAGGAAGCTGCCTGTCAGCAGGTCTGCTTCCTTTCACATTCTCCTCACGTCTCTGATTAGACTCTGTGTCCTGCTTTCTAAAGCTTCACTTCCCATACTTCTTACTAACTTCACCCACCCATGCACTCTTTACTACCCAGCCTGGGATGAGACCATCCTCCCGTAGGGTACGTCCAGGGTGCCTGGCTGCTATAGTCTGTGTTGGGTGCAGGTGTTAGAGTCCTGGGTGGTGCTCCTTCCTTACCTGAGAGTGGGGTATCACACCTCTGGATGAGGTGCAATACCTCTATGGCGACGGAACCCTCAGGGGCGCCACAAATATATCACTAGAACCATCAGTACATGAAGATATCACCAAAACAATTATCAGTCAAGGAATAAAGCACAAGACCAGATGTAAGTTCATGAATACAGCACCAGAATTATCATTAGTGCATGAATACAGCAATGGACCTTGCCTACTGGAAAATGTGTCCCTGAGTCCTTGGCATGGAGGGAATAGCGAGTCACATGTTTCTGCTAGAGGGGAAATTCTGCAGAACCATCATCACTATATGAATACATCACCAAAACAATCATCAGTCAAGGAATAAAGGACAAGAACTGCTGTCAGTACATGAATACAGCACCAGAACTATCATCAGTACATGAATACATACAGCACTGGACGTCCAATGCCTAGTGGAAAATGTGTCCCTGCCTCCTTGGTGTGGAGGGAATAGCCAGTCACACATTTCTGCTGGAGGGGGAATTTGCATTATTTGCCAGATCTTCAAATAAATAGACAGGGTTATCATTGTGCTGTGGTTTATGCTGGCACTATAGAAATAAAAAATTAATGAGACAAAAACTAATATGAAACATTGACAGCAAAAAAAGGGACTAGGAATGTTTCCAAAAACAACAAATTCATGGCAAAATAAATTGCTAGTTAGAAGTGTGTTATATAGGACTTAAAGGGGTTTGCAGGGCCTTAAAGGGTTTTGCATGGGCTACCCATGCGTTGCAATAGAATCGTAGAGTTGGAAGGGACCTCCTGGGTCATCATGTGCCACCCCCTGCTCAATGCAGGAATCACTAAACTATCTCAGACAGATGTCTATCCGGTCTCTGAAGATTTCCATTGAAGGAGAACTCACAACCTCTCATGGCAGCCTGTTCCACTCATTGATCACCCTCACTGTCAAAAAGTTTCTCATCCAATGAGGCTATGTGCCCACGTTGTGTTCTTTAAGCGTTTCCGCCTTGTTTTTCCGCTGCGGAAACGCTTATAAAAATGCTAACAAAACGCATCCCATGAAATCCTACGGGATTCCGCAGTTGTGCCAATGCTGCAGGTTTGTCTGCTGCGGAATCGCATAGTGGAAAAATCCACAGCATGTTCATTAATTTAGCGGAATTGCGGCGATTCCGGCGCCATAAGATTGCATTGAAACGCTCACTTTATGTATGTAGCTATACCCACAGTGCTTAAAGTGAGCGCTTCATGTGCAGATGGTACCCAGGGTCTGGAGGAGAGGAGACTTTCCTCCAGGTCCTGGGTTCTATATTCCTGTAAAAAATAGAATGAAAATAAAAAATAGGGATATGCTTACCCTCTGTCAGCCCCCGGAGTCCTCCCGGTGCTCAGCAGCGCAAGTTCCGTTGCTAGACTTGCTTAGCGAGAATGACCTTTGTGACGTCACGGGGAACGGAACTTGCCGGCTTCACAGCTGAGGACGATCCCGGGGGCCGGCCAGGAGTTGAGTATATCCATTTTTTTTTATTATTTTTCACATTCTATCTTTTACTACAGATGCGGCATAGGCAGCATCGATAGTAAAAAGTTGGTCCCACTTGGCAGCACTATGCGTGACAAGTGTGACCAACCTGTCAATCAATTTTCCGAGCAATGCTTCAAATCACTTGGAAAAGCGCTTGAATTCCGCAAGCTAAAAACGCTTTTGTTTTGCGGGAAAACGCATACGAATTCCGCATGCGTTTTACCCGCGGCGGGGAGTTGCGGAAATGCTGCAGACAATTCCGGAGCATTTCTGCAACGTGGGCACATAGCCTGATTCTCAATATAGTGCAACACAAAGTTACACAACAAGGCAAAAAAATTTTAGGGCGTTTAGGGCACTAGACCGGTGAATACGGGGCGCCGAGTTCCACAAGCATCTGCCTTCCTAAACGGTTCTTAAAAAATTGCAAATTTGCATATAAGTTAGGTTGGCGCTGTGTAATAGGCAGCAACAGAAGATGAAAATATGAGCCAAAAAAAAATGATACTTAGCGTTGCACATTTCTCATATCCCTCCCATAAATAATTTGTGGAGATCGCTCAGTAATAAGTTTCTGTACAAACTAGAGCTCCCTTCTCCTGGCTGCAGTGGATATCATACTGCTAGCAGCAAAAATCACCAGCAGGCGTTGGTGGTATAGTGGTGAGCATAGCTGCCTTCCAAGCAGTTGACCCGGGTTCGATTCCCGGCCAACGCAGACCACAATTTTATTTTCCTAAACTCTTATGATAAATGTTTATTTCTCACATTTTCTCAGTATTTTGGTTTTTTATACTAGTTTTTTTCAATTCATTTAAAAATGTAACAGCGTTGTCAGCTTCCTCCTCACACTAACCCTGATCTGCAGCATTATAGCGCAGGAGCAGCAGGAGGACTGACTTCCGTCCAGGGAGAATATAGAGATTTGTAATCAGGACTCAGTCATTTGCTCGGAGGTTTCCTGCTGTGCTCATCATCATCTCTTTGGGTGGAGACCTTTAATTTGGCAGCAAGGTGACCGGGATAGCTGCAGGTTGTGGCCAAATACCTGAGAATCCATGTAAGTAACTTCTGCAAAACTCCATGTGTTACTATAGGGAAGCTTCATGTGAGAGGCAAATGCTTACATGGCAATTCCTACACCTAAATGTGTGCAGATATATATATATATATATATATATATATATATATATATATATATATATATACACACACACACATAGTTACATGGCAATTCCTACATCTAAATGTGTGTATATTATATATTTTTTATATATATCTGCACTTACACCTCAGAGATGTGCAGCTTCTACGTCGCGGGGCAATAGGTGAATGGGGTCGTGTTCACAGTTGGATTTTTTTTTTGCGACTTCCATGTCACGGCCGCCTATCCACGACCCTATTATTAGCAATGTGCTGGGATAAGGTGTTATCTGAGCATGCTCGGGTGCTGAGTGTCTCCGGCGTGCTCGAATACTTTGTCCGAGTCCCCGCGGCTGCGTGTCTCTCAGGTGTTAGACAGTCCTCGCATGTGCTGCGCCTGTTGATCCGAACAGCCGCGGGGACACAAGCACTCCCCAACCGACCACGGTCCGATAACGCCTTACCCGGCCACGTCCGCTCATCACTAATGGCTATCTTTGGCCGTGTGACCAGTGTCATGGCCCAAGATGCCATGTAGCCTCAGGCCTCCTTCACGGGTGGCGCCATTTTTTTTTTCTCTTCACGGATGCCACACTTACCCATTACAACTTGTGCTGCTGTTCACATGTTTTTCACATATCATGTGTCCATCCAAAACGCATGAGACGTCCATCTTCCTTTTTTTTTTTTTCTGTGGGTCCGTGAAAAACGTGTGCAACACACGGCTGGCGTCCATGTTTAACATTGCAAAGTATAAGAGAAGCTTTGTCATTTATTTTATCTATCAGAGAAAAACACTCTGGGCACATTGATGTTAAGAACAGGGCCAAACGCGGATGACTGCCATCATATTTTTTTTTTTCCACATACGTGTTTGACAAATGCTATTCTGCCGAAACGCGCGTCGGGGTGGGCGCATGCTGCGGGACTCCCTGCCAACCTTTTGAACAGGTAATATACCTATTATGGCTTATGACTCTCTTTCATATTTCTGAAGGCTAACTGAAAAGGTATCAACCACTGAGGACTCTCAATTCTAAATATTTATCTACTGGCTAACACGGTACTAAGATATACATCTTTCCTGTTTCATATTTCTGACCTCTTTTGAACTGTTTGTTCATTTGCACCTGTTCTATAGGCCAAAAGGGAATGTGCAATCTGCACTTTGTTGCTATAATGCGTTAATTAAATATATCTATGTGTCCACAGTGTGCCCCATTTTTGTACATGTGCGTATTTGGTTTTGATCTCTCCTGTTTCCTGATATTTAATAAAGTATTTTTTGTATAATTGATGCGAATTGTTATGGGATTATTGTTTGTTTATTCGAACGTCCATGACAGCACTACAGAGAGAGGGATCCGCCCCTTAGGAACAGGAAACCTACAGATATAAAAGGGCGGCACCTCTCCCACACCTCAGTTGGTTTCCTGTTCCTAAAGGACGGGTTTCCTACAGATGAAGATCTTCAGGAGGACCCAGGCCGGCCGGTCGACCCAGGTAGCGGGGGGGGATCTCCTACCTCGGCCGGTGCGGAGCCCCTGGAAGCGCCACGGTGGGTCCGGGTAGGATTCCACGGCAGTGTGCGGAGCAGGTGGAGCAGTATCCAGAGGATCTCTGTCTCCCAGCCAGCGCCGGTAGGTAAGTATTCCCCCCCTCTCCCTGGTCCCGATGCCTTCTCCCTGTCCTCTCCTGTGGTCCTGTCATGGTGGGGGCCTCTTGAGGGTGCAGCCGTGATTTTTAAAAAAAAAAAAAAAAAAAAAAAAAATTTTTTTTAAAATTTGAATTTCCCGCCGCGTCACTGCTGTGAGCAGCGCGGCGGGGGTTTTTTGAATTTCCCGCCGCGCGTCGCTGCTATGGACGGCGCGGCGGGCGGTTTTGAATTTCCCGCCGCGCGTCACGGCTATGGACGGCGCGGCGGGGTTTTTGAAAATTCAGTCGTGCGCCGCTGTTGCAGCAGCGCGGCTGGGGTCGGGAGAGATCTCCGCTCGGAGGGGCGATGCAGCGGGGGATTTTACTTACCTCCATCGGTATGGTGGGGTCCGTGCGAGCGGGGGAAAAAGGGGGCGGAGTCTCCACCACCAGAACCGGAAGTGAGACGCCGGCCGGCGTTTTTGAAAATTTTGGCGGCTGCATCATCGGACGGCGCCTGCTGTGGGGACGGCGGGGAGGTGCGGGGGGGGCCCGTGGGGCGGGGAGTAGGAGGGGGTGGACCCCTGGCCAGACCTGCTGATCCGGATATCCGGGGGAGGATATAAGGAGCCTAGGAAAGAGGTAAAGCGCTTCTGCCCCATTTTTTTACGATGGACACTGCAGAGGCTCCCTCGGTGCAACAGGAGAGCCAGCAGCAGCAGACAGAGCGCTCCTCTTCAATGGCCAGGAGCACCAGCCGCAGAAGTTCCGCAGCTGGGAAAAAGCCCCTCCCCGTGATCCGGTACCTACTGCTGTACAATCTGGGTAAGAGATCGTCAGATTTAGAATACCCAGTAATACAGTTTTTTCCCCATTTTGTGTTACTAGGGGAAGAAGTGTTCGGTGAAAAGCAAGCACAGGGAATGTGCCTTTTGCGCTTGCCCTCTGCCTGACGCTTGCCCTAAGAGGTTGTGCCAGCTGTGCATGCAACAGACGGTAGGGCATTTTTAAGGGGAAGGGCAGGGGCATGGGATGACATAGTAAACCCCCCCTATGCCCCTTCCCTTTTTAGATAGCGGAGGAGACTCCAGATTTCACCGAAAGCCTGAAGGAGATAATAAGAGCAGAGTTGAAAGCGTCCTCAAGACACGGAGAATTTTCCAGGCGTAGAAATGTACCAGTTTTATCTGATTCAGAGTCACCTGCCGCCCATGATAGGGGTGAAGTTGTGTCAGGACCCTCCTCGCCTTCCTCTTCGGCTTCCTCCTCGTCTTCTACGGAAGACGCTACCCGTTTTTGTTTTCCCTTGGACCAGATGGACAAATTTGTCAAATCAGTTAGGTCCACCATGGGGGTAGAAGAGGCAAAACCAGAGCCCTCAGTACAGGATCTGATGTTTGGTGGTCTAGATCCAAAAAAACGGAGATCCTTTCCACTAAACAGTAGCATCCAAGGCCTTATAGACAGAGAGTGGAAGAAGCCTGAAAAAAGAGGCTCCTTACCCCAAGCGTTTAAACGGAGATATCCCTTTGAAGATCCCCTGACGGGTAAATGGGATAAGGCCCCGAAGCTGGATGCAGCAGTGGCGAAGGCTTCTAAAAAATCCTCCATCCCATTTGATGATATGGGGTCTTTGAAAGATCCACTAGACAGGAAGGCAGACTCCTTCTTGAAAGGCACATGGGAGATGTCGGCAGGTGCCCTGAGGCCGGCAGTTGCAGCCACTTGCGCAGCCAGGTCATTGATGGTCTGGCTAGACCAGTTAGCTTCCCAGTTAACAGATGGAACCTCCAGGGGGACAATTCGGAAGACCTTGCCAATAATTCAGAACGCAGCGGCTTTCCTGGCTGATTCCTCAGCGGACTCAGTAAGAATGGCTGCCAGAGCGGCAGGGCTGTCTAATGCAGCACGAAGGGCATTATGGTTGAAATGTTGGCCGGGCGATATTCAAGCCAGATCTCGTCTCTGCTCCATTCCGTGTGACGGCGAATATCTTTTTGGCCCGGTCCTGGACGAACTTTTAGAAAAGGCAGGGGACGACAAGAAAAAGTTTCCCAGTCTATCAACCCCTTCCTATAAAAGACCTTTCAGCAGAAGGAGGTTCAGCTACCGAAGGTCGTCCAGGGAACGAGCCAAATGGGATGAAAAGAGGCGAAGAGGTACAGGGTTTATGTTTAGAGGTCCACCTAGGGAAACAAAAAAAACCTCGCAATGACTAGCAATGCCGGTAGGAGGCAGATTGAAGGCCTTCTACCCGGCCTGGTCGGAAATCTCAAACAGTAGCTGGATCCTTAACATCATAGCTACAGGGCTGCGGTTAGAATTCTCCTCGGTACCTTGGGATAACTTTAAAGTTACCCCACTCAGATCATCCCATCGGAGCAGGCCGCTCTAGAGTTGGAGGTTCAGGAGCTTTACGCTAAGAATGTCTTAGTGGAGGTGCCAGAAGCAGAGCGGGGTAAGGGGTTTTACTCCCCTCTGTTTTTGATCCGTAAACTGGATGGGTCTTTTAGAACAATTATTAATTTGAAAGCCCTCAATAAATTCCTGATTATTCACCCATTTAAAATGGAAACGGTCAGCTCAGCAATAAAGCTTCTGTTTGAAAATTGCTTTATGGTGGTGTTAGATCTGAAAGACGCTTATTACCACATACCGATCCATATGGAGCATCAGCGTTTCCTCAGAGTAGCAATCCAGATGGGGGAATCACTGCGACATTTTCAATTTAGCGCCCTTCCCTTTGGCTTGGCGGTTGCCCCACGAGTATTCACTAAGGTTATGTCGGAGGTCATGGCCCACTTAAGTGAATCAAATATGCTCATAGTCCCCTACCTTGACGACTTTCTTATCATCGGAAAGACGGCAGAGCATTGCCTAGAGCAACTGAAAAGAGCGATTTCTACCTTAGAGCGGCTGGGATGGCTAATAAATACCAAAAAGTCTCGTTTGAATCCGATGAGGGTTCAGCAATTTCTAGGGCTAATTCTGGATTCACAAAATCAGAACTGTAGTTTACCGTCAGACAAGTTAATTCGCTTACGGTACCAGGTCCTAAACGCTTCCTGTAACCCCTCCATGTCGCTTAGGAAGGCCATGTCTCTTTTGGGCTCCCTCTCGTCCTGCATTCCCGCGGTTCGGTGGGCCCAATTTCACACAAGGACACTGCAAGCTGAGGTCTTGCTGTATCAAAATTTGCTAGGTGGTTACCTGGAAGGCCAGCTATCCTTGTCCCAGGCTACTATAAGATCCCTGGATTGGTGGAAGAATGAGACAAACCTGTCTAAGGGGGTTCCCTGGGAATATGACATATCCCGAATAGTCACAACAGATGCTAGCCCCTCTGGGTGGGGGGCTCATATGGGGGACGTTATGGTTCAGGGCTCATGGGAGCAGGATCAAATTCAAATGTCTTCTAATATGAAGGAATTAGCAGCGGTAGAGCTAGCGATTAAAAAACTCCTTGTCTATCTACAGGGTCACCACGTTCGAGTGCTCTCCGACAATCGGGTCACAGTCGCATACATCAACCACCAGGGTGGTACTCGTTCCGGTCCTCTCATGGAAGTGGCAAGGCGCCTACTTCAGATAGCAGAACGACACTTTCTTTCTCTAACGGCTCTACATATAAGGGGCGAAGAAAATACCAAGGCGGACTTCTTAAGCCGCAATCTCCTGAGCCAAGGAGAGTGGTCATTAAAGACTTCCATCTTCGACCTGATTGTGCGGAAATGGGGTCTACCGGAAGTAGATCTTTGCTACCAAAAGCAACAGGAAAGTGAGACAGTTCTGCTCTCTGAATCCCAAAGAACGCCCTCTGGCAGTGGACGCTCTTCTATTACAGTGGGATTTCAATCTAGCCTACGCCTTCCCTCCCCTGTCCTTACTCCCCCTAGTATTGAGGAAGGTCAGGAAGGACAGGGCAAGGATAATATTAATCGCTCCTTTTTGGCCCAGGAGGGCATGGTTTTCATGTCTCAGAAACATGTCGATAGCCGACCCGTGGGTCCTGCCGGACATTCCCGATCTGCTCTCCCAGGGTCCAGTCTACCATCCTCGAGTAGCGGGCCTCCACCTGACGGCGTGGATTTTGAACGGTCGCTGCTGACAGATAAGGGGTTTTCTGCTAATGTAATTAATACTCTCCTTAAAAGCAGAAAAGAGGTTACAACTAGGATCTACGCTAGGATTTGGAAGAAATTTCTTCAGAACTCGGCGGTTGTAGCAGGGGACACAACACCGATAACCCAGATTCTAGAATTCCTACAAAAGGGTCTGGACTTAGGTCTCTCCACAAGCACCCTTAAGGTGCAAGTTTCAGCTTTGGGGGCACTCTTTAGTTGCAACATCGCAAATAATTACTGGGTCAGTAGATTCATTAAAGCTGCGGGTAGGTCGAGACCCATAGTGAAGGTGAGAATCATGCCATGGGACTTAAATCTTGTTCTCACTGCTTTAACAGAGCCCCCTTTTGAACCTATATCAGCAGCATCAATAAAAGTTCTTTCCCTTAAGACCGCTTTCCTGGTAGCATTAACCTCGGCTAGGAGGGTAAGTGACATCCAGGCACTATCTAGACTATCTCCTTACACTCAGGTCCTGAATGACAGGATAATACTTAGGCCGGATCCGGCATACCTACCTAAGGTGTCTTCCGCTTTCCACAGAACACAGGAAATTATTCTCCCTTCGTTTATCCCTAATCCATCTAATCAAAAAGAGATGAAACTTCATACTTTAGATGTTAGAAGATGTCTGCTGCAATATTTGGCAGTCACTGATCCCTGGAAAAGGGACAATGCATTGTTTGTCTCTTTTCAAGGAATTAACAAAGGCCGTAGATTAACAAAGAGCTCGTTGGCCAGATGGATTAGGGAAGCAATTTCTCTGGCATACACCTCGAGGGGCAAGCAGCCACCTGAGAGGCTAAGGGCGCATTCCACTCGAGCTGTGGCGCCTTCATGGGCAGAAAGGGCAGAAGTCTCGATTGACCAGATATGTAAGGCAGCTACGTGGTCTTCTCCACACACGTTTTACACTCATTATAGATTAGATTTGGGTGCTTCCTCAGACCTTTCTTTCGGACTAAGGGTGCTGCAGGCAGTAGTCCCTCCCTAAATAGTTATTACTCTCTGTAATTCTCTCTGTAGTGCTGTCATGGACGTTCGAATAAAGTCTAAGTTACTTACCGTTAACGGTATTTTTCGAAGTCCATGACAGCACCCTTACATTCCCACCCAGGTTCTATGTGCACTTCTTCCGCTTATGTAGTCCACATGTAATAAACAATTGATTAATGTTACTGTGTGATGCATAAATTTTTTTTTTTGCTGTATACCATTTAACCTTGATGTCCTCTTATGCTCTGTAATCCAACTGATGTGTGGGAGAGGTGCCGCCCTTTTATATCTGTAGGTTTCCTGTTCCTAAGGGGCGGATCCCCTCTCTCTGTAGTGCTGTCATGGACTTCGAAAAATACCGTTAACGGTAAGTAACTTAGACTTTTTTCTTGGTTTCTCACAGATGTGTGACTGAGGATATGTACCACGCCGGCAGACTCCTGTAGTCGCACTGTAAGCCTCGGTTCACATGTTGCGTACTTACTACAAATTACACTGTGTTCCAAATTATTATGCAAATAATATTTTCTCAGATTTTCCCAAATTACCTATATGAATTTCAGTCATTGTAATTTTCCAGTCAAATAACTATTAGAGTACAATTGAAAGGTTTTTGTACATACTGCCTATGATAACAGTATATTTTTTTTTAATAAAACACTCAAACTGCACTCAAAATGCATGTTCCAAATTATTATGCACAGCAGAGTTTTCAACCTTTTCATTTTAATAAAGAACAAAAAAATGGTCATTTTTGAAATTATAAGCATTAGCAGGTTATTACAAACTGAAATCAAACAATTTTCAACTCCAAACTTTATTCTAGGTGATGTTACATTTGCACGTAGGACCCCTTCTTCGAAAGGAGCTTCTGAACTCTCTCGTCCATTGAATTTGTCAGGTTTTGGATGGTTTCTGCTTCAATTGTTTTGCATGAGGACAGAATACCCTCCCAGAGCTGTTGCTTAGATGTGAACTGCCTCCCGCCATCATAGACACTCCTTTTGATGATGCTCCAGAGGTTCTCAATGGGTTGAGGTCAGGGGAGCATGGGGGCCACACCATAAGTTTGTCCCTTTTATGCCCATAGCAGCCAGAGATGTAGATGTGTTATGTGCAGCATGAGACGGTGTATTATCATGCATGAAAATGATCTTGCTGTGGAATGCACGGTTCTTCTTCTTGAACCATGGCAGGAAGTGCTGTATGAGAAACTCAACATACACTATGGAGTTCATCTTTACCCCTTCAGGGATCCTAAAGGGGCCGACAATCTCTCTCCCCATGATTCCAGCCCAAAACATTACTCCACCTCCTCCTTGGCGCCGTAGCTGTGTTTGCATGGGGGTCCATCAACCAGCCATCCTCCACTCCATCCATCTGGACCATCGAGCGTTGCACGGCACTCATCGGTGAACAAAACAATTCAGTCTTCATGTATTGTTTGGCCCACTGGAGCCGTTTCTGCTTGTGTGCAGTGGATAGAGGAGGTCGACAGGATGGCTTACGCACAGCTGCAAACCTCTGAAGGACCCTGCATCTTGTTGTTCAGTTGACGTTGGAGGCACCAGCAGCTTCAAAAACTTGTCTGTTGCTATGACAAGGCTTTTTTGCCGCTGCTCTTTTAACCTGACGTAATTGCCTGTAGGAAAGAGTCCTCAATGTTCCCTTATCAGCATGCACACGTGTGTACTGTGAATCAGCTACATACTTCTTGATTGTGCGATGATCACGATGAAGTGTCTTGGCAATGTTGATTGTAGTCATGCCTTGACCTAAACACTCCACAATTTGTTGCTTCTCAGCAGCCGACACATCCTTTTTCTTTCCCATTTTGGCAGAAAATGTAGGCTGCTTAATAATGTGGGACAGCCTTCTTAAGTAGTCTTGCCTTTCATTGGACACACCTGCCAAACTAATTAGCACAGGTGTCTGCAATTGCTTACAGTGATATAAAGAGCCCTGACACACATCACCATCAATGAGTTTACCTGACAAACAAAAAAATTCTTACCTTATCACTCCTAAACAATTTTTGCATAATAATTTGGAACACAGTGTACACAAGTGAAAAGTGGATGAGTTTTAACTGTCTTAGGCCTCATCCAGACGTCGCACTGATGAGTGTGATCGGTTGGAGGGGAAAAAAACAAAGATTTTTCCAGTTTCTCCTATGTGACAGTTTGTGAAAATTTGTCATTCGAGTGTGATCCGATCTTTTTTTTTTTTTCTTTTTTCACGGACCCACAGACTAGCATCGCCGATTTTTGATCAGACCCTTGGATCAAAATTGGACGTGTCTCTGCGATTCATCACAGACCCTCTCAGTCCGCAAAAAATCTCAGATATCTTATGATGGCCCCATAGACAATGACGGGTACGAGTTCTATCCGTGAAAAACATGGCTCGCACTTGTACAAAAATATCAGACGCCTGAAAAAGCCCATATCTTGTCTTTTGTGTGTTTTTTCCTGTCAATTTCGTTCTGATTTTTCATTCCGTGGCCTCTTCTTTTTTGTGCTGATTACACCCATCTAAATGGGGACACTAAAATTTACATGTTACATTTCTGGCTTGTTGCTGTTTCTATTGAGCGTGTCTACAAAAGTGTGGGGAATATATAAAGATTTCAGTTTAGAAATCTACTCAAACGCATTGTCTGAACTTGGCTTAAGTAACGGCCCATTTACACGGGACAAGGATTGACCAAATGATCGAATTATACAAATGCCTGTTCTATGCCACTGCCAGGTGTAGAAATGTCTGCCGACGGATTTACAAACGTCCTAGAGCTTGTGTGGCGCCCAGCTGCGCTTAGTGCCACAGATCCTAGAGGGGTGCATTAAAGGATTTCTCCACAAGAGGCCCTCAGAGCACACACACACCTCCACCCTACCTCAGACCACCAGAGGGAGCCCGGATAGGGATATATAAAGGAGGGTGGAGGCAGGAAGGAAGAGGGGTAGTCTAGCTAGAGAGTTCCTGCAGACTGAGACAAAAATAAAACAAGTCTGTCTGCAGAGGAGTGGAGAGAGGACAGCTAATAGCTCGGTAGTGGAAGACTAGTCTCCTGCAAGCTAGACTCAAGTAGCTCGGGCCAGTGAGCTAGGAGCGTGCTGACGCTCTAGAGAGCGGCAGAAGAGGCAGCCAACTTACTGCCAGTGTGTATAGCCTAGTGAGGGCCCGAGTAGGCCGAGGGCTAGAGGAGAGAGTAGCATTGGGGGCAGAGGAGCTTTACCTGCTCCCCACAAAAAGCATATACCAGACACCGGGTCCGAGCTTACAGTGATCTCTACGACCCAGTAAGACACAACCGGAATTCCTGGAGAACTACAGGTCCCAGGATCACCGAAGAGCTGAAACGTAACAGAGCCAGGAGACACGGAGACCCTACAAGCAGGGAGTGTGTACTCCAGGAAAAGGCCCTACCACAAAGTCAGCCGGTGCAGGACAGAGACAAAGTTAGGCCTAGCTACAGGCAGGTCAGAAACTTACTACCGAGAGGCAAGCAACAGGAGGCCCTACACTTGCTCACTGGGGAAAATCCGGACGTGCACCCCTCACCCTACAGTGCTCCGGGATGTTCCTGCGCTAATTCCAGTAAAGGTACAGAAGTGACTTGTGTGTTCTCCCATTCTTGTTCTGACCCGGCTGGGTTCCTCCGTCCTGCATCCCTACATCTATGCTGCCCTGAGGGCCTGCTCCACCTGTGGGGAGCAATACCATCTAAGCTGCCACAACACCGGCCTCAGTGGACTGCTGCAGCGCTGGTGATCCTCACCAGAGGTGGCGTCACGAATCACTACCCGAACATTATCCCCTGTAAATAAATCCCCTTTTTGGTGAGTGCCCAGGGCCACGGACCGAGTCGTGGCTACCATGACATCCCCATAGAAGTCAACAGGCTCGGCACAGAGTACCCCATGGCCCTGGCGGGCGACTCACTTGTTTGTCTGCTGACTGCATTATTTGTACAAACTGAAAAATCCTTTGTCGGAGGCAACAATGACGAGTGTTTGAGGACAATAATCATTTGTCTAAATAGACATAGACAAAAAACGACAGCTAAAAAAGCATGTACGGGAGGTTTTCAAGGGGTAACTTCTCATTTGCTTGGAGTCCGACCACTGCGGCCATCACCGATCCCGAGATCTGGTACTGTGCCCCATGTGAATGGAGCAATTGTCGATCATGCCCACTCCTGTTCCACCTTAATGGCAACATTGAAGATGGCGGAGTTCACAATTTGTGACCGCAGTGCAACTTATCTCATTTTTTTTTCTGCTGTAGTTTTCTGTAGTGTTAAGAAATTGCAGCAAAAACGTATCGCATCTGCAAATTGTGCTCATAGCCTGATGGGGATGTGGTATTCGCAGGTAAACAGGATGCAGTGACGAGACGGAGACGGAGCAAGCTTAAATTAAACCTTTGTATGCCGGTTAGGGAAATAACTGGATGGCTAATAGAGATTCTCCTCACAGGGAAGCTATACAACAACACACATTAACGTAAGCAAACGACTATTAGACAAGTGCCAATAACTGTAGGGCCGACTAAATGTCCTAGAACTATATTTAACAATAAACAGAATGTCACTTATCCGGCTCTGACTTCCTGCAGAGTCGTGGTCCGATGGATGTCCGTTTGATGTCTCAGCCGCTGGGCCCAGCTGACGAGGAGTTGCTGTAGACTTTGCGCGTTCTTACCCCAGGTGTAGATGGGGCGCAACAGGCCCTGGAGAAGCACACTGGCGTTGAGTCCGCCCCTCCCGAGGGCGAGATGGTGGCAGCTGAGAGCTCTGCTGTGTGGTCCGCAGCCGCGGGCTGTAGTGAGACAGTGGCGGCTGGAGGCGGACAGGCCGCAACCACGGGCTATAGTGAGGCAGCGGCTGCCACGGCTGGGGGCGGACAGGCCGCAACCGCAGACTGGAGCGAAGCCAAGGAGGCCGCGGCTGGCAGAGTATAGGCTGCAGCTGCAGACTGGGGTTGGGCAGTGTCAGGTGAATGCCACACAGTTCTCCTCCTTCTGCGCACCACTCGGGTTCATCCCCTCCCCGAGTCACTTGAGTCCCTGAGTCTGCTCACGCGTGGCAGCTGGCCTGGGCATCTCTCCACTCCCCAGCAGGTCTCTCCTTCCTTCCTCCTGTCTGTCTCTGCGTCAACTCCCCCCCCCCCCCCTTGCTGGTCTCCTGTGCTCCTTTTATATTAGCCCCGCCCCCACACCTTCCAGAACGGTCTATGGGTCTCCCTCCAGTTCCTTCTCCCTAGGAACTTATGTGACAGCCCCCTTGGTTTCCGGCCTAGGTACACAGCGGGGGCCCACTCCCCTACATTCCACCATCCTATGAGCTCGCCAGTCCTCGGGCGAGGGTTTGGGGGGTTTTGTGTCACGATGTTGGCACTGTAATTGTCTCTGCCACACGAACTGATCCTGTTCGTATCACTCAGGGGGTTTGCCTGCTGTAGACCACTCGGAGCATCGCAGTTCAATGGTCGAGATAGAGTCCTCTGGGGTGGTGGTAGGTGGTTGGGCAATTGGAGTCGCCAGGCCACAGGCCCTGGAAGTGTCCGCTGGTCTTATAGCATAGTCCTCTTCATCATCCCAAATGGCTGCTGTAGGGGCTGGTGTCCGCAGAGTGGACTCGCCCTGCGCGGGGTTTGCTGACATACAGGGTCTTAACATATTGCTGTGCACAACCTGGATGAGTTGGCTCCCCTCTTTCTCTGACTGGATTTCATACACTGGCCTGTCTGGACTTACTCGTCGTAGAATTCAGTAGGGGCTTTCTTCCCATCAGTGGCTCAATTTGCTTTGGGGCCGCTGGTCTCATACAAGCACGCAATCTCCTTTTTGGAATTTAATAGGCTGTGTTGTGGTCTTCTCAGGATATTCCAGGAAATGGCGTTTTGTCTGCACTAGTCTATGCAGAGTCTGCAGACTGTACCGGTGGTCCCGGACCCAGGAGTGAACTCCCGCCCATGGCTGTTCTTCTTTGGGGTCCAGATCTACCTCGGTAATCCCTTTGCCTTCCCGACCGAAGAGCCGTGTGTACGGGGTGTAACCGGTGACCCGATGTACCTCGTTATTATATACCCAGACCAGTTCGGGGACGTATTCAGGCCATCGGGTTTTCTGATTCGTACCATTTGAATTGGAGTCTGGTTAAACCGTTCGCAGGCCCCATTCCTTTGCGGGTGATATGGTGTGGTCCAGGATTTGTCAGTGCCGTACAGGCGGTGCAGTTCCTCCATTACCCGCCCCAGGAAGCAGGCCCCTTGGTCTGAGTGGATGCGTTGTGGGCAGCCATACACTTGAATAAAGTTTTTACAGATAGCATAAGCGGCCGATTCTGCTGTCTGATCTCGGGTGTGATCCATCATGACTAGGCAGTGCTGATATCCCTGGTGAGCCGGACCGATGGTTAAGTAATCCACCATTAGCAGTTCGAGGGGTGCGGTGGTTACAATCGTTTGTATGGGGGCTCGTTGCTCTGGTAGTTTAGTCAACTCACATAGTCGGCACGTACGGCACACTTCTATTACAGCTTGTAACCGGGGATGGTAGGTTATTCGCTGTAGCCACTGGAAGGTCTTTTGCACCCCGAAAGGAGCCCCTTTTTGATGGGCCTCCCGGGCAATGTCAGCCAGTAGGGCTCCCAGCACGACCTGCCAGGTTGCGGTGGGCTCAGGACGTAGGGTTGTCTTACGGTACAATAGCCCCTTCTTGATCACCAGTCTTTTCCATTGGTGGAGCAATAGCACAGTGTCCTTAGAAAGCATTTTTCTTTGGGGAGTTGTCCTTGGGTGACCCACCGACGGAGGGCACTGATTTTGCTATCCTTTTATTGCTGGCATATTCATCTCGAGTTTGCTCGAGGATGCCCCCTTCCGGTTTTGCACAGGATTGCTCTCCTGCGATTGCTGTGATCTCAGCGGGTTTTAAAGAATATGGCATTTCTTCTCCTTCTAGCTCTTCATCCCGGCTCCGCCCTGGGTCGGTGTGCCGGATCTGGGACTAAGCGTCATCGTGAACGTTCTCTGCCCCTCTCTTGTAGATGATTTTGTATTTGAACTTGGCCATTCTGGCCACCCACCGTTGCTCCAGGGCCCCCAATTTGGCGTTTTCGAGGTGAGCCAGTGGGTTGTTGTCTGTTCGTACCACCACCTCAGATCCCGCTATGTACACCGCGAATCGCTCTGTCATGGCTCACACTACCGCCAAGAGCTCGAGCTTGAAAGAGCTGTAGTTGTAAGGATTGCTTTCGGATTGTGAAGTGATCGGCTGCCATACGCGATCACCTTCTCTCGGCCGTCCTGCATCTGCGACAACACAGCCCCTAGCCCGTGCAAGCTCCCGTCAATGTGTAGAATGAACGGTTTCAAGAAATCCACGTAGGCTAACTGTTATGTTCTGCTACAAGCAGTAAGGAAAGATGGGAGATCTGTCCCTACGATAGAACTAAGCTGGATCCCTACGATGTAACGGGGAACCTGATCCTGCGATCAGACCCGCTAAAGTCCTCAACTAGTCTGAACGAAGACCTATAGATGTGAGGGAGGGATCCCTACAAGCACTAGGGACTGGGAGAAAGATGGACACCTCCTAACAGAAGATGTAGCAGTAAAAGAAAAACAAACAAAATAGAACACAGAGGTCCAAAGACCAAGCACAACTGACTGAGTAAGGTAACAAAGCACCTGGCTAGCTTAAGAGTAGAAATTACAATGAAGTCCAGCAAAGCCAGAAGGGCGGAGCAGGATTAAATAGGCCACAAAGGTCATGTGACCAGCAAGATAAAAAAAAACTAACAGGAGAGTTCTAACACTAACACTGGGGCTCCTGAGAGTGTGGCTTTAAGGTCCCGGAAAGCTACTTCCTGTGGTTCACGCCACTGTACCATGCAGTTGTTAACACCGGCTGGGACTCCTCTTAGCAAGGCTCGAGCTCGGCGGGCGAAATTTTTCACGAAATTACGATAATATCCAGCCAGCCCCAAGAAGGCCCGCATATTCTTCACCGTCTCGGGGGTAGGCCACTCCTGCATCGCAGCAACCTTCTCCGGAGATGGCCTCACGCCCTCAGTGGAGACTACATGCCTCTGATATTCAATTTGTGTGCAAAGCAGGTGGCATTTTTTGGGGCTTCACCTTCAACCCGTACTTTTGCAACCGGCTGAGCACCTGGCCCAAACTATGCAGATGATCCTCAAATGTGGCGGCATAGACGATAATGTCATCCAGATATATCAGAGTGGCTTTGAAGTTGTGGTCACCTAGACATCGCTCCATCAGGCGCTGAAAGGTTCCAGTAGCGTTGGCCAGTCCAAACAGCATCCGATTGATTTCAAACAGTCCCATGGGCAGAATGAAGGCGGTTTTGGCTCGGTCTTCTTCGGACATTGGTACCTGCCAGTATTCACTGGCCAAGTCTAAGGTAGAAAAATATTTCGCCTTTCCCAGGGCCGACAGAAACTCCTTTATACGAGGGAGCGGATATGAGTCTTTGATGGTGCAGGCATTCAACTTTCGGTAATCTACACAGAACCGCAGGGTGCCATCATTTTTCCTCACCAACACTATGGTAGCTGTCCAGGGGCTCTGGCTTTCCTGGATCACCCCTTTTGGCAGCATTTGATTCATCAGCGTCTTTACCTCTTGGTATAACTGCGGTGGAATCTGCCGATATCGCTCTCTGGAGTGGGCCGCCCCTCCAGTGGGGATGCTATGTGTAATGACTGTGGTGCACCCAATGTCGTCCTCATGGCTGGCAAATACCTTCTGGTAATGGCCCAGGAGAGCTTCCACTTGGTGTGTTTGGGCTGGAGAGGTCAGAGAGTTTGGCTCGCATTTTCTCCAAGATTGCTCGCCCTGCCTAGTCAGGCGAGGGCTCTGTGGTCCGAAAGGCGTGCACTGTTACAGCCCAGGGGTCCTTCGGATTCACTCCCACCTGCAACATCGGGGGCAGGAGCACCTCTTCCAATGGGTTTTATCACCTTTGCCATCTCTACATGGGGCTTCAGGTGAATGTCCTGATCCTCCAGGTTGACACACCGCAAGAGGACGGTCCCCTTTCGCATGGTAGCCAGGGCGTGAGCCACCAGGAGCCCAGAGGGCAGATGCTCGAGGGGTCATGACTCCACCTGCACCTCTACTTCTTCCAGCGGTACATGGGCCCGGACGTGCAGAGCAACAACTGTCCGTACTGGTGGTAGCACCAGCTGAGGAGCTGCAGGCACAGTCACTCTCCCCAGCACCTTTCCTCCTGAACTCGCGCTTCCCGCACCAGCTGCTGGAAGACCTGCCCCTGCAGAGTAAGGGAGCTCCATTGCTTCAACGTCTCTTGAGCAGGTTCATGGAAAAGGAGACTGCCGAATTCTTTTAGTACATTCATGCCCAAGGTTACGACGTATCCATCAGTTTCACCTCCCTGAGTCAGGACCACGCCTCGCTGGCCCAATTCCTTGCTGCACATCGATATTTGCATCAAGGCTACTCCAGCAACGGGTATATGTAATTGATTGGCAGCCACTAGTTTTATCACGGACCCCCACTGGGGTCTTGTGATTTCTGGAAAATGCTGCCGGAAGTCTCAGGCATAGTGGTCACTTGTGACCTCGTGTCCACAATGCAACGCACGGCCTTCATTTTCTGCCCAAACCAGCGGGCACTTTGCGACTAGTTCCTCGGGACTTCCATCACCCCGTGGGGTGCGTTCTGGCTCCGAGCGGCATCCCCCCGGCTCAGAGCCCTTTAGTTTAATGGCTGCCGGGACGGGTTCTTCCCCCGCCAAGGACACTCTCGGGCGAAGTGAACCACCTCTCCACAGTTAAAGCAAGCGACGGGCTGCGGAGGCCGGTCACCCCGAGCGTTACGGGGCCTCCAAGTTGACATGTTCGGCCCCGGTAGGCCACCTCTAGCTCCTGCCTTCCTTTTCACTTCAGCTAGTTCACCTCTGATACTCTCCAGCTCCTGTCGCATTTTACCCCACCCACGGGGGCTCACTGATGGCAGTCAGAGAGGCTTCAATGCTCTGGGCATTCCCCACAGGGGCTGTCACCTTTTGCTCTTGCTCTTGCACGCGGGCCTCGCTCCCTACCCTGGAGAAGGTCTACCTGTATCCGTTCTCGCAAGCCTTGCTTAGTCAGGGGGTCGCGCATTCCGGTCACTAAGAGGTCACGCAGGGTAATGTCAAGCGGCCCCACGCCTACTCTGTCCTTTCACTTGATGGCTGTATAGAGCTCCTGCAGCACATTTATATACTGAGTGACCGTCTCCCCATCTCCCTGCATGCGACTGAACAGCCTTGTTCTCAGTTCCCCTACATCAGTCTGGTCCCTGTGGGTCAAGATCTGCAATACCCGGACAAAAGTATTCTGTTGTCCCGGGGGCCTTAGCATCAGAGTCCCGGGCCTCTCCCTCCAATGCCATGATGGCCAACTCTGCCTACAGATCAGGGGTCATCGGGTGCATCCTGAACAACCCCCGCATTCGCTCTGTCCAGCTCCACAGCATGGTATTACTGCCAGTAAATTTGGGCAAGTTGTTCAGCATGGCCCCCAACGTCAGACTAGTCCGGGGGCCACTGTCACCCCCCCCCCCGATCTGCGGCTTCCCCTCTCGCGCTCGGAGGCTGCATCCTGCCGACTACACCAAGTGTGGTATCCGCAGGTAAGCGGGATGCAGTGACGAGACAGAGCAAGCTTAAATTGAACCTTTATATGTCAGTTAGGGAAATAACTGGATGGCTAATAGAGATTCTTCTCACAGGGAAGCTATACAACAATACACATTAATGTAAGTGAACGACTATTAGGCTATGTGCACACGTTCAGGAATCTTTGCAGAAATTTCCTGAGAAAAAACGGACTTTTTCCCAGGAAATCAGCATGCGTTTTTATTGTATTTTTTGCGCGTTTTTACCACGTTTTTTGTGTGATTTTTTTTTTTTTTTTTTTTTTTTTTTTTTTCTTTTTTTTCCCCCTCCTGAACATTCTAGGTCAATAATATAGCGGGAAATACGCAAATTTACCACGAAAATAATGAACATGCTGCATTTTTTACCGCGATGCATTTTTTGCGTGGAAAAAAACGCACCATGTGCACAAAAACTGCAGAATGCATTCTGAATAATAGGATGCTTACTGCATGTGTTTTTTAAGCGTTTTTGCCTCAGAAAATCGTGAAAAAAAACGCAAAAAATCCTGAACGCGTGCACATAGCCTTAGACAAGTGCCAATAACTATAGGGCCACGATAGGGCCGACTAAATGTCCTAGAACTATATTTAACAATAAACAGAATGTCACTTATCCGGCTCTGACGTCCTGCTGAGTCGTGGTCCGGTGGATGTCCGTTTGACATCTCAGCCGCTGGGCTCAGCCGACGAGGAGTTGCTGTAGACTTCGGGCGTTCTTACACCCAGGTGTAGATGGGGCGCAACAGGCCTGCCCTGGAGAAGCACACTGGCGTTGAGTCCGCCCCTCCTGGGGGCGAGATGACGGCAGCTGAGAGCTCTGCTGTGTGGACCGCAGCCGCGGGCTGTAGTGGGACAGAGGCAGCCTCGGCTGGAGGCTGACAGGCCGCAACCGTGGGCTGGAGTGAGGCGGCCAGAGGCGGACAAGCCGCAGACTGGAGCAAGGCCGAGGAGGCTGCGGCTGACACAGTATAGGCCGCAGCCGCATACTGGGCTTGGGCAGTGTCGGGTGAATGCCTCACAGTTCTCCTTCTGCGCACCACTCGGTTTCATCCTCTCCCTGAGTCACATGAGTCCCTGAGTCTGCTCACGTGTGGCAGCTGGCCTGGGTGTCCTCTCCACTCCCCAGCAGGTCTCTCCTTCCTTCCTCCTGTCTGTCTCTGCATCAACTCCCCCCTGCTGGTCTCCTGTGCTCCTTTTATATTAGCCCCGCACCTTCCAGAACAGTCTCTGGGTTTCCCTCCAGTTCCTTCCCCCGGGCACCTTCTCCCTAGGAACTTATGTGACAGTCCCCTTGGTTCCAGCCTGGCACACAGCTGGGGCCTGCTCCCCTACAGTGGATTCAGTTTTGTTTTTTTGATTTTTTTTGTTGAAACTTACGGAGGAAACGCTCTTTCTTTGGCGGAGTTTTCATTCCTTAATGTGGTTTTCATGATTTTTT
The DNA here is from genome assembly GCA_033576555.1 of Oophaga sylvatica. Lineage (NCBI taxonomy): Eukaryota > Metazoa > Chordata > Amphibia > Anura > Dendrobatidae > Oophaga > Oophaga sylvatica. Next base: position 553,714,225 of record JARQOD010000004.1, on the reverse strand, counting down.
TTTTTTTTTTTGCAGATTTTTCCAGCCTTTTGATTGGACACTGCCTAGTTTTGAGTGAATTCCACTGAGAATAGAAAAAACAACCCGTGAATACCCTTATGTTATCTATCTAGAGATGTGTTTAGTGTTTTGATTATTTTTATTTTGTCTGCTTCGGTTTTTGAAAAACATTTTGGGGATGACGCATGCATGTGGCTTCTTTGATGCAGCCCCTGATAGAATCTGCTCTAGAGTAAGCATTGTCAAGAAACGCTTCAATATAACAAACGATTCCAAAATGTTACAAAAGCCCCTTCTTGATACAGAAAGACTAGTCCAAAAAATGTCTAAAATATGCTGCATTTCCTGAAGCAGTTTACCACTTGAAACCTCATTGTTATTGACCGCTTCAAAGAAAAACTCCATCTGCACATAGCCTTCAGATACTTGAAACCGAACCTTAAGTTGCTCAATTGTCTTTGTGCTTTTCCGGCACAGCTGGCTCGGTCCGTTAGGGTGGGCAGCTTTGCCACTTTCCAGGACAGCTGGCTGGCTCGGTCGGGGTGGGCAGCTTTGCCCCTTTCTGGGACAGCTGGCTGGCTCAGTCCATTAGGGTAGGCAGCTTTGCGCCTTTCTGAGACAGCTACTGGGTCGGTCGGGGTGGGCAGCTGAAGCTAAGGTCATACGTTCTGTGAAGCTAAAAATTAGAAATTTAGAGGCTATTACCTGACCTAGGGTCACTATGATCTTACATAGCGTAACCCCTCCAAGCAGCTGACTTAGTGCAATAGATGTCCATACTGTATTGCTCCATGAAGAAATACTGCCCTCAAAAGATCTAATCGAATCCTCTAATCTTGTAATATCATTATACCTACATTCTCTAAACCACCTTTCCTGAAAAGCAGTGCTATGAACATCATTGGCACATTTAACCCCCTCTTGGTCAAGGCGACTTGTCTGTTTTCTGTTTTTCCGTTTTTTTTTATTTATATACACAATTTTTGGGGTAAATTAAGATTTGAGCACTTCATTGTATTTTGAAGGACCTGTCCAGTGATTGAAAAACAGCAATTCTAACTTTTTTGTTTTAATGTTTTGGCTACTTCCATAGATTGGACTATTACAGCCTTACAAAGCTTATTTACGTCCATTTAGGACTGTGCTGCTATTTTTCCTTACGCTGTTCTCAGGATGTGTAGGGTCCAATGGTCACAGAAAAACATTGACCCGTGTGGCCCTGTGTGTCGACCCGCCACCACAATTGTGGGTTACCAGGGCAATGGGGTACTCAGAGCCGAGCCCATGGAAGTCTATGGGGTTGTCACAGGTAGCTGTGGCTCGGTCTGTGGCCCTGGCGGTCTGGCGTATGTTGGGGGAAATATTTACAGGGGATAGATTTATATACAGTTCGTGACGCCACCTGTAGTATTCTGGTAATTAGTACCAGCGCTGCTGTAGATCTCTGAGGGGATGGTGAGGCAGCTAGATGTCGGGTCCCCTACAGGTGGGACTGGTCCCTCAAAGTCTATGGGATTTGTGAAGTCGGGTGCGGATAAAGAACACAGTCTCACACGGTCAGCGTCTTTCCATACCTTTACTTGTAAGATGTTCAAGCAGGTCCCAGGGAGGCTGATCCAAGGAGAATGTATTTCGAGATAGCAGCTGGGCAAGTTAGGGGCCTCCTTTACTTCCAATATGACGAGTCCAACTAGCATGAAGCGTAGTTCCCTCCAATAAATCTGGTTCTTCTACCACCATGCATGAAGCTATGGTGATGCTTCGGTCCCAGTAACCGGTTAACAGTGCAGGACTTCCAATCCTAAAGCACTCACAATATCTACCACTGTGCCTTTCGCCTTGCCCGTGCTGGTAGCATAAGCATCCCTCACTTCACAGATATATATATCAGTCAGTTCCTTCTTAGTTCCTTCCAGAGCTTGCTAGCAGAATACCAGTAATACTTTTAGGCAGGAGCACGTCTCTGAACCTCTACCGTCCTCTAGACAGGCGTCTGAATTATCTGCAGCTCACTCCTCTCTCCTGCACAGACTTCTCGCTGACTGACTGTCTCCTCAGACAAACTGAACTGACTGAAGACAGGACACTCTCTGACTGAACACTCCCTGCTGATGTCACAAGCTTATAAACCTGTGGGCGTGTCTAAGTGCATGTTGGAATGAATGTTCATTTAGCATTAAACTGCTATCTCTCCACACATCCTCCAGGGTACTGCGTGTGCCTTCACACACCAGGGCTACACATTCCCCCATGGTAAAAGACAGCACTCCCGGGCTGTGAAATACAAGAAGACAGAAAATTTTGTTTATGCATAACAACAAACATTAACTTCTTCCCATCCGGGAGGTACGAATATCTTGAACGTTGCATTAAACATAGAAAAATACACAAAGTATCAAATAGACATTTTTCATATTAACGGTACAACTACTTTCACTTTTATAAAAACTTATATACATCTTCTCAGCTGCGGTAAACCCTGTCTGGGTCCTACCGTTCTTCACATCTCTTTATTAATTTCTGTTACACTTTCCATCCCGGGGGCTGGAACAATGCGATGATCCCTAGATCTCATGACGAACAGATCATGTGCTGCGATCAGAGTCTGGGTCGCAACAGTCTTTGTATGAACCATCAGGGGCGCAACGGGTATCTCTTTCTCGTGAGACGCCGACTGCGTCTCAATTTGCGTTGCAGGGGGCGATTCAGCTGTAACCGCAGTTTGCGATGTAGATTGGGTCGCCGATTGCGATGCAGAGGTGTACGCAGGGGGCGATGCGGAATAGGACGCACAATGCTGGTGTGATGCAGAGCAGGAAGCAGGTGTGCGCAATGGCTCAATTGAGGACGCACTAACCTGCTGCTGTCGCTGCTCCATCTCTTCCCAGTCGCTCTCCATCATTGACGGCTGGGTCCCCGCCGGTGTCCCTACCAGGGATTGATCATCTGCTGCGGCCTCCTGGCCGGGCGGGCGTTCCGGAACTGGCGGTACCTCCTCAACCTCCTTTGCCTCCACCGCTCCATCGGTGGGATCAGGATCGGTACTTTTGGGGGCAGCCTCCGGTTTCTCTTCAGCCTTCCTCAGCAGGGAACTTGGGAATTCAGGAGACGGCATTATGCTTGTAGGAGAGAACACTGCGTCCCTCAGCAGCCGCTGTTTCAGGGCACGCCAGCGTCTCTCTATCTCCTTCATTCCTTTTCGGTGGAGACAGGACCTTCGTCGCAGGCGCTCTGATGTCAGAGCGTTCACTTCCTGTCGCAGGACCTGCCGATGAGTCAGAGCCGGGGGCGGAGCCAGGCAACAGCGCGCTTTTACAGGTACGCCCACCTTCTTCTCCAGCGCCTGAGGGCGCGAATATGGCGGCAAAATGGCGGATTTTAGCGCCAAAAATAGCAAACAGTCTTTTTCACTAAAACAATTCCATAGGCACGCAGGGCTCGCAATTTCGCGAGTTTCGTATCCTGTTCGTGACGCCAAGTTTTTGTGTCGACCCGCCACCACAATTGTGGGTTACCAGGGCAATGGGGTACTCAGAGCCGAGCCCATGGAAGTCTATGGGGTTGTCACAGGTAGCTGTGGCTCGGTCTGTGGCCCTGGCGGTCTGGCGTATGTTGGGGGAAATATTTACAGGGGATAGATTTATATACAGTTCGTGACGCCACCTGTAGTATTCTGGTAATTAGTACCAGCGCTGCTGTAGATCTCTGAGGGGATGGTGAGGCAGCTAGATGTCGGGTCCCCTACAGGTGGGACTGGTCCCTCAAAGTCTATGGGATTTGTGAAGTCGGGTGCGGATAAAGAACACAGTCTCACACGGTCAGCGTCTTTCCATACCTTTACTTGTAAGATGTTCAAGCAGGTCCCAGGGAGGCTGATCCAAGGAGAATGTATTTCGAGATAGCAGCTGGGCAAGTTAGGGCCTCCTTTACTTCCAATATGACGAGTCCAACTAGCATGAAGCGTAGTTCCCTCCAATAAATCTGGTTCTTCTACCACCATGCATGAAGCTATGGTGATGCTTCGGTCCCAGTAACCGGTTAACAGTGCAGGACTTCCAATCCTAAAGCACTCACAATATCTACCACTGTGCCTTTCGCCTTGCCCGTGCTGGTAGCATAAGCATCCCTCACTTCACAGATATATATATCAGTCAGTTCCTTCTTAGTTCCTTCCAGAGCTTGCTAGCAGAATACCAGTAATACTTTTAGGCAGGAGCACGTCTCTGAACCTCTACCGTCCTCTAGACAGGCGTCTGAATTATCTGCAGCTCACTCCTCTCTCCTGCACAGACTTCTCGCTGACTGACTGTCTCCTCAGACAAACTGAACTGACTGAAGACAGGACACTCTCTGACTGAACACTCCCTGCTGATGTCACAAGCTTATAAACCTGTGGGCGTGTCTAAGTGCATGTTGGAATGAATGTTCATTTAGCATTAAACTGCTATCTCTCCACACATCCTCCAGGGTACTGCGTGTGCCTTCACACACCAGGGCTACACACCTGTACCATGGAGCTACTCACTTTGTCCTGCTGTTCATCTCCAACGTTCTCCACAAATAATGTGCCCACTGTCCAGGACCACCAAAAGTGTGCCTCTGGATTGTGCATAAGGAAACCGCAATCTTATTTCCTGCTCTCCTCTGTACATAAGTTTTATTGTCAGTAAAAAGGACTGTTTTTTTTACAAACGGATCTGGTGTCCTCCTCGCGGGATTAAATGGTTTTTGCACAGCACAAATCGTGGCAGATCTGAACCTGAAGTTCCGTTGCAGCAACCTGACCCCACACACCCAGTCAGGACCCCATTTTCATGTAGCATACCGGGGCGGGGAAGATGAGCACCTCACCCACCGCTACCAATGCGCGCCACGTTACAGATGGGTGATAACTCTTAAGGCATGTTCCTACTGGGTTTTTCAACGTGGACTTTGGAGCTGATTCTGCTCCAAAATCCACATGAAATCACTCTTCAAATACTGTGTAAGTACTCGATTTAATGCGAGAAAATGCCTACAGTGCCATTTATTACCCCCCCCCCCCATGTGATTAAAAAAAAAATCACTTTGAGGCATCTCAGCTTGAAATAAAGCTCCAAATTTGACTTCTAAATTAATAGTAGCAGGAAAAAAAAGCCTCTAACACTCCATAAAATGTGTTGGGTTTGTTTTTTGTTTTTTTAGCAGTTTTTGGTCTTGGATCTTTCAAATGGAAAATCAAGTAATAAAACTGTATGAACATCTCCTCCTTATGGAGAATAACCCCCTTTATTTATTAATTTTTTTTTTTTATCTTTGGGTATGGTTAGACGTTCTTTTGGAAATTAGCTTGACTTTATCATTTTGGAGACGTTACAATCTACAGACCACCAGTCAGCCACCGAGGTACATGCAGCACGTTGCGGAGCACAATGACAACCATGACACATTGCAAAAAAGCATCATTGCAGGTAAGATGGCGCTCCTGTGTGACCGAGAGCAGCTCTAATAACTCGGCAGTTAGGGGATAATCAATGTCTTGCAGTGTTTTTGCAATACGCGCTTTTTTTTTTGCCTTTTGATACAATGTTATCACTGTTTTAGGTCTTTAATTTTACTTTTTTTTTTTTTTTTTTTTAATATAGGATTACGAGAGTTTTATCTGTCAGAAATCCTGTGTGACGCCACTATTGAGACGGCAGGTAAAAGGTTCCTTTGTCACAGGTAAGTATTGATTTAAGGGGTTTGATTTTCTGTTCCAGAAACGGCGGCACACTTGTTGGTAGACCATGTTGAGGTGTTACTTTCCCACCATTTAAGTTAATGGGGTTAAGCTACAAAACCAAACAGCTCATTTAAAGAAGTGGTGCCGGTTCTGGAAACAACCCCACTGTCCTACACACACATCTACATATAGAAACAATTGCGGTCTCATTTTGCATTGGGGGTCACACAAATTTTTTTATTTTTTTACGTGTTTTTTGACAAATGTGGGAAATTTCTTAATAAAGAATATGATGTAACATGGCATGATTCATGTCAACTTCTATGGGCACTGAAAAGTTGACTGGTGCCATAATATGGTGTCTTTAGAGCCTTTGGCGGGTGTTACACCTCCCACCTTCGTGTCCGGAGGGTGCCCCTAACTCTGCAGCTTCGGTTATGCCGCGCTGATACAGACCAGGAGACCTGCAGATGTCCTGGACATTAGACCGTGTTCAGACTGTGAATGTCGGACATTTTTATGGGCAATATACACATGGCACGTGTTGGGATTTATGAAATATCGTCACATTGGAAAACAATTTACATTTTTAGCAAGTCCTGTTGGTTACAGACTTATGATTCTTTCTTTCTCCACCATATACTGCCATCTATCTGCAGAGTTGTCCTTTCGTCACTCAGCCCCTACTTTCAAGTGCTCTTCACCTGTCCGATGAAGGAGTCAAAGAGCGGAGAGGTGTCTCTCCTGGACATCCCCGCATCAGTCATGGAGATTGTCTTGTGCTTTATATATACTGGTGAAGTTGATATCAGCATGGATAATGTGGAGGAGCTGTTCACAGTATCCAGTCGCCTCCAGATTGGCCTCCTGCAGGATATTTGCACCAGGTAATGAGTTCTATCTGTCATAATTCACATGTATTTCCTGAGTGTAGCGCTGTCACGTGTTTCCATCTTGGTGAATGAGAACTGGCTCTCAGCAGTTAGGCAGCAGGGAGCCGGCTATCAATCGGCATGACCTCGTTAGTCACGCCCGGTCAAGAGTAGAACAGAAGAGAAGTTGCTGCTTCCCTCATACTGTACACAGACACAGGAAATACAGTCACATGCTCTCCCTGTGTGAGCCTCTGGGAGTTTTTTTTTATTTTTTTTTTATTCCAACTTTATGAACAGCATGCAAATCTAGCAACTAAGCACTCATAGACATATTCCAGCTCAACAAATACTTATCCCGTTAATCCCATTGCGGTTCGGAAGTCCAAAAACTTGGCTCTTGATAATGGCTTTGTCATACCATCAGCTATCATCTTGTCAGACTCGCCATAAACAAACTCGAGTACACCACGTTCCACTAAGTAACGTAAATGGTGATGTTTTACATCAATGTGCTTAGTCCTTTAGTCCTTGCACTAATCTTCTCACTGCTGGAAAGTTTAATGCATCCTTGGTTGTCCTCATAGATAACTGTTGGTTGAGCTAATGGCTTGCCGAAATCTTCCAAAAGCTGTTTCAACCAAATTGCTTCTTGACTTGCATAAGCAGCAGACATATATTCTGCTTCTGTAGAAGATAATGCGACTGACACTTGTTTTCTGCTGGACCAAGAATACTTGAACAAGTAACCTTGATAACTCCTAACTTGAACAAGTAATCACTTGTTGATTTCCGATCACTTGAATCTCCAGCCCAATTTACATCCACATAACCTCGGAGAGCGAGATCTCCTGATGCAGATATCTAAAGATTTAGCCTTTGAGTTTCTTTAGGCTAAGTGCAGACGGTGCGGATTGTGCTGCGGAATTTTCCGCGCAGATTTTGGTAAATCCGCAGGTAAAATGACCTGGCTTTTACCTGCGGATTTGATGCGGATTTGCCGCGGTTTTTGTGCAGATTTCCCCTGCGTTTTCAGACCTGCTGATTTCTATTTAGAGCAGGTCTGACAACGCTGCGGAACTGCACAAAAGAAGTGACATGCTGCGGATTCAAATCCGCACCCAATTCCGCGCGGAAAAATCCGCAGCATGTGCACTGCGTTTTTTGTTTAACATTGACTCTAATGCTACTGTACATCACTTGCAATTCTGCTGCGGATCTGCAGCGGAAAATCCGCTGTGGATCCGCAGCAGAATCCGCAACGTGTGCACATAGCCTTAAGGTATTGAAGAATGCTCTTAATTGCATTCCAGTCTCTTTGGCGTGGCTTGCTTACACGTCGGCAGAGAATTCCGACTGGCTGTGATATCCGGACGAGTTGTGGTTGCAATGTACAGAAGCACCCCCACTGCTTGTCTGTAACTCTCATTGCTGGGTAGCAGATCTTCTCCTTCCAACTTTAAGTAGGACGGATCCATTGGTGTTGATGTACCTTTTGGCTTCTGACATTCCAAACCGGTTTAGTATTGTGGAAAGTTTAGAACTTTGGTTGAGAAGAAAACTCCCATCTTCCTCTCTCTGGATTTGTATTCCAAAATAATGTCACATTTCCAAGGTCCTTAGGCTGGTTTCACACTTGCGGATGGAGGTGCTGCGGAGGGCTGCGTGCTTCCTCTGTAAAGCTCTGTCCACCACCGCACCTCCTCCGGTCAGCTCCGCCTATGTCTGCATGCGTTCTGCATGCGGCCTGAGTATCTATATTTAACCCCTTCATGACCCAGCCTATTTTGACCTAAATGACCTGGCCATTTTTTGCAATTCTGACCAGTGTCACTTTATGAGGTAATAACTCAGGAACGCTTCAACGGATCATAGCGATTCTGAAATTGTTTTTTCGTGACATATTGGGCTTCATGTTAGTGGTAAATTTAGGTCGATAATTTTTGCGTTTATTTGTGAAAAAAATTGAACTTTGGCCAAAATTTTGAAAATTTCGCAATTTTCAAATTTTGAATTTTTATTCTGTTAAACCAGAGAGTTATGTGACACAAAATAGTTAATAAATAACATTTTCCACATGTCTTCTTTACATCAGCACAATTTTGGGAACAACATTTTTTTTTTGTTAGGAAGTTATAAGGGTTAAAAGTTGACCAGCGATTTCTCATTTTTACAGCAAAATTTACAAAACCATTTTTTTTTAGGGACCACCTCACATTTGAAGTCACTTTGAGGGGTCTATATGCAGAAAATACCCAAAAGTGACATTATAAAAACTGCACCCCTCAAGCTACTTAAAACTACATTCAAGAAGATTATTAACCCTTCAGGTGCTTCACAGGAACTAAAGAAACGTGGAAGAAAAAAATGGACATTTTAATTTTTCCAACAAAATTTTTCTTTTAGCATAAATTTTTTCATTTTTGCATGGGAAACAGGATAAAATGGACCCTAAAATTTGTTGGGCAATTTCTCCTGAGTACAGAGATACCTCATATGTGGTCATAAACCACTGTTTGGGCGCACGGCAGGGCTCAGAAGGGAAGGAGCGCCATTTGACTTTTTGAATGGAAAATATGCTGGAATATTTAGCGGTTGCCATGTCGCATTTGGAGAGTCCCTGTGTGCCTAAACATTGGAGCTCCCCCACAAGTGACCCTATTTTGGAAACTAGACCCCCCCAAGGAACTTATCTAGATGCAGAGTGAGCACTTTGAACCCCCAGGTGCTTCACAAATTGATCCGTAAAAAAAAGAAAGTACTTTTTTTTTTCACAAAAATTTTCTTTTAGCCTCAGTTTTTTCATTTTCACATGGGCAACAGGATAAAATGGATCCTAAAATTTGTTGGGCAATTTCTCCTGAGTACACCGATACCTCATATGTGGTCATAAACCACTGTTTGGGCACACGGCAGGGCTCAGAAGGGAAGGAGCGCCATTTGACTTTTTGAATGGAAAATTAGCTCCAATCGTTAGCGGACACCATGTCATGTTTGGAGAGCCCCTGTATGCTGTTTCACTCACTCAGCTGCTTCAGAGGTAAATCATGATGCACTTTTCTTATCCAAAGTTCATCAGGTTTATTACATCATAAACCTCAAAGCAACATATAGTACAAGTCTTCAGTAAGGCTTCTTACGATCTCTACAAACACAGATACAGGAAGGCTTCTCCATTTCTACACAGAGACCTCTCTGTGATGTCCCGCTGGACACATGGTAGTCTGTCCACACTGGCAGACTCCCACACCCTCTCTTCAGACACAGAGACCTCTCTGTGATGTCCCGCCTGGACACATGGTAGTCTGTCCACCCTGGCAGACTCCCACAACACTCTCCCAGGTGCCAAACAAACTCCATTACATAGGCGTAACCCCACCCATAGGTGAGGTCAGGATCACATGGTTAGGTCACCTGATCATGACCTCATCACAGGTCCTTTACTACAACACAAACCATGCTTCCATGCATATCTCGAGGAGCATACACAGTGCCCCCTAGCTGCATCAGGGGTCACTACACCACATACCTCCCCCCTCTGTTCAAACTTGTGGGGTTGAACACTTGTTACCCGACCAGAGATCCTTCTCGGTCGTCTCTGCCAGTCAAACCGTCTGGCTAAGTCGGGCCCTCTGTCAGACCACCCGCCTCCCCAGCGGTCAGTACGGCGTCGCAATTACCCTGCACCCATACGTCCTGTCTGGTCTGATTCCTTTTCAGCTCGTCCACCACAGGTTCTCCTGCTTAGGTCACTCATCACTGAGCTAACTGAGGCATCACTATTTCTACCTCTTCCATCAGGCGCTCTTCGCCTCTCAACACTACGGATTGAAGGTGGCGGCCATCTTCTTTCCATTTCCTGCAGCTCTCTGTTGACCTGCTCCCTCTCCAGTCGTAGCTGCTCTACTTCTCTCAAGTATGACACACGATACTCCAGGAGCATCCGGATATTCCCAAGGCTCTCCTGGATCCGACAACGAGGAATGGAACCATCCCATCTTCACCCCTGACCTGGACTTCGTCATCCGCCGGAATCCTGACTCTCGTCACACCGGACTTATTCACCATCTCCTGCATCACTTTCCCAAGTCTTCCGATGACTTTCTTCACCAGACCTCTGGGCACTTGAATGATGTCTTCCACCAATCCAAGCCGACTTTGAGCCTTTCTTGCTTGCTCCAAACGTTGAGCGGCTTCTTTATTCCTCCACATGATCATCTGTTTTGTTCGGAGGCATTGTAGATGCATGTCTCTCAGGACAGCCACTCGCTTCAGTGTGACTTCCTTAGTTGACAGTATGACTGTTTCATCTCTGGCACCCAGTTCACACTACATGCTTCTACCGCCTTTCTAAAGGCCTCATGCACTTCCTCACTGGCACACACTTCTCGCAGGTCTTCGGGTATCTCTATTACACACTTGAAACCCGACCCGTCACCTTCTTGGACAGACTGTTGGACCTCCTCGTCCTGAGCATTAGTACAGTTTTCCAAGACATCGCTCTCCCTTGTGTGCCCATCTGCATGGCACTTCCCTTGCTGGATTTCTTCTCCCATAGATTTCTGGAGCTGGGCACTAGTCTCCTCTATCTTGAGCTCTCGGAGAACTCTTATCTTGCTCTTCTGCCAAGCAGCGACACTCGTGCTGATGTTTCTCTTGGGCCTCTCTGAGCACCTCCGTCTCTTTCCATAGAGCCTTGTTCATACTCTTACACGCTGACAGATGATCTCTGAGCTTAGAGACTTCCTTCTCCAGCTCCTCCACTTTGTGCTCAATCATTTGTCTCAGGACCCTTTCTCGCTCGACTGTCTCTTTCACTGTTTCTTTAAACAGCTCTATCTCATGGTCCTGCTCTCTTTTAGCCAGCACATGTCGCACCATCACCTCTTTAATTACATTTTCGGCTGGGCACTCTTGCCTACACACACTCTGCCTCTCCAGAGTTCCGCCCGTTCCTGCATCCGCAGTTTCCACTGTCTCACGACTCTCGGTAACTTCAGAGAGCTCCAGCTTACTGCACTCACTTTCCCTTGCGGTCGAGTCACAGTCTGCATAGAAGTCACTCCCACTCCCCCTGTCATCCTGGAACAACACGTTCCCCCTTAGACAGGTCTCTGCCCCCTTTCCTGGAGCTATACCGTTTCTCACGGTCACACGTCTTGTCACGTCCAAGTCCCCGAGTTGGTCTGACCCACACTTTCTCCCGGTCACCTGGAACTCTGGACTATCGCTATTAGGTGTTACCTTCTTTTCACACATCACATGACAAGGAACCACTACAGCCACCTGCTGTGATGGGGCTCCCTCCTCTGAACAACAACACACTTTATCAACTTCCCATGCCTTTTCAAATAACGTGAAGTCCCGCTTCCTCTCATAGGGGTACACTAAGTTCGGTGGTATACCAGCATAACACCCTTTTGGAATCTCCACCCACTTTTGGGCCACCATCCCCTTTTGGGTTACCGCCCCCTTTTGGGACTCTGCCCCCCCTTGGGCCACCATCCCAATTTGGGTTACCGCCCCCTTTTGGGCCACCATCCTAATTTGTGTTACCGCCCCCTTTTGGGACTCCGCCCCCTTTGGGGCAACTTTACTGATTTGGGCTACCACCCCCTTTTGAGACTCCACCCCCTTTCGGGCCACAATCCCAATTTGGGTTACCGCCCCCTTTTGGGACTCCGCCCCCCTTTGGGTAACCATCCCTGTTTTGGGTTGCCGCCCCCCTTTTGGGACTCCTCCCCTTTTAGGGACACCACCCAACACTGGGGTACACATCACGGCTCTTACAGGCCCCAGTCCACACAGTACCCTTAGACAGTGACTTTCACTTAGGGCGTGTACTGGCCCTTTAAGAGTTTGTGTGCCTCGGTTCACACTGTCCTTTTTTTCCACACCAGCTCCTGCTGGTACTGCCACCGCTTCCGTTGCAGCCACCAACAACCAGCACCTCCAGATGCTACTCCTAAGCTGCTGTGGCTGTTACTGCAGCTCCGGCTGCTGCAGAACTTCTTGCTGCAACAGTCACTGTAGCTCCTGCTACCACAAGTCTCTGCACGCTGCGCTGTCTTGCCGCTTGTCACCTTCGTGACCCCACGAGTCGCAGCCAGCCGCTTGTCACCTTCATGACTCCTCCGAGCCACAGCAAACACCTCACACGTGTTCCAGAAAAAAAAAAACAGTTTCTCACTGACCCGTCAGCACAACACAGACTCCTGTCTGTTACACTCTCGGCCAGAGAGATTTTCCGGACACCTCCTCTCTCATAGAGGCATCCCACAAAGGAAAAAACAGTTTCTCACTGACCCGTCAGCACAACACAGACCTGTCTGTACCTCTCGGCAGAATTTCGGACACCTCTCTCTAGGATCCAAAAAAACGTTCCTGACCTTAGACACCAACTGTCTGTTACTGTTCACGCAGGTTTCCGGATACCTCCTTTTCATAGAGGCATCCCATAAAGGAAAAAACAGTTTCTCACTGACCCGTCAGTACACCACAGACTCCTGTCTGTTACCTGTTGATCACTCAGGTTTCCGGATACCTCCTTTTCATAGAGGCATCCCACAAAGACAAAACAATCTCTCACTGACCCGTCAGTACACCACAGACTCCTGTCTGTTACCTGTTGATCACGCAGGTTTCCGGATACCTCCTTTTCATAGAGCATCATAGGAAAAAGTTCCACTGACCCTCGTACACAAATCTGTCTGTACTTGATCACCGTTCGGATACCTTCATAAGCATCCAAAGACAAACATCTCTCACTGACCCGTCAGTACACCACAGACTCCTGTCTGTTACCTGTTGGCCACGCAGGTTTCCGGACACCTCCTCTTAGAGGCATCCAACAAAGGAAAAAAAAAACAGTCTTTCACTAATTCTTCTCACTGATCCCGACCAGCATAACACGGTTGTCAAGACCGTCACCTGTTGGCGTCAGCCACACAGGTTCCTGGAGACCTCAGCCTCAGAGGTATCCTATCAGCATGCTTTTTCTCCATTTTCAATGACCCCGGTCAACATAACACAGACTCCTGTCTGTCACCACTGCTTAACAGTTTCTTCAGATACCTCATATCTTCAGAGGCACCCCATAAACATAAACACAGTTTATTTGTGACCACTGGTCACACTCATGGTTTTCACAGACCGTCCATTCCTCCTCTGATTCCTCATTCCCAGTCCTGGAACATGTGCTCCTTGGGCCGCTGCCAGCATTCCATCCACCAATTGTAAGGTTTCACTCACTCGGCTGCTTCAGAGGTAAATCAGGACGCACTTTTCTTATCCAAAGTTCATCAGGTTTATTACATCATAAACCTCAAAGCAACATATAGTACAAGTCTTCAGTAAAGCTTCTTACGATCTCTACAAACACAGATACAGGAAGGCTTCTCCATTCCTACACAGAGACCTCTGTTGTGAATGGGTTTGAGATGAGTTCTGAGCAGAGGCTCCCTCTGGTGATTACAAGCGGTGCTAGTGAAGATTGTGAGGACTGGGAATCAGGTGTTACTGACTGGTCTTATATAAGGGAGTCATTTTCCCATCAGGGTTGCCGGTGATCAATTGTTTGGTCTGAATCCTTCATTCCAGTTTCCCTTGTAGCCTGCTGTGTCGTGTCTGCATCTCCTGCTTACAGATAAGACTTTTGCTTCTTTTGTGTTTGTGCTATATTTTTGCATTTTGTCCTGCACTTCTTTGGGGGCCTTCAGGGTCCCCTCCTGGGGCTTCTGCCCTCTCAGTTTAGTTCAGCCACTGATGTTTGTTACTTTTGCTTTTTCCAGTTTTTTCAGTGGCTGCTGTTTTTATTTTGTTACACCAGAGAACTAATTTAGGTGGTAGAGGTCGTGTGATCTCAGGTGATTTTGAAATTAGTAGAGTTGGTGCTTTTCAGGGTTTTCTGGATTGCAGTAAGTACCCTTCCTATCCTTTTCTATTTAGATAGTTTGGGTCCCAGCGTTTGCTCATACTATTTTCTTTCTGTGTCAGTATTTCCTCTTGTCTAACCGCCATTACATGTTTGGGGGCTTTCTGTTATCTTTGGGGATCTGCTCCGGGGCAGATAGCTTTCCTATTTCTATCTTTAGGTGTAGTTAGTTTCTCAGGCTGTGACGAGGCGTCTAGGACCAACGTAGGAACGCTCCATGGCTGCCTCTAGTTGTGGTGGTTAGTCAGGGTACTGCAATCTCATAGATTCCAACTGCTCTGGTGTATTGCCTTTTTTACGTGCACTCCTCAGCTACCGAAACATAACAGACCTCTCTGTGATGTCCCGCCTGGACACATGGTAGTCTGTCCACACTGGCAGACTCCCACACCCTCTCTTCAGACACAGAGACCTCTCTGTGATGTCCCGCCTGGACACATGGTAGTCTGTCCACCCTGGCAGACTCCCACAACACTCTCCCAGGTGCCAAACAAACTCCATTACATAGGCGTAACCCCGCCCATAGGTGAGGTCAGGATCACATGGTTAGGTCACCTGATCATGACCTCATCACAGGTCCTTTACCACAACACAAACCATGCTTCCATGCATATCTCGAGGAGCATACACAGTGCCCCCTAGCTGCATCAGGGGTCACTACACCACAATGCTTAAACTTTGGAGCTCCCCCACAAATGACCCCATTTTGGAAACTAGACCCCCTAAGGAACTTATGTAGATGCACAGTGAGCACTTTGAACCCCCAGGTGCTTCACAAAAGTTTATAACGCAGAGCCGTGAAAATAAAAAATCATTTTTTTTCTCAAAAAATGATTATTTAGCCCCCTGTTTTTTATTTTCACAATGGTTACAGGAGAAATTGGACCCCAAAAGTTGTCTAATTTGTCCTAAGTACGCTAGTACCTCACATGTGGGGGGGAACCACTGTTTGGGCACACGTCAGGGCTTGGAAGGGATGTAGTGACGCTTTGAAATGCCGACTTGATGGAATGGTCTGCGGGCGGGCAGAGCCCCTGATGTGCCTAAACAGTAGAAACCCTCCACAAGTGACCACATTTTGTAAACTAGACCCCTCAAGGAACTTATCTAGATGTGTGGTGAGCACCTTGAACCCCCACGTGCTTCACAGAAGTTTGTAATGCAGAGCCGTGAAAATAAAAAATCATTTTTTTCCTCAAAAACTGATTTTTTTAACCCGCAATTTTTTATTTTCACAAGGGTAACAGGAGAAATTAGACCCCAAAAGTTGTTGTCCAATTTGTCCTGAGTACGCTGATATCCCATATGTGGGAGAAAACTACTGTATGGGCACACGTCGAGGCTCGGAAGGGAAGTAGTGACGTTTTGAAATGCCGACTTGATGGAATGGTCTGCGGGTGTCATGTTACGTTTGCAGAGCCCATGATGTGCCTAAACAGTAGAAACCCCCCCCACGTGACCCCATTTTGGAAACTGAATCCCCCAAGGAACTCCTCTAGATGTGTGCTAAGCACTTTGAATCTCCAAGTTCTTCACAGAAGTTTATAACGCAGAGCCGTGAAAATAAAAAATCATTTTTTTCCTCAAAAACTGATTTTTTTAACCCGCAATTTTTTATTTTCACAAGGGTAACAGGAGAAATTGGACCACAAAAGTTGTTGTACAATTTGTCCTGAGTACACTGGTACCCCATATGTGGGGGGAACCACTGTTTTGGCGCATGGGAGAGCTCAGAAGAGAAGGAGCGCCATTTTGGAATACGACTTGATGGAATGTTCTGTGGGCGTCATGTTGCGTTTGCAGAGCCCCTGATATGCCTAAACAGTAGAAACCCCCCACAAATGACCCTATTTTGGAAACTAGACCCCCAAGGAGCTTATCTAGATGTGTAGTGAGCACTTTGAACCCCCAAGGGCTACACAGAAGTTTATAACGCCGGGGCATGAAAATAAAAAAATCATATTTTTTCCACAAACATGATCTTTTAGTCCCCAATTTTTTTTATTTTCCCAAGGGTAACAGGAGAAATTAGACCCCAAAAGTTGTTGTCCAATTTGTCCTGAGTACGCTGATATCCCATATGTGGGAGAAAACTACTGTATGGGCACACGTCGAGGCTCGGAAGGGAAGTAGTGACGTTTTGAAATGCCGACTTGATGGAATGGTCTGCGGGTGTCATGTTACGTTTGCAGAGCCAATGATGTGCCTAAACAGTAGAAACCCCCCCCCCCACGTGACCCCATTTTGGAAACTAGATCCCCCAAGGAACTCCTCTAGATGTGTGCTAAGCACTTTGAATCTCCAAGTTCTTCACAGAAGTTTATAACGCAGAGCCGTGAAAATAAAAAATCTTTTTTTTTTTCCACAAAAATAACTTTAAGTCCCCAATTTTTTTTCCCAAAAGTAACAGGAGAAATTAGACCCCCAAAGTTGTTGTGCAATTTTTCCCGAGTACGCTGATACCCCATATGTGGGGGTAAACCACTGTTTGGGCACACGTCGGGGCTTGGAATAAAGGGAGCACTGTTTGACTTTTTGAACGCAAAATTTGCAGGAATCAATGGTGGCGCCATGTCACGTATGGAGACCCCCTGATGTGCGTAAATAGTGGAAACTCCTCAATTCTAACTCCAACCCTAACCGCAACACACCCCTAACCCCAACCCTAACCCCTACACACCCCTAAACCTAATACAAACCATAACCCTAACCAAAACACACCCCTAACCCTAATCCCAACTCTAACCATAAACCTAACCACAAGCCTAACCCTAATCCCAACCCTAACCCCAAAACACCCCTAACGCTTATCCTAACTCTAACCCTAACCACAAACCTAACCCTAATTCCAACCCTAACCCTAATTCCAACCCTTACCCTAGTTCTAACCCTAAGGCTGGGTTCATATTGCGTTTTACCAGCCCGTTCAACACGTAGCGTTGACGGGTTGGTAACGGTATAGCATAACGCGATCGCGTTATGCTATACCCGCTAGTGCAGAGGAATCAGCGATGATTCATCTGTGCTAGCGGTGATGGAGCCCAGACGCTGCAGCCTGCGTCCAAGGCTCCGTCACTGAATGACGACACGTCGCGAACGCATGCCGCTTCACGGCATGCGTTGCGATGCGCACACAAATGGGGTGAATGGCAGCGTTAATGGACTGCGTTACACCGCGTTATACCGCAGTGAAACGCAGTCCATCTAACGGACTGCCATAATGCAACATGAACCCAGCCTAACCCTGAGGCCCCGTGCACACGTTGCGGATTCACTTGCGGATTTTTCTAAAATCCGCAGGTAAAATGACCTGCCTTTTACCTGCGTATTTAGCGCGGATTTGCTGCAGTTTTTCTCTGCGGTTTTATGCCTATAATGGGATAGGTGTAAAATCGCTGCGGAATCCGCACAAAGAGTTGACATGCTGTGGATTTAAAACCGCAGCAAATCCGCGCTGAAAGATCTGCAGCATGTGCACAGCGGTTTTTTTTACCATTCATTTGCATTGTACTGTACATGGTTTCTGGATCTGCTGTGGATCCGCAGTGCGAAATCCACTGCGGATCCGCAACGCAAAATCCACTGCGGATCCGCAACGCAAAATCCACTGCGGATCCGCAACGTGTGCACAGGGCCTAATAGGAAAAAAAAAAATTCTTTATTATTTGTCCCTACCTATGACGGGGGTTCACTTACTTTTTTTTTTTATTTTGATCACTGTGACAGTTTTTCACAGTGATCAAAATAAATTTCTTGACTTTGCAGGGCGCACTGCGCATGCGTCGGCCGGCAGGCGCACTGCGCATGCGCCCGCCATTTTCCAAGATGGCGGCGCCCATGAAGAATCCCGGGCAGCCGCCGGGAAGGATCCAGGGACATCGGTGGACCGGGAGAGGTGAGTATGGGGGTCGGAAGTGAGGGGGGGGAGATCTGAAGGTGGGGGCAGCGGAGGCCAGGACGTGGGGAGCTGTTAGTGACGGCGGTGACCGACCGCTGCCATCTTTCGGTGGCGGCGGCCGATTGCCGCCGTGACTCGATGTGGGGGGGTCAGATCGCTGTCTCTAGCCATGGCAGATGCTATTGCAGGGACGCGATCCTTTCATGACGCCACATAGGCATCATGGGTCGGATTGGCACTGACTTTCATGACGCCTACGTGGCGTCACAGGTCGGGAAGGGTTAACATGGGTACGCAGGGCCATGCGGATGCCGCCACATGCGTCGTTTTGACGGTGCGGCGACCGCAACAAAATGCAACATGTTGCGTTCGAAGCAGGTCGCCGCACCGTCAAAACGACGCATGCAGCGGCATCCGCATTCATCTGCATGGCCCTGCGTACCCATGTTAAATATAGGTACTCAGAACGCATGCAGACATAGGCGGAGCTGACCAGAAGAGGTGCAGCAGTGGGCGGAGCTTCATAGAGGAAGTACCCAGCCCTCTGCAGCACCTCCATCCGCAAGTGTGAAACCAGCCTTAGTCTCAATGTGCTGGTTGATATTTTCACCTAGCTTTGTAATTTCTCTTTCATTGTGGTAGCTCAGTAAGCTCCCATGTCTGGAGTTGAAGGTGCTTCATCTCTTCATTAGCAGCATTTATCCACTTCTTCTCGTGGACAGGCCGTTTTTGCATCTCTTGCCATGACTGTGGCTTTTGTGTTCTGACCATATAAGAAAGATGTCTAGCTGAGATACCTTTGTTTGGCCTTTCTGATCTCCTGACTGGAGGTTGACTTGGTTCTTTTGTGTCTTTCTTGGTGGCTTCAGAGCTTATCCACACTTCAGTGTTTTCCTTTTCGGTGTCTGGGTTTGATTCTTGTTCTTGCTTCTTAGCTTGAATAACTGGTTGAACTTCATGGAATTTGAGCGTTACAGAGTTTTCATCAATCACTACATCTCTGCTGATTGTTACTGTGTTGGTTTCTTGGTGCAGTATCCTGGATCCCTTTTGAGTTTCGCTATAGCCCACCAGGACTCCTTGCTTTGCGTGAGATTCCCACTTGGAACGTTTTTCTTTGGGAACATACAAATATACTGAGGTGCTTCAGGTTAGGCTTCTCGCAGTTCCATAGCTCATATGGAGTTTTATTTGTGGCTTTACCTGGCACTGTTTTTTTGAAGATAGCAAGCTGTCATGATGGCTTCTCCCCAGTATGTTGTAGGTAGCTTTGCATTGAACAACATACTTCTTCCACTTTCACAGAGAGTACGGTTCTTTCTCTCTACAATGCCATTTTGTTCTGGGTTGTATGTAATGGTAGTCTGGCATACGATTCCATCCTTTTTCAAAATGGTTTGCACCTTACCACTTGTATATTCTGTTCCATTATCTGCACACAGGGCTTTTGGCATTCTTCCAAATTTGTTAAACACTACAGCAAGATATTCTTCAAGTTTCTGTGGAACTTAATCCTTAAGGTACTGCCACACTAAGCTATCCCGCTAGCGATCTCGTTAGCGTTGCATACTAATGAGATCGCTAGCGGGATTGTTTCTATATCGCTAAATGCGGCCACATTTAGCGATATAGTTAACGACGCTATCGCCGTTAGCGATCTTCTTAACGACTTTAGCGGTACAAAAGTACCGCTAAATCGCTAAGAAAAGGTGCCACACAGCGATAAGATACTTACCCAGCGGGAGCGCCAGCGATGAAATAGGGTCCGGAACGATTCCAGCGACGAGCGAGATCACAGCAGGAAGCTCGTCGCTGGAAGCTGCCGCACTGAACAATATCGCTAACGGGATCGCTAAATAGTGACGTTTTTTAGCGATCCCGTTAGCGATATTGTTTAGTGTGGCATACCCTTTACTGTGAAGCAGGTAGGCGACTGTATATCTGGAGTAGTCATCAATAAATGTGAGAAAATCTCTTCTTGCTAGGAGTTTGAACATTCATTGGACCACATACATCTGTATGTATCAGATCCAGAGGCTGTGCAGAACTAGTGGTGCTTATTTTAGGAAAGGATTTTATGGACATTTTCCCTTTGACAGCTAGTGCACTTCATCATTTGACTACACTGGTAGATTTCAATACCATTTGCAAGTTGAGCTAGCTTCCTTACTGCTTCTGGGTCTCTGTACCCAAGACCTCTGTGCCATACATGGATACAGTTCTTATGCAGATCTTGTCTAGCACTGTACACTCTTTGCATTTTAGCTGATAAAGTTCATCTTGGATTTTTTCCTTCTGCAAGAGGATGACCCTTCTTTGAGATGATGCAGCTGTTATCTCTAAAAGTAACTACATTTCCTTATTGCGTGAGCTTCTTTCCTGACAGAAGATTGCTTTCTAGGCTGGGAACATAGAGCACATCCTTAACTGCGATCTTCCTGCTTTTTGCTGAGGAAACTGGACAGTGGAGGCAGCCGTCTCCTACGTTAGTGCCCGCCAGGGCAGTGGGGATACTCTGTACCAGGCCGCTTCTTAAAGGAGCAGTGTCACGGCAGCGGTGACCCGGTCCGTAGCCCTTGCCGTCCAATAAAAGAGGAGATGATGAAAAGGGATAATAAAGAGTTTGTAATAGTGTTCGTGACACCACCCATGGACCGACGCTGCATTGCAGATCCACTGAGATGATGATGATAGGGCAGCAAAGATGGTTAAGCTCTCCACGGGTAGAGATGTGTCCCAGGGCAGTTAGGATATTAAAGGTGATGTTGGAGGTGTGTGTGGTGCAGGGCAGGTGATGCAGGAAAGATTCAGAAGACACAGCATAGTGCAGTTTCTTTTACCTTTTTACTGAGCAGTGCAGGTACAGTCCGGGGCTCAGGTTACAGATGGTTCTGGAGCCGGTTAGGCTGAAAGCAATTTGGGAATCTCCTTAGGTGGGTTGTGAGGCCTCCTTTCTAGCGCTATACTCTGAGGTACTTGCTGCTCTAAATCTATTCAAGTTCCTCTCTCTGTCTGCTACTTGGGTAGAGCTCCACTCGCATGTGAGGCAGCTGTAGCCTACTTCAGAGATTACACTTGTCTGGCATCTCTGGCTCACATGCTGCTGTGTTGTCAAGTATCAGTTGGGGACAGAGGATCTGCGGTCTTCTGCCCTCCGGATTCTGCCACTGGGTCTTTAGTACCCACACAGCCTCGGGCTCCGGTACCCGGTCACTGGCGCTCAAGCCTGGGGTGAGCTCAGCTACAGCTCTGCTCCCAGGACCTCTCCACATGTCCTCTCTCCACTCTGTTCAGGCTCTAACTCCTCACTAACTTCCTGCTTCTGACCACAGAGAGCACCTCCCCTGAAGTCATGTTAGAGCTTCCCCTGCTGGCCTGGAGCAGGAACTGTGTTGTATGCTGAACCTACCTGTTAAGGGGATCCCTTCTTTGCTTCCAGGCATGATATCACTCCCCCCTGGAGGTAGGCAAGGTCACTGTGGCAACCGGACTCCTGGGTGTTGTGAACACTTTAAATCCGGCTTCTTAGTTTGGGCTCCCTCTGGTGGTTGCTGCTGGTAATGGAGCTGGTCTGGTTGACAGAAGTCGATCACCTGAGGAGGATGATTGGCAATCAGGTGTTACTGACTGGAGAGATTAAGTGAGCAGCCTTCCCTTGATTCTTTCCGGTGATTTGTTTTCTTCCTGAGCTATTTGGAAGTCAGCTTGCTCCCGGCTGTGTCCTGCATCTTTCAGGTAAGTTATTTTGCTGTTTATTTCTGTGGCATTTGTCTACTTTTTGCTTTTCTCAGTTTTCTGCCTTGCTGGAGTTAGTTCAGCCAGGTCCCCTGCGGGGACCTGTGCAGGACTCTGTTCTCATTTGCCACAGCTTATGCATTTCTAGTTTGCTGGTATTTAAGTATCTGTTGTTTTGCGTCCAGTTCACACCAGAGTTCTGATTTAGCGGGGTAGAGGTCGGGTGGCCTCAGTATTTTTGCACATCAGACGTGTTGGAATTTTTCTTAGGGTTTTTGCAGGATTGCAGACAGTATCTTTTCTGTCCTGCTCTGTCTAGACAGTTTGGGCCCCAGCATTTGCTTACACTATTTTCTGTCTGTGTTTGTGCTTCATCTGACTCACCGACAATATATGTTTGGGGGCTATCTATTCCTTTGGGGCTCTACTCCAGCGCAGTTAGCTTTCCCCTTTCTCTCTTTAGGCTTAGTTTACTTTTTGGCTGTGTGGAGGCATCTAGGGCATCGTAGGTACGTCCCACAGCTAATTCTAGTTGTGTTGTCCCTTTAGGGGTCTGCAATCCGCTAAGTTACCAACCGCTCTGGGTGTCTGTTTGCCTAGCCTATTTTTGTTATTGTCCTCCTCGGTTACCGAATCATAACACCTGGGGTGTCACACTACTCCTGAAGTCATATAGTGACTACTGATGAGTGAGTATGCTCGTTGCTCGGGTTTTCCTGAGCATGCTCGGGTGATCTCCGAGTATTTTGGCATGCTCGGAGATTGTTTGTCGCCACAACTGCATGATTTGCTGCTGCTTGACAGCCTGAATACATGTGGGGATTCCCTAAAAAACAGGCAATCTCCACATGTATTCAGGCTGTCAAGCAGCCGCAAATCATGCAGCTGCGGCAACAGTAACTAAATTTTCGAGCAAGCCCAAATACTCGGAGATCACCCAAGCAACGAACATACTCACTCATCACTAAGTGACCATAAGCTAAGATGATCTTTTTTGACTTGTTTTCATTAAGGTCAGTGAAGAAATCCTTGTTATTTGTCATATGACTGCTTGCACCAGAATCATAGAATCATAGAATCATAGAATGGTAGAGTTGGAAGGACCTCCTGGGCCTTCTGGTCCAACCCCCTGCTCAAAGCAGGATTCTCTAAATCATCCCAGACAGATGTCTATCCAGCCTCTGTTTGAAGACTTCCATTGAAGGAGAACTCACCACCTCTTGTGGCAGCCTGTTCCACTCATTGATCACCCTAACTGTCAAAAAATTTTTTCTAATATCTAATCTGTGTCTCCTCCCATTCAGTTTCATCCCATTGCTTCTAGTCTTTCCTTGTGCAAATGAGAATAAAGATGATCCTTCTACAATGTGACAGCCCTTGAGATATTTGTAGACAGCTATTAAGTCTCCTCTCAGTCTTCTTTTTTGCAAGCTAAACATTCCCAAATCCTGCAACCGTTCCTCATAGGACATGGTTTGCAGACCGGTCACCATTCTGGTGGCTCTTCTCTGAACTTGCTCCAGTTTGTTGATGTCTTTTTTAAAATGTGGTGCCCAAAACTGGACACAGTATTCCAGATGAGGTCTGACCAAAGAGGAGTAGAGGGCAATAATGACCTCACGTGATCTAGACTGTATGCTTCTGTTGATACATCCTAGAATTGCATTTGCCTTTTTTGCTGCTGCATCACACTGTTGACTCATGTTAAGTCTGTGATCAATTAGTATACCCAAGTCTTTTTCACATGTGCAGTTACTTAGCCCTATTCCTCCATTTTGTATATGCTTTTTTCATTTTTATTGCCCAGATGTAGTACTTTGCATTTTTCCCTGTTAAAATCCATTCTGTTAGTTGCTGCCCACTGCTCCAGTTTATGTATATCTTTTTGAATCCTCTCTCTCTCTTCTCTAGTATTAGCTACCCCTCCTAGCTTTGTGTCATCAGCAAATTTGATCAGTTTACCCTCAATTCCTTCATCTAAATCATTGATAAAGATGTTGAACAATACAGGGCCCAAAACAGAGCCTTGTGGTACCCCACTTGAGACATTCTTCCAACTGGATGTGCAGCCATTTACAACCACTCTTTGGGTCCGATCACTAAGCCAGTTATGAATCCACCTAACAGTTGCCTTGTCCATTCCATACTTAGTCATTTTTTCAATAAGGATTGTGTGAGATACTTTGTCAAATGCTTTGCTGAAGTCAAGATATACTATATCTACAGCATTTCCCTGATCCACCCAGTCAGTGATTCTGTCATAGAAGGAAATTAAGTTAGTCTGACATGACTTATTAGTTACAAACCCATGCTGACTCTGTTTAATCACTTCATTCTTATCCAGGTACTTGCATACATGTTCTTTAATAATTTGTTCAAAGATCTTTCCTGGTATAGAAGTCAGACTTACCGGCCTGTAGTTCCCTGGGTCCACCTTCTTCCCCTTTTTGAAGATAGGAACAACATTTGCTCTTCTCCAGTCTTCTGGGACTTCTCCTGTTCTCCAAGAATTTTCAAAGATTATGGACAGTGGTTCAAGAATTTCTTCTGCTATCTCCTTCAGTACCCTGGGGTGTAATTCATCTGGACCTGGAGACTTGAATTCATTTATGTTAGCTAAGTGTTTCCTCACTGTCTTTCTGTTTATAGATATCCTGGATTCTTCTATTCCTTTAATAGGACAGTGAAGATCAGTTGATGTTACATTTCCTTTCTGAGAGAAAACAGATGCAAAATAGGAATTTAAAAGTTCAGCCTTCTCAACATCCTGACTTACCATTTCATCATTTTCATCCTGTAAAAATCCTATAGCATCTTTGACTTTTCTTTTACTTTTGACGTATCCCCAAAATCCTTTTTTGTTGCTTTTGACGTCACTTGCAAGCCTTAATTCATTGTCAGCTTTAGATAATCTGATTTGTGCCCTGCAGGTTCTGCAGATGGCATTATATTCTTCTTTAGATATGCCTCCCTCTTTCCATTTGATAAACATTTCTTTCTTCCTTTTTAGCATGTGTTTAAGTTCTATGTTCATCCATCCTGGTTTCCTTAAATGCTTCCCATTCTTCCCTCTTTTCGGAATTGTTAACGATTGTGCTTTGAGAATCTCATTTTTCAAGATTTTCCATCCTTCCTGGACATTTTTGTCCTTAAGGATATCCAGCCATTGGATCCCTCCAATTCTCTTTCTGAGTTCCTTAAAATCTGCCTTTCTGAAATCTAACCTTGACATCTGAGTCTTCACAGGTCTTCCTCCTCTTGTTATCCAAAATTCTAAAATAGCATGGTCACTACCTCCTAGAGTCCCAGCCACTCTTACCTCCTCCACCATTTCCTCCTTGTTTATGAGGATTAGATCCAAGGTAGCAGATCCCCTTGTTTTCTCCATTACCTTTTGGAAGATAAAGTTGTCAGCAAGAGAGGATAAGAATTTCCTGGACCTGTTAGTTTTGCCTGAGAGAGATTCCCAACAAATGTCTGGATAGTTGAAATCTCCCATGACCACTATGTCATATTTTTTGGAGAACTTGGCCATTTGATGCATAAAGAGTTCATCCATATCTTCAGCTTGCATAGGTGACCTGTAGTAAATGCCTACAATGGTGTCCTTTCCATTGTTCTCTCCTTGTATTCTTACCCAAACAGTTTCCACATACTCCAGTCTCTGAAGCATTAATCTCTGTGCAGATATACGCCGCAACAGAACCAAGGCCCGGTTTACGCATCTATGATGTCATGGAACTTACGCTGCGGACGAGCGTCCCGCATCATAAAACATGCTGCGGTCTAGAAGACGTGCGCAGTCCGTTATGCCGGTCTGCTGCTGCGTCTCTGAACGCATAGGGAGATGGGATTTCTTGAAATTCCATCCACTATGCTGTAACATCTGATCGCTGCGGGTTTGACGCTGCGTATGTGCGCAGCGTCAAACCCGCTGTGTTTACTGATGGGACACATACCTTAGTTTTGCTGAGAGAGATTCCATCAAATGTCTGGATAGTTGAATCCATGACCACTATGTCATTTTTTGTAGAACTTGGCCATTTGATGCATAAAGAGTTCATCCATATCTTCAGCTTGCACAGGCCTGTAGTAATGCCTACAATGGTGTCCTTTCCATTGTTCTGTCCTGTATTCTTACCAAACAGTTTCCACAGAATCCAGTCTCTGAAGCGTCAATCTCTGTGCAGATATACGCTTTCAACATACAATGCAACACCTCCTCCTCGTTTATCAAGTCTGTTTCTTGCAATAAGTTGTATCCTTCTAGCCTTGTATTCAATCAGTGTATCGTCCCAAAGTCTCAGTGATTCCAAGACATCTATATGAATGAATCTATACACCATAGCTTTGCAGATGACCAGTCTACATTAAATGCAGCTTCAGCACATGCAGATCTTCAGTTACAGCTGTTTTAACCCTTTGATGACTGTTCTACTTTTTAAGCCGACTCATTCTTGCTTTCCAAATTCTGTAGTCTGCTTTAAGGTGACCAGGCTTTTTACAGACAAAACATTCACGAGTTTCTCTTAGATTGCTCTTATATTTAGGGAAATCCTGTCTCTTTAATGCGGTTTCTGCTCTGGATTCATTACTGCTGCTTACATGCTGCGTTTTTTCTCTTGAATTCATCCACAGGTTTGCCTTTAACATACTCTAGTGTCAGCTCATCATCTAGCCGTACATCTAGTGCAGTCATGTGTGTCATAACTCTCTGGAAGACCACTTAGTAGAAGTGCAGCAACATGAAAATGTTTAATTTCTTCTGCAATACCACTGAGACGCTCCACAATCCTCTAGGGGGTTTCTTATATAGTCCTGCATATTCTATCACTTAGCTTGGACTGATGCAGCTTTCTCACGAGATAAAGCTTATTGCTGAGATTTGATCTTTCATGCACTTTCTGTAACTCATCCTATATCTCCTTTGCAGTTGCACATTTGCAGATATGCACAATCTTATTATCATCTGCACTGAGAGAGGCAGTGCTTTGTGCTTTCTGATCCTTCTCTAGCCAATCATCTGGTAATGAATGAGGCACTTGTTCCTGAGGATATATTTACATGTACCTTTTCTCTTATGAGAAGCATCTTCACCTTGAATTTCCAGGACTGGTAGTTCTGGTTAGTGAGGCTTGGCACTGAGAACTTGACAGGATTGCTGCTAGTGGACATCTTCTCTCTTGCTCTGTGCTGCTTTTGCTTTGGGCTTCTGTTGCTGTGTTACTCTGGGCCCATAACCTGTTGACAGCGGATTACTCACGATACTCTCCAAGCGTGTAACAGAGCTTGTTTATTCAGGAACAATCAGGAACAATAAATGATAAGCTTAAAACATCAGGAATAAATAATTTGTGTGTCTCTGTGCAGCATCAACAGCAGGCTGCTTCTCTCATACACAGACACAGGAAATACAATCACATTCTCTCCCTGTGTGAGCCTCTGGGCGGTGTTTGTTTTTTTTTTTGTTTTTTTTGTTCTAACTTTATGATCAGCATACAAATCTAGCAACTAAACACTCAGACAGGAATGGAGTTATTGCACCAAACATATTCCAACAGTGATACAGCCGTGCATTCGAGGTCTCATCACTTACCTAATGCTGCTCTCAGATTACATGGCAAAATCCTGCTGAGATTCACTTTGGCATGCGGATTATAAAATGTTTCATATTTAATGTGATAAGTTTTTATGTTTTCTGGTTTTTATGTTTTAGGTTTCTTGAAAAATATATTGACGGTGAAAACTGCCTCTGGATCTACAGACTGGCTCATAGTTACAATGACCAAAGCCTCCTGGATGTAGCTATGCAGTACATCAGCCTACATTTAACCGGTTTAGCAGAAAAAGAGGACTTCTTTTATTTGGAGCTGTCAGAGTTAACCAGAATTCTCTCCTCCGATCAGTTGATGGTTTCATCAGAGCTCACCATCTATAACCTTGCTTGCCGGTGGTGGGAATTTCACGCTGACAAAGATAGCCCTCTTCCTGAAGAGTTGGTGAAGGTTGTCAGATTTCCACTTATGGACCCATGTGAGTTAACAGAAGTCAAGATTGATATTCCGACTTCAAACCCTGACCAAAATTCAACAGAACTCTACCTACGCCAAGGAATGTTTGAAGATCGGATACTATGCATGGACCTGTCGGAAAGATACGAAACCATTCCAGAACAAGAAGATTATCATATAAATGCTTACGACCCAATTACGGACTCATGGGAAAAACTTCCCTTCGTCAGTCCTCTTTATCAACCCGGACTCTTAGCTGTGGGCAACATCTTGTACGTAGCTGGAGGTAAAGATGAAGACTATTCTGTTTTGAATCTGTTACATGTGTATGACTCAGTCAAAAATGAGTGGAAGGATTTTCCATCGATGATTAAACCCAGATACGGACATGGTTTTTTACATTACAGAGATGCACTATATGCGGTGGGGGGATGTGATGGCCAAGAAGCAGTTAATTCAGCAGAATGTTTCAGTCTGGTGGAGAAATGTTGGACGGATGTCTCTTCCATGCCATTAGCCTTGCGAAGTTTTACATCTGCTCAACTAAAAGGGAGGCTGTTCCTCCTAGGTGGGTTGACTGGTTCAGTTAAGAAATCATCACGCCATCAGGGATTTCTGATTTACGACATATCTTCTGACACTTGGAGCCAGTTTCCTCTTCCCGTGACCTTTTCAGACGCAGGAGCTGTTGTTTTTAATGAGAAGCTGTATGTCATTGCGAGTTATGATTCCAGACTTGGGAACTATGATCCATACCCACCCTACGATGAGTATCAGACCTATTTGTTGTATCATGAGCAGCCGAATACCATTCCTAGAAGTTTTTGCATGGATTATTTGGGAAGAATTTGTTATTGTAAAATACCGCCCATTCTGGAAAGTGTCGCGGAAGCTGCAGTGGTATTGTGGAGACATAGGATCTACATTGTAGGAGGAAGTGGAAGGGACGGTTACTGTCATGAAAAGATGTACTACTGGAACCCTGGGGATCCTAAATGGACCAGATCTAGGAAAGCTATTCCTTTCTCATTTGATGGCTATTTAGGAGGAGTTACTATGCAAATTCCCATGAAGCGCTTTCATGATATCATTCCTGGCAGAAAGTCATCTTATAATTTTCGAATCGATGAGGATTATGAAGAGCGAGAAGAGCCGTGGTGGCAGCCTAACCATTCAGTATAACTGTAAATGTTTTGTACAAACTTTTATTTGTAAACCGGGTATGGATAAATAAAGTCTTTTGTGCACGTGTACTTATTTCAGCTTTCAGCAGAATCCTTGAACGCGAAGACATTGTGGGAAGGGAATTGTTTTTACTTGGGATAAACAGCAACCTTAATCTTATTCCCTGAAAGATGAAGAATTACAGGAGGAACCTGCCTCACCAACCATAGAAGACACACAGTGAAGTATTACCAGACTTTAATCATTAACAGAGCGCCATCTGCTCAACAGTCTTACTAGCATAAGCCTGCAGCTGATGCTGTTACTTTAATAATACAATGTCTTAATTAAATTAAACATATTTTTAAGGAATTTTTCTGCCTGGGCAATATGCCTTTGAAAAAAAAGATAACAACCTTTTGAACCTCCATGATCCCAACTTAAAAGTGTACTTACAGTCTCTGTTTCAATGAATAATTTGTATATACATATGGTACTTCCATTTGTCACTTCTACCAACAAAAAAACCCCTCCAGAAATATCCCATATTCCCTAAAGCCAAATGAGGCGATTGTGCCTGTACGGTCTGCATGGAACCGATTGGGTGAGCATAAGGACCAAGTGTCCCAAGAGTGTCTTCACAATGATGACCTTGAGCAACAGCTATATCCCATATATTGTGTCTCGCTAGGTTTTTGTCTAGGCTTTCCTCACACTGTCTTCACCACACAATGAATGTAGTTTAACGCCCGCAAGGATTTTTTCCAGGACGTCCCTCCTGACAGCCCCCCCAGGAGGTTATCCTTGATAGGGACAGGAACACAGAAGTTAAATAGCCCTCCCCACCACCACCTTTCAGAGTTTTTCGTGTCTCTATCAGGGACAGACACAGGAAAAGAAGCACAGACATGCAGGGAAAACAACTGGGTCCAGTCGAGCAGGGGGCTCTCGGCGAATCTCCGTCTTTCCCTAAAGGGCTCCGTGGTAGAGGTGGCATGGGCCTCACAGCACCGCTGACACTGCGAAAGGTCCCTCAGCGGACTGGTCGAGCTGTGCGCTCCCGGCATCAGTCTCATCCCTCTGAAGAAGGGCTCTGGGCTGCAGTTGCTGCGGCAGCGCCCTCACAGTGGGCGGCTACGAGATCCGAGCTTCCGTCCGAGAGCACGCCGTGGGTGAGTTCCTGGGGCGGAGCCTCTTGGACCGGGAGAGTCGGCGTCTCCCTCCTTCATTTCCGGCGCGCCGCGTCATCGGAGGCATGCCAGTGACCACTTTTGGGGCGCGGGGCCGGAGATACAGGACATCCAGCGCTCC
Organism: Oophaga sylvatica; assembly: GCA_033576555.1. Taxonomy (NCBI): domain Eukaryota; kingdom Metazoa; phylum Chordata; class Amphibia; order Anura; family Dendrobatidae; genus Oophaga; species Oophaga sylvatica. The sequence continues at coordinate 553,683,597 of JARQOD010000004.1, read as the reverse complement.
TCATTATTGGGAGCGCACAACGTCGGATCCGGGGGTGTGACTTCAAGACGAGCAGGACACTTCCTGCCTAGCCAGCTTGCATTCCACAGGGCGCATGCGCAGTCTGGGCAACACCCAGATTGGCAGGGGGAACACCTGCAACACCCAGATTGGCAGCTGAGCTCGGAAGGAGAACGAATCAGATGTCTTGAAGCCGGGTAAGGCAGACAACTTAAGACAGACAGCTGACAGCACACACTAACTTAGTGAAGATGGAGAGTGCTAGTCGCCCTGATGTCCAGTCCTTAGAGCTATCCATGGACCACGTGAGTGGGGTGTAGTGAGGGTCTTTTCAGCTGGACTTGATACAAATAGCTACAGGACCTTCCTTTCATATTGCCTTTTAGGACACGGAGACGCCTAAGCAATCCACAACAGCAGTCAAAAGGAAATCCATTAAGTGCCCATTCTGCTCAACCCGGCTGCCCGTAGCATATGCCAAAAAGTTGTGCGAAACATACATTGCTAAACTACTTAAACAGGAACAGACCACTTTATTGTCTAACATACGAACCATGATCAGAGAAGAGGTTCAGGCCAGCGTAGCTACACTAGGACCACCCCAATCTCTCCCCAAAGAGACCCAGATGGGACATGGACCAAGCTCTGAGGAAGGGGAAGTGTCGGGCTACTCTGGCTCAGACTCTGGCGAAGGCGAGAGTTCTTCAATATTTCTTTCAGAAGAACGGAAAAGATATTTATTTTCATCCGAGGACATGGACACTCTACTACAGGCGGTCTGAAATACCATGAAAGTAGAGGACTCCACGGAGCCATTAACGGTTCAGGACGAAATGTTTGGCGGCCTGAGGGCTCGGAGAAACAGAGTATTTCCGGTAAATAACCACATAACAGCCATGATACTAGAAGAAGACGTGGGGAAAAAACTGGTCGTCCCAAAGGACTTCAAGTTCCGCCTTCCCTTTAATCCAGAGGACATTAAGATTTGGGAATCAATACCAAAGATTGATATACCAGTGGCCAGAGTATCAAAGAAAACAGCTATTCCATTCGAGGATTAATCGACTCGATGGACCTCCTTTAAAAAAGCTTGGGAAGCATCCGCATCGATCATGAAAGCCAATATCGCAGCAACTTCAGTGGCCAGATCAATGAGTCTCTGGGTAGAGGCCTAGAACCGGAAAGAAGGAAGACATTTTTGGGGGTCCTTCTGGACTCAGAACAAGAATATTCATTCCTTCCATCCCACAAACAACGAGCAGTCCAACAAGAAGTCCAGGCGCTACAGAAGCGAAGATACACCACTATCAGGAAAGCCGTGAGCGTGCTAGGCCTAATGACTAGAGTTGAGCGAAACAGGTCGGTCAGATTCAAAAATCGCCGACTTTCGCCAAAGTCGGGTTTTACTGAGCGAAACCCGACCATAGCGTGAGGCCGGCCATGCAGTCGTCGACCTGAGCGCCAAAGTCAGTGTTCCCATAATGCTTGCAGGCGCCTTTTCTCAGCTAATGAGCAAGGACGTACACTGTGGGCAATGAGATGACATGGGCAGCGGCCACTACCATCTTAGAGAAGGGCATTGCAGCGATTGGCTTGCTTTGTGTGGCGTCACAGTGGCTATAAAAGTCCTGACCGCCATTTTACTTCTGCCGATCTTAGCGTAGGGAGAGGTTGCTGATGCTGTTATCAGTAGGGAGAGAGTAAAGCCCCCGTCTCACATAGCGATATCGCTAGCGAGATCGGTGCTGAGTCACTAGTTTTGTGACGCAGCAGCGAGCTCACCAGCGGTATCGCTGTGTGTGACATTCAGCAACGATCAGCCCCCCTGCTGGGTATCGCTGATCGTCGCTGAAATGTCAGGACATTTTTTTTGATCGCTGGTCTCCCGCTGACAGGCACGCATCGCTGCGTGTGATAGGCGGGAGACCAGCGATTCGCTGGTAACCAAGGTACACAGCGGGTTTCCAGGCGCGGGGCTGTGCCTAGAAACCCGCTGTGTACCTTGGATACCAGCGCCCTGATGCAGGGAGCTGGTAACCAAGGTACACGTCGGGTTTCCAGGTGCTGCGCTGTGCCTGGAAACCCGCTGTGTACCTTGGTTACCAGCTCCCTGCATCAGGGCGCTGGTATCCAAGGTACACTGCGGGTAACTAAGCGATGTTACCCGCAGTGTCGCTTGTACTGATCGCTGCCTGTTTGGCAGCTCAGCAGCGATAATGTAGCGATACACCAGCGATCCTGATCGTTATCAGGATCGCTGGTGTATCGCTATGTGAGACCCAGCCTTTAGGCAGGAAAAAAAAGTTATTCTGTGCTTGTGCTGATAGCAATTGTGCTGTACAATTTTGTTGTGTGCAGCAGAGCTGGTTATTAGGCTGCCTGCCAGTGACAGGGGAGCATTTTCTTGTGTGCAGCAGCAGAGCTGGTTAATAGGCTGCCTGTGTCACGCTGTTACTGCATACAGGAGGTCTGGGGTCTATGCTGACCCTAAGCTGGGGTCCTGACTAATCCCTCTACCTGGAGGTACTGTCGATGGTACAGAGGTCCAGGCCGCCAGTGTAATCCCTACCTCCTGAGGATCCCTGAACCTCAGTGATCCAGTCCTGAGAAGGACCCTGATCACAACACCGGGGACTGGTAGGTATATGCCTAAACACAGTAATAGACGAACGAGACAGTACAAGGGTAAACTGAAATCCACCTTGCATACAAAAATCACACCACAGGAAACAGAGGGGACATCAACGGGTATGGAGATAAATGATAAAGCGAGGAGGGAAAAAGACCACACAGGTACTCTTAACTTCGGCCTTCACCATACAACGATCCGCTCTGCTGGTCTGCATGAATGCTTTCACCGACACTTCCCCAAAAGACAGGCAGGTATTTGAAGGAAACCAATTACCACAACATTAATTGCAGCTGAGCGAGGCTGGTCTAGTCCAGCACAGAGAGAGGGAGAATTAACTCCCTCACTGCCGAAAAACACCCAGCACCAGAAACTCAGCTGTGAGAAGTCAGGGTGTGCAATCGCGACGATTTTCGCAGCGACACACCCGTGACAGTACCCCCCCTTCTACGAGGGGCCTCTGGACCCTCAGGGCCGGGTTTATCTGGGTGAGTAGTGTGGAAGGCCCGAACCAATCGGTCTGCGTTAATATCCGACGCAGAAACCCACGTCCTCTCCTCAGGACCATACCCCCTCCAATGAACAAGGTACTGAAGGGACCGGCGATTCAGACGTGAATCGATGACTCTCGACACCTGGAACTCCAAGTTACCATTGACCACCACAGGAGGAGGAGGTAAAGGGGAAGGTATCACCGGCGCCACATACCTCATAAGCAACGATCTGTGGAACACATTATGAATTTTAAATGTAGGAGGAGGTCAAGACGGAATGCAACCGGATTAATTATAGCACTGATCTTGTATGGCCCGATGAACCTGGGACCCAGTTTCCAGGAGGGAACCTTAAGTTTTATATTTTTGGTAGACAACCATACCAGATCGTTCACACTTAGGTCCGGACCAGACACTCTCCTCCTATCAGCCATACGTTTGTATCGGTTCCCCATAGTACTCAGATTATTCAGCACTCCTCTCCACACTGAAGCAAGTGACGACGAAAATCGTTCCTCCTCAGGAACCCCAGAAGAGCCCCCCCTATTGAAAGTACAAAACTGGGGGTGAAAACCATATGCCCCAAAAAACGGGGACTTACCAGTGGACTCGCTCCGCCTATTATTTAGAGCAAATTCCACCAGAGGCAAGAAAGAAGCCCAGTCCTCCTGGTTCTCTGACACAAAACACCGGAGATATGTCTCCAAGCTCTGGGTTCAGACGCTCTGTCTGACCATTGGTCTGCGGGTGAAAAGCCGATGAAAATTACAACTGCATCCCCCGCCGTGTACAAAATGCTTTCCAGAATTTGGACACAAACTGAGACCCCCGATCCGACACCACATCGGAGGGTACCCCGTGAAGCCTTACAATCTCCCCAATAAACACCTGCGCAAGAGTCTTAGCATTAGGAAGAGCAGGAAGAGCGATAAAATGTGCCATCTTGCTGAACCTGTCCACTACAACGAGTATGACTGTTTTACCCGAAGATGGCGGGAGGTCCGTAATGAAGTCCATAGACAGATGAGTCCACGGACGCTCCGGGATCTTCAAAGGTAAGAGGGTCCCCGACGGACGGGTATGTGGGGTCTTAGAGCGCGCACAAACCTCGCAGGACGCGACAAAAGTTACCACCTCCCTATGTAAGTTAGGCCACCAAAACCGGCGCGAGAGGAGATCCTCAGCTGCTTTACTCCCTGGGTGTCCTGCCAAAGCTGAATTATGGTGTGCCTCGATCACCTTTTGTCGCAACTGATTTGGAACAAACAGTCTCCCTGGAGGTCCTACAGGGGCGTCCCCCTGAGCCTCCAATACCTCCTCCTCAAGCTCAGAGCATACTGCCGACACCACCACCCCCTCCTGAAGGACCGGAACCGGGTCCTCCGTATTCCCAGCCCCTGGGAAACAGCGAGATAAGGCATCCGCCTTAACATTTTTTGACCCAGGACGATATGTGACGACAAAATTAAACCTGGTAAAAAACAACGACCACCTAGCTTGTCTGGGATTCAGACGTTTAGCGGACTCTAAATATAGCAGGTTTTTGTGATCGGTAATGACGGTGACCGGGTGGACTGCCCCCTCCAAAAAATGACGCCACTCCTCAAAAGCCAACTTAATGGCCAAGAGTTCCCTATTGCCGACATCATAATTCCTCTCAGCGGACGACAATTTTTTAGAGAAGAAGGCGCACGGATGCCATTTACCAGGGGACGAACCTTGTGACAATACTGCTCCCACCCCTACCTCGGAAGCGTCCACCTCAACAATGAACGGCTGTGACGCATCAGGTTGAATAAGTATGGGTGCTGAAGCAAAACATTTTTTCAAGAAGGAAAACGCTTGACAAGCCTTGTCAGACCACTTTGAAAAATCCGTCCCTTTTTAGTCATGTCTGTGAGAGGTTTAACTATGGACGAAAAATTACGAATGAACTTCCGGTAATAGTTAGCAAACCCAGGAAACGTAATGCCTTAAGATCCTCTGGCAGATCCCACTCAAGAACTGCCCGCACTTTCCCAGGGTCCATACGTAAACCGGATGCTGACACCAGGAACCCTAAAAACTGAAGTTCCTGTACGGCGAACACACACTTCTCCCATTTGGCGTACAGTTTATTATCCCGCAAGATCTGTAACACCTGCCTAACATGCTCCTGATGAGACACAAGATCCGGCGAGTAAATTAAGATATCATCCAGATATATGACCACAAACTGTCCCATTAGGTGGCGAAAGATGTCATTTACAAAGTGTTGAAACACCACCGGGGCAATACTCAGACCAAATGGCATAACAAGGTTCTCATAATGCCCCTCCGGAGTGTTAAACGCCGTCTTCCACTCATCCCCCTCCTTCATCCTAATCAGATTGTACGCCCCCCTGAGATCCAACATAGAGAACCATTTGGCACCACGATCTGATTGAAGAGATCGGGAATCAGTGGGAGCGGATACGGATCTCGGACCGTAATCCGATTAAGCTCACGGAAATCCAGGCAAGGGCGTAGGCCTCCATCTTTTTTTTTCACAAAGAAGAACCCGCGGCCACCGGGTAGATGAAGGTCTAATATGCCCCTTAGCCAGACTCTCTGAAATATAATCCTTCATGGCCTGTCTCTCAGGACCAGAAAGGTTATACAACCTAGATTTCGGTAACTTGGCCCCAGGGAGCAAGTTAACAGAACAGTCATACTCGCGATGAGGAGGTAGTTCTTGACACCCTTTCTCCGAGAATACATCCTCAAAGTCCACCAGAAATGGAGGTAAGGCCCTAGGAGCGACCGCCCCAATGACCGTATTCATGCAGTTTTTATTACAGAATTCACTCCATTGGCTTATCTCTCTGGATTGCCAATCAATAACCGGGTTATGCTTAGTTAACCAAGGAAGGCCCAGCACTATAGGAGTGGGAAGACCTCCCAACACATAACAAGACAACAGTTCTTTATGTAATGCCCCCACTTGAAGATCTATGTTATGCACTGCTTGCAAAAAACTTCCCTGACCGAGAGTTCTGGCGTCGATCGAGAATATGGGGACGGGTTTAGTCAACACACTCAATCGCATACCTTGAACCCGGGGAAAGCGAGCATCCACCAGGTTAGCCCCGGACCCACTATCCAGAAGAACAGATATCCTCTCAGTTCTCGCACCCACCACCACCTCCGCTGGTACGAGAAACTGAGACGAATTTAGGGACGAAATACTTACTCCCAGATTGCCGTCCACCACACAATCTGGGATCAATAGTTTTCCGGCGACTTCACACTCTGCAAAGGACGGGATGGACACCCCCTAATAAAATGTCCCTTTTTTCCACAGAAGAAACAACCTCCTGTTTTGTGGCGCCCCACCGATCCCCTCCCCCGTAATGATGTCCCTCCTAATTGCATAGGTTCCTCTGGACTGACCAGGGGAAGCTCCATATAAGGGACCCTTGAGGAAGGTGGAGTCATCACAGGGGGCGAAGTTACCCCGCACCTCTCCCGAAGACGTCTGTCAATACGAATAGCAAGGGCCATAGCGGCTTCCAGTGACGTGGGAGGGTCATACTGTGCCAGCACATCCTTCAATTTGTCAGATAAACCTTGACAAAACTGGCTCCTAAGAGCCGGGTCATTCCACTGGGTGTCCGTGGCCCACCTACGGAACTCCGAACAGAATTCCTCTGCTGGACGATCTCCCTGCTGGATCCTACGTAACTTAGATTCAGCAAGGGAGACCCGATCCGGGTCATCATACACAGACCCAGAGCCGTAAAAAACCTATCCACTGACTGGAGAGCTGGGGAGCCCGGGGAAGAGCGAACCCCAGGATTGGGGGTCTCCTTGTAGGAGCGAGATGACAATCCCCACCCTTTGTTCTTCACTCCCAGATGACCGAGGTCGCAGCCGAAAGTACAATTTACATGCCTCCCGGAAAGCAAAAAACTTGTCCCGCCCCCCAGTGAATCTGTCAGGGAGAGCTACTTTAGGTTCAGGTCCGGCCTGCTCCGGGGGGTACAAAACCTTGGACTTAACGTCCGCCAGCTCCATGGACAAACTGTGCAACTGCCAAGCTAGACTGACAACTGGATCCATGGTGACTGGAGAAAATCTTTAGTGGTCGGTGAAAATGTCACGCTGTTACTGCATACAGGAGGTCTGGGGTCTATGCTGACCCTAAGCTGGGGTCCTGACTAATCCCTCTACCTGGAGGTACTGTCGATGGTACAGAGGTCCAGGCCGCCAGCGTAATCCCTACCTCCTGAGGATCCCTGAACCTCAGTGATCCAGTCCTGAGAAGGACCCTGATCACAACACCGGGGACTGGTAGGTATATGCCTAAACACAGTAATAGACGAACGAGACAGTACAAGGGGTAAACTGAAATCCACCTTGCATACAAAAATCACACCACAGGAAACAGAGGGGACATCAACGGGTATGGAGATAAATGATAAAGCGAGGAGGGGAAAAAGACCACACAGGTACTCTTAACTTCAGCCTTCACCATACAACGATCTGCTCTGCTGGTCTGCATGAATGCTTCACCGACACTTCCCCAGCAGACAGGCAGGTATTTGAAGGAAACCAATTACCACAACATTAATTGCAGCTGAGCGAGGCTGGTCTAGTCCAGCACAGAGAGAGGGAGAATTAACTCCCTCACTGCCGAAAAACACCCAGCACCAGAAACTCAGCTGTGAGAAGTCAGGGTGTGCAATCGCGACGATCTTCGCAGCGACACACCCGTGACAGCCTGCTAGCTGTATTGCTGTGTGTACACTGCTGTGCAGACTGCTTTTTACACAGCACTTATACTTCTTTTTTTCTTCTGCACAGTTACCGAGTGTTCATTTTTTCCCACACCGTATAGAGCTGTACGCTCCTCACACACTACCGTGTAGCGGCTGGTATCATGGACAAATACATGCTGACTATCTGTGTGTGACTCCGGAAATATATACGGAGATCTACAATTACCCCTAGATTGTATACAGCTGTACTCTTGTGATACAGTACCCTTTTTCTGCTTTTTATATTCTGGTCTAATCCATACCGAGCCTGTGAGTGTCTGTCTGACTCCGGAAATATATATGGAGATTTACAATTACCCCTACACTGTATACAGCTGTACGCTTCTGATACATTACCCTTTTTCTGCTTTTTATATTCTGGTCTAATCCATACTGAGCGTGTGAGCGTTTGTGTGTTACTCCGAAAATATATACGGAGATTTAAAATTACCCTAACACTGTATACAGCTGTATGCTTGTGATACAGTACCCTTTTTCTGCTTTTTATATTCTGGTGTAATCCATACTGAGCCTGTGAGCACTTGTGTGTTACTCCGGAAATATATACGGAGATTTACAATTACCCCTAGACTGTATACAGCTGTACGCTTCTGATACATTACCCTTTTTCTGCTTTTTATATTCTGGTCTAATCCATACTGAGCGTGTGAGCGTTTGTGTGTTACTCCGAAAATATATATGGAGATTTAAAATTACCCCAACACTGTATACAGCTGTATGCTTGTGATATATTACCCTTTTTCTGCTTTTATATTCTGGTGTAATCCATACTGAGCCTGTGAGCACTTGTGTGTTACTCCGGAAATATATACGGAGATTTACAATTACCCCTAGACTGTATACAGCTGTACGCTTCTGATACATTACCCTTTTTCTGCTTTTTATATTCTGCTCTAATCTATACTGAGCCTGTGAGCGTCTGTGTGTTACTTCTGAAATATATACGGAGATTTAAAATTACCCCTCCACTGTATATGCCTGGTATCTTCTGATATATTACCCTTTTTCTGCTTTTTATATTCTGGTGTAATCCATACTGAGCCTGTGAGCACTTGTGTGTTACTCCGGAAATATATACGGAGATTTACAATTACCCCTAGACTGTATACAGCTGTACGCTTCTGATACATTACCCTTTTTCTGCTTTTTATATTCTGCTATAATCTATCCTGAGCCTGTGAGCGTCTGTGTGTTACTCCTGAAATATATACGGAGATTTAAAATTACCCCTACACTGTATATGCCTGGTATCTTCTGATATATTACCCTTTTTCTGCTTTTTATATTCTGGTGTAATCCATACTGAGCCTGTGAGCACTTGTGTGTTACTCTGGAAATATATACGGAGATTTACAATTACCCCTAGACTGTATACAGCTGTACGCTTCTGATACATTACCCTTTTTCTGCTTTTTATATTCTGCTCTAATCTATACTGAGCCTGTGAGCGTCTGTGTGTTACTCCTGAAATATATACGGAGATTTAAAATTACCCCTACACTGTATATGCCTGGTATCTTCTGATATATTACCCTTTTTCTGCTTTTTATATTCTGGTGTAATCCATACTGAGCCTGTGAGCGTCTGAGTGTTAATCTCGAAATATAGACGGAGATTTAGAGTTTTCCTTTTCAACGTATACAGCTGTACGCTTCTGATACAGTACCATATATCTGCTGGTATTTTGGGTACATTTTCCCAAACTTGAGGAAGTATGGTGCAAGAGGCCACGGACGTGGCCATGGGAGGCCAGCTGGTAATGATGGTGGTGGTGGTACATCTGCTTGTAGTGCCAAAAGCACAATAGAACCTAAGGCATGAGGTGTTGAGCCTGCATCATCGTCTGGCTCCAGATTTTCTGGGAGTAGCTAACCACTCTTTAAGCCGGAGCATCAGGAACAGGTTTTGTCTTACATTGCCGAAACAGCCTCCAGCTCTATCGCCTACTCTTCTGAAGATTCAAAAAATGCAAGCACTGAGTTGTCCGTGCAGGCTCCTGGTCAGGAACAACACCTTTCCTTGTATCCTTCATCCCCACCAAAAGTGAAGGATGCGGCAGGCCACACTTCAGATTACTCCATGGAGCTCTTTTCACATACCATGCCTGGGTTATCAAGTCAAATCCTGAATTCCCCAGTCCAACATGAATCTGACATGGAGAGCACAAATGCACAGCCACTTCTAGATGATTCTGCTGGTACATTCACCCAGAGAACTACATTGCCCTCGCAGTCTACTGCGCCAGAATCTGACCCTGATGAAACTCAGGTGCCCCTTCCCGCATACTATACCACCTTACACAGTGAGACAGAGGAAGGTGCAGATGAAATTGAAGAGGTGATGGATGACCCAGTTGTTGACCTGGATTGGCATCCATTGGGGAAAGAGGGTGCTGCTGGCAATAGCTCAGAAGAGGAGAAGGATCCGCAGCAGGCATCGACATCTCAGCAGCAGTTATCTGCCAGGCCCGTAGCAGTCCAAAAACTTGTTATAAAAACAAAAAGAGTTGCAGGACAGCTTGGCCAGACGGTCAAATAAGCACAGCGTGCAAGCCCTGAAAATTTATACCATAGTAGGAAGAGTGCTGTTTGGCCTTTATTGACCAAAATCCTATTGATGAGGCAAAGGTTATCTGTAAGAAGTGCGGAAGAACCTTTAGTCGAGGGAAAAATCTCCGAAAATTTGAATACCAGTTGCATGCTTAGACATTTAAACACCACGCACTTGCAAGCGTGGACGGACTACAAAACCTCAGGTAACAGATGTGCACTTGCTCCGACTGAAGGTAGCCAGCAACGCTCCATCGCTTCCCCCACTGTAAGCCCACCGGTTAGCACACCACCAGCAAGAAATGTAGAGGTTTCTTCGCAAGGCCAAAGCAGTTAGGGAATCACAATGTTTTTGCAATGAAAGACTGAATCTAGGCCATCACCAACCCCAGGCAGCTCTCAAGTCCAGCTCACCCTAGCAGACACTCTGAGTAGGACAAGAAAGTACTCAGCCTCCATCCGCGTACACTGGCTTTGAACGCCTACATTGCCAAATTGATCTCATTAGAGATGATGGTTGAAAGCGCAGCATTCCGAGAGCTCATGGCCTACGCTGTCCCACGCTATGACTTACCCAGTCAGCACTTCTTTTCTAGAAAAGCCATCCCTGCCCTCAACCTGCATGTGAAAGACCGAATTGTCCATGCACTCAAACAATCAGTGAGTGGAAAGGTGCTCCTCACAACAGACGCATGGGCCAGTAGGCATGGCCAGGGCTGTTACGTGTCCATCACTGCGCACTAGGTTAATGTGGTGGATGCAGGGTCCACAGGGGACAGCGGCAGTTGGGCAGTGCTGCCTAGCCCACGGTATAGGCAACAGTTGGCTGTAGGCGTTCGACCCTCCTCCTCCAGAAGCGAAAGCTCGTCGACAGAGCGCAGTCGCATGAGCACTCCAGCCGCAGCTGCCAGTATTGCACACGAGATGTCCCATTATAGAACAGCTAGTGGTAAGCGTCAGCAGGCTGTTTTAAAGATGATGTTTTTGGGCAAAAACAGACACACCGCAGAGGTATTGGCCAACTACTTGCAGCGAGAAACTGAGTCATGGCTGGGCAGTCTACATCTTGCACCAGGCAAAGTAGTTGGTGATAACGGACGTAATTTTGTGGCGGCCATAGCCCTAGCAAAACTCAGACAGATTCCTTGCCTGGCTCACACCTTGAACCTGGTGGTGCAGTTCTTCCTAAATAACTGGAGTTAACAGCCCTGCTTCATAAGGTGCGAAGACTGTGCTCACACATCCGTCGCTCGCCCGTAGACTCCAAGTCATATGCAGAGGCTGCAGCGAGCGCTCCACCTCCCCAAGCACCGCCTAAGCATAGATGTTGCAACAAGGTGGAACTCCACCATGCACATGGTTGAGAGGCTGTGCTAACAGAGGCAGGCTGTAATGCATTTGTGGGAGGATGCACGGGCAGGCAGTTTGAGGGCAGACATGGAGTTGTCGGGTGTGCAGTGTTCGAAGCTGAAAGACCTCTGTAAAGTCCTTCACTGTTTTGAGGAATGCACACGGCTGGTAAGCGCAGACAACGCCATCATAAGCATGAGCATCCCACTTATGCGTCTGCTCATGCAAACTTTGACGTGCATTAAGGATCTGGCGTCTGCAGCGGAGGAGGAGGAGGGAAGCCTTGATGACAGTCAGCCATTGTCTGCTCAGGGAACTGTCCTAGACGAGGTGGAGGAGGAGGGGGATGAGTGGATGATTATTTTGGGAGGAGGATGCTTCTTAGGGGCAAGAGAAAATGTTGGCTTGCCAAGGTCAGGTACAGGGTTTGTGCGTGACTGGAGGGATGTGGATTTGGCAGAAAGTGCTCCTTCACCCACCACTGTCAGTGCATCATTGACACCTGGAACATTGGCCCACATGTGTGATTATGTCTTGCGGATCCTAAAAAGGGACCCCCGTGTTGCTAAATTTATGAAGGATGACGACTAGTGGTTGGCCAGCATCCTCGATCCACGCTATAAAGGCAAATTACAGAATAACATGCCACAAGAGAACCTAGAGCTAATATTGGCAAACAAACAAGCAACTCTGGTAAACCATTTGTTAGAGGCATTCCCAGCACACAGCAGGGGTGCAGGTTCTTCCACGAGCCGTACTAGGCCAAACGGAAGAGGTGTTCGTGGTGCACACAGCCGAAGTGGCTTTGGAGATGGGTTTCATGACCATGTTGTGGACTGATTTCTCGAGTAACGCTCACACGACTGGTAATACTGAATCGATTGCAACAGACAGGAGACAGCAGTTGTCAACTATGGTTCAAAATTACCTCTCCTCCCCTATCGATGTTCTCCCTCACAGTTCATTCCCCTTTGACTACTGGGCCTATAAACTGGACACCTGGCCTGAATTGGCATAATATGCTTTATAGGAGCCCGCTTGCACTGCTGGTAGTGTGCTATCAGAAAGAGTCTTCAGTGCTGCTGGGTCAATCCTGACAGAAAGAAGGACCCGAGTGTCGACCCAAAATGTTGGTGATCTCACCTTCATTAAAATGAACCATGCCTGGGTTTCAAAGTATTTTGTACCTCCTTCCCCTGATGACACATAGGTTGCCAGCAAAATGGCTCGCTTTGTCCTCCTCTTCCTCCGACTTCTCCAATTCCTCCATTTGCAGCTGCTGAACGTCCAGCCTACACCTCAACATATGCCAGTTTTTCCACCTCCCTAACTGGGCTGTACCCCCCCCCCCAGGGCCGGCGTCAGCACTTGGCGCACCCGGGCAAGTGCCGGTGCCCTGAGCAGGTGGGGGGGGCCCACTCGTGGGTGACGGCACTGGCACAGGGCCCCTCATAGTACGCAAAAGTGTCTCTGACGGTGGGGGGGCCCACTCGCCGTCAGACACACTGGCGTACCATGAGGGGCCCTATGCCAGTGCCGTCGCCCACGAGTGGGCCCCCCCACCTGCTCAGGGCACCGGCACTTGCAATACTTAACTCTCCCTTCTCCACCGCTGTGACGTCTTCCTCGTTTCCTGACAGTGACATTCAGGTCAGAGAGCGTGATGATGTCACGTCTGTCCGCCCTCTGCCTGAACAGTCCAATTGCAGAGAGCTGGAAGATGGCGACGCTGAGGAGTCCAGAGTAGAGCAGTGCCCTGCGAGGAGAGGTATTTCACTTTTTTTAATGTTTGGAGCAATATATGGGGAACATTATACACTGGAAAATTATATATGTGGCCCATCATACACTTGAGCATCATAGATAGGACCCATTATACACTGGGGAATTATATATGGGGCCCATCATACACTTGAGCATCATGGATAGGGACATTATACACTGGAGCATTAGAAATGGGGCACATTATATATGGAGCATTATATAGGCCCATCATACACTGGAGCATCATGCATAGGGCCCATCATACACTGGAGCATCATATACGGGGCCCATTATACACTGGAGCATCATCCATGGGGCCCATCATATACTGAAGTATTATATGGGGCCCATTATATATGGAGCATTATATAGGCCCATCATACACTGGAGCATCATCCATGGGGCCCATCATACAATAGAGCATTATAAATGGGGCCCATTATTTATGGAGCATTATACACTGTTTGCATAATTACTAGGCAAGTTGTATTTGAGAGGATTCTTTTTATTATTGAACAACAACTATGTTTTCAATCAACCCAAAAGACTCATATCAAAGCTTAAGATTTTTGTCAGTTGGAGTGGGGTTTTTTTTTATTTGGCTATCTGTTTGTGCAGGTAACTATTACTGTGCAGAATTATTAGGCAACTTAATAAAAACCAAATATATACCCATCTCACGTGTTTATTTTCACCAGTTAAAACAATATAACACAAAATTTAGAAATAAACGTCTCTGACATTCAAAAAAAATAAAAAAAATCAGTGACTAACATAGCCACCTTTCTTTACGATGACACTAAAACGCCTTCCATCCATAGATTCTGTCAGTTGCTTGATCTGTTTACGATCCACATTGCGTGCAGCAGCCACAACAGCATCCAGACACTGTTCCGAGAGGTGTAATGTTTTCCCTCCCTGTAGATCACATTTTAGGCGGGACCACAGGTTCTCTATGGGATTCAGATCAGGGGAACAAGGGGGCCATGTCATTATTTTTTCTTCTTTTAGACCTTTACTGGGCCGCCACGCTGTGGAGTATTTGGATGCATGTGATGGAGCATTGTCCTGCATGAAAATCATGTTTTTCTTGAACGATACTGACTTCTTCCTGTACCACTGCTTGAAGAAGGTGTCTTCCAGAAACTGGCAGTAGGTCTGGGAGTTGAGCTTCACTCCATCCTCAACCCGAAAAGGTCCCACAAGTTCATCTTTGATGATACCAGCCCATATTAGTACCCCACTTCCACCTTGCTGGCGTCTGTGTCGTAGTGGACCTCTCTGCCCTTTACTGATCCAGTCTTGGGCCCATCCATCTGGCCCATCAAGAGTCACTCTCATTTAATCAGTCCATAAAACCTTAGAAAAATCAGTCTTAACATATTTATTTTCCCAGTCTTGACGTATTATCTTATGTTTCTTGTTCAAAGGTGGTCGTTTTTCAGCCTTCCTTACCTTGGCCATGTCCCTGAGTATGGTACATCTTGTGCTTTTTGATACTCCAGTAACATTGCAGCTCTGAAATATGGCAAAACTGGTGGCAAATGGCATCTTGGCAGCTTCACGCTTGATTTTCCTCAATTCATGGGCAGTTATTTTGAGCCTTTTTTTATCAACACGATTCTTGCGACCCTCTTGGCTATTTGCCATGAAATGCTTGATTGTTCAGTGATCACACTTCAAAAGTTTGGCAATTTCAAGACTGCTGCATCCCTCTGCAAGACATCTCACAATTTTTGACTTTTCAGAGTCCGTCAAATCTCTCTTCTGACCCATTTTGCCAAAGGAAAGGAAGCTGCCTAATAATTAAGCACACCTTATATGGGTGTTGATGTAATTAGACCACACCCCTCCTCATTACAGAGATGAAAATCACCTGATTTACATAATTGGCAGTTGGCTTTCAATCCTATACAGCTTGGAGTAGGACAACATGTATAAAAAGGATGATGTGATAAAAATACTTATTTGCTTAATAATTCTGCACACAGCGTATAGGCCCATCATACACTGGAGCATCATCCATGGGGCCCATCATATACTGGAGCATCATATGGGGCCCATTATATATGGAGCATTATATAGGCCCATCATACACTGGAGCATCATATACGGTGCCCATTATACACTGGAGCATTATAAATGGGGCCCATTATATATGGAGCATTATATAGGCCCATCATACACTGGAGCATCATGCATGGGGCCAATCATACACTGGAGCATTATAAATGGGGCCCATCATACACTGGAGCATCATATATGGGGCCCATTATACACTGGAGCATCATATTGGGCCCATTATATATGGAGCATTATATAGGCCAATCATACACTGGAGCATCATCCATGGGGCCCATCATATACTGGAGCATCATATGGGGCCCATTATATATGGAGCATTATATTGGCCCATCATACACTGGAGCATCATCCATGGGGCCCATCATATACTGGAGCATCATATGGGGCCCATTATGTATGGAGCATTATATTGGCCCTTCATACCATCCATGGGGCCCATCATACACTGGAGCATTATAAATGGGGCCCATCATACACTGGAGCATCTTATACGGGGCCCATCATATGCTGGAGCATCATATGGGGCCCATTATATATGGAGCATTATATTGGCCCATCATACACTGGAGCATCATCCATGGGGCCCATCATATACTGGAGCATTATAAATGGGGCCCATCATACACTGGAGCATCATGTTGGACCCATTATATATGGAGCATTATATAGGCCCATCATACATTGGAGCATCATCCATGGGGCCATCATATACTGGAGCATCATATGGGGTTCATTATTTATGGGGCATCATATAGGGTATGGAGCATTATATGGAGCACATATGGGGCCTATTCTGTATGGAGCATTATATGGAGCCCATTCTGTAAGGAGCAATATATGGGGCCCATCATATACTGTATGGAGCTTTATATGCGACTCATTATACTGTATGGAGCAATATGTGGGTCTCATTATACTCTATGGGGACCGTCCTATACTTTATGGCACATTATATGGGGACCATCATATACTGTCACATTATGTGGCGCTCATCATATACTGTATGGAACATTATATGGGACCAATTATTCTGTATGGAGCAATATATGGGGCTCATTATTCTGTATGGCGCACTATGTGGTGCCCATAATACTGTATGGAGGAATATACTGTCTAGTTTTTGAGCTATTGTAGAATTTAAAATAGATATCAGTCATGTAATGTAAGAAGTGAAGTATTTGGCATTGTACTATACCTATATTTCTCTGCCGTATCGGAGCATCATGAATTGTGGTATGTGTTAAAGGGGCCCACTGAATCTTTCACCCGGGGCACACGAAAACCTGGAGCCAGCCCTGCCACCCCACAACTTTAGCCAAAAAACCCCCAGTTTTCAATGCATTACTATTATTATACACTATGTTCCAAATTATTATGCAAATTGGTTTTAAGTGTCATAGCGTTTTTTGTTTTTTTTTTGTAAATGAATTCCATTGATGGTATTGTGTCTCAGGGTTCTTTGGATCACTGAAATCAATCTCAGATACCTGTGATAATTAGTTTGCCATGTGAGCCCAATAAAAGGAAAACTGGATGTTCCACACTATTATGCAGGCCAGAGTTTTCAAGTAACATGGGAAAGAAAAAGGATCTCTCTGCTGCTGAAAAGCATCAAATAGTGCAATGCCTTGGTCAAGGGATGAAAACATTACATATTTCCCGAGAACTTAAGCGTGATCATCGTACTGTTAAGAGATTTGTGGCTGATTCTTAGCACAGACGTGTTCGTGCTGATAAAGGCAGAATGAGGAAGGTTTCTGCCAGGCAAGTTCATCAAATTAAAAGAGCAGCTGCTAAAAAGCCATTACAAACCAGCAAACAGATATTTGAAGCTGCTGGTGCCTCAGGAGTCCCTCGAGCCACAAGGTGTGGGATCCTTCAAAGGCTTGCTGTGGTGCATAAACCTACGATTTGGCCACCCCTAAACAGTGCTCACAAGCAGAAATGGTTGCAGTGGGCCCAGATATACATGAAGACTAATTTTCAAACAGTCTTGTTTACTGATGAGTGTTGAGCAACCCCGGATGGTCCAGATGGATGGAGTAGTGGATGGTTGGTGGATGGCCACCATGTCCCAACAAGGCTGCGACGTAATCAAGGAGGGGGGGAGTCATGTTTTGGGCCGGAATCATAGTGAAACAGCTGGTAGGGCCCTTTAAGGTTCCTGAAGGTGTGAAAATGACCTCTGCAAAGTATGTAGAGTTTCTGACTGACAACTTTCTTCCATGGTATAAAAAGCAGAAACATTCCCGCAATTGCGCAATTCAAAATTCTGCCGGCGCATGCGCAGTATGCTTTGCCCAGCAGTGGCAAAGCATAAAATTACTACAGCGCATGCGCTAGTATTTCCTTGCCCCGGAAGTCGTCCAAGGGAAGCAGGATTTTCCGGGGCAAGGAAATACTAGCGCATGCGCTGTAGTAATTTTATGCTTTGTCCACTGCTGGGCAAAGCATACTGCGCATGCGCCGGCAGAATTTTGAATTGCGCAATTGCGGGAAACTAACGCCGTCTGTGGTATTCACAGACGGCGATACGAAACATATGACGAGGAGCGGGGGAGGACATGAAAACCGCCGCCCTCCTGACCTGACTGAATGATTGACACGTTCAATCACCAACTTTACAAAGGTATTTTGCTATGAAAACGGGGGTATCATGATATATGATACCCACCGTTAGCTTACTTATGGGACGAACTATTCAGCCATATCTTTACTTGATATGGCATTTTTGGGGTGACAGATTCCCTTTAAAAGGTCTCCTGAGGCTTCAGCTGACCAAGCTGAAGTCAGGAGCTGCTGAGAACAGTTGTACTTCAGTTGCTTCCCTCATCTGGTGCCTTACTCTGCTATGCAGAACATTACAGCAGAGAAAGCTAAGTTGCATTATTTAGTTGATTTAACCCCTTAGTGTCTGTCTTTCCTTCCTTTTGTTGTTTTGGTGTAGTTCCCTTTATTCCCTGTCTCACCTCCTGGGGAGGGGTTGGGGGGTTTAGCCCAGTACTAAACAGGAGACAGGGACAGGTCGGTGACTAGGGCCTCACTACCTCTAAGTGTACCCCCAAGTTAAGGAAAGACAGGGACTCCCTTAGCCTTAGGGGCAGTTCAGAGGCCCAGGTTCTTCATCCCCTGTATTCCCATTACTGCCCTGTGACAGGCCACCCAACGTATGAGACCCACAGTACGTAGCTCCATCCCTCCTTGGGACCTCGATTTACTCCTAAATGATTTACGGAAGAACCCTTACGAACCTCTAGACCAGCAGACAACAGGTCGGTAACACTCAAGGCGGTTTTCTTGGTGGCAATAACCTCAGCAAGATGTATACACTCCCTGGACAAAAGTTATGTCGCTTTTCTATGTGATGTAAATAAAAGCTTAACCTGACGTTAAATTCATCCATTGGTTGTATAAATTATTCTTTTGAAACCTGAAACCCTCCGAAATGTGGTTTAAGTTAAGAAAATAAATTGGCATCAATGCAGAAATACTGATCATTTAATGGACACAGAATGGTCAGATTTTGCCAAGATAAAAGTTTTGTCGTTACATAAAGTAATGTGATATTCAAACAAATAATTAACTTAAAATACAAATATATGTTGCATAACATTGGTGAATGAAGTTGTGGTGCTATTAGAGTCATATTTAATATTTTGTGTGACTTCCATGAGCTTGAAGGACTGCATCCATGCAGTTCAACAATGATTCATACAATTTATTAATGAAGTCATCAGGAATAGCAAAGAATGCAGTCTGACATGCTTTCCAGAGTTCATCTAGATTCTTTGGTTTTGTCTTCTCAGTTTCCTCTTTCATCCTACCCCAAACATGCTCAATGATGTTCATGTCTGGTGACTTGGCTGGCCAGTCCTTGAGCACCGTGATCTTTTTTGCCTGGAGGAACTTTGTTGTAGAGATGGATATATGAGATGGAGCACCATCCTGCTGCAGAATTTGACCCCTTTTATGATTTGGAATATAAGAGGTAGCTAATGCTTCTTGATATTTTAGGCTATTGATATTGCCTTCCACCTTGCAAATGTTTCGCACACCCCCATACTGAATGTAACCCCGGACCATGATCTTTCTACCACCAAATTTAACTGTTTTCTGGGTGTATTTTGGATCCATACGGGCTCCAGAAGGTCTCCTGCAGTATTTGCGGTGGCTGTGGTGTAATTCTACTGAAGATTCATCAGAGAAATCCACCTTCTGACACTTTTCCAGCGTCCATCTGTTTAGCAGGCTGTGGAACTTTGCAAATGCCACATCGTTTTTTATTTGCCTTTTGTTTAGTGCTGGCTTCTGGGCACTGATTCGACCATTTTGAGACAGAATCCTACAAACTGTTCTAGTTGACACAGGGACTTGAGGTGACCAGGCTTGTTGGAGCTCTGCTGCAGTGGAAGAGGGGATTGCTTTGGATTTTCTAACCAACAAACGTTCCTCCTGAGCAGTTGTCTTGCGGGGTCTGCCGGACCTGGGCTTGTCAAACACATCTCCAGTCTCTTCAAATCTTTTTTTAATTCTTTGTACTTGACGCTGAGACACATTAAAGGTGCCAGCCACCTCTGCAGTGGATCTGGTCTTCAGCCTCTTGATAATCCAGGCTTTGGTCGCAGGGTGGATTTTTGGCATGTTGTCAGAGCTAAAGTTGCAGTTCAAGTGAAGGTCTGGGGTGCTGGGTTTCTTTTTATACACACCCACTACTTAACCAATCATTTACTGAGCACAGGTGAGGATGTAAACTAGGATTGGGTGCATTATATGACCAGGCTACAAAACTTTTGTCTTGCCAAAATCTCACCATTCTGTGTCCATTAAATGATCAATATTTCTGCATTGATGCCAAATTATTTTCTTAACCTAAACCACATTTCGGAGGGTTTCAGCTTTCAAAAGAATATTTTATACAACCAATGGATGAATTTAGCATCAGGTTATAAGCTTTTATTTACATCACATGGATAAGCGACATAACTTCTGTCAGGGACTGTAGGGGAGATCCAGTCTTCCCATAAGAGACCCATATCTGAGAATCCAGGAGGACTGTATCATCTTGAAATTGGATCCTGCCTTCCTTCCCAAGGTGGTAACTGATTTTCGCAGAAAGCAGGAGATAATATTGCCCACCTTCTGCCAGGACCATAAGAACGAGAAAGAGCGCTCTCTCCACTCTTTGGATGTTAAAAGGACAATACTACAGTACCCAAAACTCACGGAAAGCTGGAGAGTAGACTCAAACCTCTTCATCCAAATGGCAGGAAAGAATAGAGGGAAGAAAGCATCAAAAGCCACCTTAGCCACATGGATAACATCAACCATAACCGCAGCATATACCTTGGCAGGAAAAACTCCGCCGGAAGGCCTCAGGGCTCACTCTCTGAGGGCAATCTCTACTTCGTGGGCAGAGAGTGCAGGGGCTTCTATGGACCAGATCTGCAGGGCCGCAACTTGGTCCAGCATAAATACTTTCTGTAGGCATTATAAACTGGATGTTCTGTCAAACCAACAGATGGCCTTTGGGAGGAAAGTCTTCCAAGCAGTAATTCTGCCCTAATAGGAGTAGGAGTTATTTGGTACTTCTCCTGGTGGCGCTCTCAGGAGGGACATCCTGGAAAGTAGGAATTAGTCCTACCGGTAATGTTGTTTCCAGGAGTCCATCATGACAGCACCCCTTTTATTCCGTCCCTCGGATTTCCTATCTGTTATGTGGTGTAAATATTGTAATGGGAAATTCAATAAAATAGCGTTGCATCCATCCTGGTGTGGTACTTGGGAAAAACACTGAAGGATGGTGGTGGGGAGGGGCTATGTAACCTCTTCTGTGTTCTTGTCCCTATCAAGGATGTGAAGGACAACCTCCTGGTGGTGCTGTTATGATGGACTCCTGGAAACAACATTACCGGTAGGACTAATTCCTACTTTTTGGCCACCATAAAGGAAATCTGAGGAATCCCATTATGCTTATTGGGCTGTACAGACACTCCTGGTGCCCAGCATGCAAGGGTCCATATTGCATTTATTTTCACATGAGTCTGTCAACTATTACTCAAACTGTTCATTCTTAGGCTCTGTACAGGGATTATGGCCAACTTATGAAAAGGAGTAGTGGTTAGCAGCAATTCTCTACCAGTCAGAAGTAGCATGTTCTCGCTACACTTGGGGGACCTTCAAAAGTGCTACCACCTAGATGCTCTCTAGGACTGTATCTAGGCCAACTCTTTTAGTGTATTTGACACCTTATGAACTGTAATAGTCCTAGGGCTCACAGGAATTGTTTCCATCCTTCTACGGCACCTCACTACAGTCTTCCTAAGTGGGAAGGGACTCTGTCAGCACAAACTGACTTTTCGAACTAAGCACAGAAGCTTGGTGCACTCTTGGAGAGGCCAGACATTTAAGGTCACCTTCCCACCTACTTGTTTTCTTTGACCTCTGCTTTTGCTCCTTATTCTATAAAGCCAGACCTGTCAGTCAAAATAGAGGGGAGAAGAGATAGAGGAAAAACAGGTGGGATGGTCCATGTTGTTTGGCCACAAAAAGGGTGCACCGAGCACTGATGCTTCATTTGAACAGTCATTCTTTGCTGACACTCCATTTTAAAAATCATTATACGTATTGAAAGGAATGGAGAAAAAAATGGCTACAAATTTAAGGAGACTCCATGAAGTAACCTCAATAGTCACATTGCACCCCATAATACCAACAGTGCCCCATAATAACACATGTTCTAGTGCCATCATTATAGTGTCAACCACAATTCTTTGGAGAAGGCATGGTTGTAGCTATACATTCCACTTTATAAAGATGGGGAGAGGTACATGTATTGCAGCACTTTTTGTCTTTATTTTTTATTGTAACTTTGTTCCTTCGTGCTCTAACCAACTGTGATACCTCTTTCATGGCTCAAATAGAGTATAATACTCGCATAGTGAATTCCCACACATTGCCCCCTCCACACACACAGGTCCAATGGTGGGACAGGGAGCGGACAGCTCCCTGTTCCATCATTTTATTAATCTGTTGCGGTCATCAAAATTTTCTTAATGGACTGCAGCAATTAGCGGTACACAACTGGTGCCCCCATAACAGTGGCAAACAGTGTCCCATAATTACACCAGCTGTAATGCTCTCATAATCGTGTCCTTTAACAACATATGCTACAATGCCAATATAACGCCCTATAACAAATCTGGCAATGGTGCCCTCCAGGTGACTACATAGAAATCTAGGGGTTCCATAGCAAAAATCCTAATTAACTCCCCCTTCAAACCTCCACAGAGGCACAGGAAAACATTGGATTGCTTTTTACGGCCTGGGGTAATGCAAGTGCTGGGGTACATTTCAGGAGTGGGGGGAGATCTCCTGAACCTATAATACAAAATGGAGTCTCCCTCGTCCCTCACAGCACCCATAAAGTAATACCCCCAAAAATTGATGATCACATAAAGTATGACAACCCTTTCACTGAATTACCACATAGCGCTCCCACACGCACAGTATAAAACCAGCCCCAGCAAAGTACGGTGCCCTCATAGTGCCCCCCCAACTGCATAATGACCCTAAAGTTCCCCCAACACAGTATAATATCCCCACAGCCTCCACACACATACACAGAATGATACTCCCACCTCACCCCTACATTGAGTCTGAACAGCCCTCTACAAACACGGTGTTATGATTTGGCAGCCGAGGAGGACAGTAGCAAAAATAGGCTAGGCAACCAGACACCCAGAGAGGTTGGTAACTAGCGGATTGCAGACCCGTAAACTGACAGCACAACTAGAAGTAGCTGTGGGATGTACCTACGGTGCCCTAGACGCCTCAACACAGCCCGAGAGATAACTAAGCCTAAAGAGAGAACCGGAAAACTAACTGCCCCGGAGTAGACCCCCAAAGGAATAGGTAGCCCCAAACATATATTGATGGTGAGACAAGATGAAATACAAACACAGGCAGAAAATAGAGCAAGCAAATGCTGGGGCCCAAACTGTCTAGATAGAACTGGACAGGAAAGAATACTGTCTGCAATCCAGCAAAAACTCTAAGAAAAAGTCCAACACGTCTGATATGCAAAAATACTGAGACCACACGATCTCTCCCCTGCTAGATCCGAACTCTGGTGTGAACAGGTAGCAAACCAGCAGCCACTGAAAAAACAGGGAACTGGAAATACATAAACTGTCTCTGGTGAGAACTGGTAGCAAATCGGCAGATACTGAAACAGAGAACTGAAAATACATAAAAAACGTGGCAAATGAGAAACAGAGTCCAATGCAGGCCCCTGCAGAGGAACCTGGCTGTACTAACTCCAGAAGGCAGAAAACTGAGATAGACAAAATGAAAAACAAATGCCACAGAAAGTTATCTTATCTGAAAGTTACAGGACAAAGCAGGAAGCAAGCTGACTTCCAAAAGAGACCAGGAAGAAACAAATCACCGGCAAGGATTATGGGAAGGTTGCTCACTTATATCTCCCCAGTCAGTAACACCTGATTGCCAATCATTGCCCCCAGGTGATAGACTTCTGTTAGCCAAAGCAGCTTCATTACTATCAGCAGCCACCAGGGGAGCCCAAACTCAGAAGTCAGATTCAGAGTGTTCACAACACATGGACTAATTAAATAAAAGGTAATCTTGGCCTGTATCACCAATGCGCTGCTTTGCTCTGTGCAGCGAGTTCCGTCCATGTGCTGAGCCCCAAACACACAGGCTGAATGGTTGAACAGGGAGCCAATAGCTGTGGAAAGTGAGGCAGCAGGGAATGTTCTGCACCGGCCCCCTCTGACTCAAGGGCCCGAAAGTGGCTGCATGGACTACTGCTATTAGCTGGTGCCCTCATAAGTGTCAAACATAATACCCCATAACAAAACCTAATATAAAGCCTTCATAGCGGTAACAACCACAGTGCCCATAGCAGAATCTGCTATGGATGTCTCTTAGCAGTGCCAAACACAGTGACTTATATCAACACTTGCTATAGTGCCCCCATCATAGTCACAGTGCCTTATATCAACACATGCTATAGTGGCCTCACAATAGTCAGTGTCTTATATCAAAACGTGCTAGGGTATGTGCAAATGATCAGGAATTGGCAGCGCTTTGAACACAACACATGACCGCTGCGTCCAAAGCGCTGCTGTCTATTGAATGCAGGTGAATGCTCTGTGATGAACCGTGCGGATTCACCGTGTCCAACAACACCGTAAGGCAAGTGTCACACTAGCGATGAATACGGATGAGTGCTATGTGATAAAACATCGCATAGCACTCGGACCAGTATTCATCTATGGGGCAGCTCCCATATAAGTCTATTGTTGCGAGTGACACAGCGCACATCACTCAGCTATCATCCTAGTGCGATATACGCCGACAATGAAGGAGATAGAGAAATTAGTTTCTCTGCCTCCTCCAAAGCTGTGCGCTGATCCGCTCTGTGCGAGAGGCTCAGAGCACAGTAGCATGACACTCGGCTCCCACACACAACTGAGCAGGAGCCGAGGGTCATTAGCATATCGTATCCGATGCTCTCGAATCGGATGCCATACGCAAGTGTGACCCCGGCCTACGAGTGAAATTTATGTTGCTGAGACTCGCAAGATAAGTAGATGTGCTGCAGTCTGGAAAGATGTGCCACATATCCATCTCCGCAGGTGATCCGCTGGCGTCTCTGGACACATGGTGGGCATGGGATTTCTTGAAAGCCCATCCGCTATGCTGTAACATCTGGACGCTGCGGGTTGGACGCTGCACAAGTACGCAGCGTCCAAAGTGCAGCATTTACTGAATGTGTGCACATACTCCTATAGTTGTCTGATAAGAGTTCCAAACACTTTACCCTATAATAATGCATGGCATAGTGTTCTCATAAAAGTGACTCTCAAACAGTGCCAAGCATTGTGCCCCATAATACTGACCAGGGCCTCTATCAGGGCATTACTGCCCTTACTGCTGTATCAGGCCCGGTAAGCAGCAGTACAGAGCGGGTCTAGAGTAGAGGTCTGGGGCCACGCTCTTGTGCTTCTGCTCAACGGGGCCCATTGTACACTAAAGTGCTGTTTGGTGCAGCACACATGTCAGCGCTGGGGCCCAGGAGCTTTCTCGGAGCTGTGCACAGCTGTCTAACCTTGACGGCTGTGCAGCTCCCGCTCCCTCTGCCTTCTCTGTACTTCCGGTCAGGTGACAGCGCGTAGGCGATGACATGAACAGGTCACTAGAAGCAGAGCTGCGCCTGCAGGGGATCGTCTGTGACGTAGGTGTGAAAACTGTTTTTGTTTTCTTATAAAATGAATTAAATAAGTGAGAGGAGGAGGAGAGGGACTGCACATGATGAAGTGGAGGGAAGAGGGGGACTGAAAATGATGAAATTTGTCTGGGGTGGGACTGCACATGAAGTAGGAGAGGTGGACTGCACATGATGAAGTGCGATGGAGGTGTACTGCAAATGATGACATGTGTCTGAGGGGGCGGGCTGCACATGAAGTGGGGAGAGGGGGACTGCACATAATGAATTGTGTCTGGAGGAACTGCACAGCAAAGCATCAAAGAAGATAAGCATTGTATAAACGGCAGTTATCCATGGCAAGGAATTAACATTCATCTTCTCTCTTCACACAGTATGCACTCCATTCATTGAAAGCAAACAGCTAAATGGTACAATTCCCACCTCTGCTATCTGTCTTGTCTGCTGAAATATATACTAATGGTATGCACTCCATTCATTGAAAGCAAACAGCTGAATGGTACAATTCCCACCTCTGCTATCTGTCTTGTCTGCTGCCTTATATACTAATGGTATGCACTCCATACTTCTGCTTGCTGCCAACCACTGCTTTACCATCTTGCAACATAGTTTAATGTGCCTGGTAAAGCTTTGGTATAATTCATTTTTTGCACTGTATTTAATACTTACTGCCTTATATCCGTGTGACTGGGGCCTCTCTAGATCTTATCAGGTGGAAGGTGCTAAAGCATATAGATGTAGCCAGCTCTAGTGCCTTTGATGATCTAACCACCCCCTGGTGTGCTGGCCCCAGATGCCAAATTATCCCAAACCAGCTCCCACAATCCCTCTGTCCTGACCCTGTAGTGTGGGGTGCACGCAGTCTTCCCAGAAGCAAAGCATCACAGAAGATAAGCATCGTGTAAACGGCAGTTATCCATGGCAGTTAATCAGGGCAGGAATCAGGTACCCCACACTTTGCTTTCTTTTTAATTATGTAATTTATCTATATCCTCCTGTGTTCCCTTTCCATCCACATTCACCGCCCCATCCCCTCTCCATCACGACTCATACACATCAGCCCCTCTATACTTCCCTCTCCCATGTACAGCTCCCATGCACTCCTCACCTTCCTGAGAAACCTCAGCCAATCTTGCCCAAACACATCACAGAAAAAACCTACTTACAACTCCAAAAACTACCTGCTCTTTATCTTCCTACTCCTACTGATTTCAGGGGACATCTCCCCCCAACCCTTGTCCACCATCCACCAACCTCAATCCCTACCCTACCTCATATCGAAACCATAATAATCTTATTAATATTACTTGCACTTCCTCATCTCCTTCTTTTAATTGTGCCCTCTGGAATCGACGGTCTGCATGCAACAAGCTATCTTTCCTGCACAACTACTTTCTGACCAACTCTCTTCATCTGTTGGATCTCACTGAAACCTGGATTCAGGATTCTGACACTGTCTCCCCTGCTGCCATTTCCTATGGTGGCTTACAGTTCTCCCATTCCCCGAGACCCTCAAACAGACATGGTTGTGGAGTTGGCATACTCCTGCCCCCACAATGCACTTTCCAGGTCATCCCCCCAATTCCATCACTCTCATTCCCTTCTTTTGAGGTCCACACCATCAGGCTCTTCCATCCCCTCTCCATCAGAGTAGCGGTCATATATCGGCCCCCAGGCTCACCCACCCAGTTCCTTGACCACTTCTCAACCTGGCTGCCGGACTTCATGTCCTCAGAACTACCAACTCTTATCCTTGGAGACTTTAACATCCCCATTAACAGCCCCACTTCCACATCTGCATCTCAGCTTCTATCACTAACCACTTCTCTAGGCCTCTCACAGCTTTCAACCTCTGAGACACACAAGGATGGTAACACCCTTGACCTTGTCTTTGTTCGGCTCTGTTTAATCTCCCACCTAAATAACTCAACGCTTCCACTCTCTGACCACAACATTCTCTCCTTCACGCTCACAAATCCTCGACCACCCCAGCGCACTCCTACCTACCACACATTCAGAAATCTACAAGCCATTAACCCTCAGACATTTTCAGACTCCCTACACTCATCGCTGTCCCCAATCTCCTCTTTTTCTTGTCCTGATCTGGCTGTTCATCACTACAATGACACTCTTAGAAACACCCTTGACCAAGTAGCACCGCTCACCCTCAGAATTTCCATACACACAGTAAAACAGCCCTGGCTCATATTGCAAACTCAACTTCTTCAGCGATGCTCTAGGAATGCTGAACGCCTTTGGAGAAAAACCCGCACACCTGAAGACTTCATCCACTTTAAATTCATGTTAAGAACTTATAACGCTGCCCTTCACCTCGCCAAACAGACCTACTTCACCACCCTGATCTCCTCACTAGCCAACAACCCCAAGAAACGTATTGACACATTTTTCACTCCCTCCTCAGGCCAAAAGCACAAGCCCCCATCACAGACATTTGTGCTGATGACCTGGCCTCCCACTTTGTAGAAAAAATAGATACCGTATATACTCGTGTATAAGCCGAGATTTTCAGCCCATTTTTTAGGGCTGAAAGTCCCCCTCTCAGCTTATATGCGGGTCATATACGGGGGTCGGCGGGGGAGGGGGAGCGGGGGTGTCGGATCATACTCACCCCTCCGCCGGCGCGGTCTCTGCAGCCCCCCTGCTTCTCCCACGATCTCCGGCTCTGTTGTGAATGGGTTTGAGATGAGTTCTGAGCAGAGGCTCCCTCTGGTGGTTACAAGCGGTGCTAGTGAAGATTGTGAGGACTGGGAATCAGGTGTTACTGACTGGTCTTATATAAGGGAGTCATTTTCCCATCAGGGTTGCCGGTGATCAATTGTTCTGGTCTGAATCCTTCATTCCAGTTTCCCTTGCAGCCTGCTGTGTCGTGTCTGCATCTCCTGCTTACAGATAAGACTTTTGCTTCTTTTGTGTTTGTGCTATATTTTTGCATTTTGTCCTGCACTTCTTTGGGGGCCTTCAGGGTCCCCTCCGGGGGGTTCTGCCCTCTCAGTTTAGTTCAGCCACTGAGTTTTGTTCTTTTTCTTTTCCAGTTTTTTCAGTGGCTGCTGTTTTTATTTTGTTACACCAGAGAACTAATTTAGGTGGTAGAGGTCGTGTGATCTCAGGTGATTTTGAAATTAGTAGAGTTGGTTCTTTTCAGGGTTTTCTGGGATTGCAGTAAGTACCCTTCCTATCCTTTTCTATTTAGATAGTTTGGGCCCCAGCGTTTGCTCATACTATTTTCTTTCTGTGTCAGTATTTCCTCTTGTCTAACCGCCATTACATGTTTGGGGGCTTTCTGTTATCTTTGGGGTTCTGCTCCGGGGCAGATAGCTTTCCTATTTCTATCTTTAGGTGTAGTTAGTTTCTCAGGCTGTGACGAGGCGTCTAGGACCAACGTAGGAACGCTCCACGGCTGCCTCTAGTTGTGGTGGTTAGTCAGGGTACTGCAATCTCATAGATTCCAACTGCTCTGGTGTATTGCCTTTTTTACCTGCACTCCTCAGCTACCGAAACATAACAGTATCACCGGCCTAAAAATTGAAATTTTATGGTACTCACAGAAGGAAAAAAAATATTGTGAAAGAAAAAAAGTTGTCAGAGTTGTCAGAGATATTTTTCTGTTTGTTGCATTTTTTTTTTTTTTTTTTTTTCCTCTGTATCTCTGGGTGCTGGGGAGGATCTTTTCTCCCAATGGAGTTTGCACAGTTGTCTGGCCGTGTGGATCAGCTTGCCACTGAGGTTCAGAGTATTGCTGCATATCTTGCTAGGTTGCCTGTTGTGGAACCTAGGATTCCCATGCCAGATTTGTTTTTGGGGGATCGAGCTAAGTTTCAGAATTTCAAAAATAATTGTAAATTGTTTTTTGCCTTAAAATCTAAGTCCTCAGGAAACGCAGCGCAGCAGGTTCAAATTATCATCTCTCTCCTGCGCGGCGATCCTCAGGATTGGGCTTTTTCCCTGATACCTGGGGATCCTGTTTTGAGTGATGTTGATGCGTTTTTTCAGGCTTTGGGGTTATTGTACGATGAGCCTAATGTCACTGATCAAGCTGAAAAAACCTTGTTGGCATTAAATCAGGGGCTTGATGACGCTGAGTTATACTGTCAGAGATTCCGTAGGTGGGCAGTCCTGACCAAATGGAATGACGACGCTTTGGCGGCCCTTTTCCGGAAGGGTCTGTCAGATAATGTAAAGGATGTTATGGTGGGATTCCCTGTCCCCTCTGGTCTCAATGATTCTATGTCATTAGCGATTCAAATTGACAGACGTTTGCGTGAGCGGAGAAGTATGCGTGGAATGGTGTTGCCTTGTGAACCAGCTTCTGAACCCATGCAGTGTGATAGAGTGGTGTCTGGGGCACAGCGTCATGAGTTTCGAATGCGCAATGGGTTATGTTTCTACTGTGGTGATGCCTCTCATGCTATTTCAGTCTGCCCTAAGCGGGGAAGACGTTTTGCACGCTCAGTTGTCTTGGGTAGTGTTCAGACTAAGTTTTTATTAACTGTCACTCTGATATGCTCTCTGTCCTCATTTTCTGCTCAGGCTTTCGTTGATTCTGGAGCAGCTATTAACCTGATGGATTATGATTTTGCTAAACGTTGTGTGTTTCCCTTGATACCCCTACAGAAGTCTATTCCCCTACTGGGGATCGATTCTACCCCTTTGGCTGAGAATAAACCCCAGTTTTCTACTCAGGTGATAATGAGGGTTGAACCTGATCACCAGGAGTGCTGCAAATTTTTGGTTCTATATAATCTGCATGACATTATCGTGCTGGGTTTCCCTTGGTTACAGTCTCATAATCCTGTTTTGGATTGGAAATCTGTGTCTGTAACCAGTTGGGGCTGCCAATGTGTTAATACCAACACTCCTGTTTTTTCTGCCTCCCCCCAGGCTCAGGATGTTCCTGACTTTTTGTTTGATTTTTCTGATGTGTTTAGCGAAAGTAAATCTGCATCCTTGCCTCCCCATAGGAGCTATGACTGCGCTATTGAATTAGTGCCGGGTAGTAAATTCCCTAAAGGTCGCCTTTTTAACTTGTCTGTACCTGAACATGACGCTATGCGGTCTTATATCAAGGAATCATTGGAGAAGGGTCATATCAGACCATCCTCTTCACCCTTAGGTGCCGGTTTTTTCTTTGTGGCCAAAAAAGATGGTTCATTAAGGCCGTGTATTGATTATCGTCTCTTGAACAATATTACTGTGAAATATCAATACCCGTTACCCTTGATTTCTGACCTGTTTTCCAGGGTGAAAAACGCTACTTGGTTTACCAAGCTTGACCTCAGGGGGGCGTATAACCTTATTCGCATTAAGCACGGGGATGAATGGAAGACGGCATTCAATACCCCTGAAGGGCATTTTGAGTACCTAGTGATGCCCTTTGGGCTCACTAATGCTCCTTCCGTCTTCCAGTCCTTCATGAATGACATTTTCAGGGATTTTGTGGACAAATTTCTGATTGTTTATTTGGATGATATCTTGATTTTTTCTAATGACTGGGACTCTCATGTGAAACATGTTCGAACTGTATTCCAGATTTTGAGAGAGAATGCTCTGTATGTGAAGGGATCAAAGTGTCTTTTTGGCGTACAGAGGATCTCATTTCTGGGATTCATTTTGTCCCCATCTGTTATTGAAATGGACCCGGTCAAGGTTCAGGCCATCTGTGATTGGGTCCAACCTACTTCATTAAAGGCTCTTCAGAGATTTTTGGGTTTTGCCAATTTTTATCGTAAATTTATTGGTAATTTCTCGGTTATTGTTAAACCATTAACTGATTTGACCAGAAAGGGTTCTGATGTGGTGAATTGGCCTCCTGAGGCAGTCTCTGCATTTCAGGAACTTAAGCAGAGATTCACTTCTGCTCCTGTTCTACGGCAGCCTGATGTTTCTCTGCCATTTCAGGTGGAGGTTGA
Source organism: Oophaga sylvatica (assembly GCA_033576555.1). NCBI lineage: Eukaryota > Metazoa > Chordata > Amphibia > Anura > Dendrobatidae > Oophaga > Oophaga sylvatica. The sequence continues at coordinate 553,651,751 of JARQOD010000004.1, read as the reverse complement.
TGCCTCTGAAATTGGGGCAGGTGCCGTTTTGTCCCAAAAAGATCCAGAGACCTCTAAAAGTAACCCTTGTGCCTTTTTCTCTCGAAAATTTTCTCCTACTGAACGTAATTATGACGTGGGTAATCGGGAGTTATTGGCCATGAAGTGGGCTTTTGAAGAGTGGAGACATTGGCTGGAGGGAGCCAAACATCAGGTGGTGGTCCTTACAGACCATAAGAATCTGGTCTATCTGGAATCTGCCAAGCGACTCAATCCTAGACAGGCCAGGTGGGCCTTGTTTTTCACACGTTTTAATTTTGTGGTTTCCTTTCTTCCTGGCACTAAGAATGTTAAGGCGGATGCCCTCTCGAGGAGTTTCCTTGCGGACTCTCCTGAGTTATCTGATCCTTCTGTTATTTTGAAAGAGGGTGTAGTTCTTTCCGCCATCTCGCCCAATTTGAGACTTGCTCTGGAGGGGTGTCAGGAGGATAGGCCCGAGCGCTGCCCTGTTGGAAAATTGTTTGTCCCGGACCAATGGAAAAAGAGTGTGATGTCTGAGATTCATTGTTCCGCATTGGCGGGGCATCCCGGAATTTTTGGTACCAGAGACTTGGTTAGTCGGTCCTTTTGGTGGCCTACCTTGTCTCGTGATGTCAGGGAATTTGTGCAGTCCTGCGGGACTTGCTCTCGCTCCAAGCCTTGCTCTCGCTCTAGTGGTTTGTTGATGCCATTGCCTGTGCCCAAGAGACCATGGACCCATATCTCTATGGATTTCATTTCCGATCTTCCTGTTTCTCAGAGAATGACCACCATCTGGGTAATTTGTGATAGGTTTTCCAAAATGATACATCTTGTGCCATTACCTAAGTTGCCTTCCTCCTCTGAATTGGTGCCGTTGTTCCTTCAGCACGTGGTTCGTTTACACGGCATTCCTGAGAACATTGTGTCTGACAGAGGAGTCCAGTTTGTTTCCAGATTTTGGAGGACTTTTTGTTCTAAACTGGGTGTTCAATTGTCTTTCTCCTCGGCATTTCATCCTCAGACCAATGGTCAAACTGAGAGAACAAACCAGACATTGGAGACTTATCTAAGATGCTTTGTGTCTGCTGATCAGGATGACTGGGTCTCTTTTTTGCCTTTGGCTGAGTTTGCTCTTAATAATAGGGCTAGCTCTGCCACTTTGATGTCTCCGTTTTTCTGTAATTCTGGGTTTCACCCTCGATTTTCTTCAGGACAGACGGAGGCTTCTGTCTGTCCAGGTGTTGACTCTGTTGTGGAGCGTATGCAACAGATTTGGGACCAGGTAGTGGAGAGGTTGTCCCTCTCTCAGGAGAAGGCCCAGCGGTTTGCTAACCGGCATAGGACTGATGGTCCTCGGTTTAAAGTGGGGGACTTGGTCTGGTTGTCCTCAAAGAATATTCCTATGAGAGTAGCATCTCCTAAATTTAAGCCTAGGTTCATTGGACCTTATAAGATCATGGAGATTATTAATCCTGTTTCTTTTCGCTTGCTTCTTCCAGGGACATTTAAGATCCATAACGTGTTCCACAAGTCCTTGTTGAAGAGGTTTGTTGAGCCAGTGGTTCCTGCTGCTGTGCCTCCTGATCCTGTTTTGGTTGAGGGCAATCTGGAGTATGTGGTTGAGAAAATATTGGATTCTCGTTTTTCTAGACGGAAACTCCAGTATTTGGTTAAATGGAGAGGTTATGGTCAGGAAGACAATTCTTGGGTGTTTGCTTCGGACATCCATGCTAGGAGACTTATCCGTGCGTATCATAGAACTCATCCTGACCGACCTGGTTGCTCAAATGAGGGTTCGGTGACCCCTCCTCAAGGGGGGGTACTGTTGTGAATGGGTTTGAGATGAGTTCTGAGCAGAGGCTCCCTCTGGTGGTTACAAGCGGTGCTAGTGAAGATTGTGAGGACTGGGAATCAGGTGTTACTGACTGGTCTTATATAAGGGAGTCATTTTCCCATCAGGGTTGCCGGTGATCAATTGTTCTGGTCTGAATCCTTCATTCCAGTTTCCCTTGTAGCCTGCTGTGTCGTGTCTGCATCTCCTGCTTACAGATAAGACTTTTGCTTCTTTTGTGTTTGTGCTATATTTTTGCATTTTGTCCTGCACTTCTTTGGGGCCTTCAGGGTCCCCTCCGGGGGCTTCTGCCCTCTCAGTTTAGTTCAGCCACTGAGTTTTGTTCTTTTTCTTTTTCCAGTTTTTTCAGTGGCTGCTGTTTTTATTTTGTTACACCAGAGAACTAATTTAGGTGGTAGAGGTCGTGTGATCTCAGGTGATTTTGAAATTAGTAGAGTTGGTTCTTTTCAGGGTTTTCTGGGATTGCAGTAAGTACCCTTCCTATCCTTTTCTATTTAGATAGTTTGGGCCCCAGCGTTTGCTCATACTATTTTCTTTCTGTGTCAGTATTTCCTCTTGTCTAACCGCCATTACATGTTTGGGGGCTTTCTGTTATCTTTGGGGTTCTGCTCCGGGGCAGATAGCTTTCCTATTTCTATCTTTAGGTGTAGTTAGTTTCTCAGGCTGTGACGAGGCGTCTAGGACCAACGTAGGAACGCTCCACGGCTGCCTCTAGTTGTGGTGGTTAGTCAGGGTACTGCAATCTCATAGATTCCAACTGCTCTGGTGTATTGCCTTTTTTACCTGCACTCCTCAGCTACCGAAACATAACACGGCTCCTTCCTGCAGCGGTCACATGGTACCGCTCATTAAAGTCATGAATATGCACATATTCATGACTTTAATGAGCGGTACCACGTGACCACTGTAGGACGGAAGCGCTGTGGAGACCGCTGGGAGAAGAGGAGAGGCTGCAGATAGTGACGCGCCGGCGGAGGGATGAGTATAGCGATATTTACCTGTCCCGTTACACCGCTGCGCGCTGCTCCCTCGTCCGACTCCTCTGGCTGTGAATATTCAGGCAGAGGGCGCGATGACATCGTTAGTGCGTGCCGCGCCCCCTGCCAGATCATTCACTGCCGAGGACCCGGAAGAGGGAGCAGTGCGCAGCGGCGGAGAGAGGACAGGTAAATATCTCAGGTGCCGGGTCCTGAGCGAGCGGTGACACCGGCACATGTCCCCCATAGCACGCCAGTGTCATCGCCTGCTCAGGACACCAGCACCTGGCCCCCAGCGACGAGAGGTGAGTACGTCATTTTTTTACAGCAGTGTGGCAGCATAAGGGACGTATACTATGGGGCATAATCTGTGGAGCATATGGGGGCATAATCTGTGGATCATACGGGGGCATAATCTGCAGCATATGGGGGCATAATCTGTGGAGCATATGGGGGCATAATCTTGAGCATATGGGGGCATAATCTGTGGAGCATATGGGGCATAATCTGTGGAGCATATGGGGGCATAATCTGTGGAGCATATGGGGGCATAATCAGGGGAGCATATGTGCATAATCTGTGCAGCATATGGAGCATAATCTGTGCAGCATATGGGGCATAATCTGGAGCATATGGGGGCATAATCTGTGGAGCATATGGGCATAATCTGTGCAGCATATGGGCATAATCTGTGGAGCATAATCTGTGGAGCATATTGGGCATAATCTGTGGAGCATACGGGGGCATAATCTGTGGAACATACTGGGGCATAATCTGTGGAGCATACAGGGGCATAATCTGTGGAGCATATGGGGCATAATCTGGAGCATATGGGGCATAATCAGGGAAGCATATGGACATAATTTGTGCAGCATATGGACATAATCTGTGCAGCATATGGGCATAATCTGTGCAGCATATGGGGGCATAATCTGTGCAGCATATGGGGGCATAATCAGGGGAGCATATGGGCATAATCTGTGCAGCATATGGGGCATAATCTGTGCAGCATATGGGGCATAATCTGTGCAGCATATGGGGCATAATCTGTGCAGCATATGGGGGAATAATCAGGGGAGCATATGGGGGCATAATCTGTGCAGCATATGGGGCATAATCTGTGGATCATACGGGGGCATAATCTGTGCAGTTTATGGGGCCTAATTCATGGAGCATATGGGGGCATAATAATTTTCCACCCTAGGCTTTTACGCGAGTCAATAAGTTTTCCTAGTTTTTTTGTGGCAAAATTAGGGGGGTCGGCTTATACACGGGTCGTCTTATACATGAGTATATACGGTACTATCCGTCAGGAAATCTGCTCTCAACCACCAAGTGCTGTGACTCCCATCCCTCCCTGCATTTCCCCTGGCTCACTTTCCACATTTGATCCCATCACAGAAGAAGAAGTCTTCAGACTCCTCTCTTCCTCTTGTCCGACTACATGTATGACCGACCCCATTCCCTCACATCTCCTCCAGTCTCTCTCTACAGTTGTCACAACTCACCTAACTACAATCTTTATCTCTCACTCTCCTCTGGCATTTTCCCATCCTCCTTCAAACACTCCATCGTTACTCCATTACTAAAGAAACCCGCTCTCGACCCTTCCTGCACAAACAACTACCGGTCTCCAATCTCCCCTTCATCTCTAAACTTTTGGAGCGCCTAGTCTACTCCTGCCTTACCCATTACCTCTCCACTCACTCCTTTCTAGACCATTCACAGTCTGGCTTCCGCCCCCTACATTTGACTGAAACTGCACTCATCAAAGTGACCATTGACCTTCTGACAGCAAAACGTAACGGTCACCACTCTCTGCTCATTCTTCTCGACCTTTCTGCAGCTTTCGACACAGTTGACCACCGTCTCCTACTGTCTAGGCTCCAGTCACTAGGTATTAAGGACACTGTTCTCTCCTGGTTCTCTTCGTATCTTTCTGACCGCTCCTTCAGTGTTTTGTTCTCTGGCTCCACGTCATTTCCTCTTCCAATCGCTGTCTGGGTACCCCAGGGCTCAGTCTTTGGCCCCCTTCTCTTCTCTCTCTACACAGCCCCAATTAGACAGACCATCAGCAGATTTTGCTTTCAGTACCATCTTTATGCTGATGACACACAACTATACACGTCATCCCTCGACCTTACCCCCACTGTACTCCAGAACGCCACCGACTGTCTGTCCACAGTCTCCAACATCATGTCTGCTCTCTATCTGAAACTCAACCTCTCCAAAACTGAACTTCTGCTCCCGCCGTCTACTAACCTCCCTAAATTTGACATTTCCCTCTCCGTGGGCGGCACCATAATAACACCCCGGCAGCTGGCTCCCTGTCTGGGTGTTATGTTTGACACCAATCTCTCCTTTGCCTCCCATATACAATCTCTTGCCTGCTCTTGCCGCCTACACCTAAAGAACATCTCTAGAATCCGCCCTTTTCTCACCATGGAAACAACAAAACCCTCACTGTAGCATTGATCCACTCCCGCCTGGAGTACTACAACGCTCTATTACTTTGCCTCCCCATTACTCGACTATCCCCTCTCCAGTCCATCCTTAATGCAGCAGCAAGGGTCATCCATCTGGCTAATCGGTACTCGGACGCGTCCGCTCTTCACCAGTCCTTACACTGGCTGCCCATTCATTATAGGATCCAATTCAAAGTACTTGTTCTCACCCACAAAGCTCTCCACAGTGCAGCACCCCCCTACATCTCCTCCCTCTCATTTCTGTCTATCGGCCTAACCGACTACTGCGCTCTGCAAGCGACTTTCGACTAACCTCTGCACTAATCCGTACCTCCCACTCCCGACTCCAAGACTTCTCCCGCACTGCGCCAATCCTCTGGAATGCTCTACCCCAAGAAATTAGGACTATCCACAATTTGCATGGTTTCAGGCGCTCCCTCAAAACACATTTGTTCAGAGCGGCCTATCACATTCACTAATCAAAGTCATTCTATGTGTAAGTGTGTGTGTAGCCTATTCACTATCTCCATCCATCCATCCCTCTCTCCCTCATGATTGCTGGAGCATCATTGTAAATACACCATTGTATATACACACCTGTACTTTGTATCTCCCCCACCTCATTGTAGATTGTAAGCTCTCACGAGCAGGGGCGGCTTATTTTACTTTAATTATTGTATTATTAACGTTGTTACTTATGACTTGTGTTTTGAAACTGTTAAACTGTAAAGTGCTGCGGAATATGTTGGCACTATATAGATAAAAGATTATTATTATTAAGTGAGGGAGGTATGGGGGACTACAAATGATGAAATGGTTGGGAGGGGACTGCACATGATGAAGTCTGTCTGAGAGGGGACTGCAAATGATTAAGTGAGGGATGGGGACTGCAAATTATGAGGAGGGGGACTGGAAATTTAAAGTGGGGAAGGAGGACTGCAAATGAAGTGAGGGGGATGGGCAACTGCAGATGATAAAGTTGAGAGGAGGGGAAATGCACATGATGAGGCGTGTCTGAGGGTGGGACCTCAAGTGACGAAGTGAGGGTTATGGGGGACTTCAAATGATAGAGTGAGGGGAGATGGGGGACTGCACATGATGAAGTGGGAGGGAGAGGGACTGCACATGAAGTGCGTCTGGCGGCTGCAAATGATGAAGTGAGGGGGATGGGGACTGCAAATTATGAATTGAGTGTGAGGAACGGGGATCAGCAATTGAAGGTGGGTGGTGGGGAGAGCAAGTGATGTATTGAATGTGGGGAGAGTAGTTGATAATTAATAGAGGGTGGGAGAGAGAGAAGACATGACAATGAATTGGGGCAGAAGGGGCATGGAAATATGAATCGGAAGTGATATGTACATAGACGATACAGTGACTGGTAATGATTTGGAGAAAGAGTACATGTGCTAAATCTTTTTTGTATAGTTAGTGGGGCACAGTGGTGGAATATAATTTTATATTTGAAATGGTGAATTGCATAATAGTGGGTGCACGTCTGTATTCAGATAGGAAAAAGTGAGGAATGTGCTCTGGAAGCGGGGCTCTAGGTAACTGTTATTTTATGCAGAGACGAGTCCTGGCTGGAAGAAGTGATGGCGGTCTATGCTGCTTGAAAAAGAAAAGCAAAGATCAAGGACTTCAGATAGAGATGTCACTGGTGAGTCGGTGTGTTACCTGTACACTGACACTATACACCATATACTATGTACAGAGTTCCTGTCTATAATGTCACCCGTGATCACTGTTTTACCTGTACATTATATGCTATATACAGGGCTCCTGTATATAATGTCACTGGTGATCACTGTATTCTCTGTACAATGACATTATATACAGAGCTCCTATGTTTGTAATTGGTGATCACTGTATTATCTGTACACTATATGCTATATACAAAGCTCCTGTGTAAGATGTCACTGGTGATCACTGTATTACCTGTACACAGGGCCGTTTTTAGACAAAGTGGAGCCCTAGGCAAAAAAATAACATAAGGCCCCCAATGCTCACAGTACCCGGATCCGAACCCGGACACCACTCACTTGAATGGAGGGCCCGAACATCCAGTGTTTGCCAAGCTGTCATGTGCATAACAATGTGACGAACAGCGCTTCTGATCAACGCAGTGGTGAAATCATCCCTGCCGGTCAGAGAGCTGTGGTTCCCACACTGTGAAAAGACAGCGTGAGAGCTCAGCTGTGATCGGAGGTGTGAAGCTTACCTCCGGTCGGTGGTGTCAGCTGATGGGACTACAGCTCCCATCATCCGACACCTGCTGCCGCTAATAACAGCGAGAGCAGGAACGGCTGATGGGTGCATTCATTCGCCGGCTCCTGCGCTGCAAATAAATAATTTAACCCCTTTCTGACATTAGACGTACTATCCCGTCCATGGGACCTGGGCCCGTATGACCATGGACAGGATAGTAAGTCACATGCGATCGGACGCGCTCACGGGGTGATCGTGGCCTGGTGTCAGCTGATTCTCACAGCTGACACCCGGCACATATCTTATTCTTTGCTATTTCTTGGCATATATCTTATGGTAGTTTGTATTCAAGCAATTGCTTTGCATGTCTTAAAGACTGTACATTGCCCAATGTTATTTGCCATTGCATTATTCATTTACTGTGATTGTTTGTATTTTCAGCTTAGTCTCATTTTGTCTCACTTCCATTACTGGGCTATTTTCTTACCTGTGGTTTCAGTATTGGTATGCCCCATGGCTTCAGGATCCCTTTTTTTTTCTTGGTCCAGTACCTTTTTTTAACAATCATGTTTAATTACTGTAATAATAAAATAATACTTTTATCATCAAGTACCTATTCTTGGGATAGTTTTTCATTACTGTTTTCTAAGTTGTGAATTGTTACTTGCTACAGTAACCCTACATTGATGGGTTTCATTCACTTTTTTTGTAATTAAAATGTATGTGCATGTATATGTATTCTTGTCTGTGCAGCCGGTATTTAAAAATGTGCAGCACACACACACTGCCACTGTGTGTCTATACCCAGCCATCTACGTATACTAATAACATAGAATTATAGAATCATAGAATGGTAGAGTTGGAAGGGACCTCCTGGGTCATCTGGTCCAACCCCCTGCTCAAAGCAGGATTCTCTAAATCATCCCAGACAGATGTCTATCCAGCCTCTGTTTGAAGACTTCCATTGAAGGAGAACTCACCACCTCTTGTGGCAGCCTGTTCCACTTATTGATCACCCTAACTGTCAAGAAGTTTTTTCTAATATCTAATCTGTGTCTCCTCCCATTCAGTTTCATCCCATTGCTTCTAGTCTTTCCTTGTGCAAATGAGAATAAAGATGATCCTTCTACAATGTGACAGCCCTTGAGATATTTGTAGACAGCTATTAAGTCTCCTCTCAGTCTTCCTTTTTGCAAGCTAAACATTCCCAAATCCTGCAACCGTTCCTCATAGGACATGGTTTGCAGACCGGTCACCATTCTGGTGGCTCTTCTCTGAACTTGCTCCAGTTTGTTGATGTCTTTTTTAAAATGTGGTGCCCAAAACTGGACACAGTATTCCAGATGAGGTCTGACCAAAGAGGAGTAGAGGGCAATAATGACCTCACGTGATCTAGACTGTATGCTTCTGTTGATACATCCTAGAATTGCATTTGCCCTTTTTGCTGCTGCATCACACTGTTGACTCATGTTAAGTCTGTGATCAATTAGTATACCCAAGTCTTTTTCACATGTGCTGTTACTTAGCCCTATTCCTCCCATTTTGTATATGCTTTTTTCATTTTTATTGCCCAGATGTAGTACTTTGCATTTTTCCCTGTTAAAATCCATTCTGTTAGTTGCTGCCCACTGCTCCAGTTTATGTATATCTTTTTGAATCTTCTCTATCTTCTCTAGTATTAGCTACCCCTCCTAGCTTTGTGTCATCAGCAAATTTGATCAGTTTACCCTCAATTCCTTCATCTAAATCATTGATAAAGATGTTGAACAATACAGGGCCCAAAACAGAGCCTTGTGGTACCCCACTTGAGACATTCTTCCAACTGGATGTGCAGCCATTTACAACCACTCTTTGGGTCCGATCACTAAGCCAGTTATGAATCCACCTAAGCCCTCTTTCACACATCCGGCGGGCGCCTTGCGGCGCCCCCGGCATTTTCCCGCAGCGCCGCATCTGAAAATCTGATGCGCCGCATGCGGCTTTTTTCGCATTGACATGCATTAGCGCCGGATGGCGCCGCATGTCAATGCGTTGCATGCGGTTTTGTCCGGATGCGGCGCAAATGTACATTGCGGCGTCCGGAAAAAACGCTGCATGTAACGTTTTTTGTTTTTGCCGGATGGTTTCTTATCTCTCCAAGCATCAGAAACCATCCGGCAAAAAACCGCATTTTGGGCGCCGGATGTGTGAAAGAGGCCTAACAGTTGCCTTGTCCATTCCATACTTAGTCATTTTTTCAATAAGGATTGTGTGAGATACTTTGTCAATGCGCTAATGCATGTCAATGCGAAAAAAGCCGCATGCGGCGCATCAGATTTTCAGATGCGGCGCTGCGGCAAAATGCCGGAGGCGCCGCCAGGCGCCTGCCGGAAGTGTGAAAGAGGCCTTATAATAATCAGAATAGAAAAGAACGTGTCCTCCCACCATGCTAGCTATTTCAAGTGTCAGCATATAAATGCAGAGCCCGCAGCAAGTGCTACAAATGAATGCAAAAAAATGCAGTCTGCATATCAAGATATAGGGCAAATCGAAATGCTGAAAATGTAAGGCTGCCAGTGAGAGATCATACCTGATATGGCCTGGGCACCCCTGACGCGCGTTTCGCGTTAGCTTGTTCACAAGGGAGCGTGCATGTATCTATGTTCTTTGCTGGACATATTTATAGGACCCGGCGCTTCCGCTGACTCACCGCTCTGTCAGCACGAACCGGCGTCACCTGACGTCCGACCCAACCCCCCGCTCGACGCGTCAGAGCAGGGGAGAGCACGGACGGCAGGAAGAACGCGTCGTCATGGTGACCACCAGAGCAGGAAGTCAACCGAAGCGCTGAACACCGCTGCTGCATTGTGAGGCTGCGTGTCTGCATATTACATGCTGACAGTGATATCATAAGCCTCCTTAAGTAGGCATATTCAATACTAGTGGGGGATAAAGTATTAGATAATAGATAATGAAATGTATCATCCGCACGGCCCAATGTCTGATTAGGTATATCATTAAAATTTAGAAAGATCATGCTTCAATAGAGATAATATAAGCTATAAAAAACCTATAGGAGAAGCAATGAAAAAAAGGGGAAAAGATATAAAATCCCAAATGTGATGCTTATATACATATAAAGATGAATTCAATACCACAGGTGTTATGTGAGAAAGAAAAAATGTGCGTATATAATATGTCATATCCCAACATAATATAGAAATACATTAATAATATAATGGTGGTATAATACTACAATGCATAAATAAATATATAAAGTGCATAAAAACAATTACCTCATATAGAAACCAAAAGTTAAATTATACATGTATAATAAATAATATAGTAAAAATAATAATAGTGCAGTAATGAAAACCATGAATGTATACATGAAGCGTATATAGACAGAGTGATTAAAATAAAGTGCAAATCAATGTCCATATCTAATATATAAAGCTGAATGTATGTATGTGTGTATGTATGTGGGTATGTTTGTCCGGGATTGGAATCCGCACCGTCGCACTTACGGGCATGAAATTTTGCACGCCCGCACGTCTCGACCCCGAAAGAGTCCTAGGCTATGTTTTGAATCGAAATTTTAACCCCGCGCGTTCCAAGTCGCCAAACAATTTTGGCCCTATCTACATAATGGGGAGAAAGCTGAATGCTTGTGTGTATGTCCGGCATAGGAATCTGCATTTACGGGCATGAAATTTTGCACACCCGCACATCTCGACCCCGGGAGCGTCATAGGCTAGGTTTTGAGTAGAAATTTTAACCCTGCGCATTCCAAATCGGCAAATAATTTTGGCTCGGGATAGGAATCTGCACCGTTGTACTTACGGGCATGAAATTTTGCATGCCCGCACATCTCAACCCCAGGAGCATTATAGGCTATGTGTTGAATGGAAATTTTAACCCCCGCACGTTCCAAATCGCCAAACAATTTTGGCCCTATCTACATAATGGGAGAAAAGCTGAATGCTTGTGTGTATGTCCGGCATAGGAATCTGCATTTACGGGCATGAAATTTTGCACACCCGCACGTCTCGACCCCGGGAGCGTCATAGGCTAGGTTTTGAGTCGAAATTTTAACCCCGCGCATTCCAAATCGGCAAATAATTTTGGCCCGGGATAGGAATCTGCACCGTTGTACTTACGGGCATGAAATTTTGCATGCCCGCACATCTCAACCCCAGGAGCATCATAGGCTATGTGTTGAATGGAAATTTTAACCCCCGCACGTTCCAAATCGCCAAATTATTTTGGCCCTATCTACATAATGGGGAGAAAGCTGAATACTTGTATATAGATATAATCATTACAATTTGTTATAACTAACCGTAGTTAGGTACTATGCCCGGGCAGCGCCGGGCTCTTCAGCTAGTAAGTTAATATAGTTCTAACGCTTACAAGGATTTTTTTTTTTGGCCACCATAATGAAAATCTGAAGAATCCCATGATACTTATTGGGCTGCACAGACGCTCCTGGTGTCCAGCATGCAAATGTCCACATTGCATTTATTTTCCCATGAGTTTGTCAACTATCACTCAAACTGTTCCATCTTAGGTTCTGTAATAAAAAGAATCATGGGCAACTTATGAGAAGTAATGCTTATTACTAATTCTTTACCAGTCAGAAGTAGCACGTTCTCCCAACAATTGCGCGACCTTCACAAGTGCTACCACCTAGATGCGGTCTCTCTAGGACTGTATGTAGGCCAACTCCTTTGGTGTCTTTGCCACTTTATGAACTTTAATAATCCCCAGAGCAATTATTTCCATCCTTCTTTGGCACCTGACTACAGTCTTCCTAGATGGGAAGGGACTCTGTCAGCACGAACTGACTTTTCGAACTAAGCGTAGAAGCTCGGTGCCAGACATTTAAGGTCACCTTCCCACCTTCATGTTTTCTTCGATCTCTGCTTTTTCCCATGACTCTATAAAGCCAGAGCTGTCAATCAAAATAGAAGGGAATAGAGATGGAGGGCAAACAAGTAGGTGGATGGTCCATGTTATGTTTGGCCACACCAAGGGTGCACTGAGCGGTGGTACGTCATCTGAACAGTCATTCTGTGCTGACGGACTCTTTTAAAAATTGTTATTCCTATTGAAATGAATAGAGAAAAAATGTCTAAAAATTTAAGCAGAACCCATGAAGTAACCTCAATAGTCACAGTGTACCCTAGAATACCTTCAGTGCCCCATAATAACACTTGCTCTAGTGCCTTCGTTATAGTGTCAACCACAATTATTTGGAGAAGGCATGGTCGTAGTCATACATCCCACTTTTTAAAGATGGGGAGAGGTACATGTATTGCAGCACTTTGTCCTTATTTTTTATTTATAGTCACTTTGTTCCTTCTTGCTCTCACCCACTGCGTTATCCCTTTCATAGCTCAAATGGAGTATGGTACTCAAACAGTGCCCCCTCCACATACACTATAATGCCAAAACAGTGCCCCCAGCAAAGTATGATCCAGCGAGGTTCCCCCAACACAATATAATGCCTCCATAATACAGTATGATGCTCCCAGAGTTTCCATATACACTGACATTGCGGGTCACTACAGTGACCCCCAAAAACAATATGATCCTCCACAACCCAACACATAGTGTGATGGCCCCCACAGCCTCCTACAAGAACTGACTGATATGATAAATGACTCACCTAGCCCTGTTAACCTGATGTACTGCTTTGCTCTGCTCTGTGCAGGATGTGGACTGAGGCGTTGTGCAGCAGGCGCAATCTAGTGACGTCATTGAACCTACTGCGCTTAGACCCAGTCACGTGCCCAATGGTGGAACAGGGAGCTAACAGCTCCCTGTTCCATCATTTTATTAATCTGTTGCTGTTGTGGTCACCAAAAATTGTCTGTGGACTGCAGCAATTAGCGGTACACAACTGGTGCCCCCATAACTGTGCCGAACATGGTGTCCCATAATTACACCAGCTATTATGTTCTCATAATCGTGTCCTATAACAACATCTGCTACAGTGCCAATATAGCACCCTGTAGCAGATCTGGCAATGGTGCCCTCCAGGTGTGTACATAGAAATCTAGGGGTTCCATAGCAAAAAAAAAAAAAACTAAGCCCACTTTCACACCACCACAGAGGCGCAGTTGCAGGAGGGCATATCTCACAAATATTTGAGAGACAGACAGCGAGTGCCGTCCATGTGCTGAGCCCCAGACATGCAGGCTGAATGTGCTGCACCGGACCCCTCTGACTCAAGGTCCCCAGAGTGCTGCATGGATTACTCCTATTAGCTGGAGCCCTCATAAGTGTCAAACATGATACCCCATAACCACACCTGATGTAAAGCCCTCGTAGCACGAACAATCACAGTACCACATAGCAAAATCTGCTATAGATGTCTCTTAGCCGTGCCAAACAGTGACCTTTAACACCTGCTATAGTGCCCTCATAATAGTCACGGTACCTCATATGCTATAACATAGCAAGGCCCAAAAAAGACATTTGTCCATCCAGTTCAGCCTATATTCCGTCAGAATAAATCCCAGATCTACGTCCTTTTAAAGAACCTAATAACTGTAAGATACAATATTGTTACGCTCCAGGAAGACATCCAGGCCTCTCTTAAAACCCCTCCACTGAGTTCACCATCACCACCTCCTCAGGCAAGGAATTCCAGATTCTCACTGCTCTAACAGTAAAGAATCCTCTTCAATGTTGGTGGGAAAACCTTCTCTCCTCCAGACGCAGAGAATGCCCCCATGTGACCGTCACCTTCCTTGGTATAATCAGGTCCTCGACAGACATTTGTATTGTCCCCTTATATACTTATACATGGTTATTAGATCGTCCCTCAGTCGTCTTTTTTTTAGACTAACTAGACTAAATGATCCTAATTTTGCTAATCTCTCTGGGTATTGTAGTTCCCCCATCCCCTTTTTATTAATTTTGTTGCCCTCCCTTTGTACTCGCTCTAGTGCCATTATATCCTTCCTGAGCACCGGTGCCCAAAACTGTACACAGTGCTCCATGTGCGGTCTAACCAGGGATTTGTACAGAGGCAATATAATGCTCTCATCGTGTATCCAGACCTCTTTTTTAATGCACCCCATGATCCTGTTTGCCTTGGCAGCCGCTGCCTGGCACTGGCTGCTCCAGGTAAGTTTATCATTATCTAGGATCTCCAAGTCCTTCTCCATGTCAGATTTACCCAGTGGTTTCCCGTTCAGAGTGAATGGTGATATTGATTCCTTCGTCCCATGTGTATAACCTTACATTTATCATTGTTAAACCACATCTGCCACCTTTCGGCCCAAGTTTCCAACGTATCCAGATCCATCTGTAGCAGAATACTATCTTCTCTTGTATTGACTGCTTTACATGGTTTTGTATCATCTGCAAATATCGATATTTTACTGTGTAAACCTTCTACCAGATCATTAATAAATATGTTGAAGAGAATAGGTCCCAACACCGACCCCTGCGGTCCCCACTGGTCACAGCGACCCAGTTACAGAATATACCATTTATAACCACCCTCTGCTTTCTATCACTAAGCCAGTAACTTACCCATTTACACACGTTTTAACCCACACCCAGCATTCTTATTGTGTACCAACCTCTTGTGTGTCATGGTATCAAACGCTTTGGAAAAACAAGATATACCAAGTCTAATGACTCTCCTTGGTCCAGTGTATATCTTACCTCTTCATAAAAACTGATTAGATTGGTTTGACAGGAGCGATTCCTCATAAACCCATGCTGATATGGAGTTAAACAGTTATTCTCATTGAGATAATCCAGAATAACATCCCTCAGAAAACCTTCAAATATTTTACCAACAATAGAGGTTAGACTTACGGGCCCATTTCCATTTTCACTTTTAGAGCCCTGTTTGAATATCGGTACCACATTTTCTATGCGCCAGTCCTGTGGAACAGACCCCATCGCTATAGAGTTCCTAAATATAAGAAATAATGGTTTATCTATTACATTACTTAGTTCTCTTAGTACTCGTGGGTGTATGCCATCCGGATCCGGAGATTTATCTATTTTAATCTTATTTAGCTGGTTTTGCACCTCTTCTTGGGCAAGATTAGTGACCCTTAAAGGATTTTCATTGTCTCTTGGCATTTCACCTTGTATTTCTCTTTCCATCGTGAATACGGTGGAGAAGGTCTTTAATATATTCGCTTTTTCCTCGTCATCTACAACCATGCTTTCCTCACAATTTTTTAAGGAGCCTACACTTTCACTTGTGATTCTTTTACTATTGATATAGTTGAAGAACAGTTTGGGATTAGTTTTATTCTCCTTAGCAATGTTCTTCAAAGACCTGGGCTGGTAAGCGGTGCTACCCTTTTTTTCTGCTGAATTTTTGGAGGACTTTTAGTCCTTTTTTGTGGCTTCACTATAGTGCCCATATACCCATCATACATATTCTCCATCCCATAGTCCTGTGTCAATATACCCATCACATATATCCTCCATTCCATAGTCCATGCCCATACACCCACACACATCCTCCATCCAATAGTCCTGTGCCCATATACCCATCACACATCCTCCATCCCATAGTCCCAAGCTGGGTGTCACTGAGAAGGGAGTTCCTGGAGATGTGCTGTTATGTAACCTGGCAGTGCGGCCACTGACTATGCGATTTTCTATTCCGGTAACAATAGAGCCCGGCAGTAATGGAGGAGGGGGTGATTAATTTCTGTCATGTGCTCTCTGCTCCCTTCTGGGGGGCAGGCAATGGCTGGGAGCTTATGTTCCCTGGGATACTAGATTTCTCCCACCAGGTCAGTGTTTGCTGGGGTGTTGTGGAGTGGTAAAACTTTCTCATAGCAACCAGTCACAGCTCAGCTTTCTTTTAAACAGCTCTGATAAAATGAAAGAAGCTTAGTGATTGGGTGGGGCTATGTGGAGTGGGCATGCTGATACACACATACATACTCATTTATATATATATAATATATATAGATATTGTGTTATGTGAATTGTATTGTTTTCTTGTGTAATGTATAGAGTGTAAAGATAAGTAATGTAGAGTGTAGTGTAATGAAGGTCTGCCCAGCAACAGACAGCAGAGTCAGAAATAGTTAAATGTTGTTACTAGCCCACAGGGTGAAGGCTTAGTGAGAGGAGAAACTGTGCTTCTTGGATAGAGAGTTTGGAGAGTAATAAGTGTACAGTGCTGCAAAGGGGTAATCCACAGCAGGAAGAGATTGGAGCGAGGAATGGCAAGATCCTAAAGAGAGTAGCTGAGTCTCAAACACCTTCTAGAAAGTGTTATTGGATAGGGTGCCCCAAGTCACAAGAAACCTGAGAGCTTGCTAGTTTTTATATATCTTTTCTTTTCAGGCCTCTCAAAGATGTCACAGCCGACAGACCACGGACAAAAAGGCAAGACCGCCACCACAGACACTCTCCCACACGGATCCGCCGAGTCCAAAGCGGAAAGGACCAAAGGTATGTATAGAATCTAAAATAATATATAATAAATAAACAGAAGATTAAAATCAAACAAACAAACAAAGAACAAAAAACTACAAGAATGGGACATAGCTCAAAATTTCGTTAAGACCCGCCGGCTGTACTGATTGTATCTTGGAAATCCACGGGCCTCCATTTGCGCAAGTTTTTCCTCCAGTTCCCCCCCCCGCAAGTCAATGTGTACTTTGTCAATGCCCGTGACTTTCAACAAATTTTACATCACAATCATGGTATCTTTTGAAATGCCTGGGTATCGGTTTCATGGCGGTCCAATCTTCCTCATCCAAGCCTTCAAAATATCATGATAGTGCTCCCTAACTCTGATTTTCAAAGGCCTAGACGTAAGCCCAACGTAAATTTTGGGGCATGGGCATATAGCATAGTATATTACCCTAAGGTGTCACAGGTAATATGCTGTGTGATGTCGAACTTCTTTTTACCGTCACTAGACAGGAAATCAGGGCTCGTGACATATTTGGGCAGGCTATGCATTTCTCCAGGGGTAAAACCCCCATTTGGGACCGTCAGATCCAAAAGATTTGTTTGCTTGGGGTTCGGCATAGTGGCTATGAACCAGTAAATCTTTTAAATTAGGCGAGCGTCTGTTAGTAATAGATGGCTGCGAAAAAATATGTTTGGCAATGGTGCGGTCCATCTGAAGAATAGGCCAATATTGATTCAAAACATTTCTCATCTTCATCCATTGATGGTTATAGGTGGAGATGAATCTTACCTTGGTCTCTTTATTAGTTTTGATTTTAGGTTGTAATAATTGACTTCTATTTGCTCTTCTAGCCTTTGCAAAACCTTTTTTAATACTTCTTT
>JARQOD010000004.1:553602545-553633874 GCA_033576555.1 Oophaga sylvatica | reverse complement strand
GGATGGGCGCAAATGTACATTGCGGCGCCGGGAAAAACGCCAGTTAAAACGTTTTTTTTTTTCCCGGGATGGTTTTTATCTCCAAGCTCAGAAACCTCCGCAAAAAAACCCCATTTTGGGCGCCGGAGTGTGAAAGGGCCTAACGTTGCCTTGTCCATTCCATTTTAGTCATTTTTTCAAAAGGATTGTGTGAGTACTTTGTAAATGCGCAAAATGCATGTCAAGGCGAAAAAAAGCCGCATGCGGGCATCAGATTTTAGATGCGGCGCTGGGGGCAAATGCCGGGGCGCCGCCGCGCCGCCGGAAGTGTGAAAGGGGCCTTATAATAATCAGAATAGAAAAGAAGGTCCCCCCCATGCTAGCTATTTCAAGTGTCAGCATAAAAATTTGCAGAGCCCGAGAAGGCTACAAATGAATGCAAAAAAATGCAGTCTGCTATCAAGATTTTGGGCAAATCGAAATGCTGAAAATGAAGGCTGCCAGTGGAATCATACCTATATGGCCTGGGCACCCCTGACGCGGTTTTCGGTTAGCTTGTTCAAAGGGAGCGGCATGTATCTATTTTTCTTTGCTGGACATATTTAGGACCCCCCCGGCGCTTCCGCTGACCCCGCTTGTCACACGAACCGCGTCACCTGACGTCCGGCCCAACCCCCGCCGACGCGTCAGAGAGGGAGAGCCAGGAGGCAGGAAGAACGCGTCGTCTGGTGACCACCAAGAGGAAGTCAACCGAAGCGCGAACACCGCTGCTGCATTGAAGGCTGCGTGTCTGCATATTACAGCTGCGTGATTTCATAACCCCTTAAGTAGGCTTTCAATACTGTGGGGGATAAAGTTTAGATAATAGATAATGAAATTATCATCCGCCGGCCCATGTTGATTAGGTATATCATTAAAATTTGAAAGCATGCTTCAATAGGATAATATAAGCATAAAAAAATAGGAGAGCAATGAAAAAAAGGGGAAAAGTTAAAACCCAAATTGTGCTTTTATACATAAAAGATGAATTCAATACCACAGGGTTATGTAGAAAGAAAAATGTGCGTATATAATTTTCTATCCCAACATAAATATAGAAATAATTTAATATAAATGGGGATAAACTCAATGTTTTAATAAATTATAAAGTGCATAAAAAAATTACCTCTATAGAAACCAAAAGTTAAATTTCATGATAATAAATAAATAATAAAAATAATAATAGGCAGTAATGAAAACCATGAATGTTCAAAGCGTATATAGACAGAGTGATTAAAATAAATGCAAATCAATGTCCCATATCTAATTAAAAGCTGAAGTATGTATGTGGTATGTATGTGGGGATTTTTTGTCCGGGATTGGAATCCGCACCGTCGCACTTACGGGCATGAAATTTTGCACGCCCCGCACGTCTCGACCCGAAAGAGTCCTTAGGCTATGTTTTTGAATCGAAATTTTAACCCCGCGCGTTCCAAGTGCCAAACAATTTTGGCCCTATCTACATAATGGGGAGAAAGCTGAAATGCTTGTGTGTATGTCCGCATAGAATCTGCATTTACGGGCATGAAATTTTGCACACCCGCACATCTCGACCCCGGGAGCGTCATAGGCTAGGTTTTGAGTAGAAATTTTAACCCTGCGCATCCAAATCGGCAAATAATTTTGGCTCGGGATAGGAATCTGCACCGTTGTACTTACGGGCATGAAATTTTGCATGCCCGCACATCTCAAACCCCAGGAGCATTATAGCTATGTGTTGAATGGAAATTTTAACCCCCGCAGTTCCAAATCGCCAAACAATTTTGGCCCTATCTACATAATGGGGAGAAAGCTGAATGCTTGTGTTGTATGTCCGCATAGGAATCTGCATTTACGGGCATGAAATTTTGCACACCCGCACGTCTCGACACCCCGGGAGCGTCATAGCTAGGTTTTTGAGTCGAAATTTTAAACCCCGCGCATTCCAAATCGGCAAATAATTTTTGGCCCGGGATAGGAATCTGCACCGTTGTACTTACGGGCTATGAAATTTTGCATGCCGCACATCTCAACCCCAGGAGCATCATAGGCATGTGTTGAATGGAAATTTTAACCCCCGCCGTTTCCAAATCGCCAAACTATTTTGGCCCTATCTACATATGGGGAAGAAAGCTGATACTTGTATATAGATATAATCATTACAATTTGTTAAACTAACCGTAGTTATGGTACTATGCCCGGGCAGCGCCGGGCTCTTCAGCTAGTAAGTTAATATTGTTCTAACGCTTACAAGGATTTTTTTTTTGGCCACCATAATGAAAATCTGAAGAATCCCATGATACTTATTGGGTGCACAGACGCTCCTGGTGTCCAGCATGCAAATGTCCACATTGCATTTATTTTCCCTTGAGTTTGTCAACTATCACTCAAACTGTTCCATCTTAGGTTCTGTAATAAAAAGAATCATGGGCAACTTATGAGAAGTAATGCTTATTACTATTCTTTACCAGTCAGAAGTAGCACGTTCTCCCAACAATTGCGCGACCTTCACAAGTGCTACCACCTAGATGCGGTCTCTCTAGACTGTATGTAGGCCAACTCCTTTGGTGTCTTTGCCACTTTATGAACTTTAATAATCCCCAGAGCAATTTTTTCCTTCCTTCTTTGGCACCTGACTACAGTCTTCCTAGATGGGAAGGGACTCTGTCAGCACGAACTGACTTTTCGAACTAAGCGTAGAAGCTCGGTGCCAGACATTTAAGGTCACCTTCCCACCTTCATGTTTTCTTCGATCTCTTTTTCCCATGACTCTATAAAGCCAGAGCTGTCAATCAAAATAGAAGGGAATAGAGATGGAGGGCAAACAAGTAGGTGGGATGGTCCATGTTATGTTTGGCCACACCAAGGGTGCACTGAGCGGTGGTACGTCATCTGAACAGTCATTCTGTGCTGACGGACTCTTTTAAAAAATTGTTATTCCTATTGAAATGAATAGAGAAAAAATGTCTAAAAATTTAAGCAGAACCCATGAAGTAACCTCAATAGTCACAGTGTACCCTAGAATACCTTCAGTGCCCCATAATAACACTTGCTCTAGTGCCTTCGTTATAGTGTCAACCACAATTATTTGAGAAGGCATGGTCGTAGTCATACATCCACTTTTTAAAGATGGGGAGAGGTACATGTATTGCAGCACTTTGTCCTTATTTTTTATTTATAGTCACTTTGTTCCTTCTTGCTCTCACCCACTGCGTTATCCCTTTCATAGCTCAAATGGAGTATGGTACTCAAACAGTGCCCCCTCCACATACACTATAATGCCAAAACAGTGCCCCCAGCAAAGTATGATCCCGCGAGGTGCCCCCAACACAATATAATGCCTCCATGATACAGTATGATGCTCCCAGAGTTTCCATATACACCGAACATTGCGGGTCACTACAGTGACCCCCAAAAACAATATGATCCTCCCACAACCCAACACATGTGTGATGGCCCCCACAGCCTCCTACAAGAACTGACTGATATGATAAATGACTCACCTAGCCCTGTTAACCTGATGTACTGCTTTGCTCTGCTCTGTGCAGGATGTGGACTGAGGCGTTGTGCAGCAGGCGCAATCTAGTGACGTCATTGAACCTACTGCGCTTAGACCAGTCACGTGCCCAATGGTGGAACAGGGAGCTAACAGCTCCCTGTTCCATCATTTTATTAATCTGTTGCTGTTGTGGTCACCAAAAATTGTCTGTGGACTGCAGCAATTAGCGGTAACACAACTGGTGCCCCATAATTGTGCCGAACATGGTGTCCCATAATTACACCAGCTATTATGTTCTCATAATCGTTGTCCTATAACAACATCTGCTACAGTGCCAATATAGCACCCTGTAGCAGATCTGGCAATGGTGCCCTCCAGGTGTGTACATAGAAATCTAGGGGTTCCATAGCAAAAAAAAAAAAACTAAGCCCACTTTCACACCACCACAGAGGCGCAGTTGCAGGAGGGCATATCTCACAATATTTGAGAGACAGACAGCGAGTGCCGTCCATGTGCTGAGCCCCAGCATGCAGGCTGAATGTGCTGCACCGGACCCCTCTGACTCAAGGTCCCCAGAGTGGCTGCATGGATTACTCCTATTAGCTGGAGCCCTCATAAGTGTCAAAACATGATACCCCATAACCACACCTGATGTAAAGCCCTCGTAGCACGAACAATCACAGTACCACATAGCAAAATCTGCTATAGATGTCTCTTAGCCGTGCCAAACAGTGACCTTAACACCTGCTATAGTGCCCTCATAATAGTCACGGTACCTCATATGCTATAACATAGCAAGGCCCAAAAAAGACATTTGTCCATCCAGTTCAGCCTATATTCCGTCAGAATAAATCCCAGATCTACGTCCTTTTAAAGAACCTAATAACTGTAAGATACAATATTGTTACGCTCCAGGAAGACATCCAGGCCTCTCTTAAAACCCCTCCACTGAGTTCACCATCACCCACCTCCTCAGGCAAGGAATTCCAGATTCTCACTGCTCTAACAGTAAAGAATCCTCTTCAATGTTGGTGGGAAAACCTTCTCTCCTCCAGACGCAGAGAATGCCCCCATGTGACCGTCACCTTCCTTGGTATAATCAGGTCCTCGACAGACATTTGTATTGTCCCCTTATATACTTATACATGGTTATTAGATCGTCCCTCAGTCG
Source organism: Oophaga sylvatica (assembly GCA_033576555.1). Classification (NCBI taxonomy): domain Eukaryota; kingdom Metazoa; phylum Chordata; class Amphibia; order Anura; family Dendrobatidae; genus Oophaga; species Oophaga sylvatica. The sequence goes on along the minus strand of JARQOD010000004.1, from coordinate 553,629,207 downwards.
TCTTTTTTTTAGACTAACTAGACTAAATAATCCTAATTTTGCTAATCTCTCTGGGTATTGTAGTTCCCCCATCCCCTTTTTATTAATTTTGTTGCCCTCCTTTGTACTCGCTCTAGTGCCATTATATCCTTCCTGAGCACCGGTGCCCAAAACTGACACAGTGCTCCATGTGCGGTCTAACCAGGGATTTGTACAGAGGCAATATAATGCTCTCATCGTGTATCCAGACCTCTTTTTTTAATGCACCCCATGATCCTGTTTGCCTTGGCAGCGCTGCCTGGCACTGGCTGTCCAGGTAAGTTTATCATTATCTAGGATCTCCAAGTCCTTCTCCATGTCAGATTTACCCAGTGGTTTCCCGTTCAGAGTGTAATGGTGATATTGATTCCTTCGTCCCATGTGTATAACCTTACATTTATCATTGTTAAACCACATCTGCCACCTTTCGGCCCAAGTTTCCAACGTATCCAATCCATCTGTAGCAGAATACTATCTTCTCTTGTATTGACTGCTTTACATGGTTTTGTATCATCTGCAAATATTGATATTTTCTGTGTAAACCTTCTACCAGATCATTAATAAATATGTTGAAGAGAATAGGTCCCAACACCGACCCCTGCGGTCCCCACTGGTCACAGCGACCCAAGTTACAGAAATATACCATTTATAACCACCCTCTGCTTTCTATCACTAAGCCAGTAACTTACCCATTTACACACGTTTTACCCCACACCCAGCTTCTTATTGTGTACCAACCTCTTGTGTGTCATGGTATCAAACGCTTTGGAAAAATCAAGATATACCAAGTCTAATGACTCTCCTTGGTCCAGTGTATATCTTACCTCTTCATAAAAACTGATTAGATTGGTTTGACAGGAGCGATTCCTCATAAACCCATGCTGATATGGAGTTAAACAGTTATTCTCATTGAGATAATCCAGAATAACATCCCTCAGAAAACCTTCAAATATTTTACCAACAATAGAGGTTAGACTTACGGGCCCATTTCCATTTCACTTTTAGAGCCCTGTTTGAATATCGGTACCACATTTTCTATGCGCCAGTCCTGTGGAACAGACCCCATCGCTATAGAGTTCCTAAATATAAGAAATAATGGTTTATCTTTACATTACTTAGTTCTCTTAGTACTCGTGGGTGTATGCCATCCGGATCCGGAGATTTATCTATTTTAATCTTATTTAGCTGGTTTTGCACCTCTTCTTGGGCAAGATTAGTGACCCTTAAAGGATTTTCATTGTCTCCTTGGCATTTCACCTTGTATTTCTCTTTCCATCGTGAATACGGTGGAGAAGGTCTTTAATATATTCGCTTTTTTTCCTCGTCATCTACAACCATGCTTTCCTCACAATTTTTTAAGGAGCCTACACTTTCACTTGTGATTCTTTTACTATTGATATAGTTGAAGAACAGTTTGGGATTAGTTTTATTCTCCTTAGCAATGTTCTTCAAAGACCTGGGCTGGTAAGCGGTGCTACCCTTTTTCTGCTGAATTTTTGGAGGACTTTTAGTCCTTTTTTGTGGCTTCATATAGTGCCCATATACCCATCATACATATTCTCCATCCATAGTCCTGTGTCAATATACCCATCACATATATCCTCCATTCCATAGTCCCATGCCCTACACCATCACACATCCTCCATCCAATAGTCCTGTGCCCATATACCCATCACACATCCTCCATCCCATAGTCCCAAGCTGGGTGTCACTGAGAAGGGAGTTCCTGGAGATGTGCTGTTATGTAACCTGGCAGTGCGGCCACTGACTATGCGATTTTCTATTCCGGTAACAATAGAGCCCGGCAGTAATGGAGGAGGGGGTGATTAATTTCTGTCATGTGCTCTCTGCTCCCTTCTGGGGGGCAGGCAATGGCTGGGAGCTTATGTTCCCTGGGATACTAGATTTCTCCCACCAGGTCAGTGTTTGCTGGGGTGTTGTGGAGTGGTAAAACTTTCTCATAGCAACCAGTCACAGCTCAGTTTCTTTTAAACAGCTCTGATAAAATGAAAGAAGCTTAGTGATTGGGTGGGGCTATGTGGAGTGGGCATGGCTGATACACACATACATACTCATTTATATTATATATATATAAATATATAGATATTGTGTTATGTGAATTGTATTGTTTTCTTGTGTAATGTATAGAGTGTAAGATAAGTAATGTAGAGTGTAGTGTAATGAAGGTCTGCCCAGCAACAGACAGCAGAGTCAGAAATAGTTAAATGTTGTTACTAGCCCCAGGGTGAAGGCTTAGTGAGAGGGAGAAAACTGTGCTTCTTGGATAGAGAGTTTGGAGAGTAATAAGTGTACAGTGCTGCAAAGGGGTAATCCACAGCAGGAAGAGATTGGAGCGAGGAATGGCAAGATCCTAAAGAGAGTAGCTGAGTCTCAAACACCTTCTAGAAAGTGTTATTGGATAGGGTGCCAAGTCAAAAGAAACCTGAGAGCTTGCTAGTTTTATATATCTTTTCTTTTCAGGCCTCTCAAAGATGTCACAGCCGACAGACCACGGACAAAAAGGCAAGACCGCCACCACAGACACTCTCCCACACGGATCCGCCGAGTCCAAAGCGGAAAGGACCAAAGGTATGTATAGAATCTAAAATAATATATAATAAATAAACAGGAAGATTAAAATCAAACAAACAAACAAAGAACAAAAAAACTACAAGAATGGGACATAGCTCAAAATTTCGTTAAGACCCGCCGGCTGTACTGATTGTATCTTGGAAATCCAGCGGGCCTCCATTTGCGCAAGTTTTTTCCTCCAGTTCCCTCCCCGCAAGTCAATGTGTACTTTGTCAATGCCCGTGACTTTCAACAATTTTACATCACAATCATGGTATCTTTTGAAATGCCTGGGTATCGGTTTCATGGCGGTCCAATCTTCCTCATCCAAGGCCTTCAAAATATCATGATAGTGCTCCCTAACTTGATTTTCAAAGGCCTAGACGTAAGCCCAACGTAAATTTTGGGGCATGGGCATATAGCATAGTATATTACGCCTAAGGTGTCACAGGTAATATGCTGTGTGATGTCGAACTTCTTTTTACCGTCACTAGACAGGAAATTTTAGGGCTCGTGACATATTTGGGCAGGCTATGCATTTCTCACAGGGTAAAACCCCCATTTGGGATCGTCAGATCCAAAAGATTTGTTTGCTTGGGGTTCGGCATAGTGGCTATGAACCAGTAAATCTTTTAAATTAGGCGAGCGTCTGTATGTAATAGATGGCTGCGAAAAATATGTTTTTGGGAATGGTGCGGTCCATCTGAAGAATAGGCCAATATTGATTCAAACATTTTCTCATCTTCATCCATTGATGGTTATAGGTGGAGATGAATCTTACCTTGGTCTCTTTATTAGTTTTGATTTTAGGTTGTAATAATTGACTTCTATTTGCTCTTCTAGCCTTTGCAAAACCTTTTTTAATACTTCTTTTGAATAGCCTCTCTCTTCAAACCTATCAGAAAGTAACTGTGCTTGCCTGCAAAATTGCGCTCCGTGGAGCAGATCCTTCTAGCCCGCAAAAATTGACCTGTCGGTATAAACCCTTCACCAATGGCAATGGGTGAGAGGATTCGGCATGTAATATTGAATTCACCGCCGTTTCTTTTTTTGAAGACATCCGTCTCCAGAATACCACGGTCACCTTTTGATATCAATATATCCAAGAAGTCAATATTAGATTGACTGTATTTACATGTCAGTTTAATATTCAGACCATTATCGTTCAAAATATTTACGAAAGCCAGAAGATCCTGTTCACTGCCCTGCCAGATAAGCAGGACATCATCAATATACGAGCCCATAAAAGAGCTCCTTCAATATATGCCACCGGGTTGGTGAAAAAGATGGATTGTTCCCATTTGCCCAAAAAAAGATTTGCATAAGATGATGCATACGCCGCCCCCATTGCAGTGCCCTGCTTTGGAGATAAATGCTCCCTTTGAATGTAAAGTAATTGTGTTCCAAAGCGAATTTTAGGAGTCTCAAGAGAAAATGAATAAATTCCGGGTCATAATTTGATTGATATAGGAATGTCCGCACTGCTGCAAGGCCGTCTTTATGTTGGATGGAGGTATACAATGATTCGACGTCCATTGTAACCAACCACATATCCTCATCTAGTGGTATTCCCTCAATCTTTTTTAAGACATCCCCCGTGTCCTTAACATAAGAAGGTAGATGACTTACCAATGGCTTGAGGTAGAAGTCCAAATATTGACCAATAGTTTCACAGAGATTACCGTTTCTGAAACGATCGGACGTCCAGGTGGACTTACCGAATCCTTGTGTATTTTCGGAGTGAAGTAAATACACGCCATTTTGGGGTATTCGGGCACAAGATGTTTCTGAAGATCTTTTGTGATAGTGCCTTCAATGAAGGCCTCATTGAGAATCTCTTGTAATTCCCTTGAAATTTGTGAGTGGGATTAAAGGTCAATTTTGGTAGCACCTAATATCTCTCAATTGGCGAAATGCCTCTTTTTCATATGCCTCATGTGGCCAAATCACCACGTTTCCTCCCTTATCAGCAGGTTTTATTGTCACTCCCCTGAGAGGTTTGCGTGTACGCATAATGCCGTCCTTCCCTGTTGAGGAAAATACTTTTAAAACTAGGTGGGAAGATCATGTACCGCCTGTTCCAAATCATTAATGGAACTCCTCATAGGTAACAATAAAAAAGTTTAGATAAATTAGATAGCGAAATAGAAAACATACGTCAAAAACTCCAACAAAATTTGACAACTGTCGAAATGGAAGCACTCAATAAGGACATTGATTCACAATCACTAATCTGGGAGAAAGAAAATAAAGGAAAAGAAAGCCAAAAAATTCCAGAGGGACCTCTTGGATTTCAAAAATGGCACAGTATATAGATGGCAGATACCGGCTAAAAGTGGATACGCCAGTGCTAGATTCATATCTCTTTCATCGCTATCATCTAAGGAGGATGGGATAGTCAGCAGCGAAACTACAATCTGCGTAGAAATTATGGAAGAAGGAATATACACCTAGAAGACATGATAGACGCCATAATGCTCCCTCTAATTCAAAATTACAGGTGATTAATCTTTCTAAAATTGAACTAACTGCATCTCAAATTGAGGTATTTGGGCTTAGGCCTATCTTTTTCACCAACCGCCCTTTGATTCCTTCACAGCGGTAAAAGACTTACATCTATTTGGCGTAAATTAGTTTTAAAAAAATTGCATGAGAAATCTAATGCGGAGGAGCATTGGACGGAGCAGGAATTGCAAGCAATAGCCAATTTGGAGGAAATTACAGGAGGAGCAGGAGGACGACATTATGGTAGGTAAATTTAACCCTCCTGTCCCCAAGAAATTCCACCCCTGAATTTATATCCAATATTGAGGTTTTTGCAAAATTGGTAGCGCAGGGCTTTGAAAAAAATCTCAAGTAGAATCACATATGACAATCTCACTAGCGATCAGAGGATAGCACTTAGAGATTTAAAAAAACTCAGGGGAGTGACAATAAAACCTGCTGATAAGGGAGGAAACGTGGTGATTTGGCCACTGAGGCATATGAAAAAGAGGCATTTTGCCAATTGAGAGATATTAGGTGCTACAAAAATTGACCTTTATCCCACTCACAATTTCAAGGGGAATTACAAGAGATTCTCAATGAGGCCTTCATTGAAGGCACTATCACAAAGATCTTCAGAAACATCTTGTGCCCGAATACCCCAAAATGGCGTGTATTTACTTCACTCCGAAAATACACAAGGATGCGGTAAGTCACCTGGACGTCCGATCGTTTCAGGAAACGGTAATCTCTGTGAAAACTATTGGTCAATATTTGGACTTCTACTCAAGCCATTGGTAAGTCATCTACCTTCTTATGTTAAGGACACAGGGGATGTCTTAAAAAAGATTGAGGGAATACCACTAGATGAGGATATGTGGTTGGTTACAATGGACGTCGAATCATTGCATACCTCCATCCAACATAAAGACGGCCTTGCAGCAGTGCGGACATTCTATATCAATCAAATTATGACCCGGAATTTATTCATTTTCTCTTGAGACTCCTAAAATTCGCTTTGGAACACAATTACTTTACATTCAAAGGGAGCATTTATCTCCAAAAGCAGGGCACTGCAATGGGGGCGGCGTATGCATCATCTTATGCAAATCTTTTTTTGGGCAAATGGGAACAATCCATCTTTTTCACCAACCCGGTGGCATATATTGAAGGAGCTCTTTTATGGCTCGTTATATTGATGAATGTCCTGTTATCTGGAGGGCAGTGAACAGGATCTTCTGGCTTTCGTAAATATTTGAACGATAATGGTCTGAATATTAAACTGACATGTAAATACAGTCAATCTAATATTGACTTCTTGGATATATTGATATCAAAAGGTGACCGTGGTATTCTGGAGACGGATGTCTTCAGAAAAGAAACGGCGGTGAATTCAATATTACATGCCGAATCCTCTCACCCATTGCCATTGGTGAATGGTATACCCACAGGTCAATTTTTGCGGGCTAGAAGGATTTTGCTCCACGGAGCGCAATTTTGCAGGGCAAGCACAGTTACTTTCTGATAGGTTTGAAGAGAGAGGCTATTCAAAAAGAAGTATTAAAAAAGGTTTTGCAAAGGCTAGAAGAGCAAATTAGAAGTCAATTATTACAACCTAAAATCAAAACTAATAAAGAGACCAAGGTAAGATTCATCTCCACCTATAACCATCATTGGAGAAGATGAGAAATGTTTTGAATCATATTGGCCTATTCTTCAGATGGACCGCACCATTGCCAAACATAATTTTTTCGCAGCCATCTATTACATACAGACGCTCGCCTAATTTAAAGATTTATGGTTCATAGCCACTATGCCGAACCCCAAGCAAACAAATCTTTTGGATCTGACGGTCCCAAATGGGGGTTTTACCCTGTGGGAAATGCATAGCCTGCCCAAATATGTCACGACTCGCCTGAATTTCCTGTCTAGTGACGGTTAAAGAAGTTCGACATCACACAGCATATTACCTGTGACACCTTAGGCGTAATATACTATGCTATTGCCCATGCCCCAAAATTTATGTTGGGCTTACGTCTAGGCCTTTGAAAATCAGAGTTAGGGAGCACTATCATGATATTTTGAAGGCCTTGGATGAGGAAGATTGGACCGCCATGAAACCGATACCCAGGCATTTCAAAAGATACCATGATTGTGATGCAAAATTGTTGAAAGTCACGGGCATTGACAAAGTACACATTGACTTGCGGGGAGGGAACTGGAGGAAAAAAACTTGCGCAAATGGAGGCCCGCTGGATTTCAAGATACAATCAGTACAGCCGGCGGGTCTTAACGAAATTTTGAGCTATGTCCCATTCTTGTAGTTTTTTTGTTCTTTGTTTGTTTGTTTGATTTTAATCTTCGTTTATTTATTATATATTATTTTAGATTCTATACATACCTTTCGTCCTTTCCGCTTTGGACTCGGCGGATCCGTGTGGGAGAGTGTCTGTGGTGGCGGTCTTGCCTTTTTGTCCGTGGTCTGTCGGCTGTGACATCTTTGAGAGGCCTGAAAAGAAAAGATATATAAAAATATGGACAATGATTTGCACTTTATTTTAATCACTCTGTGTATATACGCTTCATGTATACATTCATGGTTTTCATTACTGCACTATTATTATTTTATTTTTATTATATTATTTATTATACATGTATAATTTAACTTTTGGTTTCTATATGAGGTATTGTTTTTATGCACTTTATATATTTATTTATGCATTGTAGTATTTACCACCATTATATTATTAATGTATTTCTATATTATGTTGGGATATTGACATATTATATACGCACATTTTTTCTTTCTCACATAACACCTGTGGTATTGAATTCATCTTTATATGTATATAAGCATCACATTTGGGATTTTAATCTTTTCCCCTTTTTTTCATTGCTTCTCCTATAGGTTTTTTATATCTTATATTATCTCTATTGAAGCATGATCTTTCTAAATTTTAATGATATACTAATCAGACATTGGGCCGTGCGGATGATACATTTCATTATCTATTATCTAATACTTTATCCCCCACTAGTATTGAATATGCCTACTTAAGGAGGCTTATGATATCACTGTCGCATGTAATATGCAGACACGCAGCCTTACAATGCAGCAGCGGTGTTCAGCGCTTCGGTTGACTTCCTGCTCTGGTGGTCACCATGACGACGCGTTCTTCCTGCCGTCCGTGCTCTCCCCTGCTCTGACGCGTCGAGCGGGGGTTGGGTCGGACGTCAGGTGACGCCGGTTCGTGCTGACAGAGCGGTGAGTCAGCGGAAGCGCCGGGTCCTATATATATGTCCAGCAAAGAACATAGATACATGCACGCTCCCTTGTGAACAAGCTAACGCGAAACGCGCGTCAGGGGTGCCCAGGCCATATCAGGTATGATCTCTCACTGGCAGCCTTACATTTTCAGCATTTCGATTTGCCCATATCTTGATATGCAGACTGCATTTTTTTGCATTCATTTGTAGCACTTGCTGCGGGCTCTGCATTTATATGCTGACACTTGAAATAGCTAGCATGGTGGGAGGACACGTTCTTTTCTATTCTGATTATTATAAGTCTTTTTGTGCACGGATATATACCATATAGGAGCTATTTTTAGCCCATTACTAGCCAATGTGGCGTTATATGTAATATAGATATATGCACTTTTGAAATACTCTTTATATTGTGTTTGTACCTGCTGATATTGGGCCTGTTTTTGCTGCATCTTTTGTCCCCATTTGGATTTTTTATCCTAATAATATGTATTTTATATGAATAAAATTTTGTATTTTTATAATGTAAAAAGGCTTCCCATCTCTCCTTTTGAATCTGTTGATATTTGGAAGTAGTTTAAATACTAGGCAATATATCTTTGTGATTTAACATATATTCAAGTTAGAATAATGCAAATATATATATATAGTGGGTGTGTGTGTGGTGTGTGTGTATATGTATATATATATATATATATATATTTTTGTGAGACAGTGAAGGGGTGTGTGTGGACGGGTGTATTTTCGCCCAGGTTTCTTAGCTGGGGGCGCATAAAAGGTTGTCAGTGCGGTTTCATTCCATTCCTATCTGGGACAGGTTTGCAGTGCAACCCGGAGTGAACACAGCTGCTTAATTAGGCAGCCATAAGTACCTGCTTGAGGATTCAGAGGAGGCTCATCAGTCTGGATCTGACTACAGACAACGTTGGAGTCTCATGTGAACCTCACGCTGGTAACTACAGATTATATGTGTTATTTTGGGGCCCAGGCTGGGAGAGTCTGGACCCGGATAGAAAGGGAAATTATCTATGTGAAGTGAGTGGCCAGACAGGCCCAGGATTTAAAGTTTATGATTTGGTTTTGATTACATCATGTTACTGTGGACTTTAATAAAGTGGTTGCGGCCAGTTTTTAACAGAACTGCTGTCTGTGAATGACTCTTTATGCCACTCCGTCTTCCCAAGACGGCGATTCCGAGCTATACCCCTGAAAAGCTTACAGTTGGTGGAGAATGTGCGTGCAGCATAGTGGCTAAAGACAGCAGTCTTAAAGAGACAGTAGCCCTAATAGACTTTGCAAAGAAAAAAAAAAAAGAGGTATCTGCACAGCAAGGCTGAACTTTCTGGGGAGTGTATATGTCGTGGGTGAAGGCTGTCAGCCAGCCCAAGATATCCGGCAGTAGGAGGAGCTCGTTAAGCAGCTGGCCCAGCAACAAACACAGGCCATGCAGGCCATGCAGCAACAACATCAGCAGGCCATGCAGCAGCAACAGCAGAGCATGCAGCAACAACATCAGCAGGCCATGCAGCCAGCAACAGCAGAGCATGCAGCAGGCCATACACCTACAGGCCCAGCAGAGCCAGCATCAACAGCAGGAGGCCAACCGGTTATTGCTAGAGCAGCTTGCAGAAACTAAAAAAACCTCTTAGCACCCGTCTCCGAAGGAAGACGCCGGGTCACCGGCAATTATCCGCTGTAAAGAAGGCGGTAAAACAGACCCTGCAGAAGATGACGCCTCACGACGATGTGGAGGCATATCTGGCTGTATTTGAGAGACTGGCAGAGAAGGAGAATCTGCCACAATCTGAATGGGCTATGGTGGTCGCACCCTATCTGACTGGGGAACCCCAAAAGCCTATTTTGACCTCAGCGAGCAGGACAGCAAAAACTATACTAAGTTGAAAGCGGAGATTCTTGCCCGCCTGGGTGTGACAAGGCCAGTCCGTGCCAAGAGAGTCCATAAACTGGAGATACAGGCGAGAAAGTCTGCTCGATCACAAATGTATGACTTGATTTCGTTAGTAAAGAAGTGGATAGAACCTGACGTCAGCACCCCGCCCAAATGGTCGAAAAGGTAGTGCTGGACCGGTACATCTGGGCCCTTCCTCCTGAGGTACAGCTCTGGGTCGGACAGGGAGACCCCAAGATCCCGATCAACTGGTCAGCTTGATAGAAAGGTATTTCGCCACCAAAGATTTTTCTACGTGACCAGCTGTCCGAGCGATCATGGGTTCGGAGTACCCGGCCTCCGTCATCTCCCGGTAAGAGAGTTCCAGCTGTGGGGGCAAGGGGGACTGTTGATAGTTCGGGTCAGCCCGAGGGGACATGGGGGAGCGGAAGAGTGATACTTCCCTGGCAGGAACCCCAGGCCTAGAAGGGTCTACCCGTCTGAACACTCCAACCTAGACAGTGTTGGAGTGCCGTGAACAAGGTCATATTTCAGCCAACTGTCCACTAGTGGGGGAACCTATGGACTGTGACGCTGGACAGTCCCTTTCTTTCCTCGCGGAACCCGCGTGCGTCGCTACCCCAGTCGAGGAGACTGGCCCCCAGCTGTCTCAGGTGGTTGTAAATGGCTGTCCATACAGGCCCTCCTGGAACCAGGGAGTCGAGTGACTCTGGTACATGCCAGCTTGGCTGTTGGGGACTGCATCTCCGATAAACACCTGAGCGTGGTATGCATACATGGAGACATCAAAGTCTACCCGGTAACTTCCGTGGACTTGTCACAGAACTCGGGGAGATCTCGTATGAAGTAGGGTAGTGAAGAACCTGATGCATCCCGCCATATTGGGTCGTGACTTTCCCCTGTTTTGGGATCTTTGGAGAAAAAACGGTTTAAGGAGGGTGTGATGAAGCTCCTACTGAGGTTACGCGGTCCAGAGGGGGGGAACACAACGATAGGGGGCCATTAAACTTATGTGATAATGATGATAATGAAAATAATGATAATGGTGAACATGATAATGGTGATGACCATGATAATGATGCTGTCATGTTGTTGATACGGATGAAAATGAATTTCCATTGCAGTGATGTTGGGGGAGGGGGGTGACGTTTCTCTAGAACAGAATGTCCCTGACCTACCGTGTTCCGTGGCAATTTTGGGAGTGAACAGTTGCGAGACCCACTCTTAAACATGCTAGGGAAAATATAACTGTTCTGAATGAGATCCCACAAAGAGCCCGGCTCGGAGGAAAAATTTCCCATTTTGCCATGAACAATGACCTGCTATACCGGGTCACTAAATAAAGGGAGAGGCCGTGAGTCAGCTCCTAGTACCCAAGCCTATAGAAGTATGGTGTTAGGTTTATCCCATAACCACGTGCTGGGTGGGCACCTGGGAATGGACAAGACCCAAGAAAGAATCCTCCAGAGGTTTTATTGGCCAGGAGTTTATCGGGATGTGGAGGATTATTGTAAAACCTGCCCCACGTGTCAGATAAATGCTCCCGGGTCTCACTTTCGCAGTCCCTTGGTCCCGCTGCCGGTTATAGAAATCCATTTGAAAGGGTAGCGATGGACTTGGTAGGTCCTATTGTAAAATCAGCCAGGGGGGCACCAATACATCCTAGTGGTACTTGATTATGCAACCCGGTACCCCGAGGCTGTCCCTTTAAGAAATATGGCATCTAAAAATATTGCACGGGAGCTCTTTATATGTTTCTAGGACGGGAATCCCTAAAGAGATCCTCACGGACCAAGGCACCCCTTTTATGTCTAAAGTGATGAAGGAATGTGTTTAGTTGCTTAAATCTCGCACATTCGGACATCCGTGTATCACCCCAGACGGATGGGGTGGGTTGAACGTTTTAATAAAACATTAAAACACATGTTAAAGAAAGCAGTAGGAAAGATGGGCGGGACTGGGACTACCTGTTACCCTACTTAATGTTTTCGGTCAGAGAGGTTCCCCAGCCTCTACGGGGTTCTCTCCCTTTAAGTTGGTATATGGGCGGCACCCGGGGCTTGCTAGACATAGCCAAGGAAGTTTGGGAAACCGAGACAACTCCATACAAGAGTGTTATAGAGCATATTGCCCAAATGCAGAGAGGATGGCTAAAATTATGCCATTAGTTTAAGAATCATCTGCAGAGAGCCCAAGAAGCTCAAAGCAGAGTATATAATCGGACAGCAAAAATTAGGCTTTTAACCCCGGGGATCGACGTCCTAATCCTAATTCCCACCGTGGAAAGTAAATTTTTTAGCCAAATGGCATGGTCCATATGAGATAGTACAAAAAGTGAGCGAGGTTACTTACAAGTACACCAACCCGGGAGACGCAAGCCCTACAGGTGTATCATATCAATCTGATCAAGCCCTGGAGGGACAGAGAGTCGTTGTTGGCCTCGGGTGAAGTAGAGAAAGGGGTAAAACCACTCTACCTCCTGTGACCATTGGTGAGACATTCCGTGCACCAAAAACAGAAGTACGGGAGTTTCTGCAGAAAATCGGCAGAGGTTTTCTGACTTGCCCGGCCGAACTTCTCTCGAAAACACCATATCGAGACTGAGCTGGTACTAAGGTCAAAATAAAAACCGTACAGAATTCAAAGCCCGCAGAAAGATAGTCTCTACTGAAATCAAACGCATGCTAGACCTCGGGGTCATTGAGGAGGCCCAAAGCGAGTGGGTTGTAGCCCGATTGTTCTGATCCCAAAACCTAATGGAACCTGGAGGTTCTGTAATGATTTCAGAAAGTTGAACGAAGTGTCAAAGTTTGACGCATACCCGATGCCACGGGTAGATGAGCTAATCGAGAGGTTAGGGGGGTGCCCGTTATATTTCAACCTCGATCTGACAAAAGGGTACTGGCAGATACCCCTATCTGAGGAGGCAAAAGAAAAAACGGCCTTTGCAACCCCGGAAGGTTTGTTTCAGTATCTGGTGATGCCATTCGGGTTGCATGGAGCCCCAGCTACCTTTCAGAGGCCTTATGGACCAGATCCTACGCCCGCATCAAGCCTATGCAGCTGCCTACCTGGATGATGTGTAATTTCAGTTCTGATTGGAGGAGCCACCTCGCTAAGGTACAAGCCGTCTTAGACTCGATAGGCGGAGCTGGGCTGAACATAAACCCAGAGAAATGTGCAATTGGCCTAGAAGAGGCCAAGTACTTGGCTATGTGATTGGCAGAGGGCGATCAAGCCACAAATCGATAAGTAGAGGCAAATTCGAAAACTGGCCTGTACCCCTCACAAAACGACAGGTCAAAGCATTTTTGGGCATCACTGGGTACTATCGCAGATTCGTACCAAATTATGCCTCCATGCTGCCCCATTTGACTGACCTGACAAAAGGGGGGAAGTCCAAAATGAATAAATTGGATCCGGAGGCAGAAAAAAGCATTTCGTCGTTGAAAATGGCTTTGTGTCAAAGACCAGTTCTGGTCACCCCAATTCAGGAAGAGTTTCTTGTTCAAACTGATGCCTCTAATGTGGGGTTAGGGCGGTGTTATCACAGGTCGTGAAGGGTGAAGAACACCCAGTCCTGTATCTAAGTCGAAAATGACACCGGCTGAAAAAATTATGCCATTGTGGAGCGAGAGTGCCTCGCAATCAAATGGCGCTGGACTCCCTACGGTATTACCTCTTGGGTAGGAGATTTAAAACTGCAATCAGACCATGCTCCTTGGCATGGATTAAGCAGAACAAGGAAAGGAATGTCCAGGGTGACAGGTGGTTCCTTTCACTTCAAGAGTTCAATTTCTAGGTGGACCATAGACCTGGGAAATTACAGGGTAATGCTGATGCCTTGTCCTAGTTCACTGTCTCTTCGAGTTTCTGACCAGTCCTCCGGTCTGGAGAAGAGGGGGGGATATGTGAGACAGTGAAGGGGTGTGTGCTGGACGGCGTGTATATTTCGCCAGGTTTCTAGCTGGGGCGCATAATAGGTTGTCAGTGCGGTGTTCATTCCATTCCTATCTGGGACAGGTTTGCAGTGCAACCCGGAGTGAACACAGCTGCTTAATTAGGCAGCCATAAGTACCTGCTTGAGGAGTTCAGAGGAGGCTCTCAGTCTGGATCTGACTACAGACAACGTTGGAGCTCATGTGAACCTCACGCTGGTACTACAGTTATATGTGTATTTGGGGCCCAGGCTGGTAGAGTCTGGACCCGAAAAGAAAGGGAAATTATCTATGTGAAGTGAGTGGCCAGACAGGCCCAGGATTTATGTTTATTGATTTGGTTTTGATTACTCAGTTATGTGGACTTTAATAAAGCTGGTTGCGGCCAGTTTTTAACAGAACTGCTGTCTGTGAAATGGACTCTTTATGCCACTCCGTCTTCCCAAGACGGCGATTCCCGAGCTATATCCCCTGAAAAGCTTACAATATATATAAATATATATATATATATTACACACACCATGTTCCAAATTATTATGCAAATGATATTTTTCTCTGATTTTCCTAAGTGGTTGGTGCAAATGACAGTCAGTCTAATAAAAGTCATCACCCGTTAGAGTATACATCGAATTTTATTGAAGAAAACCTCCCAATGATAACAGTATAATCCCCAAAATGAATAAAAACTCAAAATGCACTGTTCCAAATTATTAGGCACAGTAGAATTTCTGAACATTTGATCTGTTTTAAAGAACTGAAAATGTTCATTTGTGGAATTTGCAGCATTACGAGGTCACATTCACTGAACAAAAAAGCTACTTAACTCCAAAACATCCTAACAGGCCAAGTTACATGTAACATAAGAACCCTTCTTGATATCACCTTTTACAATTCTTGCATCCATTGAACTTGTGAGTTTTTGGAGAGTTTTTGCTTGTATTTCTTTGCATGAAGCCTTCCAGAGCTGCGGTTTTGATGTGAGCTGCCTCCCACCCTCTCAGATCTTTGCTTGATGATACTCCAAAGGTTCTCTATAGGGTTGAGGTCAGGGGAAGATGGTGGCCACACCATGAGTTTTATCTCCTTTTATGCCCATAGCAGCCAATGAGGTATTGTTTGCAGCATGAGATGGTGCATGTCATGCATGAAGATGATTTTGCTCCTGAAGGCACGTTTCTGCTTTTTGTATCATGGAAGAAAGTTGTCAGCAGAAACTTTTATACTTTGCAGAGGTCATTTCCACACTTCAGGAAACTAAAGGGCCCTACCAGCTGTTTCCCTAGATTTCCGGCCCAAAAACATGATCCTCCACCTCCTTGATTACTCGCAGCCTTGTTGGGACATGGTGGCCATCCACCAACCATCCACTACTCCATCATCTGGACCATCCAGGGTTGCTCGACACTCATCAGTAAACAAGACTGAAAATTTGTCTTCATGTATGTCTGGGCCCACTGCAACCATTTCGCTTGTAAGCACTGTTTAGGGGTGGCCGATCGTAGGTTTATGCACCACAGCAAGCCTTTGAAGGATCCTACACCTTGAGGATCGAGGGACTCCAGAGGCACCAAGCAGCTTCAAATATCTGTTTGCTGGTTTGTAATGGCTTGTTACAGCAGCTCTCTTAAAGGGAATCTGTCACCCTAAATTGGCGGGATATTTAAATGATGGCAGTCAGGTCAGATGGGCGTGTTTTGGGTACTTGCCTTAACATGTTGTTCGCCGCTGTCTCCATTATTTCTGGGAATTGTAGTCGTTGCCCTCATATAGCGCGCTGCGCATTGCATCTTGAATTGTGCACGCGCAGTATGCTTTGCCCGCAGTTGCAATGCACAGGCGCGTTATATGGAGGGCAACGACTACAATTCCCAGAAATAATGGAGACAGTGGCGAACAAAATGTTAAGGCAAGTACCCAAAACACCGCCCATCTGACCTGACTGCCATCATTTAAATATCCCGCCAATTTTAGAGTGACAGATTCCCTTAATCCGATGAACTTGCCTGGCAGAAACTTTTTCCCCATTCTGCCTTTATCACACGAACACGTCTGTCTCAGAATCAGCCACAAATCTCTTAACAGTACGATTATCACGCTTAAGTTTTTGGGAAATAATCTAATGTTTTTCATCCCTTGACCAAGGCATTGCACTATTTTCTTTTCGCAGCAGAGAGATCCTTTTCTTAATCTGGCCCCCCTTAATAGTGTGGAACATCCAGTTTTCCTTTTCTTGGGCTCACATGGCAAATTAATTATCCAGGTATTGAGATTGATTTCAGGGATCCAAAGAACCCGAACAAAAACATCAATGGGTTTATTTAAAAAAAAAAAGCTATGACCTTAAAACCAATTTTCATAAAAATTTTGAAAATGGGATTACAGAGTATGTGGGGTGTGTATTTATGTGGGTATGAAGGTATTTTTAATATATAAAATTTTTTATTTTTTAAAAACCCCACTTACACATACTTCTAGTGGGGCGGAAAGTATTCGACCCCTCAAATTTTCACTCTTTTTTTCATTGCAGCCGTTTTAAATTTTAAAAAAAAGTTCTTTTTTCTCATTAATGTACACCTCCCCCCCATCTTGACTAAAAAAAAAAAAATGTAAAATTTTTTTGAAAATTTTTAAAAAAAAAAAAATGAAATATCCAAATCATAATTTCACCCCCTTTTGTTATGTACGTAGGGGAGGAGGAGGGGAAAAAACAGCCGGAAGCCGAACACCTAGATGTTGGAATAAAGGTTTGCAAACCTGAACTAACCAACCCAATTGGAGGTAGCCGTGGAGCTTCCTACGTTGTCCTAGACGCCTCGTCACCCCTGAGAGTTAGCTACCCCTAAAGTAGAAGGGGAAACTAACCCCCCGGAGTAAACCCCAAAGAACAGGCACCCCCAAAATATAATGGGGTTAAAAAAGATGAAAACACAACGGGGGCAAAAAAACATTTTTGAGCAAACGGGGGCCACAAGCGACTAAATAGGAAAGAACAGGAAGAACTTTCTGCAACCCAAAACCCTACAAAATCCAACAATTCTGTTTAAAAAAAACACTGAGATCACAATCTCACCACCCACTAAATCAGATCCAGTGTGAACAAAACCAACTGCACCGCTAAAAAAACAGAAAAAGCAAATAAAAACAACAAGCTACAAAACAAACGTGAGGACTCAGGCCCCAGGAGGGGCCCCCGGGTGTCCTCCAAAAGTGCAGAAAAAAAATGCAAAAACAAGCAAAAAAAATAAAACAGAAAATATCTTATCGTTTTCAGGAATGCAGGCAAGACTCAGCAAACTTCCAATGAACCAGGAAAACAATTGAGCAAAACAATTTTTTCACCGGCAACCAACATGGGGGGGAAACCCCTTTTTCAACCGTCCGGATCCCCATTGCCATCCCCCTGAAGGTTCAGTACTGTCCCCTAACCACCAGGGGGCCTCTGCTCAGAAACCACTCTGCACATTTTTAAAGTAAAAACCCCCCTTGAGGAGGGGTCACCGAACCCCATTGGCAACCGGTCATCAGGGGGAGCCGGGATAGGCACGGATCAGTCTCCCAGGGGATTCCCCAAACAAACACCCAAAAATTGTCCCCGCCATAAACCCCCCTTAAAAAATACTGGAGTTTTTTCTAGAAAAAAGAGAATCCAATATTTTCTAACCACATCTCCAAAAAGCCCTCAACAAAACGGTCAGGGGCGCACCAAGGAACCACTGGCCACAAACCTCTTCAATAAACTTGTGGAACCATTAGGATTTTAAAAAGCCCTGGAAAAAGCAAGAAAGGAAACAGGGTTAAAAATCTCCAGTTTTTAAAGGGCCCCAAAGAACCTGGTTTTAAAAAATTGGGGGATGCACCCCCCATAGGGAATTTTTTGGTACAACCAAACCCCAAATCCCCCATTTAAAAAAAACCCAGGAAAATCAGCCCCATGCCGGGGGGAAACCGTGGGCCTTCTCCAGAGAGAGAAACCCCCCCCACACCTGGTCCCAAATCGCTGCTTTTTGCTCCACAAAAAGAGTCAACACCCCCACAACAGAAGCCCCGCCTGTCCCGAAGAAAAAAAAGGGGAAACCCAAAATTTCAGAAAAATGGGACATCAAGGGGGCAGGCTAGCCCTATTTTAAGAGCAAATCACCAAAAAGGAAAAAAGAGACCCATCATCTTGATCAGCGACACAAAAAAAATCAAATAATCTCCAAGGGCTGGTTTTTCTCCGGTTTTTTCCATGGGGTAGGATGAAAAGCAGAGGAGAAGTAATTGAACCCAAGTTTAGAAAAAAAATTCCTCCAAAATCTGGAAACAAACTGGACCCTTTGCGACACAATTTCTCGGAAGCCATGTAACCTAACCACTGCGAAGGGAAACCCAAGGCCCCAATTCGGAGGTGAAAGGTTTTAGGTAAGGGGACAAAGTATCATCTTCGAAAACCCCTATCACAAGTTCCCCCGATAAACGGTCCTCTCTGAAAACGGGGGGTCGGAAATAAAACCACAGAAAAGGGGGTCCAGGGCCCCTTTTGGGCGCGGAATGGAATCAAAAAACCCCACCGAGCGAAAAAGGGTTTTGGGCGAGAGAAGTCCACGGCGAAAATTCCCGCGTGCGAACAAAGAGGCCACCAAAAGGGACCGACCCCAAAAGTCTCTGGTAAAAAAAACCCGGATAACCACCAACACGGAACAATAATCCGACCACACTCTTCTTCCAGGCCCCGGGGACAACAATTTCCCAATAGGGCGCGCTCAGGTTTATCCTCCTGACCCCTTCCAGACCAGCCAAAAATTTTGGGCGAGGGGGGCGGAAAAACTCCCCCCTCTTTCAAAATAACAGAGGACAGATAACTGGGAAGTCCGCAAAGAAACTCATCGGGGGGCTCCGCCTTAACATTCTTAGTGTGGGAAGAAAAAACCAAAAAAATTAAACTTGAAAAAAAAAGGGCCACCCCCGCGGGGGGATTTAACGCTTGGGATTCGAAAAAACCCCAAATTTCTTATGGTCCGTGGGGACCACCCCCTGTGTTTGGCCCTTTTCCACCAAAATGTTCCCATCTTCAAACCCTTTTTTTTTGGGTCAATAACTCCCGATTACCCATGCATAATTACGTTCATTGGAGAAAATTTTCGGAGAAAAAGGCACAAGGGTTCTCTTGGGGGTTCGGTCTTTTGGGCAAAAGGCCTCCCCCCAATTCAGAGGATCACCTCCACCGAAACGGTAGAGAAACATCGGCTGCCGTAAAAACAGGACGAATAAATCTTGTTAAATTTTCCGAAACCGAGACTGCCCGGACCCCAATTCACCACATCAGAACCCTTTTTGGAAAAATCAGTCAAGGGTTAAAAAATTCAGGAAAATTTTAACAAAAAATTTTTATAAAAATTGGCAAAACCCAAAAAATCTCAAAAGAGCCTTTAATAAGGGGGTTGGCCCAATCCAGAGGTTGAACCTTGCCGGGCCATTTCAATAACAGAGGAAAAAATGAATCCCAGAAATGAGACCTTCTGACCCAAAAAGCCTTGCCCCCTTCACATACAGTGCATTCTCTCTCAACCGGAAAATGTTTCACATGGAGTCATTTTTAAAAAAAACAAGTATCATCCAAATAAACATAAAATTTTATCCAAAACCCCCCCAAAAAATTCTTCTGAAGGTTAAGACGAAGAGCATTATGAGCCCAAAGGCACCTAGGTACAAAAAATGCCCCTGGGGGGTTTTTAAAACCCGTCTCCATTCACCCGGGGTGCTTAATGGAAAAGGGGTTCCCCCCCCTGAGGTAAAGTTTGGAAACCCCAACTCGCACTTTTCCCCCGGGGAAAAAGGAAAAATCAGGGTAACGGTTTTGATTTTTCACAGTGATCTTTTTCAGGAGACGTAAATAAAAACACGCCTCAACGAACCCCTTTTTTTTGGCCCAAACAAAAAACCGGGGCCCCAAAGGGGGAAGAGGTGGCTGATATGCCCCTTTAAAAGTCCTTATATAAGATCCAACACATGTTCTTTCGACAAGTTAAAAAGGCATTTCCCCAATTTTTCCACCGGGGATTTTTTAATAGCGCAATTTAGCCCTGTAGGGGGAAGGACAGATTTACTTCACTAAATATCCCAAAAAACATAAAAAAATCAGGAACATCTGAGACTGGGGAGGCAGAAAAAACAGGAGTGTCGGCATTTTAAACATTTTGGGCCCCAACTGGTCCAGACACAGTTTTCCCCAAACCAAAAAGGGGTTTGAACTGTAACCAAGGGGGAAAAACCATACAATAAAACCTGAGATTATACGCACCAGAAATTTGCAACCCCTGTGATCTGGGTTTAACCCCTTATCCCCTAGTAAAAAACTGGGTTTATTCCCCCCAAAGGGTAGAAAAATTCAGCAGGGGGTTTAAATTTTGCAGGGGTATCATGGGAAACCCCCAACGTTGGGGAAAGTCAAAACCAAGGTTAATCGCCCTGAAACAACAAAACCCCCACCCCAAAATGTGGACATGGAGCAAATGAGGGTAAAGTCACAAAAATTTAGTCTAAAAACTACCCCAAAACAATGAGGCGAAAAAGTCTTCCCCCTTAGGCAGACGGTAATCATGGGACGTTCATACAGTAAAAACATAACCCTTTTCGCCTACAAAACCCATGACCGAGCCCCAAAGTCCCCCATCACACTGCATGGCTCAAGTGGGTCACAAGCCAACACAAACTCACGATCCTCTGCCTCAAAGTCTTTAAATTTTTGGTCAGAACTGCCCATTTTTTGAAATTTCTGACAAAACAAAAAAAAGCGTCTTCAAGACCCTTTTTTTAAACCCCAAAAATTTTTTTAGCTTGACATAACATTGGGTTTTAATGACAAAAACCCCCCCAAACCTGAAAAAATAAATCAAAATCTTTTAAAAAAGGATCCCCGGGGTCGGGAAAAAAACCCAATCCGGGGGGGCGCCCCCCCAGCGGGGGGATGACAATTTGAACCTGCTGTGCAGGGGTTCCCCCGAGGACTTCCCCCTTTAAAGGGAAAAAAACAATTTTACAGTTTTTTTTTTAAATTCAAAAAATTTAAAGTTTCAAATCCCCAAAAAAAAACGGCCCATGGGAATCCCCCCAAAACCCGGGGAACCCCCGCAAGAAAGGTATAAATCTCCAACCTCATTTTTAAGCTGATCCACACGGCCAGACAACTGGAAAACCCCCTTGAAGAGAAAAAAAAAATCCTCCCACCCCAGAGAAAAAAGGGAAAAAAAGCAACAAAAAAAAAAAAAAAATTTTTTTTTTTTCCCACTTTTTCCCCCTTTGTGATACCATAAAATTTTTCCCTTTTTTGGGGCCGGTGTTTTTTTTAAATGTACGGAAAGCGGGGGAGGACGGGAAAAACACGGGACCGAAACCTGAGAGTTGGTATAAAGGGGTTTTGCAAAAACCCGAACTAACCCACAACTGGGGGTAGCCGGGAGTTTCCAAAGTTCCCCCTAACCCCTCGTCACGCCTGAAGCTAGCTATACCAAAAGAAAAAAAACAGGAAGCAAACCCCCCCCCGGGGGAAAAAACCCCCAAAAAGGAAAGGGGGCACCCCCCCCAAATTTATAATGGCGGTTAGACAAATGAAAAAAAAAAAGCAGGCAAAAACAGTTTTACAAACCCGGGGGCCCCACAAGCGCAAAAAAGGGAAAAGGGGCGGAGAGATTACTTTTTCCCAACCCCCGAAAATCCTCAAAAACCCCTCAATTCTGTTCAAAAATATGAGACCACGATCTCACCCCCCCCAAAATCAGATTCGTGTGAAAAAAACCCCGTGCAGCCGCTGAAAAAGGGGAAAAAAAAAAAGAAAAAAAAAACGAGGCTACGACAAACTGTGAGGGGGCTCAGCCCCGGGGTTTACCCGGCTGTCCTCCACAAATGTGCAGAAAAAAAAGCAAATAGCAACACAAAATAAACAAAAAAAATTTTTTAAAGCAGGGGTGCGGGGAAGACTCAGCAAATTTCCCAAAAGGGGAACCGGGGAACCACAATTTGAACAAGAACAATTTTTCACCCCCAACCCCATGGGGGGAAAACCCCACTTAAAACAGACCGTCCGTGTTCCCCATATTGCCTTCCCCGCTAAAAAGGTTCAGTATGTCTGTAACCCCCCGGGGGCCCCTTTCTAAAAAACCCCCCTTTCAATTCAAAAATCCCCCCCCGGGGGGGGGGGTTTCACCGAACCTCACTTGTGAACCGGGGCTTTAGGATGACCGGTGATAGGCCGGATCAGTCCCTGCGGGGAAATGCCCAAAGCAAACCCCAAAATTTTTCCCCCCTGCCATAACCTTTTCCACTTAAAAAAAAGGGATTTTTCTGTCTAAAAAAAACGGGGAATCCTTTTTTCCCCAAAACCACATCCCCAAATTGCCCTAAAACCAAAACGGGTAAAGGGGCCCCTCCGGGGGAAAACCCAAAGGGCCCAAAAAACCTCTTCAATAAGGACTTGTGAAAAACTTGGGTTTTTTAAAAATGTCCCGGGAAAAGAAAAAAAGGGAAAAGGGGTAAAAAACCCCAAAAAAATTTTTTAAAGGGGGCCAAATTTAACCAAAGGATTAAATTTGGAGATGAAACCCTCAAAAGGGATATTTCTTGAGGAAAAAACCAAACCAAGTCCCCCCCTTAAAAACCGAGGACCCATTTTTTCCTATGCCGGGGGGGGGGGGGGGGGGGGGGGGGGGGGGGGGGGGCCCAAACCGTTGGGCCTTCTCCTGGAGAGAGAAAAACCCCCCCTCCCCCTAAAAAATTTTTTGCATTCGCTCCACAAAAAGAGAAAACCCACAGACGAAGCCTCCCCCCGCCCCCAAAAAATAGAGGGTAAAACCCCAAAAAACAAAAAAATGGAACATCCCAAGGGGGAAAAGGGTACCCCCATTATTAAGACAAACTCACCCCAAAGGGGAAAAAAAAAGGGCCCAGTCTCTTGATCAGCAGACCAAAACATCTCAAAAAATCCCAAAGGGGCTGGTTTGTTCTCCCCGGGTTTTTTTCCCCCCTTGTCTGGGAAAAAAAGCAGAGGGAAAAATAA
Source organism: Oophaga sylvatica (assembly GCA_033576555.1). Taxonomy (NCBI): domain Eukaryota; kingdom Metazoa; phylum Chordata; class Amphibia; order Anura; family Dendrobatidae; genus Oophaga; species Oophaga sylvatica. The sequence continues at coordinate 553,605,989 of JARQOD010000004.1, read as the reverse complement.
TTGAACCCAATTTTAGAAAAAAATGTCCCCCCAAAAAATTTGGAACAAACTGGACCCCTTTGTCAGCAAAATTTTTTGGGGGAAAGCCCTGAAACCCCAAAACCCTTGCTGAAGGAACAAAGGCCCAAATTTTGGGGGTAAAAAGGAAAAATTTTTGGTAAAAGGCACAAATGAAACATCTTCAAAAAACCCAAACGAAATTCCCCCCAAAAAGGGCCTCTCTGGAAACAGGGAGGTGGGAAAAAAAAACCCCCAAGAAGGGCCCGGGGCCCTTTGGGCGAGGTAAAAAGGAATCAACCCCACCGGAGGATATAAAAGGGGTTGGGCGGGAGCAAGTCCCACGGGCTGCAAAAAATTTCCCGCGCGCGAGACAAAAAGGCCACCAAAAGACCACTCCCAAGTCTCTGGTTCCCCAAAAAACCCCCGGGTGACCCCAACACGGACAAAAGAATCCAGACTCCACCTTTTCTTCCCGGGGCGGGCAAACAATTTTCCCCAAAAGGGGAGCGCTCGGGGTTTTTCCTTGAAACCCCCCTTCCCAAAACCTCTAAAATTTGGGGGAATGGCGGAAAGAACTACAAACCCCCTTTCAAAAAAAACAGAAAGGGTCAGAAATAGGAGAGTCCCGCAAAAAACCCCCTCGGGGGCATCCCCCCTTTTAAAAAATTCTTAGTGTCGGGAAAAAAAAAACCAAAAAAATTTAAAAGTGTGAAAAAAAAGGCCCACCTTGGCCGTCTAATTAAGTCCTTGGCTGTTCAAAAAAACCAGATTCTTATGCCCCGGGGGCCCCCCCCTTTAGTTTGGGCCCCCCTTCCCCCCAATTCCCCTCTTAAAAAGGCCCCTTTTTTGGTAAAAAACCCCCTTTTTCCTTTTAAATTACGTTCAGTTGGGAAAAATTTTTTCCCAGGAAAAAGGGGAAAAGGGGTTTTCTCTTAGGGTCTCTGGATCTTTTGGGGAAAAAAAAACCCCACCTCCCCCAATTTCAAAAGGCATCAACCTCCACCTAAAAAGGTAGAGAAACATCAGGGTCCCCAAAAAGGGGGCAAAGTAAAAACTTTTCTTTAATTTCCGAAACGCGAGCTGCCTCAGGGGGCCAATTCACCCATCAAACCCTTTTTTTTGGGCAAAAATCAGTAAAGGGGGAACAATACAGGAAAAATTAACAAAAAATTTTTTTGATAAAAATTTGGGGAAAACCCCCAAAAAACTTGAAAAAGCCTTTTAAAAGAAGTAGGTTGGACCCAATCACGATGGTTGAACCTTGCCCGGGGGCCTTTTTAATAAAAAAAGGGGGGAAAAAATGAACCCCAAAAAAGAACCTTCGTAAAGCCAAAAAAACACTTGTCCCTTCACATACAGGCTTCTCTCTCAAAAACTGGAAAAGTCCGCATGTTTTTACAAAAGGGGTCCCAGTCATTGGAAAAAATCAAGAAAATCATAAAAAAACAACAGAAATTTATCCACAAAATCCCCCAAAAAAAACTTTTTAAGGATTTTGGGAAAAAGGGGGGCATTTTGGCCCCCAAAAACATCACCCAGGGACTCCCAAAAGCCCCTCTGGGTATTAAACGCCGTTCCTTCATCCCCTGGGTTAATGTGAATAAGGTTTTTCGCCCCCGGGTCAAGCTTGGTAAAAACCCCTCGCACTTTTCCCCCGGAAAAAAGTCGAAACAAAGGGGAAGGATATTGATACTTCCAAATGATCTTATTCGGGGACGTACAATCACGGCCCAAAAGAAAACCCCCCCCTTTTTTCCCCCAAAAAAAAAACCCGGGACCCAAGGGGGAAGAAAGGTGGCTGATAGACCCTTTTTAAAACCCTTGATTAAACGAAAGCATCGGTTCAGTTACAGAAAAGTTAAAAAGGGGGCCTTTTAAAATTTTTTTACCGGGGGTTTTAAATTTAATAGCGCATCTAGCTCTGAGGGGCCCAAGGAAACGATTTATTTTTACTAAATCCAAACCAAAAATCGTCAAAAAGTCAAACATCCTAACGGGGAAGGGGAAAAAACGGAGTGTCGGCATTAACACTTTTTCACCCCCCCTGGTCACGACACGATTTCCAATCCCAAAAAAGATTAAAACCCGTAACCAAGGGAAAAACCTTTTCAAAAATGCAGCAGATTTACGCACCAAAAAATTTTTCAACTTCCTGAAAGATCTGTTCAACCCTCAATTTTCCCCTTTAGTAAAAACGGGGTTTATTTTCCCCCAAAGGGGGGAAAAATGTCCAGGGGGGGAAAAAAATTCTGCAGGGGGATCAGGGGGAAAAAACAAGTTTCAAAGCAAAACCCCTCTTTTAAAAGCTGCTCCAAATCAAAAAAAGCCTGAGCCGGGAAAAAGGGACAGGGGCAAAGGGGGAAAAAAGTCAACAGAATTTAGTCTAAAAAACCCCCAAGACAACGAGCGCGAAAAAAAATTTTCCCCCCCTTTTGGGGCAGAAGGGAAAAGCATGGGACGCTTTTACAAGTAAAAACATAACCCAATTTCGCCTCAAAATCATTTACCTGAGCCCCCAAAAAAAAACCATCACACTGCAAAGGGTAGGAGCTGGCTTTACAAGCCAAAACAACCCCACGCTACCTCTGCGCCCGCAAACCTGTAATTTAAAAAGCCAAAAACAAAAAATCATTGGACCAAAGGGGGAAAAAGGGGAAACCCCCCCCTAACGCCTTTACTTTTTCTTAAAAAAACCCTTTCAAAAAAAGGGGGGGGCCCAAAACATATCATTCCATTTGTCAAACCCCGGGCCCCCTTTTTGAAATTTTTTAAGTACAACCAGCGTCTTCAAGACCCCCCTTTAAAGCCCCCGGGTCTTTTCAGCTTGATCGTAACATTAGGTTCAAAGAAAAATAACCCCCGAGCCTGAAAAAAAAATCAATTCATTCAAAGCAGGGTCCCCCGGTGTCAGGGAAAAAACCCCCAACCTGAGGGTCGCCCGCACAGGGAGATGACAAAAATTTAAAACCCGCGTGCAGGTTCCCGGGGCTTAGGCCAAAAGGGAAAAAAAAACCTTTTTTCCCGTTATTTTTTTAAATTCAGAAAATTTTGGGGGGATCCCCCAAAAACAAAATCTGGCATGGGAATCCTAGGTCCCCAAACCGGGGGCCCCCCAAAATAGGTTCAAAAACCCCCCTCAGGGGTTTAAGTGTCCACACGGGAACAACTGTGCAAACTCCATTGAGAGAGAAAAAAAACCCCTCAGCACCCAGAGAAAAAGAGGGGGAAAAAAACAACAAAAAGAAAAAAAAAAATTTTTTTTTTTTTCCATTTTTCCCCCTTTGTGGTACCATATAATTTTGTTTGGCCGTGAACGATGTCGGGAGCTGGGAGGAAAGGAACAACAGAGGGGGGGGCCCCCCAACCCCGGATTTGGTTTTTTAAAGGGGTGCAGAAACCCCCAAATAACCACACAACTAGAGGTAGCCCTGGAGCATTCCTTTT
>JARQOD010000004.1:553464042-553602445 GCA_033576555.1 Oophaga sylvatica | reverse complement strand
AAAGGTGTGGGTTTGGGCCTGAGAGGAGGTGGGCAATTGAAGTCGATGCTTTGGTGCCTAAAACCAGGGGCTTAAATTTTGTTCTTCCCGCGCAGGGGGGTACGCCGAGCTCCTAAAAAAGTGCGATAAAGGAACGCCCCGGGGAAAAACTGGTGGTGCGTGTCATGGGGGCGGCAGCAGCCAAGAATCCCCCGCCCCTCCCTGCGAAACCCCCATGGCCACGCCCACGTGCCTTACCCCCTGCCTTCTACATTTGGTAGATTAAAAAAGAAAGTCAGAAAATTATAAGGCCCTAAGTGTTTTATCCGGAGACTGCATGAACACTGCAAAAAAAAGTTCGCTAGGTGTAAAAGGCCCCCTTTGTGTACTTTATAGTGTTTGCAACCAATGTATTGTATACGGAGGGAAGGGTACATAATAGATTTAGTTATTTGAAATAGAATGGAGCGCACAATTGGGAAAAAAAGTCAAGGATGGGGCAGGACACCGCTCAGCAGATAAACCCAGCAGTGGTTAAAAAACTAACTGGAGCTGATCTGATCAAAAAATAAAAACTCGATACAGTAAACATGCACACAACTGTTACTAGCTGTGAAAGGCTCCTTTGTGTACTTCTATAGTGTTTGCAACCAATGTATTGTATACGGATGGAAGCGCGTCACACTAATAGATTTGAGTTATTTGAAATAGAATGGAGCAGCACCAATTAGAGAAAAATGTCAAGGATGAGGCAGTGACACACGCTCAGCAGACTACAACCAGCAGTGGTTGAAGAACTAACTGGAGCGTGATCTGCACTCCTAAAATGAAAACCTCAGACTACAGTGAACACTGCACACAACTGTTCACTAGCTGTGAAAGGCTCCTTTGTGTACTTGTATAGTGTTTGCAACCAATGTATTGTATACGGATGGAAGCGCGTCACACTAATAGATTTGAGTTATTTGAAATAGAATGGAGCAGCACCAATTAGAGAAAAATGTCAAGGATGAGGCAGTGACACACACTCAGCAGACTACAACCAGCAGTGGTTGAAGAACTAACTGGAACGTGATCTGCACTCCAAAAATGAAAACCTCAGACTACAGTGAACACTGCACACAACTGTTCACTAGCTGTGAAAGGCTCCTTTGTGTACTTCTATAGTGTTTGCAACCAATGTATTGTATACGGATGGAAACGCGTCACACTAATAGATTTGAGTTATTTGAAATAGAATGGAGCAGCACCAATTAGAGAAAAATGTCAAGGATGAGGCAGTGACACACGCTCAGCAGACTACAACCAGCAGTGGTTGAAGAACTAACTGGAGCGTGATCTGCACTCAACAAATAAAAACCTCAGACTACAGTGAACACTGCACACAACTGTTCACTAGGTGTGAAAGGCTTCTTTGTGTACTTCTATAGTGTTTGCAACCAATGTATTGTATACGGATGGAAGCGCGTCACACTAATAGATTTGAGTTATTTGAAATAGAATGGAGCAGCACCAATTTGAGAAAAATGTCAAGGATGAGGCAGTGACACACGCTCAGCAGACTACAACCAGCAGTGGTTGAAGAACTAACTGGAGCGTGATCTGCACTCCAAAAATGAAAACCTCAGACTACAGTGAACACTGCACACAACTGTTCACTAGCTGTGAAAGGCCCCTTTGTGTACTTCTATAGTGTTTGCAACCAATGTATTGGATACGGATGGAAGCACGTCACACTAATAGATCACTGTTTAGTGTTGAGCGATACGATAATGCAAATATCGGCTATCGGCTGATATTAGCTCTATCGGCCTTTCGATAATTCGTTTCGATATTTTCGTCTTATCGAATACCGGAATCGGATTTGTCACTGTCACTGTGAGTGTCCGTCGGTCGGGTCTGTCAGGAGTCAGCGGCACTTACCTGGCAGAAGATCTCCGGCGGTCACGTCCTGGACTGCTTGATGGCCGCCATTATCTTCTCCCTGGCGGTCACATGCAGTTTTCGCGATAACTGCAGTGACTGCAGGGTAATCCCGGCCGTAAAGCAGTCAGTCCGATGACGTCACCGCCGGGGAAGCAGGTAATCAGCTGTGCTGCGCCGGGATGACAGGCTCTGCCTGTCATTCTGATGTAGCAGAGCTGGATCGTCGTGGGACACTCGTTACTATGGACTGCGTCGGTCAGGTGGTATACTTTTTTTTTTTTTTTTTTTTTTTTACAGGAGATCGATGGCGTCGCAGGATGAGACTGTAATAAAAGAAATGAAAACTGTGTTTTTTTTTTTTTTATTAAATTAAAAAACTTTTTTAGGAACATTCACCCGTCCGGGTACATAAACAATTTAACTATTTACATACAGGGACCCTGTCCGGGTTATTTAGACTTCTTTGGCTGGCCTCTTCCAGGTACCACCTGGTACTCTTCTTGAGATTGCCAAACATCCGAGGCACCAAGGACCACCAGGACCTGATGACGTCGTGTGGCCTGTACAGTGACGTCGTGACCCGCTATCTGGGTCTGTGTGGCCACCTCTTTCATCTCCCTCCGGGTCTGGAACCCTATGTCCCGGACTGTACGAACCCCAGGGGGCCTAACAGGCGCCGGGTACGGGCCACGTATCGATATCATGTCGATGGGTGGGTCTGCTGAGGAGACCACTGAGGGAGGCTGGGGAGATTTACGGCGTGGGGTGGGCACTTTTGCAGAGGCCTGGATGTGGGAGGCTGAAGGCTTCGAGGGTCTCACAGGTTCCTCACACACTGGGGAGTAGGGGTCGCACCTGGTAACATTTAGGGCGTACCACCCATTGTAACCCCAGTGTCGGGTGTAAGTCACCAAGTCTCCTGGCAACAGGTCCCTCCCCGGGTGTCCTTCTGGGAGGTGAGTCTCCACGTCCCGCCGGGTCACAAAGACTTCTAAATAAAGTCCAGGCTCCTTGATGAAGCCCCAACCACCTTTCAATTTAAAGCTCCGTACTGCACCCTTACGCCGCGGCTCACTCAGGGTTCCTTTATCCTTTCTCATCCGGTCCTTATCTGCCCGGTCCTTCTCCAGGTGACGTTGGCGAAGTTTTAGGGATTCTCGCTGCGCCCTTTGTCGCTCTGCTTCTCTCTCCCAACGTCTCCACTCTTCCTCCTGACGCCGGTTGAAATTCTCCTCCACCAGCTGCTCCATGTCTCCACCACTCCACTGCAGCTTACAGTGTCCGGTTTGCGGCAGCTCTCCTGTCGCCCCCCAGTCCTGGCGGCGCTCCCCTGCGGAGGAAGCAGACGGCTCTAAATCAGATGACAGTCGGGGCTCCGGTACAGGCAGGTAGTGCTCTGGTGCCTGCGCGGCCTCCTCCATGAGGACGGGTGTCGCTTCTTCTGTCTCAGCGACGGGGGCAGACAGCGGGATCTGGGGTGCTGCTGACGGTGCTGCGGTTTTTGCAGGAACGGGTGCCTCCACTGCGACAACGTCAACCGGATCACATTGCAAGGACTCCTCTACTAGAACGGGTGCCTCACCTTCCGATACAGACACTTCAGGTAAGAGGGATTGGCGCCGCTCCAAGTTTAGTTTTAAGGCCCGCCAGCTGGCTTCCATCCTGGCGACCTCCTCCCGGTGCCGGGCCAGGCCTCTTAGGGTATCCTCCGCTTCTTGCAATGTAGGAGGGTTTCCAGGCCGGGTGCCCAACGGTGATTCTGTGGCGATCGGGTCGCTTCCGTGGGGGAGAGCTCTGACTGCTCCATCCCTTCCCACTTCTGCTCGTCGTGTCCATTAGCCATCTCTGCCAAGTCACATGTGTCATTAGCATCTGGAGAGGGCCCCTCTTTTGTAGTGAGGCAGGACCTTTGTGTTAGTATCCGCACACTGAGGAGGATGAGGAGGCGGAACTGAAGAGCTGTGGGGCACGATCTTACATTGCAGTACCATTTACAGTGGGCGGCCATCGTTTTCACGCCACTGAGTAAGTGACACCCACGAAGAGCACGCCCTTCTTCTTCACCAGTGCCTCGTCGTGACGCAGATATGGCGGAAAAATGGCAAATACATTCTCTGATGATTTTAGCAATTCTCAAGCACAAAACCAGTGCAATTCAGGCACACAGGACTCGCTTATAGCGAGCTACAGAATCCTGTTTGTGACGCCCAAGTTGAGTCGCACAGAGCCAGAGGTTTTTGGGGTACTCGGCACCGAGCCCGTCGACTTCTATGAGGTATGTCACGTCTCTACCCGGCAATTGAATTAGAGTCGATTTTACTATGTAGAAGTGTATAAACTATAAATATATGTATATATATATATGTCACAATGACATGTATATATATATGTATTTTATGTGTGTATATTTAGTGTTTACAAGGAAATAAAGGTTTTTTTTAATTTCGATATTTTGTTCCCATAGACTTACATGGGACTTCCGCTATCGAAATCGGATATCGACGATATTTAGTGCTATCGGCGATACAATTTCGATACGATATTTTTAGATATCGAGCAATATCGCTCAACACTATCACTGTTAATTTCAATTGAATGGAGCAGCACCAATTCCACAAATTAAAAAAAAATAGAGTCAGTGAGTGACACGTGCAGATGACTACAAACAGCGTTGGATGCAGAGCAAACTGCAGCGTCACCTGCACTCACACACACACCTTGCACAGAGCTGTGAAAACAACACTGCAAGGAAAAAGGATGATTTACAGAGCGGTTTCTCAAATAGCCTGCCTACACAGCAATTCACAAAAACGCTATCTGTAACTGTCCCTCAGAGTCAGCAGAGCAACGTTCTGTCCCTAACTGAATTCACAGCACAGTGACGCTAAAATGGCGGCGGCGCCTTTTATAGTGCATTCTGACATCATTTCAGCATCCAATCACAGCCATGCCATTAGTTAACATGACCGCAGCATTACAGGATGTGCCCACACTTCCTAGGATTCCTCATTGGCTGTCTAAAATCACATTGCCTCTCAAAGAATTATGGGAACTTCCGATTCCGTTATACGATATATGAAAAATATCGGAACTAAGTATCGGAATTCCGATACAGCGAATATCGGCCGATACCCGATACTTGCGGTATCGGAATGCTCAACTCTACTCTGCACTAATCTGTACCTCCCACTCCCGACTCCAAGACCATACCTCCCAACTTTTGAAGATGGGAAAGAGGGACAGATGTTGCAAATTTTAGGCCACGCTCCGGCAAATTTTAGGCCACGCCCCTGACCACACCCATTTCACAACTAATCACACCCATGTCCACGCCCCAACTACACCCATTTAGCACTGCTGATCACACTGACTGGTACTGAGGGCACAGTGGCTGGCATTATGGGATCAGTGGCTGGTACTGTGGGCACACTGACTGGTACTGAGGAAAAGAAAGAAAGAGCAGAGTTTTAAAGTGCTCCTCGGGGCTCCGCCGTGTACTCCTGTGTCCACGGGAAAAGTAAGCTGCCAGCCGGGACAGCGGGGCAGACTCTCTCTCAAAATCGGTACTGTTGGGAGGTATGGATGCTCCCCACCATACACCTTGTACACGCACGGCTCTGTACACCTCGCGCACACGGCTCCGGTCCGTACACCTCGCGCACACACGGTTCCACTCCGTACACCTCGCACACACGGCTCTGCTACATCCACACTGTATATCCCTCCTGTTCCCTCTAAATCGGGACCGTCCCGCTGGATCTGTGGCAGTTGGGAGGTATGAATGCTCCCCACCATACACCTTGTACACGCACGGCTCCGCACACCTCGTACACACACGATTCCCCTCTGTACACCTCGCACGCACATGGCTCCGCTCTGTACACCTCGCGCACACATGGCTCCACTCCGTACATCTCACGCACACATGGCTCCACTCAGTACACACACGGCTTCACTCCGTAAACCTTGTTCATACGCAGCCACGCTCCATAAACCTTGTGCACATGCAGCTTTGCACCATACACCTCGTACACATGCGGTTCCGCTCCGTACACCTCGTACACACGCGGTTCTGTTCCATACACACGCGGCTCCACTTCTCTACACCCCGTACACACACGGCTCTGCTCCGCTCCATACACACACGTGACGCGCACCACATTGGTGGTACCAGGGCTATGGGGTACTCGGCACCGAGCCCATGGAAGTCTATGGGAGTTGTCACTGGCAGCAGAGCTCGGTCCGTGGCCCTGGCGGTCATGCAATGGGGGAATATTTACAGGGGATTGTAGTTATAGTAGTTCGTGACGCCACCTGTGGTTTCTGATCTGATTGACCAGCGCTGCAGGGTAGATCTCTGAGGGGATGTTATGGCAGCTAGGTGTTAAGTCCCCCACAGGTGGGACTGGTCCCTCAAAGTCTATGGTGGTGATGCAGGGTGCAGATAAGAATTCAGTCACACACAATGCAGTCTCTTTCCATACCTTTACTTGTAGATGTTGCAGGTATGTCCCGGGAAGCTGGTCAGGTTGGAGAATGCACATTCAGGAAACTGTTGAGCAGGTTAGAGGCCTCCTTTATCCTTTTAATGTGTGTGAGTACAACTTGCATAAAGTCAAGTGCAACTCTTTTAATAGCAACTACGCCCGGCCAACATTGTGGTGGAGCCTTCTATGTCTCTGATTATCAGATGTTGAGAGAACTAAGTCCTTACTTTTGTCGTGCACTGACTCAAAGTCCCCGTTCTCCCTGACTCCGGTTACGTATCAGCGCTTAGGGCTACCTTCTGCGACTTGTAGTCCAGAAAGGCCTCCGGTTTTCTTATTACTAGACGTGAAGTACTAGCAATGCTTCGGACCCCGGTGTCCGGTTAAACTGAGTGAGGGTGATCTGTCACCTTAGTCACTCTTACTTCTCCACTCGCCCTTCACCCTGCTCTCGCCCTTAACATAAGCACGTGTAGCAATCGTGCCAAGGTCAGCTTTCCTTCAGTGCTCACTGACCTGTTCTCAGTTGGCTTGTTGGTATAACTGCTGTGATTCCTTTCCTTCCTTCTTCCTTCACAGAACTCTGTCCAGAGCAGCTCACAGGACGCTTCGTCAGACTGTATTTACGCTGTAGCTCTGAGAGTCACTTTCAACTTTCTGAGGAACACAGGCAGCTTGTTCTGAGTAGCAGGTTAAGATGTAGCTCTGACTAGGCTAGGATGATTCACTTCACCCGTACTAGCCTCCACTTTCTTATCAGATGAGCTACACAAGCTCTGTGTGGGTTCAGTCTTCTCTCCTCTCCCTCCAAGACTAATCTGATCTTCTCTGTCCAAAGACAGGAACTTGAATCTCTTCTGTCTAGCTCAGGCTGAGCTCTGACTAGAATGACTCACTATTGCTACATCACACTACTAAATAGTCTGATATGCCTCTAGTGGCAATGCTGAGAAGTGTGCGTGAATGAATATCAAGCTTTACAGTTACCTTCCTGTGCATTTTCCAGGAGACATGTGTGCCTTGCGAAGCTGGGCCACACATCCCCCCCTAGTTAAACTCAGCACTCCCGGGCTGAAATAGAAAAGAAAAACATTTTTGTTTTGCATATAACATCAACATAATAACTCATCCCTTGCGGGAGGTAAGGACTCTTAAACGTTACAATTTGTACATAGATCAGTAGAAAATTATCAAAATACTTTTCAATAAATATACACAGTATAAGACAAGATTCTTGTGGAGGACCCGCACCAAAAACCTCCCACGTGGGTCCTGGGTAGTGTTGAGCGATACGATACTGCAAATATAGGGTATCGGCCGATATTAGCTGTATCGGGCTTTCGATTCCGAGTACAGATATTTTCGTCATATCGGATACCGGAATCGGATTTTTCACTGTCACTGTGAGTCTCCGTCGGTCGGGTCTGTCAGGAGTCAGCGGCACTTACCTGGCAGAAGATCTCCGGCGGTCACGTCCTGGACTGCTTGATGGCCGCCATTATCTTCTCCCTGGCGGTCACATGCAGTTTTTCGCGATAACTGCAGTGACTGCAGGGTAATCCCGGCCGTAAACCAGTCCGATGACGTCACCGCCGGGGAAGCAGGTAATCAGCTGTGCTGCGCCGGGATGACAGGCTCTGCCTGTCATTCTGATGTAGCAGAGCTGGATCGTCGTGGGACACTCGTTACTATGGACTGCGTCGGACAGGTGGTATACTGCTGTTTTTTTTTTTCATTTTTTTACAGGAGATCGATGGCGTCGCAGGATGAGACTGTAATAAAAGTAATGAAAACTGTGTTGTGTTTTTTATTAAATTAAAAATTTTTTTTATGAACATTCACCCGTCCGGGTACATCAACAATTTAACTATTTACATACAGGGACCCTGTCCGGGTTATTTATAATTCTTTGGCAGGGGTGTTCCAGGTACCACCTGGTACTCTTCTGATGCTTGCCAAACATCCGAGACACCAAGGACCACCAGGACCTGATGACGTCGTGTGGCCTGTACAGTCAAGTCGTGACCCGCTATCTGTGTCTGTGTGGCCACCTCTTTCATCTCCCTCCGGGTCTGGAGCCCTATGTCCCGGACTGAACGAACCCCAGGGGGCCTAACAGGCGCCGGGTACGGGCCAGCTATAGTTATCATGTCCATAGCTGGGGCTGCTGAGGAGACCACTGAGGGAGGCTGGGGAGATTTACGGCGTGGGGTGGGCACTTGTGCAGAGGCCTGGATGTGGGAGGCTGAAGGCTCCGAGGGTCTCACAGGTTCCTGACACTCTGGGGAGTAGGGGTCGCACCTGGTAACATTTAGGGCGTACCATCCATTGTAACCCCAGTGTCGGGTGTAAGTCACCAAGTCTCCTGGCAACAGGTCCCTCCCCGGGTGTCCTTCTGGGAGGTGAGTCTCCACGTCCCGCCGGGTCACAAACACTTCTAAATAAAGTCCAGGCTCCTGGATGAAGCCCCAACCACCTTTCAATTTAAAGCTCCGTACTGCACCCTTACGCCGCGGCTCCCACAGGGTTCCTTTATCTTTTCTCATCCGGTCCTTATCTGCCCGGTCCTTCTCCAGGTGACGTTGCCGAAGCTTTTGGGATTCTCGCTGCTCCCTTTGTCGCTCTGCTTCCCGCTCCCAACGTCTCCACTCTTCCTCCTGACGCCGGTTGTAATTCTCCTCCACCAGCATCTCCATGTCTCCACCATCAAACTGCAGCTTACGATGTCCGGTTTGCGGCAGATCTCCTGGCGCCCGACAGTCCTGGCGGCGCTCACCTGCGGAGGAAGCAGCCGGCTCTGGAACAGATGACAGTCGGGGCTCCGGTACAGACAGGTAGACCTCTGGTGCCTGCGCGGCCTCCTCCATGAGGACGGGTGTCTCTTCTTCTGTCTCAGCGACGGGGGCAGACAGCGGGATCTGGGGTGCTGCCGGTGCAGAGTTTTTTGCAGGAACGGGTGCCTCCACTGCGATAACGTCAACCGGATCACATTGCAAGGGCTGGGATGCCCGCACGGACTCCTCTACTAGAACGGGTGCCTCACCTTCCGGTACAGACACTTCAGGTAAGAGGGATTGGCGCCGCTCCAAGTTTAGTTTTAGGGCACGCCAGCTGGCTTCCATCCTGGCGACCTCCTCCCAGTGCCGGGCCAGGCCTCTTAGGGTATCCTCCGCTTCTTGCAGCGTAGGAGGGTTTCCAGGCCGGGTGCCCAACGGTGGTTCCGTGGCGATCGGGTCGCTTCCGTGGGGGGAGAGCTCTGACTGCTCCATCCCTTCACACTTCTGCTCATGTCCATTAGCCATCTCTGCCAAGTCACATGTGTCATTAGCATCTGGGAGGGCCCCTCTTTTGTAGGGAGGCGGGACCTTCGTGTTAGTTTCCGCACACTGAGGAGGATGAGGAGGCGGAAATGAAGAGCTGTGGGGCACGATCTTACATTGCAGTACCATTTAGAGTGGTCGGCCATCGTTTTCGCGCCACTGAGTGAGTGTACACCCACGAAGAGCACGCCCTTCTTCTTCACCAGTGCCTCGTCATGACGCAGATATGGCGGAAAAATGGCAAATACATTCTCTGATGATTTTAGCAATTCTCAAGCACAAAACCAGTTCAATTCAGGCACACAGGACTCGCTTATAGCGAGCTACAGAATCCTGTTCGTGACGCCCAAGTTGAGTCGCACAGAGCCAGAGGTTTTGGGGGTACTCGGCACCGAGCCCGTCGACTTCTATGGGGTATGTCACGGCTTTACCCGGCAATTGAATCAGAGCCTATTTTACTATGTAGAAGTGTATAAACTATAAATATATGTATATATATATATGTCACAATGACATGTATATATATATATATATATATATATATATATATATATATGTATTCTATGTGTGTATATTTTGAGTTTACAACGAAAGAAAGGGGTTTTTGTTGCGATATTTTGTTCCCATAGACTTACATGGGACTTCCGGTATCGGAATCGGATATTGACGATATTTAGTGATATCGGCGATACCATTCCGATACGATATTTTTAGATATCGAGCAGTATCGCTCAACACTAGTCCTGGGTGGGCTGCAGGACTTCATTGCTGCAGACCTCACTCTAGGCCACACCATACGGGTTTTTCTTCAGAGGTAGTTTAGTCTTTATGTAAAACCAAAATGGGGCACCGAAGTGCGAACTATTTACAATAAAAGTTTTTGGGCTGGCAAAGTCCACAGCCACGCAGTCCTTTGCATGATAAAACATTTTTCAAGTAAAATCACATTATACTTTAACTCTTTACCCAGCCGGGTATTCTACTTTAAATAAGCATAGTAATAAACATTATTCAACATTTCTATAAAGTGCAATTTTTCATAAAACTTCTTCAAACTTTGTACATGTTCAGTTGCAGTAAACCCCTGTCTGGGTCCTACTGATTTTCTTCTTTCTTGCAAACTTCAATAATGTCTTCCATTCCTGGGGCTGGAACGACGCGGTGTTCTTTTGAACGCATAACAAAGAGATCATGTCCTGCGATCTGTGTTTGAGTGGCTACATCCTTTATTCGAACTGGGAACCCAACGGGTACATCCTCAGAATAGAACGCAGGTTGCATTGTAAAAGGTGCCGCAGTATACAATTCAGGTTGCGATGCAGAAATGGTCGCAGGTTGCGTTGCAGAGCAAGACCTGGGTGTAGAGGAGTACGCAGGGGGTGATGCTGGTGCACGGCCTGGTGCGGACGCCAAAGATGACGCTGCTGGGACTTGCGGTACTGTGGCACGAAAGATCTCACTGGCTTCAGGGACGGGGTCGCTGACACGGGTGACGTTTAAGGCGTACCACCCTTTTAACCCCCAGTGCCGTGTGTAGCTGACAATGTCCCCGTTTACAAGATCCCTCCCAGGGTGCCCGATGGGTAAGTGGGACTCCACATCTCTCCGACTCACAAAGATCTCTTGGTATAGGCCCGGCTCATGTATGAAGCCCCAGCCTTTGCGGAGCTGGAACCCTGTTATGCACCCCTGGCGCCGCGGTTCCCGTCGTGTACCTTTGTTCTTCCGGACGGTCTCCTTGTCAGCGAGGAACTTTTCATGGTACCGCTGCCGCTGCTGCTGCGCCTCTCTCTGCTCCTGTTGGCGTTGCTTATCCCGATCACGGCGTCGCTGCTCATTCTCCACTTTTACAGCATAAGTGACGTCATCCAGATACTGCATTGCGTCCCAATCGATTTCTGGCAATGATGGCTGGGACCCCTCCGGTGTTCCTACCGGGGAACTGTAATCTGCTGCGGCCTCCTGGCCTAGCTGGCACTCCGGAACAGGCAGGACTCCCTCAGCCTCCTTCTCTTCCACCGCTCCATCGGTGGGGTCAGGTACAGCTCTTTTGGGGCCGGCCTCCGGTTTTCCTTCAGCTTTCTTCAGCAGTGACACAGGAAGGTCAGGTAATGGCGTTGTTCCTGTAGGAGAGAGCACTGCGTCCCACAGCAGCCGCTGTGTCTGGGTACGCCAGCGTCTCTCGGTCTCCTCCATGTCTGCCTGGCGCTGGATCAACTTTTTAAGCGCCGCATTCTCCTCCTTAAACTCCAGCAAGGCTTGTTGAAGGTTCTGTACTAGGGACGGCTCCGGTTCAGGCAACAGCTTTTCTGGGGAGCAGGGCCTGCGCTCCACCGCTCCACCGCATAGCTGCTCTTGTCCTTCTGCCATCTCTCTCCAGGCCAGACTGTGGTTTCCATCAGGAACAATCTGGTCCCCTCCGTGGAGGCGGGATTTGCGCTTCCTCTTTTTTGCATAGAAGATTAAGAGGAGGCGGATCTCCCTTGCAGTGGGGTAGGATCTCACATTATAGTAGCATTTTGAGAGGGCGGCCATAACTTTCGCGCCACAGGGGGGGTACGCCCACGAATGCACGCCCACCTTCTTCACCAGCGCCTCAGGGCGCGAATATGGCGGCAAAATGGCGGTAAATGGCGCCAAAAATGACAAAACAGCAAACAGTCTTTTCTGCACAAAACAGTCAATATAGGCAACACAGGACTCACAATTTGCAAGCTTCGTATCCTGTTCGTGACGCCAAAAGATGACACGCATCACATTGGTGGTACCAGGGCTATGGGGTACTCGGCACCGAGCCCATGGAAGTCTATGGGAGTTGTCACTGGCAGCAGAGCTCGGTCCGTGGCCCTGGCGATCATGCAATGGGGGAATATTTACAGGGGATTGTAGTTATAGTAGTTCGTGACGCCACCTGTGGTTTCTGATCTGATTGACCAGCGCTGCAGGGTAGATCTCTGAGGGGATGTTATGGCAGCTAGGTGTTAAGTCCCCCACAGGTGGGACTGGTCCCTCAAAGTCTATGGTGGTGATGCAGGGTGCAGATAAGAATTCAGTCACACACAATGCAGTCTCTTTCCATACCTTTACTTGTAGATGTTGCAGGTATGTCCCGGGAAGCTGGTCAGGTTGGAGAATGCACATTCAGGAAACTGTTGAGCAGGTTAGAGGCCTCCTTTATCCTTTTAATGTGTGTGAGTACAACTTGCATAAAGTCAAGTGCAACTCTTTTAATAGCAACTACGCCCGGCCAACATTGTGGTGGAGCCTTCTATGTCTCTGATTATCAGATGTTGAGAGAACTAAGTCCTTACTTTTGTCGTGCACTGACTCAAAGTCCCCGTTCTCCCTGACTCCGGTTACGTATCAGCGCTTAGGGCTACCTTCTGCGACTTGTAGTCCAGAAAGGCCTCCGGTTTTCTTATTACTAGACGTGAAGTACTAGCAATGCTTCGGACCCTGGTGTCCTGTTAAACTGAGTGAGGGTGATCTGTCACCTTAGTCACTCTTACTTCTCCACTCGCCCTTCGCCCTGCTCTTGCCCTTAACATAAGCACGTGTAGCAATCGTGCCAAGGTCAGCTTTCCTTCAGTGCTCACTGACCTGTTCTCAGTTGGCTCATTGGTATAACTGCTGTGATTCCTTTCCTTCCTTCTTCCTTCACAGAACTCTGTCCAGAGCAGCTCACAGGACGCTTCGTCAGACTGTATTTACGCTGTAGCTCTGAGAGTCACTTTCCACTTTCTTAGGAACACAGGCAGCTTGTTCTGAGTAGCAGGTTAAGATGTAGCTCTGACTAGGCTAGGATGAAACACATTTGTTTAGAGCGGCCTATCACGATCCCTAATCAAAGTCATTCACTATCTCCATCCATCCCTCACTCCCTCAAGATGGCTGGACCATTATTGTAAATATACCATTGTAAAATACACACCTGTACTTTGTATCTCCCCCATCTCACTGTAGATTGTAAGCTCTCACGAGCAGGGTTGTCTTATTTTGCTTTAATTATTGTATTTTTAACATTTTTACTTATGGCTGTTGTGTTTGAAACTGTTAAACTGTAAAGCGCTGCAGAATATGTTGGCGCTATATAAATAAAGATTATTATTATCCCCTCCGCCCTAACCTGGAGGTTTGTAATCTTCCATCCCCAAACTCCATATGTATCTTAAATATTTTCCCCCTATATGTCCTGTCCTTTCTCCAAAACCTGTCTTGGTTTCCATAGCAATCAATCACAGTGCAGCTTTCATTTTACCAGAGCTGTTTATGAAATGAAAGCTGAATTCTGATTGGTTGCTGAGGGCAGCATAAACAGTTTCTCTTTTTAGACAGTACAGATAAAGGCCAGGTTATATTTACATAGTATTTATAGACAGGAGACGTCCATTATAACAAATATGGACAAAAATATTCACGTTTTTAATGAGAAAAACCCTGGAAGGTTTAGTTGCTGATATCTCTGCTCTTGCTCTGCTTTGTCTATCACACAATCTAGCAGAAAAGTTGGAGATGAGCTGCTCCTCCACTGACATGGAAGAGCACGCAGTGCCCATTTCTGCCTTGTGCCATGAGGACGGAGCACTCACGCATGCGCTGTGTCACTGCAAAGTAGCAGGTGACATCTAGAGTCCTTTTAACAACTTAATTTATTTCAGGATTTTGTTTTTCAGTTTTTCATTGTGATGTAATTTTTCTGGGTATAGTGTGAAAAACAGCAATTCTGCCACCAAACTGAGTATGAAAAACAGCAATTCTGCCACCAAAATGAGTGTGAAAAACAGCAATTCTGCCACCAAAATGAGTGTGAAAAACAGCAATTCTGCCACCAAAATGAGTGTGAAATACAGCAATTCTGCCACCAAAATGAGTGTGAAAAACAGCAATTCTGCCACCAAACTGAGTATGAAAAACAGCAATTCTGCCACCAAAATGAGTGTGAAATACAGCAATTCTGCCACCAAAATGAGTGTGAAAAACAGCAATTCTGCCACCAAACTGAGTATGAAAAACAGCAATTCTGCCACCAAAATGAGTGTGAAAAACAGCAATTCTGCCACCAAACTGAGTATGAAAAACAGCAATTCTGCCACCAAAATGAGTGTGAAATACTGCAATTCCACAGCCAAAATTTGAACTATTCACTATGAAACATAAATATTATTTCTTTGATCTTTTGTTATTTTTGTACGCTCATTTCATTGGATTGTTTGATAGAGATTCTGGTCTCTTCTAAAGACGCAGAGAACCCCTTCAACTGTACAGAGAATATCTCTTAGAATATACTGTATATGAATTTCTTACCAAGCTGACATGCCATAGGGATCACTGACAACTCGTTTAGCACACTCGATATCATCATAAATGTTATCATTCAACAGACCTAAAAAATAGATGCATGTAAATTACTATGAAAACTGTTAATTTAATTACGCTGAAATTAGGTTATCAGAGTATCAAGTTTGTTAAGCAAACCACCAGAGCTGCCGCCTCACCACCTCCCGAGCTGCCTTTCTCACCACCATCAGAGCTGCCGCACCCCCGACCTTCTGTCTCTTCCCCACCATCCTGTAGAATGTAAGTCCGCAAGGACAGGGTCCTCTCCCCTCTGTACCAGTCTGTCATTGTAAATTTGTTTACTGTAAACAATATCTATAACTTTGTATGTAACCCCTTCTCATGTACAGCACCATTGAATTAATGGGCTATATAAATAAATAAATAATAATAATGATGAGTGAATCGATATGATGCAAACCGAATTTGTGCCTAATTTTTAGAATGAGCTTTTCCCAGCGAATGTGAACAATTTACGATTCTTTTGCAAAAATCACCTAAAATAGCCAGAGAAAGATCACATAATCTTGGGCAAAACCAGAAGGGTTCCCTCCCTATAATGCCTTGCAGCTATCACATAGCACGGTAAATCAAGGCCATTCAGGAGAATCTATCATAGCCTGTATAAAAGCAAAATAGGGGAATGCAGCAGCCCTTTTAGTGTGAATTTAGACAGTTAGACAGTGAGACATCACAGCTTCATGCATAGTATATGGATAGGGAGGGAAAAGCTCCAAAAATACTTAATAAACTTTACATATGGAAAAACACAGCACTGAAGAAGATTTCTATGCAAGAAATAAGTATCTATCTGCAGTATGGGAGATGTTGTCCTAGGTGGGATTTGAACGTAGAATCCCAGCATTGCAAGTCTGAGCCACCATGACTATACTTACTTTGGCAACCGATGCTACAAGCATTTACTGCGCCTGCAGTTTTGCCATCATTGCACCACCATTTGCTATTAATCTGAAATATTCCATAGTCACGGCTTAGACCATTGTCATATATAGCGTTTGTTCTATAGTTGCTCTCATGGAAAGCAAGGCATATCCCTGTGAAGGAATAGGATAATATTTCAGCACTCATACCGTCATCCAATCTCTAATAATCCATGTCGGTTGCACATTTTATTTGAGCATAGACAGCAAAATAGATATGATGAGCAAGGATTTTATTGGATTGTAAACTCAGGAGGATCTTCCAATCACACGTTGTTCTGCAAGTCCTTAAGTTGCAACCAACTAGAAAAAGTTCAGGCATTTGTGCATCCCTCTTTTGGTGGTGAGCTTAAGGGTATGTGCCCACGATGAGGAATAGCAGGGTTTTGGATGCATCTCACCTGCTGCGATGCTTCCAAAACGCGGTGTACTACGATACAAGCACCGTGGATGGGATTTATAGAAATCCCATGGTGCTTCTATGTGACTCTGCGTAAACTCACCCACGGCGTGGGTTTACGAGCCGCAGCATGTCAATTTCTGTTGCGAAGATGACAGTCTCTGCAACAGAAATTTCTACAATAGAATGTATTTTATGCGGTAAATCCACATTGTTCAATAAACACGTGCAAGATTTAACTAAGTGGTCAAAGCGTTGCTATTTCCTGATCGTGGGCACGTATCCTAAAGGGTGGTGAGCTAACGGTTTGTCCACTTTTGAACAACCCATTATTAATTGCTCAAAGAGGTGATAAAAAGTAAAATATAAACATGCTTCCTTTTTGATCTGTGCTGCTTTCATGTAATAAATGGTGTGTCACCCCACCTGTCCCATTAGGATCAACATGCAATACGTTTCACAGTCATCTGACATTGTCATCAGGATATTACTAGAGTCCAGTGTGGTTAAATCCTGAGGAATAAGTCGGATGACTTGGAAACGCATTCATAACTACTTTAAGTTTCTTTGTGTCTGGTGGAATTTTACTTTCGATCTTCTTCAGCCCTGCAGAGGAGCCACATATATTCAATATTTCTGTCCCTTTATGGTTCACTTACCTGATTTATCCATGCTCCTTTGATGTTGCTTTATACATAGCTGTACTAGGTGAGCAATTTTCCTGTTTTTTCACATACTCTTTTATCGAATAAGACCCCATTGCACTTTTTTTTGTCCTCCAGTTATCCCATGCACTAATGCTCTATGGCATCCAGACTAAAGCGCTGTGAATCACCTACAGCCTGCCGTTATATCCTGTGCCCCTTCTAATGAGCATGACCTCTGCTATGTCACAACAACATCATGACCTGGCACTCTTATTAATCAGGACAGATTCCCAGGATGTCGGGAGGTGCTCGGAAGTTCACAATGCTCTCGTCTGGCTGCCAGGGAGTACAGACATGGACGCTGAACCAAGGTCCTTTAACTCATTTTGCTAAACTCTAGCACATGACATACATATTTAAAATATCAAATATGTTTCTAAGTTGTACTGGAGGTCTACCATAGTTGCCAGCAGCCCAGATTTCTCATAAATAGCCAAGCAATTTGGGTGACTCCCTGAGCTGAAACAGGATGAGGGCTTCTGTAGACCCAATTCAAACAAGCGGAGTAGCAGAGCAGTAGCTATGGTGGAAATGGGTGAGGGACTTAATGTCCTCTTTTGTCAACAGCAATGGTGGTAAGTGCTCTTTACAGCTAGGTTGTGCCACTTTTTGTCCTCCCATTTCACAGATGCATGTAAAAGTGATAATCTTGGGTTTATGAAGCTGTAGGAGTCTGGTAGGACCTTTTGCTCCTGTTGTGGTTTTCATGCCTTTATTCAATAAAGGTGGAAACTCTGTAGTTTAGTTTAAAGCAATGTAAAATCTGTACCATGTATCATTTACCAATGATAATACTGGTGTCAGTCTATTAATATGTCAGAGGCACCCTAGATCTCCCATCAGGTACCATGGCCTGGGTGCAACTTCATCATACACACCCCTATAGATATGTCCCTGCACAGATGGTCATGCATTGGCAAGTGTCTCTAAAAAAAACGTTAGGTTAGCACAAGTGATAGATAATATTCTGTTCTGGTTATTTTATACATACAGTCTGCAGCGCTGTAGCCACGATGTCCATCCAGTCCAGTTTCCTGAAAAATTCTGTACAACTCGCAACGGGAATAGTCTTTCGCTTCTGAGCCGAGATACAAGCACAGAAGGAAACTGAGGCAGAGAAAGACCTTCATATTTGCTTAGCAAGTGGTCAAGGATCCAGATACTTTCTGTTAAAACATTAAAGAGTAGAAAAAAATGATTGGATTTTTATACACTAATTACTGCCAGACTATAAGGCTTCTATGCTTCTATGCTCAGAACAGAAGCCTTACTTTTCAGCTTTTCTGCATCATTACATAAAGGAGCAGTGGTGTAACTTTAAACTTAGTGATGCCAGTCAAGAATCTCAAACAGGCACCACAACTATCATGGGTTTTTAATAGTACAGGTCTTCTTATATAGGGACTAGTGGTGATCGAGCAGTAAAAAGATTGTGGATGTGTGGAAGTTCTTGACTTGAGTAGCAAGCAAAATTGAAGTGAATGGGGAACTTCATTACTTTTTCCAGTAAGCTCCTGACTTGTAGACTGGTGAGGCCCAGAGAGAGTGTGAAGCTAGATCTCTTCCTTTTTTGGCTGGTAGCTGTGCTGGTGGAGGCCGCTGAGTCTCTTTCTTGAGCATGCTGCTGGACACTCTTCACAATGGCTGCTGCTCCTTCACGTCTGTGGTTTACTTTTCTGGCTTCAATATACGGCCTAACTAGGGATTTTCCTAATTCTTCAATAAAAATTCTTTTTTTTTGCAGCTTATTTCTGTTCCAATTGGGGTCGATTTCTCTCCATAAAACAAATGCGCTGTATGCTGAAACATCCAGAATGTTGTAAAATATTATCATTGGCCAACGATTAGTTTTGCGTTTGCATGTGTATGTTGATATTGCTTGATCTAGTGTATCAACTGCCACTTTTGTGGAATTATAATATCATGTCCGGCTTTCGGTCTTCTCGATTTCTTATTGCATTGTTATGGTGCACTGTGCTCATTAGAATTACATGTTTATTTTTTTTGGGAACGTAAGACACAACTGTTGTATCTCCAGTAAAGTAAAAAGTAGAACTGAAGACATCTCTTTTACTAAGGATACCTTGCGGCAGTTCTTTCTTGTTTTTCCTTATAGTACCCAGCATGGTAAGTTGTCTTTTTGCAACATCTGGCCCAGTTGGTAGTATGTGAAAAAGTTGTCACATGTCACATGCATAGCTTATATGCTAAATACCTGTAAAGATGTGTATTCACTGCTCAGTGTCCTTTCTTAAAGAATCAGCGTGTAGCAAAAAGTAAACAAAAAAACAACACTCATAGTAAGAACCCCTCAAACGAGGAAAAGTAAATTGATTACAAGTTTCAGATCCGCATAATAATCTGCAGGATCTAAAATTTCATTTTGGGTCATATGGACCCTGTGAGGCAGTGACCCTTGGTGCAGATAGGGGGCACTGCGTGTGCTCCTTGAGAGATGCATGGAGGCGTAATGGAAATGGTGAGACGGTGACCGGCGCCATTGTGAATGGCCGGTATGTGTCGCAGAGGAGATCCTCTACACTGTTAGCCTGGGATGTTCTCTGGGACTTGTAGTGAGCTGTTCCCTACAATACAACACGGAGTAGTTTGTCTTTAGTGCACATGAGCACTACTATGTTGTTTAGTGCACCTGGGTCTGGGTTGATGAGAGAAGGGAAGGTCTGGCTACCCATATTACCTCACCTCTGGTTGAGGGTGCTCACTGTACCCCTGTTTTCCTTCAGGAACTGTAGGAGTTTGAGGACCTGCCATGAGGTCATGACTAGGGATGAGCGATATTGCCCGAAATGTATCGGAATTCCGATTTCCGATATTGCAAGTCAATGCAAGTCAATGGGAGAAAAAAATCGGAATTACAAAATGACCACTACAGTGCTATATAATGGATAAAATGGAGGGGAAACACCTCAGGATAATGGGGAAAGAGTTTGCAGAGGGAGAGGAGCAAAAAAATCGCTAGAAAAATGCACAGAGCGAAAACTGTATCAGGAAAACTGGTCGCCATCTTCTAATTCAATTGCCGACTTTTGTGAAATTACAGAACCACCCGACATTAAATGACTTATGGTTTACATACAGTTACCCATGTCATTTCATGTAGTTTGATATATGGTTTTCACTAACAATTACATGAGTGTATGTGTGCAAAATTTCACACATGTAGGGGTTAATCAAAGGTGTAAACTCGTTGAAAAAAAATTAAACAAATTTACACCTTTAATTAACCCCTACATGTCTGAAATTTTGCACACATACACTCATGTAATTGTTAGTGAAAACCATATATCAAACTGCATGAAATGACATGGTTAACTGTATGTAAACCATGTGTTATTTCATGTCGGGTCTGTAATTTCACAAAAGCCGGCAATTGAATTAGCGGCTATTATACTATGTAGAAGTGTATGACCTATATATATATATATATATATATATATATATATATATATATATATATATATATATATTTGTGTCACAATGACATGTATATATTATATATATATAATATATATATATATATATATATATATATATATGAGGTGTAAATTCATTGAAAAAAAAGCGTGGGCTCCCGTGCTATTTTCTGAACCAGACAGACAAAGCCAGCGAGTGGGGGCAGATAATATTAGCCGATGGAGGGTGCATTTATTTAGTGCCCCCCTGGCTACTAACATCTGCCCCCAGCCACCCCAGAAAAGGCAAATCTATAATTAGACTCGCCCTTTCTGGCACTTTGCCTGTCTATTCCATTTTGCCCTCTAGCGGTGGCGAATGGGTTAATAATGGGTTAAAGCCACCTTGCTATTGGAAGGTGACTTGAAGCCAGGTTAATAATTGAGAGTTGTCAATTAGACAACTCTCAATTATTAATCCTATTGTATGAAATGGTTAAAAAAACACACACACATTAATGAAAAAATCATTTTAATGAAATAAATACACAGTTTTTGACCATCTTTTATTTTACTGGTAATCCTCGATTCCCTTGTTCTCCTGAAATGAAAATAAAATAATAAAGCAACATTATTCTTACCTATCTGATGCACAGTCAGGACCCCCGATGTAATCCTTCTGAAAGGGTTAACGTTTACTGCAGGGACCGCAGCTAATGCTGCCAGCCTCGCAGTAAACCCCCGAATGAATCATCTCTTCTCCCAGCTGACAGGAGAGGAAGTGATTAGTGTGGAAAGCTTAATTGATTGCTTCCCACTTTCACTTCAGGTCAGCCGGGGACACCGCACAGCATCAGTGACGTCAGAGGGAATCCCGGCTGACCTGAAGTGAACTGATTAGCAAAAATAGGGGATTCCCTCGAAAAAAAAATGGCGTGGGGTCCCCCTATTTTTGTTAACCAGCCAGATGAAGCAGACTACTGAGGCATGGTATTTAAGGCTGTTAAGGATCCAATATCCATGAACCTTGCAAGCCTGATAATACCAGGCTACAGCAGTCTGCTTATCTTGGTTGGTTTACAAAAATAGGGGATCCCCTCGAAAAAAAAAATGGTGTGGGGGTCCCCCTATTTTTGTTAACCAGCCAAGTAAAAAGCAGACTGCTGCAGCCTGGTATTAAAAGACTGTCAAGGCCCATGGATTTTGGCCCTCAACAGCCTAAAAATACCTGCCTGCAGCAGCCCCACAATTGACGCATCCAAAGATGCGCCAATTGTGGCACTTTACCCGGCTCTTCCCACTTGCCCTGTAGCAGTGGCAAGTGGGGTAATAAGGGGTTAATGTCACCTTTGATTGAACGGTGACAATAAGCCTGGTTAATAATGGAGAGGCATCAATAAGACACCGATCCATTATTAATCATAAAGTTTGTAAGTGTTTAAAAAAGACACGGCCAGAATAAAGTCTTTTAATGAAATAATACACAACACAACACAGTTGTCATTAATTTTTATTGCATGCTCATCCTGCGATGCCATCGATCTCCTGTAAAAAAACAAAAATAGCAAACCAACACAAATACTCCCTGTCCGACGTAGTCCAAAATCACAAGTGTCCCATGAAGAGTCCAGCTCTGCTACATCTGGATGCCAGGCTCAGCCTGACATCCCGACGCAGCAGAGCTGCTTACCGGTGGAGATTCCCTGGCGGTGACGTCATCTGTGTTTCTCACGGCCAGCTGTCGCGAGAATACAGCTGGCCGAGATTACCCAGTACATCTCGGCCAGAGGTACTCTCGCGACAGCTGGCCGTGAGAAATACAGATGACATCACCGCCGGGGAATCTCTACCGGTAAGCAGCTCTGCTACATCTGGATGCCAGGCTCCGCCTGTTAGAACCCTCTTGTTAGTTTTTTTTTTCAGTTTGCTGGTCACATGACCTTTTTTCCCTATTTAGTCTGGCTCTGCCCTTCTGGCTTTGCTGGACTTCATTGTATTATCTACTCTTAAGCTAGCCGGGTGCTTAGGTGGTCATATTAGGCCTTCCAAATCTCTTGTGGCGGTTGAATTATTTTTTGTTAAAAAAAAGGACGGCGGTTTACAGCCTTGTCTAGACTTTTGTGAGATTAATAAGATTACTGTACGCAAACCTTACCTACTGCCATTGATTCCTGATTTGTTTAACCAGTTAGTGGGGGCCAAGTGGTTCTCGAAAATTGATCTTCGAGGGGCATACAATTTGTTGCGCATGAAGGAGGGGGATGAATGGAAGACTGCGTTTAACACTCCACTAGGTCATTTTGAGAATCTGGTTATGCCTTTTGGGCTTTCCAGTGCACCGGCAATTTTTCAGAATCTTATTAATGACATCCTTAGACCTTTGATCGGCAGAAGTGTGGTTGTGTATTTGGATGACATTTTGATTTATTCACCGGATTTGGAGTCTCATTGGAGGAGTGTGCGTGAAGTATTACAGTTACTGAGTGATAATTCACTTTTTGCCAAGCTAGAAAAATGTGAGTTTGCTGTACAGAGACTTAGTTTTTTGGGCTACATTGTCTCCAGTGAAGGTTTTGAGATGGACCCGGTGAAAGTGCAAGCTGTGCAGGATTGGCCTAGACCTATTGGTGTGAAATCAATACAGAGGTTTTTGGGGTTCGCCAATTATTATAGAAAATTCATTAAAAATTTTCCTGTGATTGCCAAACCTCTGACCGATCTCACCAGGAAAGGTGCTGATGCGGTTCAGTGGACTACTGAGGCCATTGAGGCTTTTGTGTTGTTAAAGGAGAGTTCAGCTCTGCTCCCATCCTTACGCAGCCTGATGTGACTAAGCCATTTTTGGTTGAGGTTGATGCTTCTTCTGTGGGGGTCGGCACGGTGTTGTCTCAGGAAAAGACGGATGGAGTACATCCCTGTGCTTTTTTTTCAAAGAAATTTTCTGAGTCTGAACTAAATTATGATATCGGTAATCGGGAATTGTTGGCAATTAAACTCGCATTTGAACACTGGCTTCATTTTTTGGAGGGAGCGGAATTTCCCGTTCAAGTCTTCACCGATCATAAAAATCTGATCTACCTTGATGCTGCCAAGCGCTTGAATGCCCGTCAGGCTAGGTGGGCACTGTTTTTCTCGCGGTTTAATTTTACCGTTACTTACATCCCAGGTACTAAAAATGTTAAAGCTGATGCTTTGTCTCGCAGCTTTTCTCCTATGGAGGAAAACATTTTGCAAGAGGGGGTTGTTATTGCTGTTTTGGACTCTGTGTTGGAAGATGAGATTCTTAAAGCACAGGAGAATGCCCCATCTAACACGCCGCATGGGAGATTGTTTGTGCCTGGTACCCTGAGGAGAGATTTGTTTGTTGAATGTCATGACTCTTGGTCGGCAGGTCATCCTGGAATCTCTGAGACCAAGAGACTTGTGGGTCGCAGCTTTTGGTGGCCTGGATGGCAGAAGGAAGTCATTAAGTGGGTGCGTCAATGCACTGTGTGTGCTAGATCTAAGTCCTCTCATAATCTTGCTGCGGGGTTGCTTTGCCCTCTGGAGGTCCCTAGTGCACCTTGGACACATTTGGCTATGGACTTTATTACTGACCTTCCCCCCTCTGAGGGTTTCACTGTCATCTGGGTGGTCATGGACCGTTTTAGCAAGATGTGTCACTTGGTTCCTTTCATCAAACTGCCCTGCGCTAAGACTCTCGCTAAGGTCTTTGTCAAGGAAATTGTCAGACTATATGGCGTTCCTACTGACACTGTTTCCGATAGGGGACCTCAGTTTGTGGCTCGTTTTTGGCGCGCTTTTTGTGACAGGTTGGGAGTTCATTTGTCGTTTACGTCCGGATATCATCCTGAGTCTAATGGCCAGACAGAGAGGAAAAACCAGGATGTTGAGCAGTTCTTGCGTTGTTTTGTGACTGATAATCAAGAGGGGTGGTCTGAGTTTCTGCCACTTTCTGAGTTTGCTCTTAACAACCATACATCCGCTTCTGCTGGTTGTTCGCCTTTTTTTTGTTGTACTGGGAGACATCTGTCGTTTGGGTCATTTTCCAAGTTGGGATCAGCTGTACCTGAAGAGGAGAATTTTTCTGGTGATTTGGAGAGAGTTTGGACTGATGTGCGTGGTAATCTTCTGGAGGCTAACAAAAGATCCAAAGTGTATTTTGATAGAAAACGACAAGAGGATTTGTTTGCTATTGGTGACATGGTTTGGTTGTCCTCTAAGAATCTGCGCTTGAGGATTCCGTCTAAGAAATTGGGTCCCAAGTTTGTAGGGCCCTTTAAGGTGCTTCAGGTTATTAACCAATCCGCTGTTAAGTTGGAGCTTCCTACTTCCTGGAAGATTAATCTGGTGTTTCATGTTTCTCTCTTGAAAAAAGCTGAGGTCTCAGATGGAGACGTCTCGGCCACTGTTCCCCTGGTGGTGGAGGACGGGCAATATGAGATTTCCTGCATCCTAAATTCTAGACGGTATAGAGGTAGTTTGCAGTACCTCATCACTTGGAAGGGTTATGGACCCGAGGATAACTCATGGGTGAGGGCGGATGATGTTTCTGCGCCTAGACTTGTCAGAGCGTTTCACAAGAGGTTTCCGGATAAGCCTAAGTCCTAGGGGATCCGGAGGATCCTCTTAGAAGGGAGGATACAGTTAGAACCCTCTTGTTAGGTTTTTTTTTCAGTTTGCTGGTCACATGACCTTTTTTCCCTATTTAGTCTGGCTCCACCCTTCTGGCTTTGCTGAACTTCATTGTACTATCTACTCTTAAGCTAGCCGGGTGCTTAGGTGCCTTTCTCAGTCAGTTTTGCTTGATCTTAGGATCTCTAAGTAATTTGTTTTCTGTTTATTTACCCCTGCTACAACTTCTGTTAGGAGGTGTCCACCTTTTCTCCCAGTCCCTAGATCTTGTAGGGATTCCTCCCTCGCATCTATAGGTCTTCGTTCAGACTAGCTGAGAACTTTAGCGGGTCTGGTCGCAGGATCAGGTTCCCCGTTACATCATAGGGATCCAGCTTAGTTCTATTGTAGGGACAGAATTCCCATCTTTCCTTAGTGCTTGTAGCAGATCATAACACCGCCTGGAATCCAGATGTAGCAGAGCTGGACTCGCTGTGGGACACTCGCTATCTTGGACTACGTCGGACAGGGAGTATTTGTGTTGGTTTGTTATTTTTGTTTTTTTACAGGAGATCGATGGCGTCGCAGGATGAGCGTGCAATAAAAAAAAATTAAAACTGTGTTGTGTTTTATTTCATTAAAAGACTTTATTCTGGCTGTGTAGTTTTTTAAACATGTACAAACTTTATGATTAATAATGAATCGGTGTCTTATTGACGCCTCTCCATTATTAACCGGGCTTATTGTCACCGTTCAATCAAAGGTGACATTAACCCCTATTACCCCACTTGCCACCGCTACAGGGCAAGTGGGAATACCAGGCCACAGCAGTCTGCTTTTTACTTGGCTGGTTAACAAAAATAGTAACATAGTAACATAGTAACATAGTTATTAAGGTTGAAGGAAGACTTTAAGTCCATCTAGTTCAACCCATATCCTATCCTAACCTGCCCTAACATGTTGGGGGGACCCCCACGCCATTTTTTTTTGAGAGGATCCCCTATTTTTGTTAACCAACCAAGATAAGCAGACTGCTGTGGCCTGGTATTATCAGGCTTGCAAGGTTCATGAATATTGGATCCTTAACAGCCTTAAATACCATGCCTCAGTAGTCTGCTTCATCTGGCTGGTTAACAAAAATAGGGGGACCCCACGCCATTTTTTTTTCGAGGGGATCCCCTATTTTTGCTAATCAGTTCACTTCAGGTCAGCCGGGATTCCCTCTGACATCACTGATGCTGTGCATTGTCCCCTGACCTAAAGTGAAAGTGGGAAGCAATCAATTAAGCTTCCCACACTAATCACTTCCTCTCCTGTCAGATGGGAGAAGAGATGATTCATTCAGGGGTTTACTGCGAGGCTGGCAGCATTAGCTGCGGTCCCTGCAGTAAACGTTAACCCTTTCAGAAGGATTACATCGGGGGACCTGACTGAACACCGGAGAGGTAAGAATAATGTTGCTTTATTATTTTATTTTTATTACAGGAGAACAAACGATTCGGATGGAGTAGCAGCAAAATAAAATTTGGTCAAAAACTATGTGTATTTATTTCATTAAAATCATTTTAAATTAATGTGTGTTTTTTTTAACCATTTAATATAATAGGATTAATAATCGATAGTTGTCTAATTGACAATTCTCCATTATTAACCTGGCTTAAAGTCACCTTCCAATAGCAAGGTGGCTTTAACCCATTATTAACCCATTAGCCACCGCTACAGGGCAATGGGAATAGACGGGATAAGTGCCAGAAAGGGTGCATCTCATTATAGATGTGCCTTTTCTGGGGTGGCTAGGGGCAGATATTAGTAGCCAGGGGGGGCACAAAATAAATGCACCCTCCCTAGGCTATTATTATCTGCCCCCACTTGCTGGCTTTACCTGTCTGGTTGAGAAAATAGCGTGGGAGCCCACGCATTTTTTTTCAACGAATTTACACCTTTAATTAATCCCTAGATGTCTGAAATTTTGCACACATACACTCTTGTAATTGTTAGTGAAAACCATATATCAAACTACATGAAATGACATGGTTAACTGTATGTAAACCATGAGTCATTTCATGTCGGGTGGTTCTGTAATTTCACAAAAGCCGGCAATTGAATTAGCGGCTATTTTACTATGTAGAAGTGTATGAACTGTAAATACATATATATATGTCACAATGACACATATATATATATGTATTCTGTGTGTATATATTTAGTCAGCATTTTTTCAGCTCCTGATTGGCTCCACGGAGCGCTCAGAGGCTGAAGGATTATTATGGGATTTCCGATTTCCGATGTGAAAAAAAAAACGGAATCGGAAATCAGAATTCCGATATAGCAATTATCGGGCCGATTTCCAATATTGCAATATCAGAAAGCTCATCCCTAGTCATGACTATGTGAACAGCCCATGTGATCCATACCTCTCATGTGGGTGAGGTTACAAGCTATGTAATGGAGGTGTTTAGCACATGAGAGTAGCACTCCTGTCAGAGTGTGGACAGATTTCCATGTGTCCAGGCGGGACACTACTGAGTGGTCTGTGTGCATTGAAGGAGAAGTCTTCCTGCGTGTGTGGCTCCAGACCAAACCTGCTTGCTGGACAGCCTGAGGAGTGCTGGCTAGTCTGAGCCAGAGGAAGGAAGGTCTGTAAGATACCTTCGAAGTGGACGGTCTGAGAACCGTGAGTGATACTGACCGGGGTCAGTGAGAGACTGTATTTGTGCTATGTTTAAGGGATACCTCTGAAGATAAGAGGCATCCGGGAACCTGCGTCGCCGACACCAACAGGTAACAGACAGGAGTCCGTGTTATGCTGACCGGGGTCAGTGAGAGACTGTGTTTTCCTATAGAGCTGAAGGTTTAACGGACATTGTACTGGTGGCTGTATACTACTTGGATCCTGAGGTGCGGTTTATGCTGTTTACTAATAAACCGAATGTACTTTGTTTAACCCTGAGTGTCCAAGCGTATGCCTCAGCGACCAGCAAAGCGAGTGTCCCCCAACACACTCAGTAATCAAAAAATGATTTCAACTGGATCTGATTTTTTAACATTGAAGTCTACACAAAAGGAATCCAGTAAATAGGCATTTGTTTTTCTTTCGTTTGAAAAGGATTTGTTTTTTTGCTAATTGGATTAGATTCAAATGAAAGTAATACAATGGCTAAATAATGGATTATGGAACGGTTTTCTATAGACTTCAATTTAAAAAAAGGATCCAATTTAAATAATTTTTTTTAGACTGACAAAATTGTTACATAAGTAGAAAATTGCTCGCAGCACTTCAATATGGACACTTATACTGGGCACCTAACCCCAAGTGTAGACGCACAGTCAGAGAAGTCCCAAGGACCCCACTTGGTAAAATATACCAAATAGTGTCCAAAATCAGGTGAAAAATTTCCCAAAACTTATTTTATTCTGCCCCAGATGTGATGTTTTGACCTGCCATAGGTCTTTTTCAAGCATACTTGTAAGGGACTTATGGCATGACCAGATGCTCGAAAAAGACCTATGGCAGATCGAAACGGCGCATGTATGGCATAATAAAATACATTTTTGGGATTTTTTCATCTGATTTCGGGCACTGTCTATTTGATTTATGGACAAAAGTATATTGTCTGTTATGTTTTTTTTCCTGTGGATTGCTGCTGGATCCATTTTAATGGATGTTTACTAGACATGTTAAAGTAGCCTAAACATTCAGGAGATTTCATCTCTGAAGCTTGCAGAATTAATAATGCAACTTTGGATTTTCATAAATTCTTTAAATCAGGGTGAGAGCACGATAAGGAGTAATGGGTGTCTGCAATACATGATAAAATATTTGAATACAAAAAAAGTAAAAAAAAAGTCAGATATAAAGTTTGTGAAAGTGTTAAAATCCTAACAAAGAAGACATGATGGAAGAAATTTTAAGTCGGTAATACTTACTGTCCAACAGGATTTTCGTGAGTGAGCCTATATCGGAGGAAGCTTTGCTTATATGCCTGTAGAAGGTGACGTCATTTTGACAATATTTGCTCACCCTCTCGTGCCAAGTATTATCACACAAGTAGTAATAACTATAAAACAGGTATTTGTTGCATATTCTTTAGAAACATTGTTACGTCGGATCTGATAAGCCTTTTGCTTCATGCTTAATGTTTGTCTTACGCTTTTGCATGGGATTAGATTTAGTGCTATTATTCAGAACATATTGGGCTTGCACTTTATATTGATATGTTTCTACGTTTTCCATACATTAGGGAATACCGTGGTTTCACTATGGGGCTTCATGTTATCCTGCTTTGGTCTTATCATATTTGTATTTTGTAACTTTGCATGACTTTTTTATGAACTTTTCAATAAAAAGATGTATCTTATTAAACTCACCTGATTGCTCCTTTTTCTCCAGTACATACATACACTCTTATATGAGCAGTACTTGGCACAATATTCTTGAATCACTATGTACAGACAAAGGCGGCATCTTATTCATTTATTAATCTGCCCAGTTCAATATTATATATACAGCTCTGGAAAAAATTAAGAGACCACCACATCAAAACCTTGTCATGGGCAGCCCATTCTCCAGACCTGAACCCCATTGAAAACCTCTGGAATGTGATCAAGAGGATGATCATAGAATCATAGAATCATAGAATAGTAGAGTTGGAAGGGACCTCCTGGGCCATCTGGTCCAACCCCCTGCTCAAAGCAGGATTCTCTAAATCATCCCAGACAGATGTCTATCCAGCCTCTGTTTGAAGACTTCCATTGAAGGAGAACTGACCACCTCTCGTGGCAGCCTGCTCCACTCCTTGATCACCCTAACTGTCAAAAAGTTTTCTCTAATATCTAATCTGTCTCCTCCCATTCAGTTTCATCCCATTGCTTCTAGTCTTTCCTTGTGCAAATGAGAATAAAGATGATCCTTCTACAATGTGACAGCCCTTGAGATATTTGTAGACAGCTATTAAGTCTCCTCTCAGTCTTCTTTTTTGCAAGCTAAACATTCCCAAATCCTGCAACCGTTCCTCATAGGACATGGTTTGCAGACCGGTCACCATTCTGGTGGCTCTTCTCTGAACTTGCTCCAGTTTGTTGATGTCTTTTTTAAAATGTGGTGCCCAAAACTGGACACAGTTTTCCAGATGAGGTCTGACCAAAGAGGAGTAGAGGCAATAATGACCTCACGTGATCTAGACTGTATGCTTCTGTTGATACATCCTAGAATTGCATTTGCCTTTTTTGCTGCTGCATCACACTATTGTCATGTTCAGTCGGTGATCTATCAGTATACCCAAGTCTTTTTCACATGTGCTGTTACTTAGCCCTATTCCTCCCATTTTGTACATGCTTTTTTCATTTTTATTGCCCAGATGTAGTACTTTGCATTCTGTTAGTTGCTGCCCACTGCTCCAGTTTATTTCTATCTTTTTGAATCCTCTCTCTCTCTTCTCTAGTATTAGCTACCCCTCCTAGCTTTGTGTCATCAGCAAATTTGATCAGTTTACCCTCAATTCCTTCATCTAATTCATTGATAAAGATTTTGAACAATACAGGGCCCAAAACAGAGCCTTGTGGTACCCCACTTGATACATTCTTCCAACTGGATGTGTAGCCATTTACGACCACTCTTTGGGTCCGATCACTAAGCCAGTTATGAATCCACCTAACAGTTGCCTTGTCCATTCCATACTTAGTCATTTTTTCAATAAGGATTGTGTGAGATACTTTGTCAAATGCTTTGCTGAAGTCAAGATATACTATATCTACAGCATTTCCCTGATCCACCCAGTCAGTGATGATGGATAGTCACAAGCCATTAAACAAAGAAGAACTGCTTACATTTTTGCACCAGAAGCAGTGTGAAAGACTGGTGGAAAGCATGCCAAGACGCATAAAAACTGTTTTTAAAAATTATGGTTATTCCACAAAATATTGATTTCAGAACTTCCTGAGTTAAAACATTAGTATTGTTGTTTCTAAATGATTATGAACTTGTTTTCTTTGCATCATTTGAGGTCTAAAATCACTGAGATTTTTTTTACATTTTGACCAATTTTTCTTTGTCAGAAAAGAAATACAAAATGTATTGCTTGGAAATTCGAATACATGTTGTGAGTAGTTTATAGACTAAAATAACAATTTACATTTTACTCAAAAATATAACTATAAAGAGAAAAATCAGACAAACTGAACATTTGAAAGTGGTCTCTTAATTTTTGCCAGAGCTGCATATTTGTGATTGAGGATAATGTCACATTTGGATGCAGCTGAAAAGTGGGGCCTTGGAGTTGGTTATTGGTGGGCCCCTGGCACCCTAGACTGACACTTAAACTATATAAAGATATGAGCTGCCTTCACTGTGAACTGTAAAAGGGCAATAAATACAGTGATAAAAATCTGTATAAGTTTCTCCATCTGTAGAAAAATCACAGATATGTAGGGATGAGCGAGTATATTCGTTAGTATTCGTTACTCGGCGAGTAATGTTGTACTCGCTGTACTCGAAACATAGCGAGTATTTCACTACTCGCCTCGCATATATTGGATCTCCCGCCCAGCATTAGAAAATCATAGTAATGCTGCAGCCGTCTTGATTTTGGCATTACTATGATTGGTTGCCCGTGCAGCGTCATAGATCAGTCATAGCCTATGACTCATAGGCTCTATATAAGCCCT
Organism: Oophaga sylvatica; assembly: GCA_033576555.1. Classification (NCBI taxonomy): domain Eukaryota; kingdom Metazoa; phylum Chordata; class Amphibia; order Anura; family Dendrobatidae; genus Oophaga; species Oophaga sylvatica. The sequence continues at coordinate 553,570,658 of JARQOD010000004.1, read as the reverse complement.
GCCACTGCCATTTTCTGCACATTTCATCCAGAACACAGCTAATGCTAGCGTAGGGAGAGTGTCAGCAGCTGCTAGGGAGAGTTGTGCTTTTGCAAATGGTCCATAAATCATCTAAAAAAACAAGTTACAGTTACAGTAAATACATAGTACCTCAACATCTCAACTCTTGCTGAAAGTACTGTATAAGGTCAGGAAGTAGTGACAGTTTTCCCAGCTATTTTTTTTACCCCTGCAGGCCAATTTTTTTGCCCTTGCGGTGCTGTTTGCACACTAAATAGAATGCACGGTACTGCACAATTGAGACGCAGCCAGCACCATTGTCTTCTGTGGTGCCTGGCGAGCAAAATATTTGGCGTTAACCTCAGGCCAATTTTTTTGCCCTTGCGGTGCTGTTTGCACACCGAATAGCACACACGGTACTGCTCAACTGAGACACCGCCAGCACCGTTGTCTTCTGTGGTGACTGGCGAGCGAAACATTCGGCTTTAACCTCTGGCCAATTTTTTTAACATTGCGGTGCTGTTTGTAAAACATAAAGCAGTACTAGGCTGTTGTGCTACCTTCCACAAAGCACGAACTGCTCCTTGTTCCCCAATATCTGCATCTGAACATCTTCAACTATGTCACAAAAAAAACAAATTCCCAAAAAGCCTGTTATTAAGGGACAGAGATATGGACGTGGACAGGGGCGTCGAGTTGTTGTCAATGGTGCTCGACAAGGCACTGAGTCTGGGAGACAGAAGAAGGTTGATGCATCTATGTTCCTGGTGAAAATTTCCAGTCTGGAACGAAAACATGTCTGGAAGCCAGAAAAGCAAGAGCAGATACTGTCTTGTATGGCAGATAAGGCCTCAATGAAATTTTCTTGTAGCACCCAATCTTCCATGACCACACAGTCTACTGTCGATACACAGAACGCTGGGTCATCCCATCCTCACTTCCTCCCCTCTTAGCAGTCACAGGACACATTTGACCCCATGCTTGGCCTCTCCGATGATCTGTTTGGTACACATGATCCTTTGGTTGCCTCTGCCCTCTCAACGCGCAACATTGAAGAGGAACATGAGGAGGTATCGTGTGTTCATGGCCAAATATTTGAAAACCCACGGCCAGAAGAAAGCCACTTTCAGCCACATGATATACCGGCTCAAGAGGGGGAGGCTGATGATGATGAGACACAGTTGCCATCTGGCCAGCCGACAATATCAACACGGAAGGAGGATGACATGGACAACGAGGTGGTCGATGATGAGTCCACTGATCCGACCTGGACCGTTATTACGCATAGCCAGCACAGCAGCACAGAGGAAGAAGGTGGATACATAGTACCAACAACGGCACAAAAGGCTACTGTTTTGAGCAGAGTGCGAAGTGTGTCAATTGTTGCCAAGAGCAATCCCTTGTGCCCCAAGTCAAGGCAAGGGGGTGTTCATTCTCTGTCTGGAATTTTTTTTCGTATAGTCCTTCTGAACTAAGCATTGTCATCTGTAGAGTCTGCCATAAGAAGCTAAGCAGAGGCCAGGGCAAAGGTAACCAGAGCACCACCAGTATGCCGAAACACATGGCAGCTAAGCACCCTCGTCGGTGGGTGGAACAACAGGTTACCAAATCAGTGTCTGCGGGTCAAACCACTGCCATGTTGTCTGAGATCCGTCCTTCCCAATCTGCTGGCCATGAAGCAGGCACTCATACCTCCTGCTCACAAGCTGCAGTTGCAGAGACACAGGACACAACAATCCCATTCACTTGTTTGTTCCAGCCAACTGTTCAGTTGTCTGTGCCCCAGATCTATGAAAGGAAGCATAAATACCAATCCACTCACCCACAAGCGCAAATACTAAATGCGCACATTGCCAAGTTGCTAGCCGTGGAAATGTTGCTGTTTAGGCTTGTGGGGACACAGTCTTTCAGTGATCTCTTGGTTGTGGCTCTGTTCCCAGCCGCCACTATTTTTCCCGGTGTGCCGTCCCCACATTACACCAGCACGTGTTAAACAATCTAAAGTGTGGTCTCACCAACACCATAACCGGGAAGGTCCACCTAACAACAGACACGTGGACAAATAGTTGTGGACAGGGATGATACATTTCTGTCATGGCACACTGGCTGAACCTGGTGGAGGGTGAGACAAAGTCACAAACTGGAGCATCACATATCCTACCTACGTCTCGAATAGCAGGCCTAACCTCAATAATGGTTTCCGCCTCATCTTATACGTCCTGTCTCCCCTCTTCCTCCTCCTTCGCCTCCTCATCCTATGTTGAATTACCCTCCACATCACTCACAAGTTGGGAGCTATGTAGCAGCGCATCGGCAAAGAGGCAACATGCTCTGTTGAAGCTGATCTGTTTAGGTCAAACACCACACACTGCAGCAGAGCTGTAGCAAGGAATAAAACAACAGACCGATCAGTGGCTCTCCCCACTGCAACTTGAACCCGGTTGTTTGCGAAAATGGGCGTAATCATGTGGCGGCTTTAAAGCTCGGGATGCTGGTACACGTGCCATGCATGGCTTACGAACATAACCTGACTTGCCGTACCTCCTTGAGAAGGTGCCCTCTATTTGCGCCCATTTCCACCATTCCTCTACCGCTGTTGCCGATCTTGCAGTGCTTCAAAAGCAATTTAATTTGCCAAGTCAATGACTCATTTGCATATCAAAAAACTGACCGGCACATCCAAACTTAGATTCAGTGTGAACAGGTGCTAAACCTAGAGTCACCAACTCATATACATACAAGAAGAAAAGGTAGCACACTGTAGCGCTATAGCTTGCAAACAGGAAATATGAAAAATATGAAAAATGAATTACATCATTACCTTAGAAATATGAAAAATTGAGAAGTCTTAGCGCATAAGATGGCCAAATTATGTGAGCCTGATAGCCACGTCAAGGCTCTTCTCGTATATCAGGTCCCTAACTAATGCCTATCCTCGCTTTAGAAAAGTCTGTCTGCATGGGAACCTATGAATCCTCTTTTCAGACTAAAATCTACATCTCTGTGGAGGGGTGATGAACCTGCTGTAATTAAAAGGCCTGTGACCACCAGGTGGAGTGCTCAGGCAGAAGGTAAATTAATACATATCAAAAAACTGACCGGCACATCCAAACTTAGATTCAGTGTGAACAGGTGCTAAACCTAGAGTCACCAACTCATATACATACAAGAAGAAAAGGTAGCACACTGTAGCGCTATAGCTTGCAAACAGGAAATATGAAAAATATGAAAAATGAATTACATCATTACCTTAGAAATATGAAAAATTGAGAAGTCTTAGCGCATAAGATGGCCAAATTATGTGAGCCTGATAGCCACGTCAAGGCTCTTCTCGTATATCAGGTCCCTAACTAATGCCTATCCTCGCTTTAGAAAAGTCTGTCTGCATGGGAACCTATGAATCCTCTTTTCAGACTAAAATCTACATCTCTGTGGAGGGGTGATGAACCTGCTGTAATTAAAAGGCCTGTGACCACCAGGTGGAGTGCTCAGGCAGAAGGTAAATTAATACATATCAAAAAACTGACCGGCACATCCAAACTTAGATTCAGTGTGAACAGGTGCTAAACCTAGAGTCACCAACTCATATACATACAAGAAGAAAAGGTAGCACACTGTAGCGCTATAGCTTGCAAACAGGAAATATGAAAAATATGAAAAATGAATTACATCATTACCTTAGAAATATGAAAAATTGAGAAGTCTTAGCGCATAAGATGGCCAAATTATGTGAGCCTGATAGCCACGTCAAGGCTCTTCTCGTATATCAGGTCCCTAACTAATGCCTATCCTCGCTTTAGAAAAGTCTGTCTGCATGGGAACCTATGAATCCTCTTTTCAGACTAAAATTTACATCTCTGTGGAGGGGTGATGAACCTGCTGTAATTAAAAGGCCTGTGACCACCAGGTGGAGTGCTCAGGCAGAAGGTAAATTAATACATATCAAAAAACTGACCGGCACATCCAAACTTAGATTCAGTGTGAACAGGTGCTAAACCTAGAGTCACCAACTCATATACATACAAGAAGAAAAGGTAGCACAGAGATGTAGATTTTAGTCTGAAAAGAGGATTCATAGGTTCCCATGCAGACAGACTTTTCTAAAGCGAGGATAGGCATTAGTTAGGGACCTGATATACAAGAAGAGCCTTGACGTGGCTATCAGGCTCACATAATTTGGCCATCTTATGCGCTAAGACTTCTCAATTTTTCATATTTCTAAGGTAATGATGTAATTCATTTTTCATATTTTTCATATTTCCTGTTTGCAAGCTATAGCGCTACAGTGTGCTACCTTTTCTTCTTGAATGACTCATTTGCGACCTGCCTACATGGTGGAACTCAATATATCACATATTAGCAACGATTAGTGAGCAGCAGAGGACACTTTCTGAATACCAGTTTAATTAAACATGCCCGTCAGACTGCGACTCAGCCAAAACACATAACAACTGTCGAGTGGGTGTGGATCGCTGACATTTGTGAGATGCTTGATAACTTTGAGTACTGCACCAACCTCGTGAGCGGTGATCAGGCTATTATCAGTGTTACGATACTATGTACGTTGAAATAATGGCTGCATAATCTAAACATGGAATCTTTGAGTGCCCTTCAGCTGGGTATGGAGCAAGATTTCACACTGGGTGATCCTACCCAGCCCAGCCAATATCATGCTGAGGCAAGATTGGGTGATGAAGATGAGGAGGGAGAGGACTTATTTTTATGTGGCACCAAGGGGACCCATGATGCTACAGAGGGGACTCCCAAACCCAGCTTCAGGTCTGTCTAGTATGGGTGGGCTGGGGAGGAGGAGGTGGAGGAGGAGGAGAGTCAGTGTGAGGAGAGGATGGGTATTGTTCCTCCTTCTGAGGCCACAGAACATTTGCCTCATTGCAGCTTGGCACACATGGCACAGTTCATGTCTAACTGTCTATCCCAAGACCCTTGCGTGGTCCACATTTTCAACAGCAAACTATATTGGTTTACCACCTTTCTCGACCCACAGTACAAGGACAAATTTCCTTCACTACTTTTGCAGTCACCAAGGGGTTTCACAATTGCATCCATCAAGAGGGCCGTTGTCGATCATTTGATGATTACATCAGACTCAGACATCGCTGGTAGCAGAGGTACCAGCTCTTTGCAACAGCATGCATTATTGGGGAGAGACACGCCCAGCAGATCCAAAAGAGGTGGGGGGGAAATGTCCACAAACTGGGCCATCTTCAATTAACCGGCTCACCAGCAAGGGCTAGCTGGACTGGTAGCAGTGTCAAGGAGGCAGAAGTTGAACAAAATGATCAACGAGTATCTAAGTGATCATACCTGCGTCCTTCCTGACGGTTCTGTTCCATTTAATTATTGGGTATCCAAGCTGCACAGTTGGCCAGACCTCTCATTATATGCCTTGGAGGTGCTGGCCTGCCCTGCTGCTAGTGTGATGTCAGAGCGTGTTTTTAGTGCCGCTGGGGCGATGACCACAGATACACGCACACGGCTGACTACAGAGAATGCAGACAGGCTGACTCTGATAAAATTTAACAAGGACTGGATTTCGCCACAGTTTTTAAGCCCTCCTGATGACATCATCTCAACCAAAAGTCACCCAAAATGCTCTTTCATGCTACTGGTGATCACGTCCATCCCTTCCCATACAAACCCCTTTCCTCCTTCTTACATGTGTATCCTACTCCTGCTTCTGCCACATGTACCTCATGGTCAACAAGCTAGAAACAATGTTCCATTCATTAATATTTCCCATTGTAGGCAATTGTGATGAGACCTCCTTCCTGCATCAGCCATGATACAGTACCTTGGGCTAATTTTTGGAAACACTATGTCTATGCCTGCACATTGGGCACTGGAACTACCGTGCTAGTAGTCTAGTTTCATAATTGTCTGGCCTTTGAGGCCTCCTTCCTTCGTCAACCATGATACAGCCCCTTGGGCTGATTTCTGGAGACACTATGTCTATGCTTGCACATTGGGCAATGGAACTACCGTGCTAATAGTCTAGTTTCATAATTGTTTGGCCCTTGAGGTCTCCTCCCTGTGTCAACCATGATACAGCCAATTGGGCTAATTTTTGGAGACACTATGTCTATGCTTGCACATTGGCACTGGAACTACCGTGCTTGTAATCTAGCTTCATAATTGTCTTGCCCTTGAGGACTAATTCCTACGTCATCCACAGTGTAGCTCTTTGTGCTGTTTTTTGGAGACACTACTGGTGATCACGTCCATCCCTTCCCATACAAACCCCTTTCCTCCTTCTTACATGTGTATCCTACTCCTGCTTCTGCCACATGTACCTCATGGTCAACAAGCTAGAAACAATTTTCCATTCATTAATATTTCCCATTGTAGGCAATTGTGATGAGACCTCCTTCCTGCATCAGCCATGATACAGTCCCTTGGGCTAATTTTTGGAAACACTATGTCTATGCCTGCACATTGGGCACTGGAACTACCGTGCTAGTAGTCTAGTTTCATAATTGTCTGGCCTTTGAGGCCTTCTTCCTGCGTCAACCATGATACAGCCAATTGGGCTGATTTTTTGAGACACTATGTCTATGCTTGCACATTGGGCACTGGAACTAGCAAGCTAGTAGTCTAGTTTCATAATTGTCTGGCCCTTGAGGCCTCCTTCCTGCGTGAACCATGATACAGCCCCTTGGGCTAATTTTTAGAGACAATATGTCTATACTTGCATGCTGGGCACTGGAACTACCGTGCTAGTAGTCTAGTTTCATAATATTCTGGCCCTGAGGACTAATTCCTACGTCATCTGTCTCGACCACGCACCACAATTGTGGGTTACCAGAGCAATGGGGTACTCAGAGCCGAGCCCATGGAAGTCTATGGGGTTGTCACAGGTAGCGGTGGCTCGGTCTGTGGCCCTGGCGGTCAGGCGTATGTTGGGGAATATTTACAGGGGATAGGTATATATACAGTTCGTGACGCCACCTGTAGTTCTCTGATCACTAAGACCAGCGCTGCTGTAGATCTCTGAGGGGATGGTGAGGCAGCTAGATGTCGGGTCCCCTACAGGTGGGACTCTTCCCTCAGGTCGATAGTTATGGTGGGGTTGTGCAGGGATGCAATCAAATAACTCAGTCTCACACCATCCAGCGTCTTTCCATACCTTTTACTTCAAGTTGTTCAGGCAGGTCCCAGGGAGGCTGTTCGGGGTGGATGAATGCACGTAGCGGTAACAGTTGAGCAGGTTACAGGCCTCCTTCTCTTTCCAATATTATGAGTGAGTCCAAGCTTGCCTGTAGCTAAGTTAACTCTATAGTTTCAGCTTTTCCCACTAGCTGTACTGCCCGGCCGGTTTTGTGATAGAGCCTTATAAGTGGTGAACTAAGTACTTTCTTTTGCCGCGCGCCGGACTCAGAAGTCTTGTTCTCCTGACTCGGTTACGTACTGGCACTCTAAGGGCGGCTTTCTGCAACCTAAGGTCCAGTAAGACTCTGGCTTTTCTATCACTATGCCTGGAGCTATAGTGACGCTTCGGTCCCCAGTGACCGGTGACAATGTGCAGGATAATCCGATCCTTAAGGCACTTCTGTATCCTTCCTACTATGCCCTTCGCCCTGCTTCGGCTTTCAATGTAGCACTGAAGCGTGAAGATAGAAAGTCAGTTTTCTTCCTTGGTCTCACTGAGTAACTCTCAGTTTCCTCAAAGTTCAGACTGAGTAAAAGGTAACTCTGACTAGACTCGGGATGATAACTAGTCATCCGTTACTAGACTCCACTTCGTTGAATTGGCAGGAACTAATCTTCTGCTCAACCAGAGCTCTGACAGGAATCCTCACTGTCTAAGAAGAACTAGTCCTGACTGCTCTGTACGATGACAGGAAGCTAGACTGACTCTCCCCTATGCTACACGTCACTCCCCTATACACCCCTGTGGGTGTGTCTGAAGTGTAAGTGAGTGTCAAGCTTTAACTGTTACCTTACTGTGCATTCTCCAGATCCTGTATGCCTTACATACCAGGGCTACACATTCCCCCTTGGTAAAATACAGCACTCCCGGGCTGTGAAATATAAGAAGAAAGACATTTTGTTTTCATTTAAACAAGTAACATCTTAAACTCTTCCCATCAGGGAGGTACGGATTTCTTGAACGTTGCATTATAACAATAGGCATAGAAAAATACAAAATACTAAATAGACATTTTCATATAAATAGATGACGATATTCTTGTGAAGGACCCGCACCAAACCTTCAACGTGGGTCCTGGGTGGGCTGCAGGACATCTGAATGCAGACCTCACTCAGTGCCTCACCACACGGGTTTTATGTTCAGAGGTAGGTGTGCTGGTAGAGAATGCACAAAGTGCAACTATATACAAGATCAGTTCTTGGGCTGGCTCAGTCCTCAGCCTCAGAGTCCATTATGAAACATTTTCAAGTAATTTACATATCATAACAATACTTTATACAATTATCCATACTTAGTAACTAGTTTGCTAGGACTACTTTTGATAACGAATAGGTATCTTCCCTTTCGTTGTACGTTCTGATCTACGTGGAGTAGCTTCAGGTATATTAATCTCTAACCCAACTGTTCTACGTAACGGCAAACTATAGAACTGCCTCAATCTTTCTATGGATCTGGCAAGCGTACTGATGGCTGGGCGGTGTGAGTCAGCTTCACCAGGGGTTCCCATAGCATGGGGCGCTGCTTCCGATGATTCTTCCTCATGAGGTTCCGCAGGTTGGGGTGCTGCTGGAGTAGGTAACTCCTGAACTGGCTCAACTGGCACCATGGGCACAACTGGAGGTAGAACTTCCTCTTGTGGCTGATAAAATTGCAACACCGGAATTATTACAGCATCTCCCAGTCTCGGCCAATCTGCAGGGAAATCTCCCAGATCCGTGTGTATGACCTCTTCTTTTCTTTCTTCTTGATTGATGACAGAGTTCTCTTCACGAAACTTTAAGGGTTCTGGACACAATTTCAAATGGTCTCTGGACACAGTGGATATTGTTCTTCCTCCGTCCTTACTGATGATACAAACTTTTCTATTGTCATATTTGGAATCTTGTACGACGTAGGGTTCTTGCTCCCACTGGTTATCCAATTTGTGCATTTTCCTTTTCCTTTTCAATACCACTTCTCCAGGCATCAAAGGCTTGGCAGAAGCATTCCTGTTGTAAATATCTTCCTGTTTTTCCCGTACCTTGTTGAGACTTTCTTCTACACAGACTTGCACTCTTCTGTATTGCTCTTGCCGATTGATGTCCCAGTTTTCAATAGCGTCATCTGCCTCTGGTTCTACCACTCCAAGTTCTAAATCCATTGGTAGTCTTCCGGGCCTTGCTCTCATAAGATAGGCTGGAGTGCAGTTAGTGGAACTTACAGGTATATGGTTATACAAGTCAACCAAATCAGGTAGTAAGTCCGGCCATCGATTTCTGTCTTCCAACGGTATGGATTTCAACAAATCAAGGACAATGTGGTTCATTTTCTCACAAAGACCGTTGGTTTGAGGATGGTATGGTGTTGTTCTAATTTTCTTACACCCATACATGTGACAGAATTCCTTGAATAGGTCAGCTTCGAAAGCAGGTCCTTGATCGGTTAATACTTGCTCCGGATACCCATGCGGTCTGCAGAAGCTTGCTTGAAAGGTTTTTGCTGCCGTCACTGCTGTCTGATCCTTAACTGGTACAACCACCAGAAATCTAGAGTAATGGTCCACCATGGTCAGGGCGGATGAGTATCCAGATCTACTTGGCGACAGTTTGACGTGGTCCAGGGTCACAATCTCCAAGGGACGAGTCGTCCGGATAGGCTGCAGGGGTGCCCTCTGACTACCGTAGTCCTTTCTTCTGAGACCACAGGGTCCACAGTTCCGACACCACCTCTCAATGGAGCTGCGCATCCCTACCCAGTAGAACCGGCACCTCAACAGGGTCTCCAGCTTTCTCCAGCCAAAGTGTCCTGCTTGATCATGGTATGCTTCCAACACCATTTGGACGTCTGCCTTGGGGACCACTATTTGCCAGACCATCTCGTGGGTCCTGGGATTGACGTATCTCCTGCACAACTTCTCACGGTATAGGAATAACCTGCTTCTCTCGTTCCACAGGAGCTTTGCTGACATAGGTGCATCTTTTTCCAAGGAGGAACCTTCCTGTCTTAACAACTCCTTGATATGGCTGACCACTGGATCGCTGTCTTGAGTCTCCTTCCAGCTGTGATGGGGTAAGGGATTTAACGTTGCACCATACTGCTTTCTGTAGACTCGATGCTCGTGGACTACCCCATTTCGATGGAACGCAGGTAGCTCAATTTCTTCCAGGTCGTCCGATTCTTCTTCCGTGTCAGAGTCATGCGGCATTCGGGACAATGCGTCAGCATTAGCATTCTTTCGGCCTGCCCGGTACTTGATAGTAAACTGGTAATTAGACAACCGAGCCATCCAACGCTGCTCCATGGCGCCCAACTTGGCCGTTTCCAGGTGCGTTAGCGGGTTGTTGTCTGTGTACGCCGTGAACTTGTTGGAGGCCAGATAGTGCTTAAATCTTTCAGTAATGGCCCAGACCAGCGCCAGAAACTCCAGCTTGAAGCTGCTATAATTTTCCGGATTCCTCTCAGTTGGCCTGAGTTTTCTGCTGGCATAAGCGATGACTTTTTCTTGGCCATTCTGCTTCTGACTGAGAACTGCTCCTAAACCTTCATTACTAGCATCGGTGTACAGCAGGAACGGTTGGCTGTAATCAGGATACGTCAAGATCTCATCGCCTGTAAGGATCTCTTTCATCTTTTGGAATGCTTCAGCCTGTTCCTTACCCCAATTGAAGGGAGGATTTCTGCTCTTTAGGGATTGGCCTACTAGGAGGTCCTGTAGAGGCGCTGCCTTCTTCGTGTAATCTTTCACGAACCTTCTGTAGTAACCCGTTAGTCCCAGGAACTGTCGCACTTCCTTGAGGTTCTTCGGCTCTGGCCACTTCTGGATGGCAGTGACTTTCTCCGGGTCCGGCGCTACTCCTTCCGAACTGACGATGTGCCCCAAGTATTGTACCTTCTGTTTGAGTAGATGGCATTTTGAGGGTTTCAACTTCATCCCGTACCTGGACAGGGACTCAAATACTTCTGCCAGGTGCTTCAGATGGTCCTCATATGTCTTGGAATACACGATGACGTCGTCTAGGTATAGCAGCACGGTTTCAAAATTGAGATGTCCCAGGCAGTTCTCCATCACTCTCTGAAATGTTCCTGGGGCACTGCTGAGCCCAAACGGCATTCTGTCGAACTCACAGAGCCCCATTGGGGTGGTGAAAGCCGTTTTCTCCACGATCCTCCTCAGCCACAGCCACTTGCCAGTAACCACTAGTCAGATCGAGGGTAGAAAAGTAGTTAGCCGTTTTCAGAGCAGCCAATGATTCCTCTATACGTGGTAGCGGGTATGCGTCCTTGTATGTTATGCGGTTCACCTGCCTGTAATCCACACACATTCTCAAGCTACCATCTTTCTTTCTAACCAGGACTAGAGGTGCTGCCCAGGGACTACAACTATCCCTGATTACTCCGGCTTCTTTCATATCTCGCAACATTTCCTTAGCCTTCTGATAATGGGCTGGGGGTATAGGCCTATACCGCTCTTTGATGGGAGGATGACTGCCTGTAGGGATATGATGTTGTACTCCCTTAATTATCCCAAAATCAAGTGGATTCTTGCTAAATACTTGGGCGTACTCTTGGACCACCCGTAATACCCCTTGCTTCTGGTGAGCGGGAGTGGTGTCCGTCCCAACATGGAGCTGCTGACACCATTCCGCCACCTGGGTTGCTGGGTCATTGTCCTCCGCTATCTGGCAGGAGTCTAAGGACTCAGCCGGGAGAATAGAATTATTGTCAACAGCATGTAGTTTAGCAATGGTTGCATAACGGGGTAAGTTTACCTCATCATCTCCCCAATTGAGAAGCCGTACCGGAACTCTTCCATTCACCACTTCCACTACCCCCCTAGCAGTCATAAGTGTAGGTCTATGTTCTGAATGGTGGGGTTCTACTACAGCTTGGTAGTTCTGTCCTCTCAGACCTATGGCTGCCCTGCACCAGATTATCATTTCACTCATTGGGGGTATCACAATGGGATTCGAGTCAGTGACCCGTACATTACCAATTTCGCCGTCTGTAAGCTTCGCTTGCTGCTGATACACCAGGGCCCGGATCTCTCTTTGGATTACTCCTTTCTGCCTTGGTCGGGCAATCTCAGCGAGCTGTTGGAGTAAGAACACAACTTCTCCCAAACAATTACTGATAATGTTAGTACCCAAAATGATATTTAAACCGTTCTCCTCATTTACAGTCTTTACTACCAGAAGCCCCTGGTCCTTCAATTCCTCTCTGCCCACTTTCACATCTACACATTTTGTCCCGAGTACTTCTACAGGAAGACCATTAGAAGCATACACGGTAAAGTCAGGGCTCGGGGGTTTAAGACTGTCCATTGACCAGAACTTAGTATATAGGGCATCAGGTATTAGGGTCACCTGAGACCCAGTGTCTAACAATGCCGGAACAGCAATACCATCTAGAATGATAGACAGGTAGGGTCGTCCACCCACATACCTGCGGTTCCAGTCTAGGGGGCCTGACGGGTCTCCTCCTGGGTGTTGGCCCTCGGACCCAGGTTCTGCCCGTTTAAAGGACACTGTGGAGACATATGACCTTTCCGGTTGCATCGGTAACAGGTGATCTCCCGACGAGGAGGGTGTTGATCAGAGGTCGCTCCTGGGGGTGGCATTGTCCTCCTCCGGGGGGGCGACGTCTTCCTTCTTCTCCGGTTCATCCACGGGACGTCTTCTGGGCAATCAGCTAATAAGATCTTCCCTTCTTCCTCTTTCCGCAGCTGCAGGGCACTCATCACAGCAGCCAGATTTTTAGTCAGCTGGCGCACCTCTGAGCGCAGACAGTCCAATTCACTAGGGGGTGTCACCTGCGTTTTGGTTTCGGCCACTAGCGAGGAAAAGGGGGTTGCCGCCGGCTCCAGAGTGACTTCCCCCTGACGATGTTGGGTTGCCACCTCAGGTTTGCCCAGGGGCCGCAGCCCTTTTATTGCCATGTCCTTTAGGGCATCAAAGGTAGCATCAGGGTGATCTAAAGACCACCAATTCACAGTTCTGCGTTCCGCTTGGGACCTCAGTCCCTGCACAAATTGTTCTTTCAGCATCTTATTTTCATCAATGACACTTATGGTATTAACCTGCTTGAGGGCTCTCAGGGCCCCTTGTAGTCGGCAGGCATAGTCCCTTATGCTGTCACTTGGTTGCTGTGAACAGTTATAGAATGCCATCCGGAGATCTGTTTCGGTGCGATCTTCAAAAATGGCCTGTAACTTTAAGAGGATTGCAGGCACCAACTCCTGGTCCGTGGTAGCCCAAGTCTCCACTTCTCTCTCAGCAGCGCCAGTTAGCTGCCCTATTAATACTGCAGCTTTTTGCCTCTCAGTCATAGAGTACATTTCCAGGACACTGCATATCTTCCGTTTGAATCCTGCTAAAGTGCCTGGCTCGCCGCTGTACTGGGGAAGCCATTTCGCCCCAGGCATATATGGAAGCGTTAGTGGCATGAGCGGGACCACCGGACTGAGTGCTGGGCCTGCGCCCCCATCTGGCGCTACAACGCCACGCGGTGCGGAGTCGGGTCCTCCGGCTGAGGCCGCACTGTCGGCCGGTTGTTGCAACATATTAGCGCCCCCTTGGTTAAACGGAGCCTACCGGTTTCAGAAGCTGCTATTTCCCAGGCACAGCAGTAGGAACAGGACCTTCGTCGCAGGCGCTCTGATGTCAGAGCGTCCACTTCCTGTCGCAGGACCTGCCGCTGAGTCAGAGCCGGGGGCGTGTCCAAGACTTTGCGCGCTCCTTCAGGTACGCCCACCTTCTTCTCCAGCGCCTCAGGGCGCGAATATGGCGGAAAATATGGCGGTATTTGGCGCCAAACAATAGCAACAGTCTTTTTCACCAAAACACTCCACAGGCACACAGGGCTCGCAATTCTGCAAGTTTCGGATCCTGTTCGTGACGCCAAGTTTGTCTCGACCACGCACCACAATTGTGGGTTACCAGAGCAATGGGGTACTCAGAGCCGAGCCCATGGAAGTCTATGGGGTTGTCACAGGTAGCGGTGGCTCGGTCTGTGGCCCTGGCGGTCAGGCGTATGTTGGGGGAATATTTACAGGGGATAGGTATATATACAGTTCGTGACGCCACCTGTAGTTCTCTGATCACTAAGACCAGCGCTGCTGTAGATCTCTGAGGGGATGGTGAGGCAGCTAGATGTCGGGTCCCCTACAGGTGGGACTCTTCCCTCAGGTCGATAGTTATGGTGGGGTTGTGCAGGGATGCAATCAAATAACTCAGTCTCACACCATCCAGCGTCTTTCCATACCTTTTACTTCAAGTTGTTCAGGCAGGTCCCAGGGAGGCTGTTCGGGGTGGATGAATGCACGTAGCGGTAACAGTTGAGCAGGTTACAGGCCTCCTTCTCTTTCCAATATTATGAGTGAGTCCAAGCTTGCCTGTAGCTAAGTTAACTCTATAGTTTCAGCTTTTCCCACTAGCTGTACTGCCCGGCCGGTTTTGTGATAGAGCCTTATAAGTGGTGAACTAAGTACTTTCTTTTGCCGCGCGCCGGACTCAGAAGTCTTGTTCTCCTGACTCGGTTACGTACTGGCACTCTAAGGGCGGCTTTCTGCAACCTAAGGTCCAGTAAGACTCTGGCTTTTCTATCACTATGCCTGGAGCTATAGTGACGCTTCGGTCCCCAGTGACCGGTGACAATGTGCAGGATAATCCGATCCTTAAGGCACTTCTGTATCCTTCCTACTATGCCCTTCGCCCTGCTTCTGCTTTCAATGTAGCACTGAAGCGTGAAGATAGAAAGTCAGTTTTCTTCCTTGGTCTCACTGAGTAACTCTCAGTTTCCTCAAAGTTCAGACTGAGTAAAAGGTAACTCTGACTAGACTCGGGATGATAACTAGTCATCCGTTACTAGACTCCACTTCCTTGAATTGGCAGGAACTAATCTTCTGCTCAACCAGAGCTCTGACAGGAATCCTCACTGTCTAAGAAGAACTAGTCCTGACTGCTCTGTACGATGACAGGAAGCTAGACTGACTCTCCCCTATGCTACACGTCACTCCCCTATACACCCCTGTGGGTGTGTCTGAAGTGTAAGTGAGTGTCAAGCTTTAACTGTTACCTTACTGTGCATTCTCTAGATCCTGTATGCCTTACATACCAGGGCTACACACATCCACGGTGTAGCTCTTTGTGCTGTTTTTTGGAGACACTATGTCTATGCTTGCACATTGGTCACTGGAACTACCGTGCTATTAGTCAAGATTCATAATTGTTTGGCCCTTGAGGCATTCTGCCTGCGTCAACCATGATACATCTCCTTGGGCTAATTTTTGGAGACACTATGTCTACTGTTATGTTTAGGTAGCTGAGGAGAAATAGCAAAAACGGTAATACACCAGAGAGGCTGGAACCTATTGGATTGCAGTAACCTGAACTAACCACACAACTAGAGGTAGCCGTGGAGCGTTCCTACGTTGATCCTAGATGCCTCGTCACAGCCTGAGAGATAACTACACCTAAAGGCAGAAAGATGAAAGCTATCTGCCCCGGAGCAGATCCCCAAAGAAAATAGGAAGCCCTCAAACATGTAATGGCGGTTAGACAAGAAGAAAGCACAGACACAGACAGAAAATAGAATGAGCAAACGCTGGGGCCCAATCAGTCTAGACAGAAAAGTACAGGAAAGAATTCTGACTGCAATCCAAAAAAACCCAAAAAATACCAACACTTCTGATTGCCAAAAAACCTGAGATCACACGATCTCATCCACCTAAATCAGATCTCTGGTGTAACAAAGCCAAGCCGAAGCCACTCAAAAAACAGGAAAAAGCAAATGAACAAATAACAATGGCTACGGATAAACTGAGAGGAGTACAGGCCCCAGGAGGGGACCTAGTTGAACTCCAAAAGTGCAGAAAACTATGCAAAAAGCAAGCACAAAAAGAAAAGCAAAAATATCTTATCTGAAAGCAGCAGACGCAGGCAAGACTCCAGCAAACTTCCAAATGAACCAGGAACCACAATTGAGACAAGAATAATTGATCACCGGCAACCATCATGGGAGGGAACCTCCCTTATATCAGTCCAGTCAGTGATCCCAGATTGCCATTCCTCGCTGGAAGGTTCAGTACTGTCTGTAACCACCAGAGGGAGCCTCTGCTCAGAAACCATCTCTAGCACATTCACAACAGTCTACGCTTGCACATTGGGCACTGGAACCACCGTGCTGGTAGTCTAGCTTCATAATTATCTGGCCCTTGAGGCTTCCTTCCTGCGTCAACCATGATACAGCCAATTGGGCTGATTTTTGGAGACACTATATCTATGCTTGCACATTGGGCACTGGAACTAGCATGCTAGTAGTCTAGTTTCATAATTGTCTGGCCCTTGAGGCCTCCTTCCTGCAACAACCATGATACAGCCCTTGGGCCGATTTTTGGAGACATTACGTCTATGCTTGCACATTGGGCACTGGAACTGCCTTGCTAGTAGTCTAGTTTCATAATTGTCTGGCCCTTGAGGCCACCTTCCTGCATTAACCATGATACAGCCCCTTGAGATAATTTTGGAGACAATATGTCTATACTTGCACACTGGGCACTGGAACTACCGTGCTAGTAGTCTAGTTTCATAATTGTCTGGCCCTTGAGGACTAATTCTTACGTCATCCATGATGCAGCTCATTGTGCTGAGTTTTGAGACACTATGTCTATGCTTGCACATTGATCACTGGGACTACCGTCCTAGTAGTCTAGTTTCATAATTGTCTGGCCCTTGAGGCCTCCTTCCTGCATCAACCATAATACAGCCCCTTGGGCTGATTTTTGGAGACACTACGTCTATGCTTGCACAATGGGCGCTGGAACTGCCATGCTAGTAGTCTAGTTTCATAATTGTCTGGCCCTTGAAACCTCCTTCCTGTATCAACCATGATACAGACCCTTGTGCAGATTTTTGAAGACACTATGTCTATGCCTGCGCTTTGCGCACTGAGACTACCGTGCTAGTAGTCTAGTTTCATAATTGTCTGTCCCTTGAGGCCTAATTCCTGCATCATCCATGATATAGCTTCATGTGCTGATTTTTGGTGACACTATGTCTATGCTTGCACATTGGGACTGGAACTACCATGCTAGTAGTCTAGTTTAATAATTATCTGGCCCTTGAGGCCTCCTTTCTGCGTCAACCATGATATACCCCCTTGGGCTGATTTTTAGAGACAAAATGTCTATGCTTGCACATTGAGCACTGGAACTACCCTGCTAATAGTCTAGTTTCATAATTGTATACCCCTTGAGGCCTTCTTCCTGTGTCAAACATGATACAGCCCCATTTCAGTATTTCATCAGGCCCCCAGACCGCTTTGTAGGATTCATCAAAAAATTACTCGCATTTCCCATTGACTTGCGTTGGACTCGCTACTCGTTATGAATATCCGAGTATTAAGACCTGCTCGTTATGAGAATAGCCAGTCCGAATATTTCACTACTTGCTCATCCCTAGTATTGCTGGTTAGTGTATAGCTTGTCCCATGTGGAAAAGGACCTAATATCCCTGGTTGACTGGTTCAATTCCTGCTATGGGAGTGATACTCCTTTGTACTAGCACGCATATTCGAGAGCTGCCCAGTACCTTGTAGAAGGAATCAGTTTAGGTAGAAACTGCTCTTCGCAGCAAAAATGCTGACACCAGAGCTTTAGGATATTTATTTCCACAATATCCCATCTGAGGTCAAATTTAAAACTATTTTTATCTCTCACTTTTAACTCCAAGGTTTCAAGGGACTCAACAACCCTTTTTTCCGTCTGTCATTAGAGCTCTCCTCCTTGCTTCAATTGGTTATATTTTGGTACTGAATGGGAAAAATCTGTGGCTCTCTAATTTTTTTTAGGCCCTGCCTAACGCTCTCCCTGCTCAGACGCAGTGCCAGCAACCTTCCCCTAAACTGAGTTCGGCAGATGTAAAATGGCGGTCGGCGCTGAGGGAATTTATATGCACTGTGACGCCACTGAAAGCCAGCCAATCGCTACAATGCCCTTCTCTAAGATGATGCTGACAGCTGGCTATGTCATCCCTTTGTATTGTATATTGTAAGCTCTCACGAGCAGAGGTGGCTTATTTTGCTTTAATTATTGTATTGTTAACGTTGTTACTTATGACTTGGATTTTGAAACTGTTAAACTGTAAAGCGCTGCGGAATATGTTGGCGCTATATAAATAAAGATTATTATTATTATTATTATATTATCCCGTTGCCCACAGCCTGTGTCCTTGCTCATTGGCCGAGAAAAGGCGCGTAAAGTGTAGGGGAAAACCGACTCCAGCAAAATGGTCGCCGAACACAAGACAGAACTCACTCCACGGTCGGGTTTCGTTTCATGAAGCCCGACTTTGGCGAAAATCACGATTTTTGAAAATGAACGACCTGTTTCGCTCAACTCTATTGTTTCCTTTATTTTTTTCTGCTATATGTGGTATTTTCCTGAAGAAGGGGTGGTATTCACCCTGAAACGCGTAGATTAAACCACTTCTTAACTGCTACTATGTCTTGGAAATCTATTATTTGGGCAGCGCGGACTGGAATCCACATCTTTTCTGCAGTGCATCAGATCTATTGTATAAGAATAAAAGAAATGGAGGCTCCGGCCTACCTAACTCATTTGCATATTATCAAGCGCTTCCAGTTAAACAAAGTTGGTTTTGGTTTAATAGCGAAATTCAAACCCGCGTGGACTTATCTGGAAAACATTGTAGGTAAATATGACTACACGAAGGAACATTTCTTCAATTTTATCTTTCATTATCCTAGGCTGAATTCCTCACACCCAATTTTCCAACCTATGATTCTTGCTTGGAGAACTCTTATGAAACCTTTAAGATCCTATAATAAAAAAGTTCAGATTAGGAAGTTTCCTTTACATTTATTGGCTTCGATATACACTTTTACTCTGAGTCTAGGTCCAACTCTAACATTAAGAAAATTGGAAACCTTTATGTTGAAGATAAACTTCTCACTTTTAGCGAAATTAGGTCAAATACATAGATAGATAAATAAATGTACTCGTGCTATGAAACAACCACAGGGCATACAGTACTGATCCAGCAGTACTGTGACCACTTTTAAAATGTGCCCTTATACATAACGGAGGTCTAATATATTATTCACTGAGTAAGCGAATGGAACACTTGGAGAGTGCATTTAACCCTTATGCTCATTTGCACAGTTAATGCTATTTTTGCACAAATCCTCTGCGGAATTTGCACATAGAATTGTTTTATTATATGCTACCTGTATTCCATTCGCTTAAGGTACTGCCACACTAAGCAATCCCGCTAGCGATCTCGTTAGCGTTGCATACTAATGAGATCGCTAGCGGGATTGTTTCTATATCGCTAAATGCTGCCGCATTTAGCGATATAGTTAACGACGCTATCGCCGTTAGCGATCTTCTTAACGACTTTAGCGGTACAAAAGTACCGCTAAATCGCTAAGAAAAGGTGCCACACAGCGATTAGATACTTACCCAGCGGGAGCGCGAGCGATGAAATAGGGTCCGGAACGATTCCAGCGACGAGCGAGATCACAGCAGGAAGCTCGTCGCTGGAAGCTGCCGCACTGAACAATATCGCTAACGGGATCGCTAAATAGTGACGTTTTTTAGCGATCCCGTTAGCGATATTGTTTAGTGTGGCATACCCTTTACTCAGTGAATAATCTATTAGACCTCCGTTATGTATAAGAGCACATTTTAAAAGTGGTCACACAGGACACTTATTTATAATTTTATTCTAATTCATTTTATTTGTAGCAGTACTTATACCCAACATCAGTGAGCACTATTACATTAGGTATACTAGGAAGTGATTATATTCTTTCACTTGATTCAGCTCTTCAAGTCGACATCATCACTGATCATCTATCTGTCAGAAAGATCATCATTACAACACTCTCAGTGGGAATTATTTTGAAGAAATACAGGTATGTGTTGCTGGATCAGTACTGTATGCCCTGTGGTTGTTTCATAGCGCGAGTACATTTATTTATCTATCTATATAGTTCTCACATCCTCCATGTGGTAGGAGGTTTCTGTACTTGCAGCTGATCAAGCACAAATACACTTGCGCTGCTACATATTGACCTTATTTGTGTAATTAGGTCAAATACAACCTGCCATCATCTGAATTAATTCCTTTTATAATCCTAAAGGAAAACATACAGAAATTTACACGTAATAAAATCATGAATTTGGAGATTCTGACTTCACTGCTGTGCAACGTCAATAATAAAAATACTTAGAGTTTAAAAAAACATATATAATTATTTTAATAAAGATGTGGTTAGTTCTAAAAAAATGTACACGAAGAGATGGGAATCTGACTTGAATGTGGTAGTTGGGGTTGAGCAATGGGGCAGCGCTATCAGATCCACTTACATGTCTAGCATTTCAATGGCTCTTCAAGAGTCATATTTTAAGATATTGTCAGATGGTATTTTACCTAGAGTTGAGCGATACTTTCCGATATCCTAAAGTATCGGAATCGGAATGGTATCGCCGATATCACTAAAATATCAGCGATACCCGATACCGATACCGGAAGTCCATGTAAGTCTATGGGAACCAAATATCGCAACTAAAAAACCCCATTCTTTCCTTGTAAACACTAAATATACACACATAGAATACATATATATATATATATATACATGTCATTGTGAAATATATATATACATATATGTATAGTTTATACACTTCTACATAGTAAAATATCCTCTGATTCAATTGCGGGTAAAGCCGGCTTCAGTGAAAAGACAGAAGCACCCGACATGAAATGACACTGGTGTACATAGGGTTAACCATGTCTTTTCATGTCCTTTGCTATCTGATTTGCACAAACAATTAAATCAGACTATGTGTGCAAAATTTCACACCTGTAGGGGTTAATTAAAGGTGTAAATTCGTTGTAAAAAAAACGGACTTTTTTGCTACGAATTTACACCTTTAATTAACCCCTACAGGTGTGAAATTTTGCACACATAGTCTGATTTAATTGTTTGTGCAAATTAGATAGCAAAGGACATGAAAAGACATGGTTAACCCTATGTACACCAAGTGTCATTTCATGTCGGGTTCTGCATTTTCACAAAAGCCGGCAATTGAATTAGCGGCTATTATACTATGTAGAAGTGTATGAACTACAAATATAAATATATATATATATGTGTCACAAATTCAATGACATGTATATATATATATGAGGTGTAAAATTGCTGAAAAAAAATGCGTGGGCTCCCGCCCTATTTTCGCAACCAGACAGACAAAGCCAGTGAGTGGGGCAGATAATAATAGCCAGAGAGGGACCATTATTTTTGCCCCCCCCCGGCTACTAACATCTGCCCCCAGACACCCCAGGAAAGACAAATCTATAATTAGATTCGCCCTTTCTGGCACTTTGCCCGTCTATTCCCATGCCCTGTAGCGGTGGCGAATGGGTTAATATGGGGTTAAAGCCACCTTGCTATTGAAAGGTGACCTTAAGCCAGGTTAATAATTGAGAGCTGTCAATTAGACAACTATCAATTATTAATCCTATTGCATGAAATAAAAATAAAACACACACACTTTAATTAAAAATCATTTTAATGAAATAAAGACACATGTTTTTGACCATCTTTTATTTTACTGCAAAAACCATTTCTGTAATAAAAATAAAATAAAAAAGCAAAATTACTCTTACCTATCCCATGCACAGTCAGGCCCCACGGTGTAATCCTTCAGAAAGGGTTAATGTTTACTGCAGGGACCGCAGCTAATGCTGCAGCCTCACAGTAAACCCCAAATGAATGAGTTCCTCTCCTGCCTGACAGGAGAGTAAAGGCTGGTTGTCACATAACGATACACCAGCGATCCCGACAACGATATGCACTTGTCAGGATCGCTGGTGTATCGCTACATGATCGCTGCTGAGCTGCCAAACAGGCAGCTCAGGCAGCGATCTGGGACAGCGACACTGCGGGTAACATCGCTTAAGGGCCCGTCTCACATAGCGATATCGCTACCGAGATCGCTGCTGAGTCACTAGTTTTGTGACGCAGCAGCGAGCTCACCAGCGATATCGCTGTGTGTGACATTCAGCGACGATCAGCCCCCCTGCCGGGTATCGCTGATCGTCGCAGAAATGTCAGGACCTTTTTTTGATCGCTGGTTTCCCTCTGACAGGCACGCATCGCTGCGTGTGACAGGCGGGAGACCAGCGATCAGCTGGTAACCAAGGTACACAGCGGGTTTCCAGGCACCGCGCAGCGCTTGGAAACCCGCTGTGTACCTTGGATACCAGCTCCCTGCATCAGGGCGCTGGTATCCAAGGTACACAGCGGGTTTCTAGGCACAGCCCCGCGCCTGGAAACCCACTGTGTACCTTGGTTACCAGCGGATCGCTGGTCTCCCGCCTGTCACACGCAGCGATGTGTGCCTGTCAGCGGGAAACCAGCGATCAAAAAAAGGTCCTGACATTTCAGCGACGATCAGCGATACCCGGCAGGGGGGCTGATCGTCGCTGAATGTCACACACAGCGATATCGCTGGTGAGCTCGCTGCTGCGTCACAAAACTAGTGACTCAGCAGCGATCTCGGTAGCGATATCGCTATGTGAGACTGGCCCTTAAGTGGAAAGCTTAATTGATTGCTTTCCACTTTCACTTCAGGTCAGCCAGGGACACAATCAGTGACGTCAGAGGGAACTGATTAACAAAAATAGGGGTTCCCTTCGAAAAAAAAATGGCGTGGGTCCCCCCTATTTTTGTTAACCAGTCAGATGAAGCAGACCGCTGAGGCCTGGATTTTCAGGCTGTTAAGGAGCCAAGATCCATGGACCTTGCCAGCCTGATAATACTAGGCCACAGCAGTCTGCATATCTTGGCTGATTAACAAAAATAGGGGATCCCCTCGAAAAAAATTGGCGTGGGGTCCCCCCTATTTTTGTTAACCAGCCAGATGAAGCAGACCGCTGAGGCCTGGATTTTCAGGCTGTTAAGGAGCCAAGATCCATGGACCTTGCCAGCCTGATAATACCAGGCCACAGCAGTCTGCATATCTTGGCTGATTAACAAAAATAGGGGATCCCCTCGAAAAAAATTGGCGTGGGGTCCCCCCTATTTTTGTACAGCAAGATTACAACCCGCTGTAGGCATTGTGGTAAATTATGCTACACGAAGGAAATTCCAATTTATCCATACCTAGCTGATTCCTGATAATCCAGCCATGATTCTGCTTAGACTCTGCCTTAGATCCATATAAAAAGTCAATAGGGTATTCCCTAAACAATATTGGCTTGGGATACACCTTTTATTGGTTAGTCCAACCTAAAAAGAAAATTGGGCCTTAGGTTAAGAAAACTTCATCCATAGGAATTTGGCTCAAATAGATAATAATACCGTGCTACAGACAACCCCACATCGCATCCAAGATGTGCCACATTTTGTGCCTTATACATACGGAGTCTTATATTCACTGTAAGCGGATGGCATGGGGTAATAACCGTTATGCTCACCGTTGAATGCACTTTGACAAAACCCGCGAATTGCAATAGAATGTGTTAATAAGCACCGATCCATTCGCTTAACCCCAGTATAATCATTAAATGTATAAGACAAAAAAGACACAAGCACTAGAAAAAATTATTTTATTGAATATAAAACATCAGTGACACTATTACATTTATATAGAATTTTATTCTCTTCACTTATCTGCGCCCATCGATCATCACTGTAACTCAAAAGAAAAAAAACAAATATTAAGAATACATATGTGTCGCGGACAGTACGTACGTGTTTTTCACGCGAGTACATTAATCCATATATTCTGCTACATCCCAATGGGTAGGCAGGCTGTACTTCGCGATCAGCACAATCATTCCTGCTACTATTGCCATTTGTGTTGAATCCGCATCATCTGAATTAGCCTTTAAACCCTAGGATACACATACAGAAATTACACGTATAAAACATGAATTTGGAGATTGATAACTGCGGCCATCAAAAAATACTAGAGTTAACGATGAATATTTCTGAATAAGGATGTGGTTAGTCCTAAAGAACCTGACCGAAGACATGACATGACATTGACAATGTGGTATCGTGGGGTTGAAAATCGGTCAGGGGAATCAATTCCCTTTACAGTCTAATATCAATGGCCCGATCGATATTTGATACGAATGTCAAATGTATTTTACCCCTATTAGACTGCCACATGTAAATCCTGCATTCTCCCCTTTGTTGGAGGAATTGTGGTCAGCAGGGGAACCTATTTCACTTGTTTGTGGTTGCACAAAGATAATAAAGCTATGGTCTCAAGTTTTACTCCATATCAACTCATTTTCACAAAATTTTAAAATTTTTCCCCAAAGAGCTCTGCTATCTTTGGACATGGAGTTAGTTGACCCTTCAGTTAAATTTATTATTATCCATATTTTCCTAGTAGTCAAGAATTCAATAGCTTTTTGGTGGAAAAGACCTGACCCTCCTATATTTTTGGATATTCTTGACAAGATAAAGCTTCTCAGTTCCCTTGAGCAAAGATTTGCATTAGTCAATGATGGAATTATTAGATATTCTAAGAAGTGGAAGTTCTGGAACGCCAAATTTTGTGGTGATTAGTAAACATTTTGGGTTGGTTTGAATTTCCTATCTTCATCTCATCTTCATAAATACTGTATGTGTTTTTGATATAATACTTTATTGAACAGTTGAATATCTGTTAAGTGTTTTCAAATTGAATTTTGAGTTCTCTAGTTTTTATACCCCATACCCCATCCTTTCCTTCCATAACCCATTCCTTCCCCTTTACCTTCCCCTTATACCTATTTAATATTATAAAATTTAATAAAAACACTTGAAAAGGATTCCTGGATTTCACCTATGCGTCCAATGTTAGAGTCCTGGTATGGGAATCCTTATATTTCTGTTCTATTGCCACAATTCAAAGACCGAAATGTGTTTTGCAGACAAAAGTATTTGGCTGTGGTTCCACGGTCCGGAACCACAGCGCTTTGGACGGAGCCGAAATTCCGCACTGCCCAAAGCCCCGCCCACTTTTTGACGCGCGCTCTTTCCGGATGTGTTCAGGAACCTACAATCCGGAAAGAACGCAGGGCTGCATAGCCCTGTGTTATTTCCGTTGCGGCGACGCAGCGTCGCCGCAAGACGCTAGGACATGCTGCGGTCTAAAAAGACGCGCCGCATGTCCGGAAACGCAGGTCTTCCGCCTGCGTATTTTTACGCATAGTGGAGACGGGATTTCTTGAAATCCCCTCCACTATGCTGTAACATCTGGACGCTGCGTGTTTGACGCTGCGCCAACGCACAGCGTCAAACACGCAGCTAATCCGGAATGTTTCCTGATCGTGGAAACATACCCTTTCAGGTAAAATTTGCACTTTGCAGTCAAAAATGCTGAACACCAGCGTATTTAAGGTTAATACTGACTTTTTGCACAAGATTTTATTTTGTTTAATAGCTGAAACCATTCTCACTACACCTTTTTTTGGCCTGGGTGTCACTGTACTTATATGCATCAGTATATTTCCCCCCCAAAAAAACAGGGCACACATTTGTCGTATTGGTATCTCTGTGCCGTCTCACATCTGTGCGTGCTCAAAGTTTGGCCAGTTTACGCCAGTTTTCTTTTTTTGCCTGGGTGTCACTCTAGTTATATACAGCACTATTTAGAATAAAAAAGCAAAAAAAACAGACCACAGAGGTGTCAGTGTGGTATCTCCGTGCCAGCTCATATATCTGCGTGCTCTAAGTTTGTGTCTTTTAGGCCGGTATTCCATTTTTCCTGCTGTCTGTCGCTCTAGTTATATACAGCACTGTAATACAAAGATAGTGACATTGGCAAAATACAAGAATCGTATAATCTGTGATAATATCTAGGTAATCAGCCAGAAAAAATAGTACCAAAAGCATGGATGCCTATGGACATAAAAGACCAACTGCTACAGACATAGCCAAAAACAAGAGAAAAGGCAGTCGATAAGGTCTGATAAAATATGAATTTTATTCAAAATATCTAAAATATCAGATAGAATGACATAAGTGGGGGACATACCATCTCATGATGCGCATAATATGTAAACATGGGCTGTAAGCACAGCAGGAACACCGCATATATGATTACTATAATCAGCCACCTAAGGGCATGATTAACTAACGCCACAGACATCATGTGGTGCCAGTTACACAAAAATAGACAGCATGTGTTGGGAAAATAAATAATAGAAAGGCACACACAAAAGAATCAATACAAGTGGTGGCAGAGGTAGAAATAGATATTTACCAAAGTGATGCGTAGGTCCGCTGGCAAACAGCCCTCCCCCTGGACCTAACGCATCACTTTGGTAAATATCTATTTCTACCTCTGCCACCACTTGAAAAACTAGGTCTGGGCTGAAAAAGTAAGTTGATGTGTATGCAAAATGTAGATGCATATTAACACATGACCATTACACAGAGAAAACAAAAAACAAGAAACAAATATCCTAAAATAAAATAAAATAAAAATTATATTGCAAAAAATGCATGAAGGTAGTAATAATAATAAGGGGATTTGGTAAACATAATTTTGATCAAAAGAATGTACAAGCCATCCCGCAACGTCAAGGCAACCCTTTGTGGGACAGTCCTAACTCTTGTATTAAAAACCTTTTCACTTGTCAAGTGACAAATGTGAACAAGGACAGAGAGATTGAACCCACCAGTGAAAGCACAGGCCAGACAGGATGGATTTCTCAGCTCAGAAGCAGGGCGGTCACTTTATAAGGGTGTGACCGCCCTGCTTCTGAGCTGAGAAATCCATCCTGTCTGGCCTATGCTTTCACTGGTGGGTTCAATCTCTCTGTCCTTGTTCACATTTGTCACTTGACTAGTGAAAAGGTTTTTAATACAAGAGTTAGGACTGTCCCACAAAGGGTTGCCTTGACGTGGCAGGATGGCTTGCACATTCGTTTGATCAAAATTATGTTTACCAAATCCCCTTATTATTATTACTACCTTCATGCATTTTTTGCAATATATTTTTTATTTTATTTTATTTTAAGATATTTGTTTCTGTTTTTTTGTTTTCTCTGTGTAATGGTCATGTGTTAATATGCATTTTTACATTTTTCATACACATCAACTTACTTTTTCAGCCCAGATCTAGTTTTTCATTTAGTTCTTAGTGCATCTTGTGCATATAAGGCTGTGACCGCCCTGCTTCTGAGCTGAGAAATCTATCCTGTCTGGCCTATGCTTTTGAGTCGCCCTCCAGAGCAATGGGAACTCGGATCTGAGCCTATAGACTACAATGGGGGGATGTCACGGCGACACAGCTCAGTCCGTGGCTCTGGTGCTCATCCTTTAACGTGGGATATTTACAGGTGAATGGAATATTGGAATGGGGATTCGTGACGCCACCTGTGGTGCCTAGTCAGGGTGACCAGCGCTGCTATGCAGATCCGCTGAAGGGTTGGTATTGGGCAGCAAGGTGTTAAGCCTTCCACAGGCAAGGCTGGGTCCTTCAGGGTAGATAGAATGTAAAGGTGCAGGACGGAGGAGGATCCGATGGTAGGAGTAATAAGATGGACACACACACATAAGTCTCTTTCTGTACCTTTACTGAAGATGTTGCTGGCACTCTCCGGAGCACTGTAGGGTGAAGGGTGCACATCCAGTTTCCTCCATTGAGTAGGTGTGTGGCCTCCGGTTCCTTGTCTTTCTTGTGATAAAGTCCTGGCCCGCTTGTAGCTGAGCCTAACTTGGTCTAAGTCCTGCACCCGGCTGACCTTGTGATTGTGCCTTCTCTGGAAGTACACAGTCTCACTTGCTGGTATCTGCTGGCTGGACTCGTTCCCCTGGCCCGGTTACGTATCAGCTCTGTGGTACTCCTGGGACTTATAGTCCTCCAGGAACTCCGGTGTTCTCCTAATGGGTGTGGAGATCCCTATAGGCTCGGACCCCGGTGTCCGGCTGAATAATTGGGATGAACTGTTTAGGCTCCTATATCCCTCACTTGCTCCACTCGCCTTTCGTCCTACTCGGGCCCTCACACGATCACACACTGGCAGTTGGTGGGCTGCTTCTTCACCGCTCTCTAAGCGTCGGCCCGCTTTCTCACTGAGCTGCACTCACTTGACTCAGCTCTGACTAGGCTGGAGTGGTTGTTGTTCCACTTTTACTAGCCTCCACTAGTTTGAACTAAGCTTCAAGCTGCAGACTTCAGCACTCTCTGAGGAGACTCAACTTTCTACTCTGCTCCATGTGCCAGACTGCACACACTCTCTAGACTGTCTCCAGAGTGTCTCTAGTTCTTCCTGTGTTCACACTCCTTTTATATGACTAAATAGCTCCCTCTGGTGGTCTTAGGATGGTTGAAAATGTCTGAATGTATATAATGACCTCTAGTGGTGTTTACCTTCAGTGCATCCTTCTGGAAGATGTGAATCCAGTCGCAGCTGGGCTCTACATTCCCCCCTAGTAGAACTCAGCACTCCGGGGCTGAAATACAAAACAAAGAACAATCAAACAATGTATAATTAACTCTTCCCTTACGGGAGGTAAGGCACTCTTGAACTGTTGCATAACAGGTAAATGAATAACTATATACATTAGTAAAAAAATGAAGAAATGAGCAACCATAAAAAGTCCCAGTTTCTTTTGGAAAAAAGGCTGCTCAAAAGGTAAGGGGAACAAGTAAGAATAATTTCCATTCCACTTGTTTCAATATTATAAAGGAAAAACAGGTTAATAAATAACGGTATATTAAGGCATATTATAAGCAACAATATATACATTTATATACAGTGATTCTAGATAATTATTTACATTTGTTAGGTCTTACTCTCTGCACCTAACAGGTAATTGCCCCCTTGTTATGCGTACTGACCTATGTGGTGTAGTGGTAGGTGAGGTGCCTGTTAACCTGTTTGTCCTGCGTGCAGGTAGGTTGTAGTACTGCCTTAACCTCTCTAGGGATCCGGCAAGTATACTTCCAGCTGGGTGAACCGGTTCTGTCTCAACATGGGATCCTTCTTCCTGAGATTCAGCTTCTTGAGACTCCACTAGAGCAGGTTCCTCTGGAACTGACTCTACTGCAACAACCGGTGCAACTGGATGTAGTGGTTCTCCTTGTGGTTGATAGAATTGGAGTACGGGAATGATTACAGCTTCTCCAATGCGGGGCCAATCCGCGGGGAAATCTCCTAAGTCTGTATGTATGACTGCTTCATCACGCTCTTCTTTATTGACAACAGATTCTTCCTCCTGAAGCTTTAACGATCCGGACACAACTTTAGGTGATCTCTGATACAGTTGTAGTCATTTTCCTCCATCCTTGCTAATTATACATGTTTTCTTGTTGTCAAACCTCGAATTCTGTACAACATAGGCTCTCTTTCCCATTGATCATCAAGTTTGTGTATCCTCCTCTTTCTTTTCAGCACGACTTCACCAGGTGCGAAAGGCTCAGCTGGCGCACTTTTGATGTAGTGATCTTCTTGCTTGTCCCTTACTCGATTGAGACTATTTCAACGCAGGCCTGTACTTTTCTGTACTGTTCCTGTCTGTTTGTGTCCCAGTCTTCAGTATTTACAACTGCTTCTGGTTCTACAACACCAACCTCCAGATCCATGGGCAGCTTTCCTGGTCTTGCCCGCATGAGATAGGCTGGGGTGCAATTGGTGGAACTCACAGGTATGTGATTGTACTGATCTACCAGTCAGGTAGTAAGTCTGGCCACCGATTTCTCTCTTCAGTGGTACAGTCTTCACAGGTCAATGACGATGTGATTCATCTTTTCACAGAGACCATTAGTTTGGGGGTGGTACG
Organism: Oophaga sylvatica; assembly: GCA_033576555.1. NCBI lineage: Eukaryota > Metazoa > Chordata > Amphibia > Anura > Dendrobatidae > Oophaga > Oophaga sylvatica. The sequence goes on along the minus strand of JARQOD010000004.1, from coordinate 553,540,696 downwards.
GTGTGGTTCTTATCTTCTTACATCCCGATACAAGTGACGAAGGCTGGGCCTTGGTCAGTTAACACCTGCTCAGGATATCCGTGTGGTCTGCAGAAATACGCTTGAAACGTCTTTGCTGCTGTCTCTGTGTCAGATCTTTGACAGGGGGACCACCAGGAACCTGGAGTAGTGATCCACCATGGTCAGGGCATAGAGTATCCTGACCGCTGGGTGACAACTTGACATGGTCCAGGGCCACGATCTCCAAGGAACGAGTCGTCTTGATGGGTTGCAGGGGTGCCTTCTGACTGCTGTAGTCTTTTCTTCTGAGGCCACAGGGTCCACAGTTCTGGCACCACCTCTCAATGGAGCTGCACATTCCACCCAGTAGAAACGACACTTCAACAGGGTCTCCAGCTTCTTCCAGCCAAAGTGTCCCGCTTGATCGTGGTAGGCTTCCAACACCATCTGGATGTCTGCTCTGGGGACAACTATCTGCCATACCATCTCATGGGTCTTTGGGTTGACGTACCTCCGGCACAGCTTTCTCACGGTAGATAAACAGCCGGCTTCTCTCATTCCACAGCAGCTTTGCTTGCGGAGATGCATCCTTCTCCAAGGAGGAACCTTCCTGAGTTATCAGCTTCCTGATACGGCTGACAATGGATCACTGTCCTGAGTCTCCTTCCAGCTGTGGTGAGGTAAAGGATTTAACGTCTTACCACGCGGCCTCCTGCAGGCTTGTTGTTCGTGGATCATCCCATTCCTGTGAGAGGCAGGTAGTTCAATCTCTTCCAGATCATCCACTTCTTCCTCTGTGTCCGATTCATGAGGCATCCTGGATAGGGCATCAGCTTTGGAATTCTTGCGGCCCGCTCGGTACTTGATTGTGAATTGGTAGTTTGACAGCCGAGCCATCCAGTGTTGTTCCATGGCTCCCAGCTTAGCTGTTTCAAGATGCGTCAAGGGGTTATTATCAGTGTAAGCAATGAACTTGCTGGAGGCTAGGTAGTGCTTAAACCTCTCCGTGATGGCCCAGACCAGTGCCAGGAACTCCAACTTGAAGCTGCTATAGTTCTCTGGGTTCCTCTCAGACGGGCAGAGCTTCCTGCTTGCATAGGCGATGACTTTCTCCAGGCCATTTTGCTTCTGACTGAGGACAGCTCCCAATCCTTCATTGCTGCGTCAGTATAACAGCAGGAACGGTTGGCTGTAGTCAGGGTAGGCTAGGATCTCGTCACCTGTCAGGATCTCCTTCATTTCCTTAAATGCTTCAGCCTGTTCTTTACCCCAGTGGAATGGAGAATTTCTGTTCTTGAGGGACTGTCCCACCAGGAGGTCTTGTAGGGGCGCTGCTTTCTTGGTGTAGTCCTTTACAAACCTCCGGTAGTATCCTGTCAGTCCCAGGAACTGTCGCACCTCTTTGAGGTTCTTCGGCTCCAGCCATTTCTGGATGGCGGTGACCTTCTCAGGGTCTGGCGCTACTCCTTCTGAGCTGACAATATGTCCCAGATACTGTACCTTTTGTTTGAGCAGATGGCACTTTGAAGGCTTCAGTTTCATCCCATACTTGGACAGTGACTCGAATACCTCCGTCAGGTGCTTCAAGTGATCTTCATACGTCTTGGAGTACACAATTACGTCGTCTAGGTACAGTAACACTGTTTCGAAGTTGAGATGTCCCAGGCAGCTCTCCATCACTCTCTGGAACGTTCCAGGGGCACTGCTGAGTCCAAACGGCATTCTGTCGAACTCCAGAGTCCCATTCGGGGTGGTGAAAGCCGTCTTCTCCGATCCTCCTCAGCCACAGCTACTTGCCAGTACCCACTAGTGAGGTCAAGGGTGGAAAAGTAATTAGCAGTCTTTAAGGCAGCTAAGGATTCCTCAATGCGTGGTAAAGGGTATGCATCTTTATGTGTAATGCGATTTACTTGTCTGTAATCTACACACATTCTCATGCTTCAACCTTTTTCCTGACTAGGACTAGAGGTGCTGCCCAGGGACTACAACTATCCCTTATCACCCCTGCTTCCTTCATGTCACGCAACATCTCCTTGGCTTTCTGGTAGTGTGCTGGAGGTATAGGCCTGTACCGTTCTTTAATGGGAGGATGATTGCCTGTGGGGATGTGATGTTCGGACCCCTTTAATTTTCCAAAGTCGAGTGGGTGTTTGCTGAATACCTGTGCTACTCCTGAACTACTCGATATACTCCCTGTTTCTGGTGGGCTGGAGTGGTGTCCGTCCCGACATGGAGCTGTTGACACCAATCCTCCACCTTGTGGTCGGGCCGTTATCCTCCACTGGTTGTGGGGAGGTTAAGGGCTCCGTCGTGTGAATGGAGTTATTATCCACAGCATGTAACTTAGCAACAGTGGCATAACGTGGTAATTTGACTTCATCCTCTCGCCCAGTTGAGAAGACGAACCATGCACCTCTCCCATTATGTACCTCCACTACCCCTCTGGCAGTCAAGAGTGTAGGTCTGTGCTCTGAACAATGGGGCCTACTACTGCTTGGTAGTTCTGTCCTCTCAGACCTATTGCTGCTCTACACCAAATAAGCATTTCACTCATTGGGGGTATCACAATGGGGTTCGGGTCTGTTACCCGTACATTACCAATCTCACCACCGGTCAGTTTCACTTGCTGCTGGCACATCAGGGCCCGATCTCCTTCTGGATCACTCCCTTTTGCTTTGGTCTGGCAACATCGGCGAGCTGTTGGAGTAAAAACACAACCTCCTCCAAACAGTTACTAATAATGTTAGTGCCTAAAACCACATTCAACCCATTTTCCTCATTAACAGTCTTTACTACAAGAAGTCCTTGATCCTTTAGCTCCACTCTCCCCACTTTTACGTCTACTGTTTTTAGCCCCCAGTAAGTCAAGAGGGAGGCCGTTAGAGGCGTATACGCAAAGTCAGGGTTTGGGGTTGGAGACCGTCCATGGACCAGTATCTATTGTAGAGAACATCAGGTATGATGGTTACCTGAGATCCAGTGTCCAGCAGGGCAGGGATTGCGATCCCGTCCAGTATGATGGACAGGTATGGTCTTCCTCCCACAAACCTGCGGTTCCAGTCTGAGGGGCCTGAAGAGTCTATTCCTGGGTGTTGGCCCTCGGACCCAGGATTTGCTCGTTTAAAGGACACCAACGTGCTGGGTGACCTTCTCTGTGGCAGCAGTAGCAGACGATCTCTCGGCGAGGATGATGCTGGTCGCGGGTCCTTCCAGGGGGTGGCGTTGTCCTCCTCCGGTGGGGCGACGTCCTCCTTCTCCTCCGGTTCATCCAAGGGACATCCTCTGGGCAATCAGCTAGCAGGATCTTTCCTTCTTCCTCCGTCGACAGTTGCAGGGCACTCATTACAGTGGCCAGGTTTTTGGTCAGCTGGTGCACTTCTGAGCGCAGACAGTCCAGCTCAGTAGGGGGCCACCTGCGTTTTGGCTTCCGCAACCACGGGGAAAAGGTGGATGCTGCTGGCTTTAGAGTGGCTTCACCCGGGTGACACTGGGTTGCCATCTCGGGCGTTTCCAGGGGTCGCAGTTCCTTTTATAGCCATATCCTTAAGGGCATCAAAGTAGCGTCAGGATGATCCAAGGACCACCAGTGCACAGTTCTGCTTTCAGCTTGAGACCTCAGTCCCCGCACAAATTGTTCTTTTAAACATTTTATTTCATTGGTGACACTTATGGGGTTAACCTGTTTGAGAGCTCGCAGGGCCCCTGTAGTCGGCAGGCGTAGTCCCTAATGCTATCATCTGGTTTCTGGGAGCATTGGTAAAACCTCATCCGGAGATCTGTTTCAGTGCGTCCTCAAAGATAGTCTGTAGCTTTAAGAAAATTGCAAGCACTGACTCCTGGTCTGCAGCTGACCAAGTCTCTACTTCTCTCTCTGCAGCACCAGTCAATTGTCCCACTACCACTGCAGCTCTCTGCTTTTCTGACATAGGGTACATGTCCATTATACTGCATATTTTGGCTTGAACCCTGACAGGGTGTCTGGCTTGCCGCTGTACTGAGGGAGCCACTTTGCTCCAGGCATGTATGGCAGCGTCAGCGGTACTATCGGGGCCACAGGACCTGGTGAGGGGCCAGCGTTTCCATCCTGCGCGGCAGCGCCAGGGGTAAGTCATTGGGGCGGTCAGCCTGGGCCGCTCTGTCAGCTTGCTGCTGCGACATTCTGCGCCCCCTAGTTAAGCGTGGCCTACATTCCCCTGTAGGCCGCAGCTTCCTCTTGTCACAGTTGTAAAAGGACCTGCGTCGCTGGCGCTCTGACATCAGGGCGTTCACTGAAGCTCTCCACAGGGCCTGCCGCCGCTCAGCATTGGGGCATGTCCAGACTCACGCGCTTTTGCAGTACGCCAACTAGTTTTTCGCGCCATGGCGCTGTAAATGCGGGCAATCTTCACCACTATATGCGACAGTCTTTAGTGAGGCACACAGTACCCGTGGCAACGGCACAAGTTACTCGTTGCTGCAGGCACGAAATCTTGTTGTGACGCCAAGTAAGATGAGTCGCCCTCCAGAGCAATGGAACTTGGATCTAGCCTATAGACTACAATGGGGGGATGTCACGCGACACAGCTCAGTCCGTGGCCTGGTGCTCATCCTTTAACGTGGATATTTACAGGTGAATGAATATGGAAGGGATTCGTGACGCCCCCTGTGGTGCCTGTCAGGTGACCAGCGCTGCTATGCAGATCCGATGAAGGTTGGTATTGGGCATAAAGGGTGTAAAGCCTTCCACAGGCAAGGCTGGTCCTTCAGGTAGATAGAATTAAGGTGCAGGACGGAGGAGGATCCGACGTAGGATTAAAAATATGGACACACACAAAAGTCTCTTTCTGTACCTTACTGAAGATGTTGCTGGCACCCCGGAGCACTGTAGGGTAAGGTGCACACCAGTTTCCTCCACTGATAGTGGTGGCCTCCGTTCCTGCTTTTTGTGAAGTCCTGGCCCGCTTGTAGCTGAGCCTAACTTGGTCTAAGTCTGCACTGGCTGACCTGTGATTGGGCCTTCTCTGGAAGTACACAGTCTCACTTGCAGTACCTGCTGCTGGACTCCATTCCCCTGGCCCGTTACATATCAGCTCTGTGGACTCCTGGACTTATAGTCTCAGGAACTCCGTGTTCTCCAATGGTCGTGGAATCCTATAGGCTCGACGCCGTGTCTGGTTGAATAATTGGATGAACTGTTTAGGCTCCTATATCCCTCACTTGCTCCACTCGCCTTTCGTCCTACTCGGGCCTCACACGATCACACTGCAGTTGTGGGCTGCCTCTCACCGCTCTCTAAGCGTCGGCCCGCTTTCTCACTGAGCTGCACTCACTGACTCAGCTCTGACTAGGCTGGAGTGGTTGTCGCTCCACTTTACTAGCCCCACTAGTTTGAACTAAGCTCAAGCTGCAGACTTCAGCTCTCTCTGAGGATACTCAACTTCTACTCTGCTCCGTGTGCAGACTGCACGCGCTCTCCAGTTTGTCTCTAGTTCTTCCTGTGTTCACACTTGTTTATATGACTAAACAGCTCCCTCTGGTGGTCTTAGGATGTTGAACATGTGTAATGTATATAATTACCTCTAGTGGTGTTTACCTCAGTGCACCCTCTGAAGATGTAATCCAGTCGCAGCTGGCTCCACACTTTCACTGTGGGTTCAATCTCTCTGTCCTGTTCACATTTGTCATTGACAAGTGAAAGTTTTTAATACAAGAGTTAGGACTGGCCCACAAAGGGCCTTGACGTGGCGGATGGCTTGTACATTCTTTTGATCAACATTATGTTTACCAAATACCCTTATTATTATTACTACCTTCATGCTTTTTGCATATATTTTATTATTAGGATGTTGTTTCTGGTTTTTTTTTTCTCTGTATAAGGTCATATGTTAATATGCATTTACATTTTGCATACACATCAACTTACTTTTTCAGCCAGACCTGTTTTTCATCTTAGTTCTTATGCATCTTGTGCATATAAGGGTGTGACCGCCCTGCTTCTGAGCTGAGAAATCCATCCTGTCTGGCCTATGCTTTCACTGGTGGGTTCAATCTCTCTGTCCTTGTTCACATTTGTCACTTGACAAGTGAAAAGATTTTTAATACAAGAGTTAGGACTGTCCCACAATGGGTTGCCTTGACGTGGCGGGATGGCTTGTACATTCTTTTGATCAAAATTATGTTTACCAAATACCCTTATTATTATTACTACCTTCATGCATTTTTTGCAATATATTTTTTATTTTATTTTAGGATATTTGTTTCTTGTTTTTTATTTTCTCTGCCACCACTTGTATTGATTCTTTTGTGTCTGCCTTTCTAATATTTATTTTCCCAGCACATGCTGTCTAATTTTGTGTAATTGGCACCACATGATGTCTCTGTGGCGTTAGTTAATCATGCCCTTAGGTGGCTGATTATAGTATATCATATATGCCTTATTCCTGCTGTGCTTACAGCCCATGTTTACGTATTATGCGCATCATGAGATGGTATGTCCCCCACTTATGTCATTCTATCTGATATTTTAGATATTTTGAATAAAATTCATATTTTATCAGACCTTATCGACTGCCTTTTCTCTTGTTTTTGGCTATATACAGCACTATGTTGCTTTGTTAAAAAAAACAGGTCAGATATTTTACAGTGAGGTATATCTGTGACACGTCTCATACATCCATGTGCTCAAAATTGGTGAATTTTAGGCCGGTATTCCTGTGCTTTCCTATCTGTTACTCAAGTTATATACAGCACTATGTTGCTTTTTTAAATAAAACAGCCCACATATTTTACAGTGTGGTAAATCTGTGACACGCATCATACATCCTTGTGCTACAAATTTAGGCATTGTAGGCCTACCTATTCTAGTGGTTTTGCTGTCTTGTACTTTGTGGCAACAATAGGCTAAACAAAAAAAAACATTTGTAACTACAGTCCACATATTTTAAAGTGTGGTTTTCCTGCACATTTATCACATACAAGTTTGCTCCCAATTCAGCCATTTGTAGTGAACGTGTATAATATTCGAGTCCATTTACAATGGCAAGGCACGTGGCAAGCGATGGGGAAGTGGCCATGATGGTCATGGTGCATGCTGAGGCAGACTCCATGGGCAAGTTGAAATTGGACCAACAAAAACACCCACATCTTCTCGCTGGACCTTAGTTTTCGAAGTCCTAGGGACCACAGCAAGAAAGCACTATTGAAGCCAGAGCTGTGTGAAAAGGTTGTTGGTTGCATAGCAGATAATAATTCCAGTTCCACAGTAACCAAAGAAAAAAATGGATGGTACTCACCAATGCGGTTTTCACTTGCTTTATTGAACTCTGTGAGGCTCAGGCAAGGGAGACATGTGCAAGGTACGGACTACAGCTGTTTCGCGCTTCAGCGCTTCAACGGGTCCCTCACAGCATTCAATAAAGCAAGTGAAAACCACATTGGTTAGTGCCATACATTTTTTTCTTTGGTTACTGTGGATTTCTTGCATGTTTTTTTCATATGGATTGAGCACCTACAGCGGTTCTTTGGAGCCTGAATGGCGTTTATCGTTTAGTGTGGTTAACCTCATATCATTATTTTGAGGTAAAGGCGGCACAGTGGTGCCAAACACTTTTTTTATGTGGACTTGTTTTTAATAATTCCAGTTACATGGCCACCACCACCAGCACCCTGTCTTACACAATGTCAAGTCTGAGTAGCCGTGGATGTGGCCCTCATATTCCTTACCCTGATCCTCCTTCCTCCCACCATGCTAAGTGCCCTGAGACAACTGATCCCATATTTGGACACTACCAAGAGCTGTTCACTTTTCCATTTATATATTCGGGCCTCTCACCCGGTTGTAACAACCCTGCTGGCATCAATGCATGGCCTCCCATCTCCCGCACTTCAACTTACTCACTGCTCCAGGTCATGATGTGATTTCTGTTTGCTGCCGGCTCCATGTTCTGTGCCTCTTGCTTTCTGCCTGCTCTCTGCATGCTTCCAGGCTGTGCGCATAGGGGGGTGGCGCTAGAACTCTCTGGTTCTTATGGAATCAGGGTGCACCTGTCTAATGTGTCTCTGACCAATTACCAAGAGGCCTCTAGTATTTAGGGCAACTCCACCCAGTGGAACTTGCCTGTGCAAAGCCTTTACTCAGCTAGTGTCTTACTGCTGAGTTGCCAGGTCCTGTCCTGTGTTTCGCCTTCTCTGGAGGCTTTATTCCTAGCTTTACCTTATACCTGTATGTCTGCCCTCCAGGAGGCTGAATATCCTGGTATCTGTGTCCTTGTTCCTAGCTTTGCCTTGTACCTGTTTGTCTGCCCTCCAGGAGGCTGTATATCCTGGTCTCTGTGTCTTTGTTCATGTGCCTCGTCTCGTTCATTTCCCTGCCTGTACTTTGTACTACATCTGTGTCTGTTGTATCCTAGTCTGTGGCCTGTCCTGCTTACCCTTGTGTTTACTCCCTCTGTCTTACCTACTGCTGCAGAACTTTTGCAGCAGCTTATCTCCGCATACCTTGCAGTTCCACTTTGCTTCGCTCCTGCTGCTGCAGAACCTTTTGCTGCAGCTCCTCTCCGCAAACCTTGCGGTTCCTCTTTGCTTCGCTCCTGCTGCTGCATCTTTTGGTACTGAATGAGAAAAATCTGTGGCTCTCTAGCCAAGATGAAGACAGAATTGATTGAGTAAACAAGGGGCCAGTAACCAGTCTAAAGGGTATGCCACACTAAACAACATCGCTAACGGGATCGCTAAAAAACGTCACTATTTAGCGATCCCGTTAGCGATGTTGTTGTGTGCGGCATCTGCCAGCGACGAGCTTCCTGCTGTGATCTCGCTCGTCGCTGGAATCGTTCCGGACCCTATTTTCGTCGCTGGCGCCCCGCTGGGTAAGTATATATCGCTAAGTGTGGCACCTTTTTTAGCGATTTAGCGGTACTTTTGTACCGCTAAAGTCGTTAAGGAGATCGCTAACCGCGATAGTGTCCTAGCGACATCGCTAAAATAGGTAGCTACTAGCGATATAGAAACAATCCCGCTAGCGATCTCATTAGTATGCGACGCTAACGAGATCGCTAGCGGGATTGTGTAGTGTGGCAGTACCTTAAGGATCAAAAGTTCAACCTTCAGCTTATGAGACTGATTTGCTTCAACTGTGTTAACGAGGCAAGTTGCGTAAACTGAACTGCAGAAGTTGCTTGTGCCAAGTACTAAACTTATTTTTTCACATTGTCACTGATTTGGCAGTCCATTTTTTCTCATATGGTCTAGCGGTTTGGATTCCTCGTTCTCACCCAGGCAGCCCAGGTTCGACTCACGGTATGGGAATGCTCCCTTTTTTTACTATCGCCAACATTCAAAGACTGACACGCATTAACGAGACAAGTAGCGTAAACTGAACTGCAGAAGACGCTTGTGCCAAGTAGTAAACTTATTTTTTTCATATTGTCAATGATTTGGCAGTGCATCTTTTCCCATATGGTCTAGCTTTTAGGATTCCTGGTTCTCACCCAGACGGCCAGGGTTCGACTCTGGTATGGGAATCCTCAGTTTTCTGTAATTTCTGGTAGAATTTGCACTTTGCAGTCAAAAATGCTGAACACCAGGATATTTAAGGTTAATACTGACTTTTTGCACAAGATTTCATTTTGTTTCATAGCTTAAGCCATTCTCAACTACACCTTTTTACTCCAAAGTGTCAAGTGACTCAACAATCCATGTGTTCTGTTTGTCTTTAGGGCTCCTATTTCCTTTCTAATCGGAAACGTTTCAGAAATTAGCGGGAAATTTCTGAGTTGGTGACACAATCTCCTGAGAAAAGGAGGGAATAGTACCACGTGTGAGGAAAAAAACTCATGATCTTCAGATTACCAACTGACTTTCTAAGTACGGTGCTCATGTCACAAGTTTTATCTTTTGTGATGTAAAAGTTATGTAATCAAAGCAAAAACTTTTTTTTTTTAAATTGTCTTGCTGGTTAGTGTATAGCTTGTTCCATGTAGGAAAGGACCTAACATCCCTGGTTGACTGGTTCAATTCCTGCTATGGGAGTGATACTCCTTTGGTACTAGTACGCATATTCGAGAGCTGCCCAGTACCTTGTAGAAGGAATCAGATTAGGTAGGAACTGCTCTTTGCAGCAAAAATGCTGACTACCAGAGCTTTAGGATATTTATTTGCACAATATCCCATCTGAGGTCAAATCTCAAACCATTCTTATCTCTCACTTTTAACTCCAAGGTTTCAAGTTACTCAACAACCCTTTTTTCCCTGTCTGTCATTAGAGCTCTCCTCCTTGCTTCAATTGGTTATCGTTTGGTACTGAATGGGAAAAATCTGTGGCTCTCTAGTCAAGATGGAGACAGAATTGATTGAGAAAACAAGGGCCAGTACCCGTCTGAGGATCGAAAGTTCAACATTCAGCTTATGAGACTGATTTATTTCAACTGTGTTAACGAGGTAAGTTGCATAAACTGAACTGGAGAAGTTGCTTGTACCAAGTACTAAACTTATTTTTTTCACATTGTCACTGATTTGGCAGTGCATCTTTTCCCATATGGTCTAGCAGTTAGGATTCCTGGTTCTCACCCAGGTGGTCCGGGTTCGACTCCCAGTATGGGAATGCTCCATTTTCTGTATTACCGCCAACATTCAAAGACCTATCAAAAAACTGACCGGCACATCCAAACATAGATTCAGTGTGAACAGGTGCTAAACCTAGAGTCACCAACTCATATACATACAAGAGAAAAAGGTAGCACACTGTAGCGCTATAGCTTGCAAACACGAAATATGAAAAATATGAAAAATGAATTGCATCATTACCTTAGAAATATGAAAAATTGAGAAGTCTTAGCGCATAAGATGGCCAAATTATGTGAGCCTGATAGCCACGTCAAGGCTCTTCTCGTATATCAGGTCCTAACTAATGCCTATCCTCGCTTAGAAAAGTCTGTCTGCATGGGAACGTATGAATCCTCTCTTCAGACTAAAATCTACATCTCTGTGGAGGGGTGATGAACCTGTTGTAATTAAAAAGACTGTGACCACCAGGTGGAGTGCTCAGGTAGAAGGTAAATGAATACATATCAAAAAACTGACCGGCACATCCAAACATAGATTCAGTGTGAACAGGTGCTAAACCTAGAGTCACCAACTCATATACATACAAGAGAAAAAGGTAGCACACTGTAGCGCTATAGCTTGCAAACACGAAATATGAAAAATATGAAAAATGAATTGCATCATTACCTTAGAAATATGAAAAATTGAGAAGTCTTAGCGCATAAGATGGCCAAATTATGTGAGCCTGATAGCCACGTCAAGGCTCTTCTCGTATATCAGGTCCTAACTAATGCCTATCCTCGCTTTAGAAAAGTCTGTCTGCATGGGAACGTATGAATCCTCTCTTCAGACTAAAATCTACATCTCTGTGGAGGGGTGATGAACCTGTTGTAATTAAAAAGCCTGTGACCACCAGGTGGAGTGCTCAGGTAGAAGGTAAATGAATACATATCAAAAAACTGACCGGCACATCCAAACATAGATTCAGTGTGAACAGGTGCTAAACCTAAAAATATGAAAAATGAATTGCATCATTACCTTAGAAATATGAAAAATTGAGAAGTCTTGTCTGCATGGGAACGTATGAATCCTCTCTTCAGACTAAAATCTACATCTCTGTGGAGGGTGATGAACCTGTTGTAATTACAACAGGTTCATCACCCCTCCACAGAGATGTAGATTTTAGTCTGAAGAGAGGATTCATACGTTCCCATGCAGACAGACTTTTCTAAGCGAGGATAGGCATTAGTTACAGTGTGCTACCTTTTTCTCTTGTAACATTCAAAGACCGACATGTGTTTTTCAGACAAAAGTATTTCAAGTAGAATTTGCACTTTGCCATCAAAAACGCTGAAAACCGGCTTTTGGTCCGGCATTGTGACCTTTGGCACAAGATTTAATTTGGTTTCATATCTCAAATAGTGTTGAGCGATATTGCTCGATATCTAAAAATATCGTATCGAAATTGTATCGCCGATAGCACTAAATATCGTCGATATCCGATTCCGATACCGGAAGTCCCATGTAAGTCTATGGGAACAAAATATCGAAATTAAAAAAAAACATTCTTGCCTTGTTGGTTAATTGTACATGAAGGAAAACAACAAAGACTAATGTAGAATGTATTGGGGGAGGTTGAGGAGACAATAAAGGCATACATGTTTAACCCAATGCATTGGAATAGCATTAATATATTTTTTTTGGAAATACGTTTGGATTGACTAACAAATTGACAATGTTGTTAACCTTTTTTCTATTTTGGCAAATATGTATGTTTCACAACTTCCATGCTCTTCACCTTTTTAACTTTTGCCAGTGCCACACTTTCTCCTTCATAATCTTCAGCAGCAGCATCATCTTTCTCATCAAATTATTCTTCATCTTCACCTTCTTAATCTTCTTCTTAAACTTCTTGCTATTCATGTTTTTGTTTACATTACTCATATTGTTATTATTAAACTAATTAATCTTCTTCATATTCAAATTCTTCATCTTCTTCCTCTTCATCTTCTTCATCATATTCTTATTTGTGACAGAGATTCCTGTACTTGTAATCTGTAAAAGTATGAATTGTTCATCCTTCCGTTCTTGCTGTCACAAAAGATTTAAATTACAACAGTATTTGTCCGTGTTCAGTTTAGCCTGCAGCAGTAGGCATTTTCCAGGGGCACCACGAGGAGGAACGGACTCACCCCCATACACTGCTTAGTCTTCTTCTGCTTAGAATTTAGAGCATATATTTTGCTCTTCATTTTGGTCTTATACTTCATGTTCTTCTGTTTTTTGATCTTTTGCTTATTGTTCTTCTGTCTCTTGTTCTGTATCTTGTAGTTTGTCTTAACCTTCTTTGTCCTGTTGGTGATCTTCTTCTGGGTAATCTTTTATTTTTTCTTTGTGATGGTGTTCAGGCTGGTTGGCTTCATGCTCGTCGTCCTTGTTGTCGTCATCTTCTGGGTGGTCTTTAATGTCGTCTAATTTCCGAGAAACAGCTGACGTTACTGGAACCCTGACGGGTATCAGATGGAGCAAGAGACAATGGAAGTAACGAGGACCAGCTGATTGTGCTGGACCCCGGACGGGTAGCAGAAGGAAAAGAAGGAAAAGAGGCAATGTCACAACCGAGTACCAGCTGACGTTACTGTGACACGGTTACTAAGCAGGAGGTACCTGTGCTCCAAAGCACTACCAAGGACCAGCAGACGTTGCTGGAACTCGGATACGGAGATGGAGGCACCTAGGCCAAAGGCACTGGGGAGAACCACTTGACGGTACTGGACCCCGGACGGGTAGAAGAACGCACCATGAAAATGTAAGTTGACAGGACGCAAGCCGTCCGCAGTTACCGAATCACACAGTCCTACAGTGGGTGCTTATCCTATTGTCACAATGGAAACCGCCTTTATTTACATATCCCACAGCACACATAGGAATCACCTAAACTGCAGGCACCATAGAGTCGGCTAACCCGAATGCAACACGACAGCACAACTTATTGGAGGATAATTGACGTTCACACTGCCAGGAAACAGCTGTCGTGCTGTAACCAGGCTGGCCAGGAGTCAGTACCCCTGCCAATTACTTACGAGCAACAAATGGCGGTGTTGTAGCCCAGGGAGTACAGTTCAGGTGGTAGAAAGATGAACATAACAGGAGACATGGAAAACGTTGCCAAACAGTTATTTAATCTGAAAACGGACAGGCAAATTCAGGTGAGATCCATGCCTTGTTCATTTTCAGAAAAGTAAGCCGGTCTACATTCTCTGAGGATAGTCGCATGCGACGGTCTGTTACTACACCACCTGCAGCACTAAAGACACGCTCAGATAATACACTGGCAGCAGGGCAAGCCAGCACCTCCAATGCATACTGGCTAAGCTCTGGCCATGTATCCAACTTAGAGACCCAAAATTTGAAAGGGGAAGAGGCATCTGGGAGTACACTTAGAGGGAAAGCCAAGTAGTCTGTCACCATCTTACGGAAACGTTTCTTCCTGGTGACTGGAGCCGTCTCGGATGGTGTAGACCTTGCTGGCGCTGTCACAAAACTTTGCCACATTTGTAACATACAGTTCTTGCCCTGTGCAGAGGCGCTGCTTCTGCTCCCTCTTGTTGTAGAGGTGTCTACACTGCCTCGACGCACAGAGCTGCTTTGTAAAGCAGCAGCAGTAGCAGCAGCAGCTCTCTCGGCTGGAATGTACAACAGTATGGATTGCACCAGTGTGTCTTGGTACTCCTGCATTTTACGGTCCCGGTTCACCGGTGTGATGAGGGTTTGTAAGTTGTCCCGGTAGCGAGGGTCTAGGAGGGTGTACACCCAATAATCTGACGTGCTGAGAATGTGGGCGATGCGGCGGTCGTTTCTCAGGCACTGAAGCATGAAATCAACCATGTGCTGCAGACTCCCAACTGGCCAACAAAGGCTGTCCTCTGGAAGAGGCATTATCTCTGTCTCCTCTGCATCACCCCACCCTCGCTCTACATACTGAGTAGAGCGTTGTGTACCTCCCTCTGTAGGGATTTCTTCCTCCTCCATTGACTCCTCCTCCTCCTCCTCCTCATCCTCCTCACAAAGTGAGCCCTGCCCAGCCCTTTGTGAGGAACGACGTTGCGCTGACTGTCCTGAAGGTAATTGAATTTGTGACTCCTCATCCTCCACCTCTTTCAAAACCTCTTCCTTTAGTGCTTTCAGTGATTTCTGAAGCAGGCAGATAAGGGGTACAGTCATGCTGACTAGTGCATCATCTGCACTCGCCATCCGCGTTGAGACATCAAACGCACGCAAAACGTCGCAGATGTCGTTCATAGAGGCCCACTCAGTAGTGGTGAAGTGTGAACGGCGCAAATTGCGAGTTGATTGCGCCTGTTGCAGCTGATACTCCATTACTGCTGGCTGCTGCTCACACAACCGCTCCAACATATGTAACGTGGAATTCCACCTGGTGGGTACGTCACATATGATGCGATGTTCAGGAAGGCGAAATCTGACTTGCAGAGCTGCAATGCGCGATCTGGCCATGCTGGAACGTCGCAAGTGAGCGCACTCTAGGCGGACCTTGTGCAGCAGTGCATCAAGATCCGGATAGTCCCTCAAAAAACTCTGCACGACCAAGTTGAGCACATGTGCCAGACATGGTATGTGAGTGAGGTTGCCAAGGCCCAGAGCTGCCACCAGATTTCGGCCATTGTCACACACTACCAAGCCTGGCTGGAGATTAGCTGACAAAAACCACACATCGCTCTCCTGCTTGATGGCATCCCAGAGCTCCTGCGCTGTGTGGCTTCAATTCCCCATGGGAATTAATTTCAGTACGGCCTGTTGACGTTTGGCCACGGCTGTGCTCATATCGGTCGCAACAGGTAAGCGTTCACGGGTCCATGTGGAGGTATACCGTGACGGCTCGTGCAGCGATGATTCTGAGGAACTGGAGTAGGAGGAGGAATCAATGTGCACAGACTGGATTCCTGCAATCCTTGGAGTTGGCAGAACACGTACAGCGCCACTGGCAAGATCTGTACCCGGCTCCACAACATTGACCCAATGGGCAGTGAGGGAAAGGTATCGTCCCTGGCCATGGGTACTGGTCCACGCATCGGTGGTCAGGTGGACCCTGCTACTGACGGCGTTTAGTAGCGCATGTTTAATGTTTCCTTCGACATGTTTTTGCAGAGCAGGGACAGCTTGCCTGCTGAAATAAAATCGGCTTGGCACATTATATTGTGGGACTGCCAATGCCATAAAGTTCCTGAAACTGTCAGTCTCCACCAGCCTGAATGACAGCATTTCAAGGGACAGGAGTTTTGCAAGGCCAGCATTCAGAGCCTGTGCTCGTGGATGGTTTGCCGAGTATGGCCGTCTTTTATCCCATGCCTGTGTTACCGATGGCTGTTTTTTGTTCTGGGAGTGTGACGATGACTGTGAACTTGCTGCAGTGGGTGGAATAACAGTTTCTCTATGGACAACAGTGACCGAGGTTCTTCCATGGAGATCCTGTGAGGAAGCCGAAACAGGTGTGTGAGAGCTGGAGGTAGAGGCTCGAACATGACCTAAAGATGTAGGTGCTGCTGTAGGTTGGCCTACATCTCCAGTGTGTCTTTGGAACTCAGCTACGTGCTTTGTCCGTACATGTGTCCACATATTTGTGGTATTCAGGTTCCTGATATTTTTACCTCTTTTAACTTTTTGCTTACACAGCTTGCATTGAACATAGCAAATATCATGTACAAGTCTGTCAAAAAAGGACCACGCAGTGCAAGTCATGGGAGCGCCAATTTTGACAGTTCTAAGAGAACTGCTCCCAACAGGTGCCAAACTGGAGGCTACAGGCAAGCGAGTCTGCAGCCTACCTCTCCCTCCTCTTTGTACCGTTGGGACAATCTCTTCCTCAGAGCTGCTCCCACCACCTTCCTGTTGCTCACGCCATGTTGGGTCTCGGACTTCATCATCTCCACTACCCTCTTCCAACACCTGCTGCTGTTGGATGGTCTGGGCAGCACCATGCTCCACAAAACCAGCCACCTGAGTCTCATCATCATCATAAGATGCGTTCTGCGGTGTGCTGTCCATCGGCACTGGCTCACCCGCCTCTTCAGATTCAGAGAGACACAGCTGTTGCGCATCACTGCATACTCCCTCATCTTCAAATTGCAGAATGCTGCTTGCCTGTGCCCGTGTTTGCGAGCCAACAGATTCTGAGAACAGAAGCAGAGACTCAGCTGGCTCCTGTACAGAACTCTCTGACTGCCTTGGCAATTTGACAGGCGGTGAACAGACAGATGGTTGCTCAACAGTGTTGTGTTCCTGAGAGGAGGTGGAAGGAATTGAAGTCGATGCATTGGCTGCCATCCAACCAACAACGGCTTCAATTTGTTCTTCCCGCAGCAGGGGGGCACGCCGAGCTCCTACCAAAGTGCGCATAAAGGAACGCTCACGGGGATAAATGGTGGATGCTGTGTCACTGAGGGCGGCAGCAGACACAGAATCCCCACGTCCTCTCCCTGCTGAAACTCCACGGCCACGACCACGTGCCTTACTCACTGACTTCTTCATCTTGGTAGATTGATAAAGAAAGTCAGAAAAGTTATAAGGCCTAAGTGTGGTTATTACGCAGAGACTGAAGTGAACACTGAAACACAACTGTTCACAATCTGTGAAAGGCTACTCCTTTGTCTACTTCTATAGTGTTTGCAACCAATGTATTGGATACGGATGGAAGCGCGTCACACTAATAGTTAAATTGCATGGAGCTGCAAGAATTACACTGAAGGAAAAAAAAAATAGTCTGTGAGTGACAGGTGCAGATGCCTACAGACAGCGTTGCATACAGAGCAAACTGCAGCGTCACCTGCACTCACACACACCTTGCAGAGCTGTTAAAACAACACTGCAGGCAAAAGGAAGCTTTACACAGCGGTTGGTGCTAGCCTGCCTACAGCACAGTACACTAAATCGCAATCTCTAACTGTCCCTCAGAGTCAGCACAGCAGCGTTCTGTCCCTTACTGAATTCACAGCACAGTGACGCTAAAATGGCGGCGGCGCCTTTTATAGTGCATTCTGACATCATTTCAGCATCCAATCACAGCCATGCCATTAGTTAACATGACCGCAGCAGTACAGGATGTGCCCACACTTCTTAGGATTCCTCATTGGCTGACTAAAATCACATTGCCTCTCAAAGAATTATGGGAACTTCCGATTACGGTATTCGATAAGACGAAAATATCGAAACGAATTATCGAAAGGCCGATAGAGCTAATATCGGCCGATAGCCGATATTTGCATTATCGTATCGCTCAACACTAATCTCAAATCATTCTCAACTACCCATTTTTACACCAAAGGTGTCAAGAGAATCAACAACTCATGTTTCCTTTCTGTCATTTGGGTTCACACCTTACTTTTCAGAAAAGTTTTAGAACTGAAAGGGAAAGCTCTAAGTTGGTGACAAAATCTCTTCAGAAAAGAGGAGACCGCTGCCCCGTGTGAGGATTGAACTGACGACCTTCAGATTATGAGACTGACACGCTACCTACTGCACAAATGAGGCAAGTTATGTTTGGTAATCTGCAGACATTTCTTGTGCGAAGCTCCAAACTTATTTTTTTCATTTTGTCACTGAGTCCTAAGGTACCCATTCCCATATGGTCTAGTGGTTAGGATTCCTGGTTTTCATCCAGGCGGCCCGGGTTTGACTCCCGGTATGGGAATCTACAGTTTTCTGTCATTTCTGGTAGAATTTGCTCTTTGCAGTCAAAAATGCTGAACACCAGGATATTTAAGGTTAATACTGACTTTTTGCACAAGATTTCATTTTGTTTCATAGCTTAAGCCATTCTCAACTACACCTTTTTACTCCAAAGTGTCAAGTGACTCAACAATCCATGTGTTCTGTTTGTCTTTAGGGTTCCTATTTCCTTTCTAATCGGAAACGTTTCAGAAATTAGCGGGAAATTTCTGAGTTGGTGACACAATCTCCTGAGAAAAGGAGGGAATAGTACCACATGTGAGAAAAAAAATCATGATCTTCAGATTACCAACTGACTTTCTAAGTACGGTGCTCATGTCACAAGTTTTATCTTTTGTGATGTAAAAGTTATGTAATCAAAGCAAAAACTTTTTTTTTTTTTTAAATTGTCTTGCTGGTTAGTGTATAGCTTGTTCCATGTAGGAAAGGACCTAACATCCCTGGTTGACTGGTTCAATTCCTTCTATGGGAGTGATACTCCTTTGGTACTAGCACGCATATTCGAGAGCTGCCCCGTACCTTGTAGAAGGAATCAGATTAGGTAGGAACTGCTCTTTGCAGCAAAAATGCTGTTTACCAGAGCTTTAGGATATTTATTTGCTCAATATCCCATCTGAGGTCAAATCTCAAACCATTCTTATCTCTCACTTTTAACCCCAAGGTTTCAAGGGACTCAACAACCTTTTTTTCCCTGTCTGTCATTAGAGCTCTCCTCCTTGCTTCAATTTGTTATCTTTTGGTACTGAATGGGAAAATTCTGTGGCTCTCTAGCCAAGATGGAGACAGAATTGATTGAGAAAACAAGGGGCCAGTACCCCGTCTGAGGATCGAAAGTTCAACATTCAGCTTATGAGACTGATTTGCTTCAACTGTGTTAACGAGGCAAGTTGCGTAAACTGAACTGCACAAGTTGCTTGTGCCATATGGTCTAGCGGTTAGGATTCCTGGTTTTCACCCAGGCGGCCCGGGTTTGACTCCCGGTATGGGAATGCTCTCTTTTCTGTATTACCGCCAACATTCAAAGACTGACACCTGTTTTTCAGACAAAAGTATTTCAAGTAGAATTTGCACTTTGCCATCAAAAACGCTGAACACCGGCTTTTGGTCCGGGCATTGTGACCTTTGGCACAAGATTTAATTTGGTTTTATAGCTCAAATCATTCTCAACTACCCATTTTTACACCAAAGGTGTCAAGAGAATCAACAACCCATGTTTCCTTTCTGTCATTTGGGTTCACACCTTACTTTTCAGAAACGTTTTAGAACTGAAAGGGAAAGTTCTAAGTCGGTGACAAAATCTCTTCAGAAAAGTATGAACACTGCCCCGTGTGAGAATTGAACTCACGACCTTCAGGTTATGAGACTGACGCTCTACCTACTGCGCTAACGAGGCAAGTTACATTTGCTAATCTGCAGACATTTCTTGTGCGAAGCTCCAAACTTATTTTTTTCATATTTTCACTGAGTGTTAAGTGCATCCAGCACTTCTGAGCAGCAACTGGCGGTGTTGAAGCCCAGGGTCAAGGAGGGTGTAGGCTGAGGCCTAGTATGAGCAAGTATGTTCTCTGGTGTAACTTTTATTTTGAGGTAGCAGGAATTATTGCCGGACACACAACAGGGGAACAGCTGGCGTTACTGAACCCCACAAACACAAGAGCGAGTGTTTTTATCTGTGCATCCAGCACTTCTGAGCAGCAACTGGCGGTGTTGAAGCCCTGGGTCAAGGAGGGTCTTGAAATCCAATATAGAGTTGTTGCCTTGTTCCGTGGCACTTGGAAATGTATATACTCCAAACAAGATAAACGTAAGCTTTACTAGGACCATAAAATGATGCATTAAAATCCAAAATATTGAAATAAAGACATTTAAAATAAAAACACATATATGCACATGGCAACAAGAAATGTAACAACACACCACCCAAAAACTTTAAAAAAAACGTATAGGGGTTGAAATTAATGCATACAAGTACATTTCTGAATAAATGAATGCTGCCTAAGGAACGCTATGTACAACCATAATATAGTGCAGACAATGGATGTAGTACTAGTCATCATCATCATTACAATTTATATGTGACAGACAGTTAAAAATACAGTAATTGATGAAAATTGTTACTTGACACACCATATATTAAATGTCCAGCATGGACTCATCAATGTAATGGCGCAATAATCTATGATCAAGCATAACTGATAAAAAATGCATCATGCATAGTCCAAATTGCTGTGGGTGCCTGCAAGTGCAGGTGAAACAAAGGCAACGGATAGCAAAGGTATATGCTATCTAGGTATCAGACAGTGCATAGCCTGTGATGGCAAATGGCGATGTCATACTCTCCGTCAATAAAGGCTGCGCCAGCACTCGTGTGCTTTTTGCTTATAGAAAGTTGAAGAGGGGAAGTGCATATATGGTTGCGCAACGGTTTTTCCGCCCACACTACCTTCCTGCTCTGATGCATCGGGTAGGAGAGCGTCTGGCCATTATATGGCGCTCACTAGAAGTGACGTTCCGCAGCGTTCTTCAGCGGTAGGGCCGCTACAAAGACGCCATCAGTAATGATTTACTGTCTAAACATCCACCTATGAGCAACCAAACAAGCACTTCCCCTCTTGAACAAGCTACAAGCCAAAGAAGCATGAGGGGTGCCACTGCCTTTATTGAGGTACAGTATTAGATCGCCATTGTCCATCAGTAGCTATGCACTCTGATACCTAGATACCATTAACATTTTCTACCAGTTGGCAGGTATTACTTGCTATTGTCAGTAAGCACGATGCACTTTTTAGATGTTATGCATGATTATTGTGCCTTATTATCGGGTTTAGATGCTGGACCTTTCATATATGGGGTGTGAACTTACATTTGGCCTCAATCTGTGTATTTTAATATGTCTGTCACAAATAGTCTCATGATGATGATGGTGATGAGTCGTACATCCATTGTCTGCAGTATCTTTGAGGTGGAGATACCGTTCCTTAAGCAGCATTAATGGATTATGAAATGTACTTTTATGCATTCATTTCAAACCCTATACCCTATGTTTGGTTTTTGGTTAGCATTTGTACTCGCCATGTGCATATATGCGCTTCAAATTTATATTTGTACATATTTGTTAATAACATTAATCATTTTATGGTTGGAAAACTTGAGTTTTTCGTGTTTTGAGAATAACAATCAGGGTGTCGGCTCTTCCCTATGTGGAGCAAGTTAGACATCTGATGTTGTGTGCATGTGGAGGGAGCAGGAGACTTAGTGCCAGACACACAGCAGGGGAACAGCTGGCGTTACTGAACCCCACTAACACAGGAGCTTGTGTTTTGGTCTGTGGATACGGCACTTCTGAGAAGCAACTGGCAGTGTTGGAGCCCAGGGAGTAGAGTTCAGGTGGTAGAAAGATGAACAGAACAGGAGACATGGATACCGTTGCCAACCAGTTATTTAATCGGAAACCGGACAGGCAAATTCAGGCGAGATCCATGCCTTGTTCATTTTCAGAAAAGTAAGCCGGTCTACATTATCGGAGGATAGTCGCATTAATACACATTAATACGCATTAATACTGTTAATACACCACCTGCGTCACTAAAGACGTGCTCCAATAATACACTGGCAGCAGGGCAAGCCAGCACCTCCAATGCATACTGGCTAAGCTCTGGCTATGTATCCAGCTTAGAGACCCAAAACTTGAATGGGGAAGAGCCGTCTGGGAGTACACTGAGAGGGCAAGACATGTAATATGTCACCATCTGACTGAAACGTTGCCTCCTGCTGACTGGAGTCGTCTGGGATGGTGTAGACATTTGTGGCGGTGACACAAAACTTCGCCACATTTGGGCCATACTGGTCTTGCCCTGTGCAGAGGCGCTGCTTCTGCTCCCTCTTGGTGCAGAGCTTTATCCACTGCCTTGACGCACAGAGCTGCTTTGTAAAGCAGTAGCAGCAGCAGTGCTTTCGGCTGGAATGGAGAACATGATGGATTGCACCAGTGTGTCTTGGTACTCCCGCATTTTACGCTCCCGGTTCAACGGTCTGATGAGGCTTTGTAAGTTGTCCCGGTAGCGAGGGTCTAGGAGGGTGTACACCCAATAATCAGACGTGTTGAGAATGTGGGCGATACGGCGGTCGTTTCTCAGGCACTGCAGCATGAAATCAACCGTGTGCTGCAGACTCCCAACTGGCCAAGAAACTCTGTCCCCTGCAAGAGGCGTCATCTCTGCCTGCTCTGCATCACCCCACCCTCGCTCTACATACTGACTAGAGCATTGTGTACCTCCCTCTGGAGCGATGTCTTCCTCCTCCATTGATTCGTCCTCATCCTCCTCACAAAGTGTCCCCTTCCTAGGCCTTTGTGAGGAACCACGTTGCGCTGACTGTCCAGAAGGTGATGGAATTTGAGACTCCTCATCCTCCACCTCTTCCAAAACCTCATCCCTTCGTGCTTGCAGTGTTTTTTGAAGCAGGCAGATAAGGGGGACAGTCATGCTGACTAGTGCATCATCTGCACTCGCCATCCGCGTTGAGTCATCAAACGCACGCAAAACGTGGCAGATATCCTTCATAGAGGCCCACTCAGTGGTGGTGAAGTGTGAACGGCGCAAATTGCGAGTTGATTGCGCCTGATGCAGCTGGTACTCTATTACTGCTGGCTGCTGCTCACACAACTGCTTCAACATATGTAACTTGGAATTCCACCTGGTGGGTAGGTCACATATGATGCGATTTTCCGGAAGGCGTAATCGGCGTTGCAGAGCTGCAATGCGCGATCTGGCCATGCTGGAACGATGCAAGTGAGCGCACTCTAGGCGGACCTTGTGCAGCAGTGCATCAAGATCCGGATAGTCCCTCAAAAAACTCTGCACGACCAAGTTGAGCACATGTGCCAGACATGGTATGTGAGTGAGGTTGCCTAGGCCCAGAGCTGCCACCAGATTTCGGCCATTGTCACACACTACCAAGCCTGGCTGGAGATTCGCTGGCACAAACCACACGTCGCTCTCCTGCTTTATGGCATTCCAGAGCTCCTGCGCTGTGTGGCTTCGATTCCCCATTGAAATTAATTTCAGGACAGCCTGTTGACGTTTTGCCATGGCTGTTCTCATATCGGTCGTAACAGGTAAGCGTTCATGAGTCCATGTTGAGGTAGACCGTGATGGCTCCTGCAGCGATGATTCTGAGGAACTGGAGTAGGAGGAGGAGTCAATGTGTACAGACTGGATTCCTGCAATCCTTGGAGTTGGCAGAACACGTACAGCGCCACTCGCAAGATCTGTACCCGGCTCCACAACATTGACCCAATGGGCAGTGAGGGAAAGTTATCGTCCCTGTCCATGGGTACTGGTCCACGCATCGGTGGTCAGGTGTACCTTGCTACTGACGGCGTTTAGTAGCGCATGTTTAATTTTTCCCTCCACATGCTTTTGCAGGGCAGGGACTGCTTGCCTGCTGAAATAAAAGCGACTGGGCACATTGTTTTGTGGGACTGCCAATGCCATTAAATGAGCCTGAATGACAGCATTTCAAGGGACAGGAGTTTTGCAATGCCAGCCTTCAGAGCCTGTGCTCGGGGATGGTTTGCCGAGTAGGGCCGCCTTTTCTCCATGCCTGTGCTACCGATGGCTGTACAGTGGCCTGGGAGTGTGAGGATGACAGGGAACTTGGTGCTGTGGGTGGAATTACACTGGGTCTCTGTACACCAGTGACAGAGGTTCTTCCATGGCGATCCTGTGAGGAAGCCGAAACAGCTGTGTGTGAGCTGGAGCAAGAGGCTCCAACACGAGATGAAGATGTAGGTGCTGCTGTAGGTTGGCCTACGTCTCCAGTGTGTCTTTGTAACTCCACCACGTGCTTGGACCGCACATGTTTCCACATATTAGTGGTATTGAGGTTACTGGCACTTTTACCTCTTTTGACTTTTTGATGACACATCTTGCATTTGACATAGCAAATGTCATCTGCAACTGTGTCAAAAAAGGACCACGGGAGCAAGTCCTGGGAGCGCCCGTTTTTGCTTTTGAAAGAGAACTGCTCCGAACGAGTGCCAAAGTGGAGGCTACAGGCAACCGAGTTTGCAGCCTACCTCTCACTCCTGTTTGGACCGTTGGGGGAATCTCTTCCTCAGAGCTGCTCCCACCACCTTCCTGTTCCTCACGCCATGATGGGTCAAGGACCTCATCATCTCCACTACCCTCTTCCAACACCTGCTGCTGTTGGGTCGTCTGGCCAGCACCATGTGCAACAGAAACTGGCACCTGAGTCTCATCATCATCAGATGTGTTCTGCGGTGTGCTGACCATCGGCACTGGCTCACCCGCCTCTTCAGATTCAGAGAGACAAAGCAATTGCGCATCACTGCATACTCCCTCTTCTTCACATTCTAGAATGCTGCTTGGCTGGCCCCCTCTTTCCAAGCCAACAGATTCAGAGAACAGAAGTAGAGACTGAGCTGGCTCCTGTACAGAGCTCTCTGACTGCCTGGGCAATTTGGCAGGCAGTGAAGAGACAGATGGTTGCTCAACAGTGCTCTGATCCTGAGAGGAGGTGGAAGCAATTGAAGTCGATGCGATCCAACCGACAACGGCTTCAATTTGTTCTTCCCGTAGCAGGGGGGTACGCCGAGCTCCTACAAAACTGCGCATAAAGGACCGCTCACAGGGAAAACTGGTGGATGCTGTGTCACTGGGGGCCGCAGCAGCCACAGAATCCCCAGGTCCTCTCCCTGCTGAAACTCCACGCCCACGACCACGTGCCTTACTCCCTGCCTTCTTCATCTTGGTAGATTGATAAAGATAGGCAGAAAAGTACTAAGGCCTTAGTGTGCTTATTTCTGAACAGCTGCTAACAGGTATAAGAAACACTAAGTTTATTAAGTGTGGACTACACTTTAATATCAGCTAATGTGGCCTAGCAAGTGTCAAGTGTAGTGTTTGCTGAACTTTATTAACTTTTCCCTGTTTTTCCCCCTAAAAACAAAGGTTGTGATTCAGACAAAAAACGATGTACAATGGATAGTATCACTCACAATTTTTTTTAGCTATTACAATGCACGAAACTAGAATGCAATAGCTAAGGCAAAAAAAAAATTGGGTAATACTAATCTTTCTGTTCCTGCAGGCCGCAAACCAGCCAAAAGTCTCCTTTATGTACTTCTATAGTGTTTGCAACCAAGGTATTGGATACGGATGGAAACGCGTCACACTAATAGATTAGAGTTTATTGAAATAGAATGGAGCAGCACCAATTAGCCAAAAATGTAAAGGATGAGGCAGTGACACACGCTCAGCAGACTCCAACCAGCAGTGGTTGAAGAACTAACTTGAGCATGATCTGCACTCACAAAGAGACCTCCCAGACAGCCGTGAACACTGCACACAACTGTTCACTAGCTCTGAAAGGCTCCTTTATGTACTTCTATTAGTGTTTGCAACCAATGTATTGGATACGGATGGAAGCGTGTCACACTAATAGATTAGAGTTAATTGAAATTGAATGGAGCAGCACCAATTCCAAAAAAAAAAAAAAGGATGAGGCAGTGACACACACTTAGCAGACTCCAACCAGAAGTGTTTGAAGAACTAACTTGAGCGTGATCTGCAAACACAAAGAGACCTCCCAGACTGCCGTGAACACTGCACACAACTGTTCACTTTGCTCTGAAAGGCTCCGCTCTGTACTTGTATTAGTGTTTGCAACCAATGTATTGGATACGGATGGAAGCGCGTCACACTATCTTGACTTCAGCAAAGCATTTGACAAAGTATCTCACACAATCCTTATTGAAAAAATGACTAAGTATGGAATGGACAAGGCAACTGTTAGGTGGATTCATAACTGGCTTAGTGATCGGACACAAAGAGTGGTTGTAAATGGCTGCACATCCAGTTGGAAGAATGTCTCAAGTGGGGTACCACAAGGCTCTGTTTTGGGCCCTGTATTGTTCAACATCTTTATCAATGATTTAGATGAAGGAATTGAGGGTAAACTGATCAAATTTGCTGATGACACAAAGCTAGGAGGGGTAGCTAATACTAGAGAAGAGAGAGAGAGGATTCAAAAAGATATACATAAACTGGAGCAGTGGGCAGCAACTAACAGAATGGATTTTAACAGGGAAAAATGCAAAGTACTACATCTGGGCAATAAAAATGAAAAAAGCATATACAAAATGGGAGGAATAGGGCTAAGTAACAGCACATGTGAAAAAGACTTGGGTATACTAATTGATCACAGACTTAACATGAGTCAACAGTGTGATGCAGCAGCAAAAAAGGCAAATGCAATTCTAGGATGTATCAACAGAAGCATACAGTCTAGATCACGTGAGGTCATTATTGCCCTCTACTCCTCTTTGGTCAGACCTCATCTGGAATACTGTGTCCAGTTTTGGGCACCACATTTTAAAAAAGACATCAACAAACTGGAGCAAGTTCAGAGAAGAGCCACCAGAATGGTGACCGGTCTGCAAACCATGTCCTATGAGGAACGGTTGCAGGATTTGGGAATGTTTAGCTTGCAAAAAAGAAGACTGAGAGGAGACTTAATAGCTGTCTACAAATATCTCAAGGGCTGTCACATTGTAGAAGGATCATCTTTATTCTCATTTGCACAAGGAAAGACTAGAAGCAATGGGATGAAACTGAATGGGAGGAGACACAGATTAGATATTAGAAAAAACTTTTTGACAGTTAGGGTGATCAATGAGTGGAACAGGCTGCCACAAGGGGTGGTGAGTTCTCCTTCAATGGAAGTCTTCAAACAGAGGCTGGATAGACATCTGTCTGGGATGATTTAGAGAATCCTGCTTTGAGCAGGGGGTTGGACCAGAAGGCCCAGGAGGTCCCTTCCAACTCTACCATTCTATGATTCTATGATTCTATGATTCTAATACATGAGATTTAATTGAAATTGAACGGAGCAGCACCAATTCCAAAAAAAAAAAAAATGAGGCAGTCAGTGACACGTGCAGCTGACTACAAACAGCAGTGGATGCAGACCAAACTGCAGCGTCACCCACCTGCACTGACACACAGACCTTGCAGAGAGCTGTGAAAACAGCACTGCAAGCCAAAAGGAAGCTTCACACAGCGGTTTGTCAAATAGCCTGCCTACAGGAAAATTCACAAAAACGCCATCTCTAACTGTCCCTCAGAGTCAGAAGAGCAGCGTTCTGTCCCTAACTGAATTCACAGCAGAGTGAAGCCAAAATGGCAGCGGTGCCTTTTACACTGCATTCTGACATCATTTCTGCAGCCAATCACAGCCATGCCATTAGTTAACATGACAGCAGCATTAGAGGATGTGCCCACACTTCCTAGGATTCCTCATTGGCTGAATAAAATCACACTGCCTCTCAAAGAATTATGGGAACTTCCGATTCCGGTATACGATATAGCAAAAGTATCGGAACTCAGTATCGGAATTCCGATACCGCGAATATCGGCCGATACCCGATACTTGCGGTATCGGAATGCTCAACACTAGCCGCGACCCATGCCCCCCCCCCACTGGTGACACCCCTGCCACACTCGCCGTACCCCCTTCCATTCTTTTTAAAATATGAGAGATAGTCAACAGCACCTCCCCAATATCCGTCCCTCCCACACCGCCGGCACCCCTCAGACCCAGCTCCTCTAACCCTAACGCACTACCCCCACCCAATACACCTGACCCAGCCCCTGTGGGTGACAAACATGACAAAGACTCATACTCACCAAGCTGCACGGGTGCTGTGTCCCCGCCAGCCGAACGTCCCACATCCTGTCGCTCTCCAGCTACGTCCATCTCGCTGTCTGGATCAGAAGCTTCTGCGACGCCTCGCTGCCCATGGCCCGCGCCCCTGGCCTCCTCGTCACCAGGGGGACCATAGTGCGTGCAGCATGACAAACTGCAGACCTCCGTCTGGACCTGGAGTGCCCCTGCGATCCCGTGGACTGTAGCAATGCCCGTTCTTGTGCCCCATCCGCGATTGCGACCACGCTGCACACCACTCTCCTCCTGGTTTGCCTGGTGTCAGGGCCAGGCAGCAGGGGGTCCAGCTGATGCAGCCTGCCCGCTGAACACCTCCTCTTCTTATTCCCCGTTGTAGTCCCGCTGCCGACGTCCTCCTTCAGGGCGCCTGACGCACGCACAGCCCCCCTGTGTCTGGCTCCCTACCTACTCCGGCCTGTACCCCGTGCCTCCACTCCGCCGCTTCTCCCGGCTCACTCCGGGACTCCCATTGCACATACAGATATAGCTGCTGGAATTCAGGTAAAGAATTGTTACCACATGGCATTATTCATTGAGTCATAGAGGTTCTTTTGTGTGAATAAGTCAGCATAATAATTAAAGCTCTTTATTGCATTGCCTGTCTATGGTTTCCACCAGTAGGGGGAACAATATAGAGAAATTTTCTCACTCACATGCATTGTTTTGCACAGGGCCCTCAGTTACACCTCTTGGCAACAGATAGAAAAAGACAGCATAATATTTAATGCTTTTTATAGTATTGCCTGTTTATGGTTACTTTCCACCAGTAGGGGGAACAATATTGAGAGATTCAAATACACATGTGAATAACTGAATATGTCATCAGGAATATCCAGCTGTACTGTAGTTATACAGTTCACTTTCGTGCTTAGCAGAATTGGGTGTCAGCCAGACTGGGCCTCTGGCTAAAAGTTTTTTGCCGTAAATAGATACGGAGCTGAACAATTCACACAGCAATATCTACAGCTGGACTGTAGTTATACAGTTGACTTTGCTGCTTTGCAGAATTGGGTGTTAGCCAGACTGGGCCTATGGCTAACTGTGTTTCTCCCTAAATAGATACAGAGAAGAACAATTCCACCAACAATGTATACAGCTGCATTCTACTGATACAATAAACTTTCCTGCTTTTCAATTTGGGTGTTAGCCAAACTGGGCCTATGAGTATTGGTGTTCCTGCGGAAATAGATACGGAGCTGAACAATTCACACAACAATTCTGTACAGCTGGACTGCAGTTGTACAGTTCACTTTCCTGGTTTGCAGAATTGGCTGGTAGCCAGACTGAGCCTCTGGCTACCAGTTTTTCTCCGTAAATAGATATGGAGCTGGACAATTCACATAACAGTTATCTAGTATCTACAGCTGGACTGTAGTTATACAGTTGACTTTGCTGCTTTGCAGAATTGGGTGTTAGCCAGACTGGTCCTCTGGCTAACTGTGCTTCTCCCTAAATTGATACGGAGAACAACAATTCCACCAACACTGTATGCAGCTGCATTGTACTGATAGAGTTAACTTTCCTGCTTTTCAATTAGTGTGTTAGCCCAACTGGGACTCTGAGTATGGCTGTTACTACAGAAATCTCTACAGATATTTTGAAGATTTTCAGTATACTATATATACGTTTTATCTGTCGATTCAGTACCCATTCTTTGGCCCTACTCTTTGTTGGACTTCTCCAATTAATCCATTTGCAGCATCTTTATATCCATTAGACACCTAAACATATGGTATTTTGGATACCTCCCTATCTGGGCTGCCCCACCACCCCTCCTCCACCAACAAAATTGTTCTATTCTTGTGTCATCCATACTGACCCTTTCAGCGTCAGTCTGCCATAGAATCATACAATGGTAGAGTTAGAAGGGACCTCCTGGGTCATCTGGTCAAACCCCCTGCTTAAAGCAGGATTCACAAAATCATCCCAGACAGATGTCTGTCCAGCCTCTGTTTAAAGAGTTCCATTGAAGGAGAACTCACCACCTCTCGTGGCAGCCTGTTCCACTCATTGATCACTGTAACTGTCAAAAAGTTATTTCTAATATCAAATCTGTGTCTCCTCCCATTCACTTTCATCCCATTGCTTCTAGTCTTTCCATGTGCAAATGAGAATAAAGATAATCCTTCTACAATGTGACAGCCCTTGAGATATTTGTAGACAGCTATTAAGTCTCCTCTCAGTCTTCTTTTTTGCAAGCTAAACATTCCCAAATCCTGTAACCGTTCCTCATAGGACATGGTTTGCAGAACAGACAACATTCTGGTCGCTCTTCTGTGAACTTGCTCCAGTTTGTTGATGTCTTTTTTAAAATGTGGTGCCCAAAACTGTACACCTATAGGCTCCTGCAAGTGGATCGCCCACCATGGCACTGGTGTACTCTGTACCCTGCCGGTGTGTTAAAGGGATGTGTCATGCCAGCAGTGACCCTGTCCGTTCCCATGGCCGTCCAATGAAAAGGGGAATTATTTACAGGGGCAGATGAGATTTTGTATTCCACTGTTGGTTATGCCACCTGTGGTTTCTGGTCAAAGCTGAATGGCGCTGCAGTGCAGATCTTCAGAGACTGGTGGTGATGCAGCAGAGTTTGAGTAGCTCGCCACAGGCACAGCTTCTTGCCTCAGGGCTGAAGTATGTATTGTTGGATGAATGGTGCTGTTACATGTAGAAGTGTGTACAAGGTGAAATGTAATGGGCTTATGAGGGGTGGTTCTGTTAGTGCAGTGCACTGATGGTTAAATACAAAGGCTGATTATCAGGTTGAGGTGCCGACTGTGAAGGGTTTTGGTGCCAGAGGACAGTTTCATGTTTCAAGGCACAAAAACCCAGACCCTGAGCCGCCAAAATACAAGGTTTAATTTATTAAAAGTACAGAAGTGTTAAGCTCCTTTGTGACTGATCACCATGGCCCACTAAGAACCTAAATGTGAAAGGATTCTCCAGCTCACATGTGCTGCTGCTTTGTAAAAGAGTCCTAATTGTGACAGAGGACCTGCTGTCTTCTGTCCTCGTATTCTGCAGCTGGGACTTTAGTTTACCCACTCAGCCTCGGACTCCGGGGGTCCGGTTTCGGCGCTCCAACCTTGGGGTGAGCTCTCTATAGCCCCTCTTTTCACCAATTTGTATCCACACGTCTCTCCTCTCGTGTCCCTCCAGCCACACTCACTAACTCCTCCCCCAGCCAGAATGTTCTCGAGGAGCTCTCCTGAAATAAGGTGTTGCATCTCTCCCTTCTGGTCCAGAGTATGAAAGGTATATGCTGTGTAACCTATTAAAGTGATCTTACCTTGATTTCAGACATGACATCACTCCCCCTGGAGGGAGTCAAGGTCACTGTGGCAGCCAAAATCCTGGTGTGCCACATACTTGCAAGCGTGGCAGGACTACAAAACATAAAAATAGCCCCCAAGTGGTCCGGCGTCAGCACCTGGCGCACACAGGCAAGTGCAGGTTAACTGAGCAGGTGGAGGGGGGGGCGACTCGGGGGCAACGGCACTGGCACAGGGCCCCTCATAGGGCAAACATTTGTCTCTGACGGTGGGATGATCCCTCTCACCGTCAGATGCATCGGCGTACTATGAGGGGCCCTGTGCCAGTGCCGTCGCCCACTAGTCGCCCACCCCTGCTTGCTAAGGGCCTCAGCACTTGCAATACTTATCTCTCCATGCTCCACCGCTGTGACGTATTCCGCGGTTCCAGACAGTAAAATTCAGGTTACAAAGGGAAATTACCTCACATCTGTACTCCCTCTGCCTAAACAGTCCAAGTGCAGAGACCTGTAAGATGGCGACGCTGAGAAGGTCTCAGTAGAGCAGTGCACAGTGCACATTTGGGCCCATAACACACTGGAGCAGCAGCGATGGGGCCCATCATATACAGGAGCAGCAGCCATGGGACCCATCATATACAGGAGCAGCAGCCATGGGGCAGATCACAGCCTGGAGCAGCATCCATGGGGCCTATCATATACTGAAGCATTGTAAATGGTGGACAGCAGACACTGCAGCTGCATTTACAGGGCCCATTGTACGCTGGATCATGAATAATTGAGCCCATTATATATGGAGCATGATTTTGGCCCATAACACTGGAGCGGCATCCATGGGGCCCATCATATACTGAAGCATTGTAAATGGGGGACATCAGACAATGGAGCAGCATTTACGTGGCCCATTACATGCTGGCACATTAATAATGGGGCGCATTATATATGGAGCTTGATTTTGACCCATCATACACTGGAGCATCATCCATGTGGACCATCATATACTGGAGAATCATATGGGGTTCATTATTTATGGGGCATCATATAGGCTATGAAGCATCATATGGGGCCTATTCTGTATGGAGCATTATATGGGGCTCATTATTCTGTATGGCGCACAATGTGGTGGCCATAATACTGTATGGAGGAATATAGTGTCCGTTTTTTGAGCTATTGTAGATTTTAACATAGATATCAGTCATGTCATGTAAGAAGTGAAGTATTTTTCATTATACTATACCGATATTTCTGTGCCGTAACAGAGCATCATGAATTGTGGTATGTGTTAAAGAGGCCGACTGACACTCTTTGGCCCTGGGCCCATGAAAACCGGGAGCCATCCTTTCCCCCCACAAATTGAGCCAAATAACCCCCATTTTTCCATGCGTAAACATTATTATACAGTCAATTAAGGTTGCCAAGCTTAAGTAATAATGATTGATTTTGTTGCCATTGAAATGGGCACTGTAGGTGTGTTTTCTGTCCTCCACTCTCTACCGACTTTGCTTCCACATTGACTTGCTTTGGGTTTCGTGTTTCGATCGACCTGCCGATTTTTCGCCATAGTCGGCCGCTTTCACTCGACCCGACTTTTGCGAAAGTCGGTTCCGTGAAACCCCACTCTAACCGAAAAACGGGAAAGTCGCTCATCTCTAGTAAATACCCTTGCTCCCGGAGCCTATCAAAGAGCTCAGAAATCAGGGGCAACGGGTACTTATTCTTAACGGTGATGGCGTTAAGACCCCTGTAGTAAATACACAGATGTAATTCTCCGTTCTTCTTCTGCACGAAGAAGAACCCCGCCCCTGCTGGTGACACCGACTTCCTAATGAACCCTCTTGCCAGATTCTCCTGAATATACTGGGACATGACCTCCATCTCAGGAGTAGAGAAGGATAAACCTTACCCCTTGGCGGTTCTGCTCCAGGCAAGAGGTCAACAGGGCATCATATGGGCGATGAGGCGGAAGCGTCTCCGCAGCCTTCTTGGAGAAAACGTCTGCGTACGACCGATAACACTTGGGAAGAGGGGTAAGGTCTACGGGTATCTCTGTGGTGGTGACCTGAACGCACTCCCTGACACATTTGCCTCTACATGAATCACCCCAACCCTGTATCCTCCCAGAGGACCACTCAATATGGGGAGAGTGGAGACAGAGCCAAGGTATTCCCAGCAAAACCTCGTCTATACCCTCAGGAAGGATAAAAAATGACATATTCTCCTGATGGGAAGGAGACAGACAGGGTGAGAAGGACAGCCTGATGGGTGATTTGTGTGGGCAGAATTGATCCATTCAGCACCCGTACCGTCACTGGCTTGACGAGCATCACCTGAGGTATGGTGTGGCGAGAAGCAAAGGTAGAGGACATAAAATTCCCTTCTGCCCCAGAGTCCACACAAAGCCAGACGGGATAAGTGGATGAATCTAGGGTAATTATCCCTTTAAAGAGCACTTTCGAGGCAAAAGTCACTGCATCTAGTGACCCTGCTCCCAAGGTCACTGGACGTGATAGTTTACCCAACCGCTGTGGACATTGGTTGGCATAATGCCCCTGCTGCTGGCACACATTACAGACCACGGATGCTCGAGCGGCCCGAGACTTAGGTCCCACTCGAGAAACCTCCATGGCCTCTTGGGGTTTGGACGCCTGAACGGGGGATTCGAGAGGTTTGGCAAAGGTGGGAGCCAGCCGAAACCTCTGCCTACACTGGGTCCGCTCCAACCTCCGCTCGTCAAAACGGAGGTCGATGCAGGTAGAGATGGAGATAAGTTTCTCCAGTGTGGTGGGAATCTCCCTGGTAGCCAAAGCATCCTTAACATGGTCTGCCAGTCCTCTCCAGTAGACCGGAATGAGGACTTTATCCGGCCATTCTAACTCAGAGGCCAGAGTTTGAAATTGGACGGAAAACTGACTGACCAAAGAGAAACCCTGTGCCATTGCCAGCAGTTGGAGTGCCGTATCGTGGGTGACCTGAGGTCCTAAAAAGACCTTTTTAAGAGCCTCCAAGAAATGAGGAGCACTCCGCACCACACGATCGTCGCGCTCCCACAGCGGCGTTGCCCACTCCAACGCGCTGCCCGACAGTAGAGATACTACAAAACCACTTGTGCCCGATCCGTGGGGAAACGTGCAGCCAGAAGCTCGAGCTGTATAGAGCACTGACTCACGAATCCCCGACATTGCTTGCTGTCACCAGCAAACTTGTCAGGAAGCCCCACACAGATAACTGCAGAGCGGATAACAGTCCGTGGTCATGCAGACAGTAACGCAAACAACTAACTCCTCACCGGAGTAGCCGGCCGTGCGGCCATGCAACCCTTTTATAGCAGCAACAACTGCAGGACCTTCCTGGAAGAACCAATGGAAGCCTGCCCCAGAACTCGAGCAGCTTCAGGACCTTCCTGGAGGACCAATGGGAGATGCTGCAGTGCCAGAGCATGTGACCCCTGATCTCCAATGAGAGACCTTACCCTGGGCATGCTCAGAAGGGAACACACAGGACTTAGTCCCAAATACCTCTGCTCGCCGCTGGCCTGCACTTGTTATAATAGCAGGACCTGGAGAGGCAGTAGTCATCCTCTGCACAGTATTAGACTGGGCGAGACGCTGAGATCGACGTCTCTGCTGAGCAGTCTCCACTGCAGCCGAGATTCCCCTTGTGCAGCAGTGGGTACTCGATCCTTAACACACCTGACCTCCACTCATCCTCTTCAGGTGATTGACCTCTGTCAGTCAGACCAGCTCCAATACCAGCAGCAACCACCAGAGGGAGCCCAAACTCAGAAGCCAGATCAAAAGTGTTCAAAACAATCTG
This sequence comes from Oophaga sylvatica, assembly GCA_033576555.1. Lineage (NCBI taxonomy): Eukaryota > Metazoa > Chordata > Amphibia > Anura > Dendrobatidae > Oophaga > Oophaga sylvatica. Next base: position 553,505,604 of record JARQOD010000004.1, on the reverse strand, counting down.
CATTTTAGTAGAGGATGTGGTTTCTTGTGAGAAGGACACTGTTTACTGACATCCTGAGGCTTGTTCTCGTCTGGAGGGGGTTTACTCGCATTGTGAGGAGGGCCTGTGGAAACAATCTTAGTTTTGTGGACTGCCACGGGTGTCCTACTGGGTTTGTCACCGGGGGCAGTGGAACATGACAGAGTAAAGTCAAAGCTAGGGTCATTTCTGATCTTAGCTTCTTGGGTGACAAATTCTACGAATACAGTGAAAGGAGGGAATGGTACATTATGATTTTGTTTATACCATGAACCATATGTAACTCACTTTCTTGTAGGTTGTAAGGAAGTTTTTGTATTATCGGATTGACACCTCTAGCGGTGTCTAAGAATGCCAATCCGGGCAAGTCTCCTTCCTCCTGGGCAACCTGCAACTCTATCAATAAATCACTCAATTCTCTAAGCTTTTGATAACCTTTAGGTCCTATCTTAGTAAAATCATCAATTCTCTTGTATAAAGCATTCTCTATGACTTCTACTGTCCCATAGCATTCATCAAGTCTTTCCCACACTTTACGTAGACCTGTGTGTGGATGCTTTATATTAATGTATCTTAGTGTGGAGCCCAGCTGCGACTGGATTCATATCTCCCAGAAGGGTGCACTGAAGGAATACACCACTAGAGGTCATTATATACACTCACACACCTTCACCCATCCATAAGACCACCAGAAGGAGCTGTTTAGAGATATAAAGGAGGGTGAAGACAGGAAAGAGCAGTCAGTCTGAAGGCTGCAGTCCGCAGTAAAGTTGAGAGTTGAGTAGCTGAGTTCAGTCAGACTGAAGTCTGCAACCTGCAGTTCAGTTCAATAGAGTGGAGGCTAGTAAAGTGGAACTGAAACCACTCCAGTCTAGTCAGAGCTGAAACGAGTGAGTGCAGCTCAGTGAGAAAGCGTGCCGACGCTTAGACAGCGGCGAAGAGGCAGCCCACCAACTGCCAGTGTGTGATCGTGTGAGGGCCCGGGTAGGCCGAAGGCGAGTGGAAAGAGAAGTGAATGAGGCAGAGAAGCCGTTATAGCTCACCTCAACAAGTATTTACCGGACGCCGGGGTCCGAGCCTATAGGGATCTCCACGACCCATTAGGAGAACACCGGAGTTCCTGGAGGACTACAAGTCCCAGGAGTACCACAGAGCTGATACGTAACCCGGCCAGGAGGACGGAGTCCGGCAAGCAGGATGCTGCAAGCAGGGACTGCGTACTTCAAGGGAAGGTCCAATCACAAGGTTAGCCAGGTGCAGGACGGAGACCAAGTTAGGCCCAGCTACAAGCAGGCCAGAACTTTATCACAAAAAGGCAAGGAACAGGAGGCCACACACCTACTAAGTGGAGGAATCTGGATGTGCACCCTTCACCCTACAGTGCTCCGGGAGTGCCTGCAACATCTTCAGTAAAGGTACCAAAGTGACTTGTGTGTGTGTCTACCTTATTACCCCTAACTGCCGGGTCCCCGTCTGTCCTGCATTCCTACACATCTATCTGCCCTGAAGGACTCAGCCTCACCTGTGGGAGGCCTAACATCTAGCTGCACAATATTAACCCTTCAGTGGATCTGCATAGCAGCGCTGGTCACCCTGACCAGGTACCACAGGTGGCGTCACGAATCCCCATATCAATATTCAACTCCCCTGTAAATATCCCCTGTATCAGTGATCACCCAGGGCCATGGACCGAGCTGCAGCTACCGTGACATCCCCCATAGAAATCAACAGGCTCTGTGCCGAGTACCCCACGGGCCTGGCGGGCGGCTCATTAGTCTTTTGGCATGCTCGACCGACTCACTTCCAAGCCACTTTACTAGCAGATCTAACTCCTCACCACTAGAAAGGTCCAGACCATGAATGGCGTTCCGGAACGAGGCTCGCCAAGACCTATGGTTCTCTGGTTTATCAGTGAACTTTACAAGTCCTTTTGTAACCAGTTCTCGACGGGCAAAGAAGTTTGCAAAGTCCATGGTGGCTTGGTCGGTGCTGGCATGAGCTGGTGTGTTATAGTCATGTCTAGTATGTGGTGTATCACCATACCTGTGGGACGCTTCTGACTTTGGATAGTCTGTGCAGTAACTTCTTGGTGAAGAAGGTGTCTCTTTAAGGTGGGATGGGAGCTGTACCTTCTGCTCAGTGGAACAGCAGCTGTGGTTGACATCTCTTTGCTGGACGACTCCTTGTTTGTGGTAACAAAGTTCGAGGTTAGATCGCTGGTAATCGGCATAGGCTGGTCGATGTGTTGCGTCAGGGCTGTCATCCATCCCGGAATGTTGACGGACGTACTCTGCGAGGCGCTGCGCTGGATCTTGCTGTTCTAGATCTGGTCGGGGAATGTTGCAGTAACTTCTCGGTGAAGAAGGTGTCTCTTTAAGGTGGGATGGGAGCTGTACCTTCTGCTCAGTGGAACAGCAGCTGTGGTTGACATCTCTTTGCTGGACGACTCCTTGTTTGTGGTAACAAAGTTCGAGGTTAGATCGCTGGTAATCGGCATAGGCTGGTCGATGTGTGCGTCAGGGCTGTCATCCATCCCGGAATGTTGACGGACGTACTCTGCGAGGCGCTGCGCTGGATCTTGCTGTTCTAGATCTGGTCGGGGAATGTTGCTGCGCCTTTCACAATCAGGATCCTTCATAGCTTCCAAATACTCTGCTTTAGCAATTGCAGCCGCTGTTACTAGACTTAAAATTTTCTGACAATGGTAGTCTACAAAACTGAAATTTGTGTCACATGAGTGTGGCTCAGCATGAATGCAGGTAGGGGTGTTGCATGTGGTATCAGGGCTCCCAGCAAAAGGGGCCTACACTGATCCCTTACCCACCTCGTCTTACTGTGACGTTCAATTGAAAGCTATAAGTGCTGTCCCAGGCCCCGATATCTCATGCCTGGCTGATTGCTGCAGTGCCATGCTACAATTAGTACTGTGGGTGCATTGAGGCCACTTTCATGGTGTCTGCCCCTCATTTGATGTGTTTTGGCAGCATTTAGGGCAGTTCTAAGGTGTTGTGCATGCGTTTGTTTTTGCCTCCCATTGAGGTGAATGGGGCTCGGTTATGTTCGGCAAATATTTGACGAATTAATAGGCAAATATTGCAAATTTGCCGAAGGTAATCCGAACCTAACATTGAAATATTCACTCATCTCTAGTCATTTGGATGTTTTGGGTTGTCATTATGATTTATAAAGAGAAAACACAGTAGTTTGACAATAAATGGCTTCACCCAACCACTAACCATGAGTGGAGAAAAAGTTTTGGTGTTATCATTCATATTCTCTGAAAAAAGGCCTAGAAAGCAAAAATTCTGCCAGGGTATTTAGACAAGTACCCCACCCCCTGCTATATCATTAAGATGTGTACTACCTTATATTATACCCTGATATTAGTGTGTTTTACCGCACAATTGGTGGTCTTGTATTTATTTCTATGTAGCTTCATAGAGGGCCCCAAAAATGATTTTCTCTGGTGGGCCCAAGGTGCTCCAGTCCGACGCTGGGTGGATTGCAGTATTAGGCACAATGGTACCAGATGGTTTGACTGAACAGTTGAGTTATGTTCCTTTTTTATAATATTGATTTTCTGGATTTGGTTTTCTAATTCATGTGTCATTATTATTTCTTTTTAATAAATCTACTGATGAATTTTTAAAAGCGACGATGTTAACTTCCTTTGCAAGCATGAATGACCACAAATAAATAGGATCCTTCTCAAAATATTTTGCCATTCAGTATTTATTGTGTAATACCCAAGTACAGACAAGTCATGGTAATGATGGGTGAATTAAATATGCTGAACTAGTTAGCATCCTGCTAAAAACTGGCTCAGATCCTTTTCTTTGCAATAATTTCCCAAGCATCCCTATGAATAAGAAAAATTAAATGTTAACAAATACTGTACCTATATAACCTTTCTGCTGACAGAAGAAATATGTCCTATTTGATTTATAGCACCAATTCTGCAATTTTTAAAAATCCCTTTTTAAGGGATCAGATTTGTAAGTGTGATGCATGTAGCTACATACTCATCAGTAGACTAATTTTTTTTACATAATTTACTGATTCCACTGCCTCCATAACTGTGACTCTTTGTTCAATGTGACCCTACATTCCCCACATGCCCCTGCTTCTTGCTCTCTTTTATGCATAGGTAATAATTGTGGTGGCTCCTGTAACTGCTCTATGGTCTGCTAATGGCCCCTGTGGAAGCGCAGTGTGTGCGAAACTATAGTAGTCACGTTGCTACTCCCCAGCTCCCGTTCTCCCCCGCGCATGTCTGAATAAAGGATTGAATTTTACCCGGTGAGTGCTTTCCATCTTTTTCTTCTATGTTGCAACTACATATTTAGAAGCATTCTAAGGAGTGCATGCAGTGTGAGGTGCATGCACGCATCCCGTCAGCAAAGCATCCCATAAGCTAAGCATCTAGAAAAAGCAGCTAATCTATGGCAGTTAGTCAGGGCAGGAGACAGGTAAGCCACAATTTGCTCTCCCTTTTATCCATATGCTTTATTTCTATCCTCCTGTGTTCCCTTGCCATCCACATTCACCACCCCATCCCACCTCCATCACTACTCATACCCATCAGCCCCTCTATACTTCCCTTTCCCATGTACAGCTGCCATGCACTTCTTACCTTACTAAAAAACCTCAGCCCATCTTGCCCAAGCACATCACACAATAAAACTTCTTACAATTCCAATAGCTACTTGCTCTTTACGTTCCTACTTCTAATAATTTCACGGACATCTCCCCCAACCCCGGTCCACCATCCCCCAACCTCAACCCCTACCCTACCTCACACTGAACACTGAAACCTTGCTAACCTTAATATTAGTTGCACTCCTTCATCTCCTACTTTTAATTGTGCTCTCTGGAATCCACGGTCTGTATGTAACAAACTTCCTTTCCTGCACAATTACTTTCTGAACACCTCTCTTAATCTTTTGGCCCTCACAGAAACTGGATTTAGGAATCTGACACTGTCTCCCCTGCTGCCATTTCCAATGATAGCTTACTATTCTCCTATTCCCCGAGAGCCACAAACAGATCTGGTGGTGGAGTTGGCATACTCCTGTCCCCATAATGCCCTTTCCAGGTCATCCCCCCAGCTCCATCACTCTCATTCCCTTCTTTTGAGGTCCAAACCATCAGGCTTTTCTGTCCCCTTTCCCTCAGAGTAGCGGTCATATATCGGCCCCTAGGCTCACCCACCCAATTCCTTGACCATTTCTTGGCCTGGCTGCCTCACTTCATGTCCTCAGAACTACCAACCCTTATCTTGGGAGACTTCAACATCCCCATTAACAGCCCCACTTCCACATCTGCATCCCAGCTCCTATCACTAACCACTTCTCTCGGCCTCTCACAGCTCTCAACCTCTGAAACACACAAAAACGGTAACACCCTTGACCTGGTCTTTGTTCAGCTCTGTTCAATCTCCTACCTAAATAACTCACCGCTTCCCCTTTCTGACCACACAGTCTCTCTTTCACGCTCACAATTCCTCGCCTACCTACCACACATTCAGAAATCTACATGCCATTAACCCTCATACACTTTCAGACTCCCTACACTCATCACTGTCCCCAATCTCCTCTTTTTCCTCTCCTGATCTGGCTCTACATTACTACAGTGACATTCTCAGAAGCACCCTGGACCAAGTAGCGCCCCCACCCTCAGAACCTCCAAGCAAAGAGTAAAACAGCCCTTGCTCACATTGCAAACTCTAATGCTCCAGCGAAGCTCTTGGAGTGCTGAACACCTATGGAGGAAAACTCGCACACAAGAAAACTTCATCCACTACAAATTTATGTTAAGAACCTATAACTCTGCCCTTCACCACACCAAACAGACCTACTACACCACCCTGATCGCCTCACTATCCAACAACCCCAAGAAATGCATCCCTGCATCTCCACTAGCTTCCACTCCATATTTGATCCCATTGTAGGAAGAGGGACCAGATCGGGGGTACCTGTCTTGCGCTGGGTCCGGAACTGTCAGAACTGTCTCCTCTGGTGTTCGAGGGAAAGCTTAAAGACCTGGACTGACCTTTGCACTGGTTAGCAGGGGGCGTGGCTAAGCGAGGGGAGACAGCAGCGCGCACGTAGGAGATCAGACTTGGCATGAACAAGCAGTGCACGGCAGGGAGAGAAGAGTGCTCCATCTCTTGAGCACCAGAATAGCGCAGGCCCATGCTCGTGCCTCCCTGCGACAACTCACAGAGACTGTGACCAGCTATGTGCTGCATGCCCGCTGGCTCCTGCAACGTGAGGTGCTAGATGCTCCGGGCCATGAGAAACGCACGCAAACCGCTTAATGAGGACCGGGTGAATCACCGTTAACTGTGCTCTTACGCCTCGGTGTACATCTGTCGAGCCACACTAGGCTCCATTAGTGTTGTGGACTGTATCGCATCTCACACAGCAGATCCTGGACCAAGAAACCTGTTAAAGACGTCAAGGACAAGTCTCTGCCGTAGGAATTTGGCTCAATGACGCCTTCAGGATGACACCAGATCTACTACGCACTGACCGTGTTGGCGCCACTGTTCACACTGTGGATTCTCCAGTCAAGAAGCTGATGGACTGATAAGTTAACTCTTGAGAAATGTTGCTATTTCTATTATAAACTTTACCTCATCCCATATACCTACAGTTATATCTCTGTTTATCCCATCTTCTCCCTGCCGGGATTATACGCCTGTTCAAGTAAAACAACGTTAACTCTTGCTCTGTCTCCTGTCCATTACTACATCCCGCAACCGGCTCACACCATCACAGAAGAAGAAGTCCCAGGCTCCTTTCTCCTTCTCATCCGACTACATGCTGTCACGATCCATTTTTTGGATCTGTGGCAGATCTGGCTTCTCACATTAAAACTTTTTTCCTTTCAGGCCATCGGGGGTTAATGTCAGTTTTTTTTCCCGCTGACCTGCTGGTGTAAATGCACTGCTCTGTCAGCTAATGTGGGTGGTGACCACTCCCACCACCCTTCAAGAGGTCACTTGATGCATCAGCTGATTGTCGGTGTTAGTTCATTCTACAGCGACCAAGCTGCAGGAAAGAGCTCTCTGGGTGCAGTGGTGCTTTGCTGAGTTCGCTTGTCAGGTGCCTTACTCTGCTGTGCGGTGCTTTGCAGCAGAGGGAGCTAAGTGTTGCATTTTTTGTCTACCCTGTTCCTTTTGGCTTCTGTCTGTCCTTACCTTTTGTTGTATTAGTGTAGCGGTGGGACCAGTGCTCTCACCTGCCAGTTCCCTACTTGAAGATAGGAGCAGGGCAAGTGAGGGATAAGGTATCCTTCTCGGTGACAGGGTGAAAGAACCCATATAGGGATGCTAGTAAGATCAGGGCACTTCCTCAGGTGAGTGCAGAGGTATCCATTTCCACCGTTCCCTATCTATAGGGCCCACTGTTATTAAAGTTTCCCTGGTGTTCCCTTGTTTGTTGTTCCATCCGTTGACTGACCTTTCGTGGGGTCGTGTCACACCACTTCGGTCACATCGTGACATTAACATCGACCGTCACATTATTTTTTCTGGTGATCCATGGCCCAAATGCAGGCCTTTGCCCAACTGCTTCAGACACTCACCAATGAGCTTAAGGTGCTGCGTGGTGAGTTGGTGCAGCAGCTGCAGCAGTTGGTGGGGTTCTGGGCCTCAGCTCAGGTGCAGGCTCAACCAGAACCCAAGATATCTCTCCCTGACAGGTTTTCTGGAGGGAGAGATACATTTCTGTTTTTTCAGGAGGCCTGCAAGTTGTATTTTAGGCTCTGCCCTCATTCATCAGGGAGTGAGCAACAACTGGTGGGAATCATCGTATCCCTTCTTAAGGGTGATCCCAAATCCTGGGCCTTCTCCCTGCCAACGATTCACCATCTCTACGGTCAGTGGATGAGCTTTTCGCTGCTCTGGCACTGGTGTATGGAGAGCCTGATGGCGTCTCCCTGGCAGAATCCTGACTCCGTAAGATCAAGCAGGGGGGCTTGCTGGCTGAAGAGTACTGCTCTCAGTTCAGGAGGTTGGCCACTGACACACAGTGGAATGACCCTGCCATTAGGAGTCATTTTATTCAGGGTCTGTCTCCAAGGTTGCAGGATACTCTTGTGCAGTACGCCACCCCCAGGTCTTTGGGGGCCATCATGTCCCTTGCCATCCGAGTGGATAGACGCTTGAGGGAGAGGCCTACACCAAATGTGCCCCCTGTAGTCCTGTCTAGGGAGGAGGTCACACCTGAGCATACAGACGAACCCATGCAGGTGGGGGGAGTTGGTTCCCAAACAGGATTGCCTGCGGTTCATCGTGGTGTGGGGGTATATTTTTACTGTAAGCAGACAGGTCACTTCATCGGTGTCTGTCCAGCTCGAGCCAAAATACCAGTACTGTCAAAGAAGCCGCGCCCCCTGGTCGTGTGGCGGAGGTGACCAGGGAGTGTATATTTCCTCCATTTTTTCCCCTTAGTGTACCCTGTCTGCTGAAGTGGTGGTTGGCGGGTAACTGAGGGTATACTGGTGCTTGTGGACAGTGGAGCAGGTGTAAATCTGGTGGATGATCACTTTGTCCAGACCCAGGGCCTGAGGTGTAGGATGCTAGCAAAACCCTTAAGCGTCCAGACCATTGACTCTGTCCCACTCAGCCAGGGGAGAATGACTCAAGTCGTAGATGATATACACCTGCATATAGGGACTCATCATGGAGAGTCCCTGTCTTTCTATGTTTTGGGGGGAATGCCAACACCCATCGCTTGAGGCATCCCTTGGTTGAAAAGATACAACCCGGTCATATATTGGCAGTCCAGGGAAGTAGTCAGCTTGGATAAGTCGTGTAAGGGATGCTGCCCGGGGCTACTGTCTCTGCCTTCTTTCTACAACTGTCCCCATCTACTCCGGTGGGGACAGGGAGGTGCTGCCAGGGAGTAGGGGCAAGTCTGAACTCGCACCACAAGCTACCCCTGAGTGTCGGAGCCTTCTTCTTCGGAGGGGTAAGAGGAGGGTGGTGGTTCCCTCTGAGAATTGTGGGGGTGTGAGTGTGGCGACACAGAGGGACGCCTGTTGTGAATGCGCTGGATTCTGAGTTGGGGCTCCCTCTGGTGGCTGCTGATAATAATGAAGCTGCCTTGACTGACAGAGGCCCTTCAGCTAAGGATTCAGCTGCGGACGATTGGCAATCTGTGAGTGATGACTGGGGAGATTTAAGGGAGTAACATTCCCATGATCCTCGCCGGTAATTAGTTGTCTCTTCCTGGTCCAGTTTGGAAGTCAGCCTGCTTTCTTCTTTCTCCTGCAACTTTCAGATGTTATTTTCTGCTTGTTTCTGTGGTTTTGTATTACTTTGTTTTTCTGCCCTTCTGGAGTGAAGTCAGCCTGGTCCCCCTGCTGGGGCCTGCTCTGGTCTCTGTTTCTCATTTATCTCGGTTTTTGTCAGTCCCAGTTATTTCAGTGACTGCTGGGTAACTACCTGTTCACACCAGAGTTGTGATCTAGCGGGGCAGAGATCGTGTGGTCTCAGTAGTTTTGGAATCAGAAGTGTTGGAATTTTTCCTAGGGTTTTGCTGGATTGCAGACAGTATTCTTTCCTGTCCTGTCCTATCTAGATAGTTTTGGGCCCCAGCGTTTGCTTATTCTATTTTCTACCTGAGTGTGTATTTCATCTTGTCTCAACGCCAATATATGTGTGGGGGCTCCCTATTCCATTGGGGCGCTACTCCGGGGCAGTTAGCTTTACCCTTTCTATCTTTAGGCTTAGCTAACTCTCCGACTGTGTCGAGGCGTCAAGGTCATCGTAGGTACGTCCCACGGCTGCTCCTAGTTGTGCTGTTAGTTTAGGGGTCTGCAATCCATTAGTTACCAACCTCTCTGGGTGTCTGGCTGCGTTGGCTATTTTTGTTACTGTCCTCCTCGGCTACCAATTCATAACAGATGCCTCTGCTGTCGGTTCCTTGAAGAGTTCACCATCTTATGGCAGACGTATGCATGGCAATAAACGATCAGGTCCGGACTTGTGTGTGAATGAATACGTGTGGGTGTCCACCAAAAACATCCAGTGGAAGTGTGCTACTGAGGCCTGGAGTTCCAGGGTGATTGGGCCGTATCGGGTGTCAGCCATTCTCAGCCCGGGGACTTTCCAGCTGGAATTACCCCAGTAACGCAGGTTCACAACACATTCCCCAGGTCGGTGCTCTGGAGATTTGTGGTGCCTCGGGAGCATACGTTGATGTCAGCTCCAGCAGTCTGCGTTTGCCATAAAACTGAGGGTCAGGCTAGCACCGAGGTGAACTCTGGTGGATCGAGGCGTCATCATCGTAGGCCGCATTCTGGTGAGTCAAAAAACTGAGGACAAAGAGTCAAATGCTAATAATAAAACATCATAATTTTTACTGAACAATTATTAAAAAGTTTTTTTTGCTCAAAATAGAATAAATAACATCATAATGGTACAAAGAATTCCAACTAGGTGGAAAATGGAAGTGAGCAGATTCAGTAAGGGGTATAATAATTAGGGGTCAGAGAGTAACCAGAAATACCAAACTAATAGCAAAGATGTCCTGATTGCACCTGCACCAAATGAGGCAACAATGTGGGCTTTATATGAGTATATCAACACTCCACACAAGTAAATAATAGAACAAATCACATGTAAGTGCTTAGTATGAATAGAAGCGCTGAGCAGAATGTGAGTGCTGCTAAAAGAGGGCAAAAAATTCGCTGATCACAGGTGAGAATAAGCATGTGCTAGCACCACATGAATGCAATTCAGCGCTGAAATCATACATACAAAGCACAGCAGAAGTTCAAATTGCTAAATGTTGGAGTGTTCAAGTAAAACAAGCAATCAATCATAATTACCCATCATATTGATGCAGAAGTGGGCACAGGACACCGGATCCCTGACGTACGTTTCGGTACACCTTCTTCAGTACGCCCCCTGTGATCAGCGTATTTTTTGCCCTCTTTTAGCAGCACTCACATTCTGCTCAGCGCTTCTATTCATACGAAGCACTTACATGCGATTTGTTCTATTATTTACTTGTGTGGAGTGTTGATATACTCATATAAAGCCCACATTGCTGCCTCATTTGGTGCAGGTGCAATCAGGACATCTTTGCTATTAGTTTGGTATTTCTGGTTACTCTCTGACCCCTAATTATTAAACCCCTTACTGAATCTGCTCACTTCCATTTTCCACCTAGTTGGAATTCTTTGTACCATTGTGATGTTATTTATTCTATTTTGAGCAAAAAACACTTTTTAATAATTGTTCAATAAAAATTATGATGTTTTATTATTAGCATTTGACTCTTTGTCCTCAGTTTTTTGATTCATCAGTATGAGTCGTAGGTATTTTGCAACTTTATTTAAAGTAAAGGTGGATTTCCACCCCTATTAGCATATTTAGTATGTTTTGGAGGTATCTTTTGTTACGCATTCTGGTGAGGTCTGGTGTCGATGGTCCAGAGGCCCCTCATAGAAGGGGAGTACTGTCACGATCCATTTTTTGGATCTGTGGCAGATCTGGCTTCTCACATTAAGGATATGTGCACACGTTGCAGGTTCGTTGCGGATCCGCAGCAGATTTTGCGCGGATTTGCTGCAGATCCACAAGTGTACTACCAACCAATGTAATTCAATGGAAAAAAGAACACTGTGCACATGCTGCGTAAAATTCCGCACGGAATCCACAGCTGTTTATTTTCCGCAGCATGTCAATTCTTTTTGCAGATCCGCTGCGTTCTTACACCCATTGAATTAATGAAATCCACAGGGGTAAAAATGCATCCCAATCCGCAAAAAATCCACACAAATTCCGCACAAAAAATGCACAAAATCCGCAAAAAAAGCGCGGATTTTTAGATGCGTTTTCTGGCAAGAGATGCAGAATCCGCTTTGGAAATTCCTGAGCCCAATCCGCAATGTGTGCACATACCCTAAAACTTTTTTCCTTTCAGGCCATCGGTAGTTAATGTCATTTTTTTTCCCCGCTGGCCTGCTGGTGTAATTGCATTGCTGCTGGGTCAGCTGATGTGGGTGGTGACCACTCCCACCATCCTTCAAGAGGTCACTTGATGCATCAGCTGACTGTCGGTGTTAGTTCATTCTACAGCGACCAGGCTGCAGGAAGGAGCTCTCTGGGTGCATTGGTGCTTTGCTGAGTTCACTTGTCAAGTGTCTTACTCTGCTCTGCGGTGCTTTGCAGCAGAGGGAGCTATGTGTTGTATTTTCTGTTTACCCTGTCCCTTTTGGTGTCTGTCTGTCCTTAACTTTTGTTGTATTAGTGCAGCGGTGGGACCAGTGCTCTCACTTGCCAGTTCCCTGCTCAGGGATAGGAGCAGGGCAAGTGAGGGATTAGGTATCCTGCTCGGCGACGGGGTGAAAGAAACTGTATAGGGACACTAGTAAGATCAGGGCACTTCCTCAGGTGAGTGCAGGAGATGTCCATTTCCCCCGTTCCCTATCGCTAGGGCCCTCCATTGTTAAAGTTTCCCTGGTGTTCCCTTTTTTGTTGTGCCATCCATTGACTGACCTTTCGTGTGGTTGTGTCACACCGCTTCCGTCACATCATGACACATGCACTACTGACCCCATTCCCTCACATCTCCTCCAGTCGTCACTACTCACATAACTACAATCTTTAATCTCTCCCTCTCCTCTGGCATTTCCCCATCCTCCTTCAAACACTATCATTACTCCATTACTAAAGAAACCTGCCCTCGACCCATCCTGCACAAATAACTACAGACCAGTCTCCAATCTCCCCTTCATCTCTAAACTCTTGGAGTGCCTTGTCTACTCCCGCCTTACCCGTTACCTCTCCAATCATTCCCTCCTAGACCCTTCACAGTCCGGCTTCCGTCCCCTACATTCAACAGAAACTGCACTCATCAAAGTGACCAATGACCTTCTGACAGCAAAATGTAATGGTGAACACTCTCTGCTCATTCTTCTCAACCTTTCTGCAGCTTTTGACACAGTTGACCACCGTCTCCTACTTTCTAGGCTCCAGTCACTAGGCATTGAGGACACTGTGCTCTCCTGGTTCTCTTCCTACCTTTCTGACTGCTCCTTCAGTGTTTTGTTCGCTGGCTCCACTTCAACCCTCTTCCTCTCACTGTTGGGGTACCTCAGGGCTCAGTCCTTGCCCCCTTCTCTTCTCTCTACATGGCCCCAATTGGACAGACCATCAGCAGATTTGGCTTTCATTACCATCTTTATGTTGATGACACACAACTATACATGTCATCCCCTGACCTTACCCCCAGCTGTACTACAGAACTCCAGAGACTGACTGTCTGCAGTCTCCAACATCATGTCCGCCCTCTATCTGAAACTCATCCTCTCCAAAACTGAACTTTTTCTGCTCCCGCCGTCTACTAATCTCCCTTAATCTGACATTGCCCTCTTCGTGGGTGGCACCATAATAACATCCGGCAGCAGGTGCACTGTCTGGGTGTTATGTTTGACACCAATCTCTCCTTCACCTCCCATATACAATCTCTTGTCTGCTCTTGCCATTTACACCTAAAGAACATCTCTAGAATCCACCCTTTTTTTTTATCATGGAAACAACAAAAACCCTCACTGTCGCCTTGATCCACTCCCCCTTGGACTACTGTAATGCTAGGGTCGTCTATCTTGTTAATCAGTCCTTGCTCTTTGCCAGTCATTACACTGGCTGCCCATTCATTTCAGGATCCAATTCAAAGGACTTGTTCTCATCCACAAAGCTCTCCACAGTGCGACACACCCTTACATCTCCTCCCTCATTTATGTCTATCAGCCTAGCCGATCACTGCGCTCTGCAAACGACTTTCGACTAACCTCTGCACTAATCCGTACCTCCCACTCCCGACTCCAAGACTTCTCCCGCGCTGCACGAATCCTCTGGCATGCAATACTCCAAGAAATTAGGACCATCTACAACTTGCACAGTTTTAGGTGCTCCTTAAAACACATTTGTTTAGAGCGGCCTATCACAATCCCTAATCAAAGTCATTCACTATCTCCATCCATCCCTCACTCTCTCAAGATGGCTGGACCATTAAATAATTGTAAATACACCATTGTAAATACACACCTGTACTTTGTATCTCCCCCACCTCAATGTAGATTGTAAGCTCTCACGAGCAGGGTTGTCTTATTATGCTTTAATTATTGTATTTTTAACATTTTTACTTATGGCTGTTGTGTTTGAAACTGTTAAACTGTAAAGCGCTGCGGAATATGTTGGCGCTATATAAATAAAGATTATTATTATCCCCTCTGCCCTAACCTGGAGGTTTGTAATCTTCCATCCCCAAACTCCATATGTATCTTAAATATTTTCCCCCTATATGTCCTGCCCTTTCTCCAAAACCTGTCTTGATTTCCATAGCAATCAATCACAGTGCAGCTTTCATTTTACCAGAGCTGTTTATGAAATGAAAGCTGAATTCTGATTGGTTGCTGAGGGCAGCATAAACAGTTTCTCTTTTTAGACAGTACAGATAAAGGCCAGGTTATATTTACATAGTATTTATAGACAGGAGGCGTCCATTATAACAAATATGGACAAAAATATTCACGTTTTTAATGAGAAAAACCCTGGAAGGTTTAGTTGCTGATATCTCTGCTCTTGCTCTGCTTTGTCTATCACACAATCTAGCAGAACAGTTGGCTATGAGCTGCTCCTCCACTGACAGGGATGAGCACACAGTGCCCATTTCTGCCTTGTGCCATGAGGAATGAGCACTCACGCATGCGCTGGGTCACTGCAAAGTAGCAGGTGACATCTAGAGTCCTTTTGACAACTTAATTTATTTCAGGATTTTGTTTCTCAATTTTTCATTGTGATGTTATTTTTCTGGGTAGAGTGTGAAAGACAGCAATTCTGCCACCAAACTGAGTATGAAAAACAACAATTCTGTAGCCAAAATTTGAACTATTCACTATGAAGCATAAATATTTTTTCTTTGATCTTTAGTTATTTTTGTACGCTCATTTCATTGAATTGTTTGCTAAAGATTTTGGTCTCTTCTAAAGACACAGAGAACCTTCAACTGTACATCGGATATCTCTTAGACCAGGGTTCCCCAACTCCAGTCCTCAAGGCCCACCAACAGGTCTTGTTTTCAGGATTTCCTTGGTATTGCACCGGCGATAATTGCATCACCTCCACATGCAATACAAAGGAAATCCTGAAAACATGACCTGTTGGTGGGCCTTGAGGACTGGAGTTGGGGAACACTGTTTTAGAATATATATGAATTTCTTACCAATCTGACATGCCATTGGGAACGCTGACAACTTGTTTAGCACACTCGATATCATCAGAAAGGTTATCATCCAACAGACCTAAAATAAATATGTAAAATACCATGAAAACTTTTAACCCATTTTCAGCGTAATAAAATTATGAGAATAACAAATTTGTTAAGCAATAGAGATGAGTGAATCGATATGATGCAAACCGAATTTGTGCCAAATTTTTAGTAATGAGCTTTTCCCAGCGAATGTGAACAATTTAAGATTCTTTAGCAAAAATCACCTAAAATGGCCAGAGAAAGATCACATAATCTTGGGCAAGGCCAAAAGGGTTCCCTATAATGCCTTGCAGCTATCACACTGCATGGTAAATCAAGGCCATTCAGGAGAATCTATCATAGTCTGTATAAAAGCAAAATAGGGGAATGCAGCAGCCCTTTTAGTGTGAATTTAGATAGTGAGAGGACATCACAGCTTCATGCATAGCTATATGGATAGGGAGGGAAAAGCTCCAAAAATACTGAATAAACTTTACATATGGGAAAACACAGCACTGGAGAAGATTAGTATGTAAGAAATAAGTATGTATCTGCAGTATGGGAGGAAACCCACACAAAAATGAGGATAATATACAAACTTCTTGTAGATATTGTCCTGGGTGGGATTCAAACCTAGAATCCCAGCATTGCAAGTCTGAGCCACCATGACTTTACTTACTTTGGCAACTGATGTGACAACCATTAACTGCGCCTGCAGTTTTGCCATCATTGCACCACCATTTGCTGTTAATCTGAATTAATCCATAGTCACGGCTTGGACCATTGTCTGTTACAGCGTCTGTTCTGTAGTTACTCTCATGGAAGGCAAGGCATATCCCTGTGAAGAAATAGGATAATATTTCAGCATACTCATACCGTCATCCAATCTCTAATATTTCTGTCGGTTGCACATTTTATTTGAGCATAGACAGCAAAATAGATATGATGAGCAAGGATTTTATTGGATTGTAAACTCAGGAGGATCTTCCAATCACACGTTGCTCTGCAAGTCCTTAAGTTGCAAATGTAAATAATTGGTTTGACCCAACTAGAAAAAGGCCCACGATTAGGAATAGCAGCGTTTTGGACGCATCTCACCTGCTGCGATGCTTCCAAAACGCTGTGTTCTATAAATCCCATCCACGGTGCTTGTATTGTAGAAATCCCATGGTGCTTCTATGTGACGCTGCATAAACTCACCTATGGTGTGGGTTTACGAGCCGCAGCATGTCAATTTCTGTTGCGAAGATGCTAGTCTCTGCAACAGAAATTTCCACAATAGAATGTATTTTATGCGGTAAATCCACATTGTTCAATGAACACGTGCAGATTTAACTGAGTGGTCAAAGCGTTGCTATTTCCTGATCGTGGGCACGTATCCTAAGGGGTGGTGAGCTAAAAGGTAAAATATACAACATGCTCCCTTTTTGATCTGTGCTGCTTTAATGTAATAAATGGTGTGCCACCCCACCTGTCCCATTAGGATCAACATCCAATGCGCTTCACAGTCATCTGACATTGTCATCAGGATATTACTAGAGTCCAGTGTGGTTAAATCCTGAGGAAGAAGTCGGATGACTTGGAAACTCATTGATAACTACATTAAGTTTCTTTGTGTCTGGTGGAATTTTACTTTCGATCTTCTTCAGCCATGCAGAGGAGCCACATATATTCAATATTTCTGTCCCTTTATGGTTCACTTACCTGTGGATCTGCGGCAACTGATTTATCCGTGGTCCTTCCATGTTGCTTTATACATAGCTGTACTAGGTGAGCAATTTTCCTGTTTTTTCACATACTCTTTTATCGAATAAAACCCTATTGCACTTTTTTTTGTCCTCCAGTTCTCCCATGCACTAATGTTCTATGGCAGCCAGACTAAAGCGCTGTGAATCACCAACAACCTGCCGTTATCCTGTGCGCCCCTTCTAATGAGCATGACCTCCGCAATGTGACAACAACATCATGACCTGGCACTCTTACTACGGATCGGAGTGGTTGCCCCCAGACACTGGCACTCGCAGCTGTTCTCTCAATAGGAGTCCCCGCATCACCCAGTAACCCAAACCAACTAGATGCCTACTGAGCATACCTTCTGCTACCCGTACCTTGCGTCCCCACTTTACCAACCCCTCTTTTTCTTTTGGCTTCTGTTCCTTTCCGGGCATTTTTTCTTTCCTTTTTCCCCTTTTTGCTATATTATCCTTTTTCATTTTTTTCCATTTTTTCTTGCCTCTTTTCATTTTTTTCATTTTTTAATTTTTGCTTTTCTTTTTTGCAAGAGCTTTTGTGCCCTTGAACATACATGACTAATGGATTGATGTGATGTATTTTTGGCATGAATGTGGATTAGTTTCCATAATCTGAGACCCCTTTCCACAACAGGTAACACTGGGCTAGCTCTATATGTTTTTGATGCCAGTCTTCAGGACAACTATATGTTATCTTTATCATTTCTTTCACATGGGTCCATTACTAATTGTTATATACTGCTAGTAATTACTTATCCTTGCAGATTTCTTTTAGTGAATATCTTTCTCGTTATCATTTGTATTTTTTGGTGACATACGGATCCTCTTTGTCCATTTATTTTTGTTGTTATTATTAGTTTTGTTGTTAGCAATATTCTTTTTTCGTGAATATGGATAATTTGCCGCGTTCCAATTTGAATTTTAACACTATTTTGTATATGTTCCCATACAGATTTGGCTTGAAAAAGGCATGTTTATGCCTAAATGTTGTAGAAGTACATCTGTTTTTCACTAGAGGCCATTTTGTGTTTTTTGCTTTTTTGTATGGTGATGGTTCCAGCCTCATTTTTTCATATGAACTTTGGGTAATAAACTTATCATTTGTGTGCCAAATTTTTGGTTATTTTGTTATTATTCAGAATTTTTTTCAGAGCACCATAACCCATCAACTGTGAGCCCCCCTTATATTCTATATACTGGCACTCTTACTAATCAGGACAGATTCCCAGGATGGCGGGAGGTGCTCGGAAGTTCACAATGCTCTCGTCTGGCTGCCAGGGAGTAAAGACATGGACGCTGAACCAAGGTCCTTTAACTCATTTTGCTAAACTCTAGCACATGACATACATATTTAAAATATCAAATGTGTCTCCAAGTTGTACTGGAGGTCTATCATAGTTGCCAGCAGCCCAGATTTCTCATAAATTAGCCTAGCAATTTGGGTGACTCCCTGAGCTGAAACGGGATGAGGGCTTCTGTAGACCAATTCAAACAAGCGGAGTTAGCAGAGCAGTAGCTATGGAGGGAATGGGTGAGGGACTTTCATGTCCTCTTTTGTCAACAGCAATGGTGGTAAGTGCTCTTTGCAGCTAGGTTGCGGCACTTTTTGTCCTACCATGTCACAGATGCATGTAAAAGTGATAATATTGGTTTTCTGAGCTGTAGGAGTCTGGTAGGACCTTTTACTCCTTTTGGGGTTTTCTTGCCTTTATTCAATAAAGGTGGAAACTCGGTAGTTTAATTTAAAGCAATGCAAAATCTGTACCATGTATCATTTACCAATGATAATACTGGTGTCAGTCTATTAATATGTCAGAGGCACCCTAGATCTCCCATCAGGTACCATGGCCTGGGTGCAACTTTGTCATACGCACCCCTATAGATATGTCCCTGCACAGATGGTCATGCATTGGCAGTGCATCTGCAGATTATTACAGCTGCTTGCAGAGGTTGTAGCTTACAGAAGGAATACTAGACTTCAAGTGTCTCTAAAAAATGTTAGGTTAGTACAAGTGATAGATAAACCTTCACATTCTGTTACTCTGTTCTGGTTATTTTACACATACAGTTTGCAGCGCTGTAGCCACGATATCCATCCATTCCATTTTGCTTGAAAATTCTTTGCAACTCACAACGGGAATAGACTTTCGCTTCTGAGCCGAGATACAAGCACAGAAGGAAACCGAGGCAGAGAAAGACCTTCATATTTGCTTAGCAAGTAGAGTTGAGCGATACTTTCCGATATCCAAAAGTATCGGAATCGGAATGGTATCGCCGATACCCAAAAAATATCGGCGATACCCGATACCGATACCGGAAATCCAATGTAAGTCTATGGGAACAAAATATCGGAATTAAAAAAACCCATTCTTGCCTTGTTGGTTAATTGTACATGAAGGAAAACAGCAAAGAGTAATGTAGAATATATTGGGGAAGGTTGAGGAGACATTAAAGGCATAGATGTTTAACCCAATCAAATGGAATAGCATAAATATTTTTTTTTTTAAAGATGTTCGGATTGACGAAGAAATTGACAATGTTGTTAACGTTTTTTCTATTTTGGCAAATATGTATGTTTCACAACTTCCATGCTCTTCACCTTTTTAACTTTTGACACACTTTCTCCTTCATAATCTTCAGCAGCATCATCTTTTTCATCAAATTATTCTTCATCTTCACCTTCTTTATCTTCTTCTTAAACTTCTTGCTATTCATCTTTTTGTTAACATTACTCATATTCTTCTTATTAAACGATTATTCTTATTCATATTGTACTTCATCTTCTTCATCATATTCTTATTTGTGACAGAGAATCCTGTACTTGTAATCTGTCAAAGTATGAATTTTTCATCCTTCCGTTCTTGCTGTCACAAAAGATTTAAATTACAACAGTATTTGTCCGTGTTCAGTTTAGCCTGCAGCAGCAGGCATTTTCCAGGGGCACCACGAGGAGGAACGGACTCACCCCCATACACTGCTTAGTCTTCTTCTGCTTATAATTTAGAGCATATATTTTGCTCTTCATTTTGGTCTTATACTTCATGTTCTTCTGCTTTTTGATCTTCTGCTTATTGTTCTTAAGTCTCTTGTTCTGTATCTTGTAGTTTGTCTTAACCTTCTTAGTCCTGTTTGGTAATCTTTTATTTCTTCTTTGTGATGGTGTTTAGGCTGGTTGGCTTGATGCTCGTCATCCTTGTGGTCGTCATCTTCTTCGGGGTGGTCATCAGGGTCGTCGTCTTCATTGTTGGAGATCCAGAGTGATTACCCAAAAAAGCATTGAAAAAATCTTCAATTTGTAAATGTAGCAGAAGGTACAAGAGTCAATGCAAGTAACGAGGACCAGCTGACTGTGCTGGAACCCGGAGAGGCAGCAGAAGGAAAAGAGCCAATGGCACAACCGAGGACCAGCTGACGTTACTGGGACATGGTTACTAAGCAGGAGGTACCTGTGCTCCAAAGCACTACCAAGGACCAGCAGACGTTGCTGGAACTCGGATACCGAGATGGAGGCACCTAGGCCAAAGGCACTGCGGAGAACCAGCTGACGGTACTGGAATCCGGACGGGTAGCAGAAGGTACAAGAGCCAATGCAAGTAACGAGGACCAGCTGACTGTGCTGGAACCCGGAGGGGCAGCAGAAGGAAAAGAGCCAATGGCACAACCGAGGACCAGCTGACGTTACTGGGACACGGTTACTAAGCAGGAGGTACCTGTGCTCCAAAGCACTACCAAGGACCAGCAGACGTTGCTGGAACTCGGATACCAGATGGAGGCACCTAGGCCAAAGGCACTGCGGAGAACCAGCTGACGGTACTGGAACCCAGACGGGTAGCAGAAGGTACAAGAGCCAATGCAAGTAACGAGGACCAGCTGACTGTGCTGGAACCCGGAGGGGCAGCAGAAGGAAAAGAGCCAATGGCACAACCGAGGACCAGCTGACGTTACTGGGACACGGTTACTAAGCAGGAGGTACCTGTGCTCCAAAGCACTACCAAGGACCAGCAGACGTTGCTGGAACTCGGATACCGAGATGGAGGCACCTAGGCCAAAGGCACTGCGGAGAACCAGCTGACGGTACTGGAACCCGGACGGGTAGCAGAAGGTACCCATGGAAATTTAAGTTGACAGGCCGCGAGCCGGCCGCAGTTACCGAATCCCACAGTACTACAGTGGGTGATTGTCCTATTGTCACAACGGAAACAGCCTTTATTTGCATATCCCGCAGCACACATAGGAAGCACCTAAACTCCAAGCACCACAGAGTCGGCTAACCCGACCGCAACACGACAGGACAACTTATTGGAGGCTAAGTGACGTTTACACTGACAGGAAACAGATGGCGTGCTGTAACCAGTCTGGGCAGGAGTGAGTACCCGTGCCAATGACACTTCCGAGCAACAACTGGCGGTGTTGAAGCCCAGGGTCAAGGAGGGTGTAGGCATAAAATATTGAGTTATTGCCTTGTTACGTGGCCATTGCAAATGTATGTACTTCAAACAAGAATAAATGAAGTTTTACTAGGACAATAAAATGATGAATTTCAATTCCAAGAATAGAAAAATATTTATACTTGAGAGTCCTCTGTGGTTGATACCGTTTAATGGCTAACTGAAAATATGGTAACAAATTCCAAGCTTTCGAGACTACTCAGGTCTCTTCATCAGGCTAAGACTAAAACAAAAAATGAAGAATCACATATTTCTACACACAACAGGACACAGGAATAGGTAAGACAAGTGAGGGAGGGACAAGTGAGGGGAGACCGGCCAAAAAATGAGAACAAGGATGAATTATCAGCGCCACACAATAAGAGAAAAAATAATGGATTTACCTGTGGCAAAACACTTTTGTATGCCCGGTCATAGCATGATGGATATGGAATTACTGGTATTAAAATATAACTTCAAATATGAGAAAGATACAAAGGTTTCAGAATATAAGCTCATCATGACCTTTGACACTGTTAGTGATGGAATGAATAGATCACACGGATTTATGTCATTCTATATCAATTAAGGAATCTGCGTCTCTGCCCTTCCAGGGGCATGAAAACACAAAACCAGACCCCAATCAGAGGGCAATAAAACTTTCTATCCTTATCTAGGAACTGTTCCAATATTTATGTTCATCCCTCTGTGATAATGACAGTTCTGCTACACGTCACTTACTTGTCTTACCTATTGCACTATTCCTGTGTCCTGTTGTGTATAGAAATATGTGATGCTTCATTTTTTGTTTTAGTCTTTGCCTGATGAAGAGACGTGAGTAGCCTCGAAAGCTTGCAATTTGTTACCATCTTTTCAGTTATCCATTCAAAGGTATCAACCACTGCGGACTCTCAAGTCTAAATATTTTTCTATCTACTGGCTAACACGGTACGAAGATACACATGTTTCCTAACTTAAAGAATAAAAATAAAGACACTGCAAATATAAACGCATATATGCACATGCCAACAAGAAATGGAACAACACACCACCCAAAAAATTGGTTACAAAATATAGTGTTGTAAATTTAAGAATAAAAGTCCATTTTTGTATTTATGAATAATGCTTAAGGAACGCTATGTTAAACCATAACATAGTGAAGACAATGGATTTTGTAATAGTCACTCATCATCATCATCATTGCAATTTAGATGTGACAGTCACAGACATTTCAATTATTTAAGTTAATAAAATCGTTACTTTGTACAGCATGTATGACATGTCCAGCATGGACTCATCAATGTGATGACACAATAATGTACGATAAAAAATAACCATTTAAAAAAACATAATGCACTGTCACAATTTAAGTGTGTGCCTGCAAGTGTAGGTGAAACAAAGGCTACGGATAGCAAAGGTATATTCTATGTCTGTATCAGACAGTGGACAGCCTCTGATGGGTAATGGCGATGTTATACTGTACGTCAATAAAGTCTGCGGCTGCAATCATGCATTTTTTGCTTGTACAGTGTTGAAGAGGGTAAAAGCATGTCTGGTTGCGCAAGGCTTTATCCGTCAACACTACCTTCCTACTGTCACGCATAGGGTAGGGTAGCGTGTGTCAATTAGATGACTCTATAAAATGTGACGTTACGCAGCGTTATTGCGCCCTAGGGATGCCAAAAATACGACAGCAGTAATCATTTACTGTCTAATACTCCACCTATGACCAACAAAAAAAGACCGTTCCCTCTTTAACAATCTACAAGACTAACAAGCATAATGGTTGACGCTGACTTTATTGAGGTACAGTATTACATCGACATTGTCCATGAGTAACTATGCACTGTGATACCTATATACCATTATTAATTTATATCTGTTGTGGTTGTTTCAACAGCACTTGCAGGTATAACTACCTATTGTCAGTATGCATGATGCACTTTCTAGATGTAATAATTTATTATTGCACATTATTACCAGGTTTAGATGCTGGCCATTTCATATATGGTGTGTGAAGTTACAGTTGGCATCAGTATGTGTATTTTATAATGTCTGTCATAAATAAAACTCGTGATGATGATGATGAGGATTTTATGATTCGTACATCCATTGACTGCATTATCTTACAGATACAGATAAAGTTCCTTAAAAAGCATTAATTGATAAGTATGAAATGTACTTTTATGCATTAATTTCAAAAAGTGAAGACTATGTTTTAGTTTTTGTTACCATTTCTAATAGACATGTGCAGATATGCGCTGTGATGACAAATTATTATTTGTCCATATTTGTCATAAAAATTTATCATTCTAGGCCTGGAAAACTTCACAATTTCCTGTTTTAAGCATAACAATCAGGGTGACGGCTCTTCCCTATTTGGAGCATGTTCGACATGGGTTTTTCTGTGCATGTGTAGGGAACAGCAGACTTCTTGCCGGACACACAGCAGGGGAACAGCTGGCGTTACTGAACCCCACTAACACTATAGCTTGTGTATTGGTCTGTGGACACGACACTTCTGAGCAGCAACTGGCAGTGTTGTAGCCCAGGGAGTAGAGTTCAGGTGGTAGAAAGATGAACATAACAGGAGACATGGATAACATTGCGAACCAGTTATTTAATCTGAAAACGGACAGACAAATTCTGGCGAGATCCATGCCTTGTTCATTTTCAGAAAAGTAAGCCGGTCTACATTATCGGAGGATAGTCGCATGCGACGGTCTGTTAGTACACCACCTGCAGCACTAAAGACGCACTCCAATAATACACTGGCAGCAGGGCAAGACAGCACCTCCAATGCATACTGGCTAAGCTCTGGCCATGTATCCAGCTTAGAGACCCAAAACTTGAATGGGGAAGAGCCATCTGGGAGTACACTGAGAGGGAAAGACATGTAGTCTGTCACCATCTTACGGAAATGTTGCCTCCTGCTGACTGGAGCCGTCTCGGATGGTGTAGACATTTGTGGCGCTGCCACAAAACTTCGCCACATTTGGAACATACTGGTCTTGCCCTGTGCAGAGGCGCTGCTTGTGCTCCCTCTTGTTGCAGAGCTGTCTCCACTGCCTCGACGCACAGAGCTGCTTTGTAAAGCAGTAGCAGCAGCAGTGCTCTCGGCTGGAATGGAGAACATTATGGATTGCACCAGTGTGTCTTGGTACTCCCGCATTTTACGCTCCCGGTTCAAGGGTGTGATGAGGCTTTGTTAGTTGTCCCGGTAGCGAGGGTCTAAGAGGGTGTACACCCAATAATCAGACGTGGTGAGAATGTGGGCGATGCGGCGGTCGTTTCTCAGGCACTGCAGCATGAAATCAACCATGTGCTGCAGACTCCCAACTGGCCAAGAAACGCTGTCCCCTGCAAGAGGCGTCATCTCTGCCTGCTCTGCATCACCCCACCCTCGCTCTACATACTGACTAGAGCGTTGTGTACCTCCCTCTGGAGCGATGTCTTCCTCCTCCATTGACTCCTCCTCATCCTCCTCACAAAGTGAGCCCTGCCCAGCCCTTTGTGAGGAACCACGTTGCGCTGACTGTCCAGAAGGTGATGGAATTTGTGACTCCTCATCCTCCACCTCTTCCAAAACCTCATCCCTTAGTGCTTGCAGTGTTTTTTGAAGCAGGCAGATAAGGGGGACAGTCAGGCTGACTAGTGCATCATCTGCACTCGCCATCCGCGTTGACTCATCAAACGCACGCAAAACGTGGCAGATGTCCTTCATAGAGGCCCACTCAGTAGTGGTGAAGTGTGAACGGCGCAAATTGCGAGTTGATTGCGCCTGTTGCAGCTGATACTCCATTACTGCTGGCTGCTGCTCACACAACCGCTCCAACATATGTAACGTGGAATTCCACCTGGTGGGTACGTCACATATGATGCGATGTTCAGGAAGGCGAAATCTGCGTTGCAGAGCTGCAATGCGCGATCTGGCCATGCTGGAACGTCGCAAGTGAGCGCACTCTAGGCGGACCTTGTGCAGCAGTGCATCAAGATCCGGATAGTCCCTCAAAAAACTCTGCACGACCAAGTTGAGCACATGTGCCAGACATGGTATGTGAGTGAGGTTGCCAAGGTCCAGAGCTGCCACCAGATTTCGGCCATTGTCACACACTACCAAGCCTGGCTGGAGATTCGCTGGCAAAAACCACACGTCGCTCTCCTGCTTGATGGCATTTCAGAGCTCCTGCGCTGTGTGGCTTCGATTCCCCATGGAAATTAATTTCAGGACGGCCTGTTGACGTTTGGCCTCGGCTGTGCTCATATCGGTCGCATCAGGTAAGCGTTCACGGGTCCATGTGGAGGTAGACCGTGACGGCTCCTGCAGCGATGATTCTGAGGAACTGGAGTAGGAGGAGGAGTAATGTGGACAGACTTGATTCCTGCAATCCTTGGAGTTGGCAGAACACGTACAGCGCCACTGGCAAGATCTGTACCCGGCTCCACAACATTGACCCAATGGGCAGTGAGGGAAAGGTATCGTCCCTGGCCATGGGTACTGGTCCACGCATCGGTGGTCAGGTGGACCTTGCTACTGACGGCGTTTAGTAGCGCATGTTTAATTTTTCCCTCAACATGCTTTTGCAGACCAGGGACGGCTTGCCTGCTGAAATAAAATCGGCTGGGCACATTGTATTGTGAGACTGCCAATGCCATTAAGTTACGGAAACTGTCAGTCTCCACCAGCCTGAATGACAGCATTTCAAGGGACAGGAGTTTTGCAATGCCAGCATTCAGAGCCTGTGCTCGTGGATGGTTTGCCGAGTATGGCCGTCTTTTATCCCATGCCTGTGCTACCGATGGCTGTTTTGTGGCCTGGGAGTGTGAGGATGACAGGGAACTTGCAGCTGTGGGTGGAATAACACTGGGTCTCTGGACAACAGTGACAGAGGTTCTTCCATGGCGATCCTGTGAGGAAGCCGAACCAGCTGTGTGTGAGCTGGAGGAAGAGGCTCCAACACGAGCTGAAGATGTAGGTGCTGCTGTAGGTTGGCCTACATCTCCAGTGTGTCTTTGTAACTCAACCACGTGCTTTGACTGCACATGTTTCCACATATTTGTGGTATTAAGGTTACTGACACTTTTACCTCTTTTTACTTTTTGATTACACAGCTTGCATTTGACATAGCAAATATCATCTGCAAGTGTGTCAAAAAAGGACCACGCAGTGCAAGTCCTGGGAGAGCCCGTTTTGGCTGTTGGAAGAGAACTGCTACGAACGGGTGCCAAACTGGAGGCTACAGGCAACCGAGTCTGCAGCCTACCTCTCCCTACTGTTTGGACCGTTGGGGCAATCTCTTCCTCAGAGCTGCTACCACCACCTTCCTGTTCCTCACGCCATGTTGGGTCTTGGACCTCATCATCTCCACTACCCTCTTCCAACACCTGCTGCTGTTGGGTGGTCTGGCCAGCACCATGCTCAACAGAAACTGGCACCTGAGTCTCATCATCATCAGATGTGTTCTGCGGTGTGCTGACCATCGGCACTGGCTCACCCGCCTCTTCACATTCAGAGAGACACAGCTGTTGCGCATCACTGCATACTGCCTCTTCTTCACATTCCAGAATGCTGCTTGGCTGGGCCCCTGTTTGCAAGCCAACAGATTCTGAGAACAGAAGCAGAGACTCAGCTGGCTCCAGTTCAGAACTCTCTGACTGCCTGGGCAATTTGGCAGGCGGTGAAGAGACAGATGGTTGTTCAACAGTGCTGTGGTCCTGAGAGGAGGTGGAAGCAATTGAAGTCGATGCATTGGCTGCCATCCAACCAACAACGGCTTCAATTTGTTCTTCCCGCAGCAGGGGGGTACGCTGAGCTCCTACAAAAGTGCACATAAAGGAACGCTCACGGGGAAAACTGGTGGATGCTGTGTCACTGGGTGCGGCAGCAGCCACAGAATCCCCACGTCCTCTCCCTGCTGAAACTCCACGGCCACGACCACGTGCCTTACTCCCTGCCTTCTTCATCTTGGTAGATTGATAAAGAAAGTCAGAAAAGTTATAAGGCCTAAGTGTGGTTATTCCTCAGAGACTGCAGTGAACACTGCAGACAACTGTTCACTAGCTGTGAAAGGCCCCTTTGTGTACTTCTATAGTGTTTGCAACCAATGTATTGTATACGGATGGAAGCGTGTCACACTAATAGATTAGATTTTTTTCAAATATAATGGAGCAGCACCAATTGGAGAAAAATGTGAAGGATGAGGCAGTGACACACGCTCAGCAGACTACAACCAGCAGTGGTTGAAGAACTAAATGGAGCGTAATCTGCACTCAAAAAATGAAAAGCTCACAGACTACAGTGAACACTGCAGACAACTGTTCAGTAGCTGTGAAAGGCCCCTTTGTGTACTTCTATAGTGTTTGCAACCAATGTATTGTATACGGATGGAAGCGCGTCACACTAATAGATTAGATTTTTTTCAAATATAATGGAGCAGCACCAATTAGAGAAAAATGTGAAGGATGAGGCAGTGACACACGCTCAGCAGACTACAACCAGCAGTGGTTGAAGAACTAACTGGAGCGTAATCTGCACTCAAAAAATGAAAAGCTCACAGACTACAGTGAACACTGCAGACAACTGTTCAGTAGCTGTGAAAGGCCCCTTTGTGTACTTCTATAGTGTTTGCAACCAATGTATTGTATACGGATGGAAGCGCGTCACACTAATAGATTAGATTTTTTTCAAATATAATGGAGCAGCACCAATTAGAGAAAAATGTGAAGGATGAGGCAGTGACACACGCTCAGCAGACTACAACCAGCAGTGGTTGAAGAACTAACTGGAGCGTATCTGCACTCAAAAAATGAAAAGCTCACAGACTACAGTGAACACTGCAGACAACTGTTCAGTAGCTGTGAAAGGCCCCTTTGTGTACTTCTATAGTGTTTGCAACCAATGTATTGTATACGGATGGAAGCGCGTCACACTAATAGATTAGATTTTTTTCAAATATAATGGAGCAGCACCAATTAGAGAAAAATGTGAAGGATGAGGCAGTGACACACGCTCAGCAGACTACAACCAGCAGTGGTTGAAGAACTAACTGGAGCGTGATCTGCACTCAAAAAATCAAAACCTCACAGACTGCAATGAACACTGAAACACAACTGTTCACTATCTGTGAAAGGCTCCTTTCTGTACTTCTATAGTGTTTGCAACCAATGTATTGTATACGGATGGAAGCGCGTCACACTAATAGATTAGATTTTTTTCAAATATAATGGAGCTGCACCAATTCCACAAAATAAAATAAAAAAAAGAGTCAGTGAGTGACACGTGCAGATGCCTACAAACAGCGGTGGATGCAGAGCAAACTGCAGCGTCACCTGCACTCTCACACACACCTTGCACAGAGCTGTTAAAACAACACTGGCAAAAGGAAGCTTTACACAGCGGTTGGTAAACTAGCCTGCCTAAAGAACAGTACACAAAATCGCAATGTCTAACTGTCCCTCAAAGTCAGCAGAACAGCGTTCTGTCCCTAACTGAATTCACAGCACAGTGACGCTAAAATGGCGGCGGCGCCTTTTATAGTGCATTCTGACATCATTTCAGCAGCCAATCACAGCCATGCCATTAGTTAAGATGACCGCAGCATTACAGGATGTGCCCACACTTCATAAGATTCCTCATTGGCTGACTAAAATCACATTGCCTCTCAAAGAATTATGGGAACTTCCGATTCCGGTATACGATATATGAAAAATATCGGAACTAAGTATCGGAATTCCGATACAGCGAATATCGGCCGATACCCGATGCTTGCGGTATCGGAATGCTCAACACTATTAGCAAGTTGTCAAGGATCCAGATACTTTCTGTTAAAATATTAAAGAGTAGAAAAAATGATTGAATTTTTACACACTAATTACTGCCAGACTCTAAGGCTTCTATGCTTCTATATTCAGAACAGAAGCCTTACTTTTCAGCTTTTCTGCATTTTCCTAGGATCATTGCATAACACATCAGACTCGCGCTTACCATGGAAACCTTCAAAAAGAACCTGAAGACCCACCTCTTATGACAAGCCTACAACCTGCAGTGATCCTCAGTCTACTGAACCACCGCACGACCAGCTCTACCCTCTCCTAGTGTATCCTCACCCATCCCTGTAGACTGTGAGCCTTTGCGGGCAGGGTTCCTCTCTCCTTCTGTACTTATGTGTGTCCTGTATTGCTCACGTTTATTGTACTTGTCTATATTTGCCACTTTTCACATGTAAAGTGCCATGGAATAAATGGCGCTATAAAAATGTATAATAATAAATAAAATAAAGGAGCAATGGTGTAACTTGAAACTTATAGATGCCAGTCAAAAATCTCAAACAAATATATATATAAATTAAATCAGGCACTCAGCTTTGTATGGTGAAGAAGATCAAACTGGTATTTATTGAAGATTGTATGCGGTTTTCAAGGCAAAACGTTTCGGCAGACACTCTGCCTTTATCAATTGCCTCTTTTAACAAGAGAGAAAACCTTTAAAGTGAAAATAACAAAATTGAAAAATATTTTTGAAAAAAATAAAGTATATACAACATGATAATAATTTTGTTAGCTAGAAGTAACAGCATATACATAGAATCGGAGTAGTCACTGTTTAGAACAATCCCAAAATTCTGTGGGGAATCACAACATACCGTTTATAAGTTGGGAAAACATATGTATCAATAGTATTATGTCTCAATCACCGGATAGCCATCTGTAAAGATAATAATGATATATACAGATCGATGCACTGCTGCATAACAATAAGTGAGATATGGTCCCAAGTTGCATGAAAAAAGGAGAGATGCATACCCATCAATATGAACTTGCTGGTCTATGACTTAATGCAGTCCTGATATAAAGTACAAGAGGTCCACAAGTGTGATAGTAGCTGTAGTGCTGCCTGTAAGAAAACGCCCAATGAGACTATAATGGTATGCAGACATACAGTACAGACCAAAAGTTTGGACACACCTTCTCATTCAATGATTTTTCTATATTTTCATGACTATGAAAATTGTAGAATCACACTGAAGGCATCAAAACTATGAATTAACACATGTGGAATTACACATTACACTTTACAAAAAAGTGTGAAACAACTGAAAATATGTCTTATATTCTAGGTTCTTCAAAGTAGCCACCTTTTGCTTTGATTACTGCTTTGTACGCAGAAAAGGTGAACGGATGGACTCTACATGCTTAGTTCCCACAGTGAAGCATGGAGGAGGAGGTGTGATGGTGTGGGGATGCTTTGCTGGTGACACTGTTGGGGATTTATTCAAAATTGAAGGCATGCTGAACCAGCATGGCTACCACAGCATCTTGCAGCAGCATGCTATTCCATCTGGTTTGCGTTTAGTTGGACCATCATTTATTTTTCAACTGGACAATGACCCCAAACACACCTCCAGGCTGTGTAATGGCTATTTGACCAAGAAGGAGATTGTTGGGGTGCTACACCAGATGACCTGGCCTCCACATTCACCAGACCTGAAACCAATTGAGATGGTTTGGGGTGAGCTGGACCGCTCACCGCTTCAATTTTGAATAAATCCCCAACAGTGTCACCAGCAAAGCACCCCCACATCATCACACCACCTCCTCCATGCTTCACGGTGGGAACTAGGCATGTAGAGTCCACCCGTTCACCTTTTTTTGCGTGCAAAGCAGTAATCAAAGCAAAAGGTGGCTACTTTGAAGAACCTAGAATATAAGACATATTTTCAGTTGTTTCACACTTTTTGTAAAGTGTAATGTATAATTCCACATGTGTTAATTCATAGTTTTGATGCCTTCAGTGTGAATGTAAAATTTTCATAGTCATGAAAATACAGAAAAATCATTGAATGAGAAGGTGTGTCCAAACTTTTGGTCTGTACTGTATGTGGCAAACAGAACAGCTCACCGCTACTTAGCTCTTACCCCAGTGCAGCCGCTGGCACGGGATCCACCGTTAGTCAGTAGCTAAAGTGCTGCGGTGCCATATATTTATAGTGGAGGTAGAAGTGTGGGTACTTCCGGTATCGGGCGTGCGTTCCAGCGTGTGTTCCACTGACCACTTCCGGTACCGAGAATCATGGGACCGGAAGTGCGTGGATGTGTCAGGGTATGTGTACCTTACTGACCGCCCCCATGGTGATGCGATGCTGGTACCGCCCCAGTGATGATGCGGTGCTGGTGCCTCCCCCTTGATGATGCGGTATTGTTACCGCCCCTGTGATGACACGATCTGGGTACTGCCCTCAGAGTGATGTAACATGGATCACGCCCATGTCATGATGCGGTGGTGGTGCAGACACAGTGTCGTAATTAGCAAATGCTTTGGTGGTACATTCAGCCCTTATTACACATTTAGACAGGGTGTAGTGGTAACAAGTGACTAACTGTGACTTTTTGGGATCCATTCTTAGTGCAGAAGATATAATTCAGTGCATTCACAGTGCAGGTGGTGCAATTCAATGTTGTGACATATTCCTTAGGGTTCAATATAATCGGCTCTGAAGAGATAGAAAAAATGAATGTCAATAACAGGGTAAAGCACACAATTAAATAAACGATATTAAGTCATAGTCCCTGTTTAAACCCTTAGGGGAAAGAGTCTCCAGTGTGTGAATCCAGTAGGATTCTCGTTTTTTTAAGAGGAGTATACGATCACCTCCCCTTCTGAGCGGGGGAATTGTCTCAATAACTTGGAACTTCAACTGTGATATCGTATGGCCATGAAGATGAAAATGATGGGGTATAGGTAATAATAGGTTCTTGCAGCGAATGGTGGATTTGTGCTTTGAAATCCTGTCCCTTATGCACTGTGTGGTCTCTCCAATGTAGAGAAGACCACACGGACACTTTATCAGATATACTGCAAATGCTGAGTCACAAGTATGATAGCCTTTGATTTGGAAACTCTTTCCCTTCCGGGGGTGATAGATATTAGAGCCTTTCTGTACATTACTACACTGTGCACAATGAAGACACGGAAAAGTCCTGAATGCAAATTAGAAAGGAGAGCTTGTGTCATGTATAGTGTACAGTTCCTATAGCGTCTTGTGCTTGGGTGCGAGGAAAACACAGGAGACATAGGTTGAAATGAAATGACTTGTATTTACTTCATACAAGCATGCTGAAAAGTTCACACAGTTTGCAGGAACAGCGACAGGAGACACAGCAGGCCAGAGTAACTTCAAGCACTACAATAAATCTCCAAAGCAGGTTCAGGATCTCTTCTCTGTACCGTAATTCCTCTGCAAACATGGATTCACCAAACAGCAGGTTTCCAGAGTCCAAAAGTGTTCCAAGGTTCCTCAGTAGGGAATAGCTGGAGTACAAGTCCAAGGCTTCCAGGAGTCAGGTCACAGACTGACTGAGGCTTGATTCAGGAGCACTGATTGTTCAGCTGAGGCTGCTTAAGAAGCAAGAGGGAAGAATCAGGGCGGGAACATGAAAACTGGAAACTCCATATTAACTGAGGGCAAGAGCTGCAGAAAGACAGAAAGCAAAATGGCCGATGGAAAACTGAGTTTCAAGGAACATGTCAACAGAGACAAAGATCCTTACATTACTCCCCCCTTAGGGACAACCTCCGGATGACCTCAGACCAGGCTTGTCAGGGTACCTCTGATGAAACTGGCGGAGCAGGCGAGGAGCATTTACATTATTGACTGGTTCCCATGAGTTGTCCTCCACTGGGTAGCCCTGCCATTTAATCAAATATTGCAACTGATTTCTGTACAACCTGGAATCTAGAATCCTTTCCACCATAAATTCTTCCTGACCATCGACCAGCACTGGGTCAGGGCAAGGAGAAGAACGTCCAGGAAACGTATTGGGTGTTGCAGCCTTTAGTAGGGATACATGAAAGACAGGGTGGATTCTCATAGTTCTGGGCAGTTGAAGACGACAAGCAACAGCACTTATAATCTTATTGATCTTATAAGGTCCAATGTACTTATGTCCCAATTTAGACAATGGAATCTTTAATTTAAGATTTCTGGTTGACAGCCAGACCAAATCTCCTACCTTGAAAGCTGGTGCAGGTTTACGAAATTTATCTGCTGCTTTCTTGTACCTTTCCTGAGCCAATTCTAGATTTTCCTTTAGAAGATCCATATTCTTTTGTAAAGAAGTGATTCTTTCAGCCACTGCCGGCAAGGGCGTATCTATGGGAAATCGAGGAAGAATGTTAGGATGATAACCTAGATTGGAGTAAAAAGGAGACTGCTTAGTGGAGGCGCTCTGAGAGTTGTTATAAGAGAACTCAGCCAGTGGAAGTAGATCCACCCAATCATCCTGTAGGTGGCAGATAAAACAGCGGAGATACTGCTCCAGGGTCTGATTGGTTTGTTCTGTCTGTCCATTAGTCTGGGGATGAAAAGCAGAAGAAAGGTTTACTTTAATGTCCAATGCTGCACAGAAATTTTGCCAAAACCTTGAAGTGAATTGCACCCCTAGATCCGAAATGACCTCATCCGGTACTTCATGTAAGCGAAACACATTCTTAATCATCAAGTCTGATGTCTGTTTTGCAGTGGGTAAGCCGACACAAGGGATAAAATGAGCTGCCTTTGTTAGACGGTCAACCACCACTAGAATGGTGTTCTTCCCTTGAGAGGTTGGTAACTCCACAATGAAGTCCATAGAAATGGATCCCCACGGGCGGGACGGGGTGTGAAGAGGTGGCAACAGACCAGTTGGTGAGGAGCGAGGTGTTTTGCATCTTGCACAGACTTCACATGAAGTGACATAGTTTAAAACATCTTTCCTGTAAGTGGGCCACCAAAAGAAACGAGAAAGAAATTCTTGTGTCTTTAGAATTCCCCTATGCCCGGCTATCTTGGAATCGTGGATGAGTTGCAATACTCTCAATCTGACTGTTTCAGGTATATACAGACGTTGTCCCTGAATCCACACACCATTCTTAAAGACAAGACTTACGTCCCTTGGGGGTTGAGCCAACAAAGAATCCGCATGGTATGCTTCCTTGATGTCCTTAAGTAGGTCTTGATTATAAATCACTCCCAGGAATCTAGAGTCAGGAAGAATAGTCTTAGGAGGAGTAAGTGGACGTGTCTCTGCTGAATGAATCCTAGAGAGTGCATCAGCCTTTCCATTGCGCGATCCTGGTCTATAAGAAATGACAAAATTAAATTGGTTTAGGAAAAGATTCCAGCGAGCCTGGCGAGGAGTCAGGCACTTAGCCGACCTGATAAATTCAAGGTTACGATGGTCTGTCAGGACGACTATTTGCTGTGCAGCCCCTGAAGAAGGTGTCTCCA
The DNA here is from genome assembly GCA_033576555.1 of Oophaga sylvatica. Classification (NCBI taxonomy): domain Eukaryota; kingdom Metazoa; phylum Chordata; class Amphibia; order Anura; family Dendrobatidae; genus Oophaga; species Oophaga sylvatica. The sequence continues at coordinate 553,470,871 of JARQOD010000004.1, read as the reverse complement.
TTCCTTGAAGGCGGCAATAATGGCCAACAATTCTCTATTGCCCACATCGTAGTTCCTCTCAGCCGAAGACAACTGCTGGGAAAAGAAGGCACAGGGATGCAAGACATTCTTCTCACCTGTTCTCTGAGAGAGTATAGCTCCAACGGCACAGTCTGAAGCATCCACCTCTATTATGAAGGCAAGCTCGGGGTTGGGATGTACTAAGATAGGTGCGGTGGTAAATTTATCCTTTAAACAGGAAAATGCTTCCTGAGCTTGCGGGGTCCAGGAGAACCTAGACTGTTTCCGGGTAAGTTGGGTGATAGGTGACACTACCTCAGAAAAATTCTTAATGAAACGTCTATAGAAGTTGGCAAACCCGATGAAACGCTGCACCTCCTTCACATTTCTAGGAATTGGCCAATCCTTGATGGCTTGGGTCTTGCTTCCATCCATACTAATCCCTTGCGTAGATAGTACATACCCCAGAAATTGAATTTCGGTCCTATGGAATTCACATTTTTCAAGTTTGATGTAGAGATGGTTTTGTCTTAGGCGTTCTAAGACCATTCTCACATGTCCATGATGTTCCTCTGTGGAGTTAGAAAAAATTAGAATATCATCCAGATAAATCACCACAAATGTATCTAGGAGATCCCTGAAGATATCATTCACAAAGTGTTGGAAAGTGGCTGGGGTGGTACTCAGACCAAAAGGCATAACTAGATATTCAAAGTGTCCATAGCGTGACCTGAAAGCAGTCTTCCATTCATCCCCAGGTCATACGGACCAAGTTATAGGCCCCACGGAGATCCAGTTTAGAGAAAATTTTGGCATGCCGCACTCTCTCCAACAATTCAGGGATTAAAGGCAATGGATAACGGTTTCTAATAGTAACCTTATTGAGTTCCCTATAGTCTATGCAGGGTCTCAGAGATCCATCTTTCTTCTTCACAAAGAAGATGGGTGCACCTGCGGGAGATGAAGAGGGGCGTATGAAGCCCTTGGCTAAATTTTCGTCTATATAATCCTTCAAAGCTTTTAGCTCGGGCCCCGCTAGGGGGTAGATCTTACCAAAAGGTATCTCGGCTCCAGGCAATAATTCAATTGGACAATCATATGGACGGTGAGGAGGAAGCTGATCAGCGTTCTTCTTGTCACATAAATCCACATAGTCCTGGTATACAGCTGGTAGTTCAGGGACTGACATGGTTCCTTTAGGAACAGAGCAAGCTGAAACTCCTTGACTCATCTGTTTCTCCGGAAAGTGTAATTCCTTGGTCTCCCAGTTAATCGTAGGATTCTGCGCCTGCAGCCATGGTAGCCCTAGAATAATGGGAAAGTGGGGAGAAGAGATAAGCATAAAAGACATTTCTCCTGATGATCTTTACCCATAAGGACCCTCAAAGGCTCTGTTTCTTGATCCACTGGTCCAGAAGTCAGTAGAGAGCCATCCACAGTCTCCATCTGTACTGGAGTAGCCTTCTTCAGTGAACGTATCCCCTGTTTCAGAGCAAAGGAGATATCCATAAAATTTCCACTTGCTCCTGAGTCGATCATAGCGGAGCTAGACACCCAGACTGAGTCAACCCAGAGTTTGATGGAAAGGAAGCAATGAGAATTGTTTCTTTTACAACTCAGCTGGGACACCGCTGAGGAAACTTGAAAAATTGCAGCGTTTATACCGTCATCGTCCCCAGAACTAACAGAGTTTAAGTCCGAGAAATCAAGATCTCTTGCAGCAGATCTCTCTGGAGCCTGAGGCTTGGACATGACAGAGCTCCTCTCGCAACACTCACAGTGAATGACTGCTGCAGTAGTCTTACGAGAACGGCTGGGGCAGTTTATAATGAAGTGCCCTGACTTACCACAGTAGAAACATAGATTTTCCTTTATACGATGTTCTTTGCGTGCATCACTAACCCGTCTTTGTAAAGAGTCCACCTGCATGGGTTCAGGTTCTGGTTCCCTTGTGATCCTACTCAAAGGTTCCTTAGCTGAGGAGGGAGGTAGTAAAAGGTTAGTGCGATTATTTTCGAACCATCTCTCTTGTCTGCGTTCAGTCAGACGAGTATCAATACGGATACAATAGTTAATAAAGTCACCTAACGCAGTGGGAGGGTCGGCACGAGCAAGTTCATCGTTAATGAGTGGAGACAACCCTTTCCGAAAAATAGATTTTTTAGCGGAAGTGTCCCAAGTGGTATCAAGAGCCCATCTCCTGAAATCCAGGGCATATTCGGCTACTGAACGCTTACCTTGGCGCAAAGTTAACATGGCTGCTTCAGCTGTTGCACCTCGATTGGGTCATCAAACACCTGCCCCATGGCTGAAATAAAAGCATCAAGGTGATTCAAACAATCATCCTCAGTCTCAATCAGAGGGTTTGCCCACATCAAAGCCTTATTGGTAAGCAACATGATTATAGTAAGCACTTTGGATCGTTCAGTGGGAAATTGTGAAGCATGTGCAGAGAAAAATAAATTGCATTGATTAATAAATCCCCTGAATTTCTCACGTTCACCGCCAAAACGAAAAGGAGGTAATTTGGGGATCCCAGAACTTGGGGTTATGGCAGGAGCCTGGGCTCGTTCCTCTAGAGCCTCAATCCTGGCTCGCAATTCCTGGGTAGTCTGTCCAAACACTTGCAAATTATGATTAGTGAGGTCCTGTAGGCTTGCAAAACGGGTTTTTAAAGTCTGTACATCTGAAAGGATTGTATCATTCACTCCGCAAAGTTCCTTTATGCGGGCCTCCATCTTCCAGATCTTTTAAGGCAGAAGTGCTGGAAGGAGAAGAGGAAAGGAAAAAAAAAAAAAAACAATAGTGTTTACCTGTGGTAACACTCCAGAGTAAAATTTTAAGGGAATGCGCTCACCTGGAATGGTTGTGAGAAGTCACAACCACTGTCATCACATAAGGTATTAAACGGACATCTGATATCCACAGTCACAGCAGACACGGCTTTCCCAGACCCAGCAGACACTAAACATTGGCTCCTGAATCTTGTCATGTATAGTGTACAGTTCCTATAGCGTCTTGTGCTTGGGTGCGAGGAAAACACAGGAGACATAGGTTGAAATGAAATGACTTGTATTACTTCATACAAGCATGCTGAAAAGTTCACACAGTTTGCAGGAATAGCGACAGGAGACACAGCAGGCCAGAGTAACTTCAAGCACTACAATAAATCTCCAAAGCAGGTCAGGATCTCTTCTCTGTACCGTAATTCCTCTGCAAACATGGATTCACCAAACAGCAGGTTTCCAGAGTCCAAAAGTGTTCCAAGGTTCCTCAGTAGGGAATAGCTGGAGTACAAGTCCAAGGCTTCCAGGAGTCAGGTCACAGACTGACTGAGGCTTGATTCAGGAGCACTGATTGTTCAGCTGAGGCTGCTTAAGAAGCAAGAGGGAAGAATCAGGGCGGGAACATGAAAACTGGAAACTCCATATTAACTGAGGGCAAGAGCTGCAGAAAGACAGAAAGCAAAATGGCCGATGGAAAACTGAGTTTCAAGGAACATGTCAACAGAGACAAAGATCCTTACATTACTCCCCCCTTAGGGACAACCTCTGGATGACCTCAGACCAGGCTTGTCAGGGTACCTCTGATGAAACTGGCGGAGCAGGCGAGGAGCATTTACATTATTGACTGGTTCCCATGAGTTGTCCTCCACTGGGTAGCCCTGCCATTTAATCAAATATTGCAACTGATTTCTGTACAACCTGGAATCTAGAATCCTTTCCACCATAAATTCTTCCTGACCATCGACCAGCACTGGGTCAGGGCAAGGAGAAGAACGTCCAGGAAACGTATTGGGTGTTGCAGCCTTTAGTAGGGATACATGAAAGACAGGGTGGATTCTCATAGTTCTGGGCAGTTGAAGACGACAAGCAACAGCACTTATAATCTTATTGATCTTATAAGGTCCAATGTACTTATGTCCCAATTTAGACAATGGAATCTTTAATTTAAGATTTCTGGTTGACAGCCAGACCAAATCTCCTACCTTGAAAGCTGGTGCAGGTTTACGAAATTTATCTGCTGCTTTCTTGTACCTTTCCTGAGCCAATTCTAGATTTTCCTTTAGAAGATCCATATTCTTTTGTAAAGAAGTGATTCTTTCAGCCACTGCCGGCAAGGGCGTATCTATGGGAAATCGAGGAAGAATGTTAGGATGATAACCTAGATTGGAGTAAAAAGGAGACTGCTTAGTGGAGGCGCTCTGAGAGTTGTTATAAGAGAACTCAGCCAGTGGAAGTAGATCCACCCAATCATCCTGTAGGTGGCAGATAAAACAGCGGAGATACTGCTCCAGGGTCTGATTGGTTCGTTCTGTCTGTCCATTAGTCTGGGGATGAAAAGCAGAAGAAAGGTTTACTTTAATGTCCAATGCTGCACAGAAATTTTGCCAAAACCTTGAAGTGAATTGCACCCCTAGATCCGAAATGACCTCATCCGGTACTTCATGTAAGCGAAACACATTCTTAATCATCAAGTCTGATGTCTGTTTTGCAGTGGGTAAGCCGACACAAGGGATAAAATGAGCTGCCTTTGTTAGACGGTCAACCACCACTAGAATGGTGTTCTTCCCTTGAGAGGTTGGTAACTCCACAATGAAGTCCATAGAAATGGATCCCCACGGGCGGGACGGGGTGGGAAGAGGTTGCAACAGACCAGTTGGTGAGGAGCGAGGTGTTTTGCATCTTGCACAGACTTCACATGAAGTGACATAGTTTAAAACATCTTTCCTGTAAGTGTCTTTAGAATTCCCCTATGCCCGGCTATCTTGGAATCATGGATGAGTTGCAATACTCTCAATCTGACTGTTTCAGGTATATACAGACGTTGTCCCTGAATCCACACACCATTCTTAAAGACAAGACTTACGTCCCTTGGGGGTTGAGCCAACAAAGAATCCGCATGGTATGCTTCCTTGATGTCCTTAAGTAGGTCTTGATTATAAATCACTCCCAGGAATCTAGAGTCAGGAAGAATAGTCTTAGGAGGAGTAAGTGGACGTGTCTCTGCTGAATGAATCCTAGAGAGTGCATCAGCCTTTCCATTGCGCGATCCTGGTCTATAAGAAATGACAAAATTAAATTGGTTTAGGAAAAGATTCCAGCGAGTCTGGCGAGGAGTCAGGCACTTAGCCGACCTGATAAATTCAAGGTTACGATGGTCTGTCAGGACGACTATTTGCTGTGCAGCACCCTGAAGAAGGTGTCTCCATTCCTTGAAGGCGGCAATAATGGCCAACAATTCTCTATTGCCCACATCGTAGTTCCTCTCAGCCGAAGACAACTGCTGGGAAAAGAAGGCACAGGGATGCAAGACATTCTTCTCACCTGTTCTCTGAGAGAGTATAGCTCCAACGGCACAGTCTGAAGCATCCACCTCTATTATGAAGGCAAGCTCGGGGTTGGGATGTACTAACATAGGTGCGGTGGTAAATTTATCCTTTAAACAGGAAAATGCTTCCTGAGCTTGCGGGGTCCAGGAGAACCTAGACTGTTTCCGGGTAAGTTGGGTGATAGGTGACACTACCTCAGAAAAATTCTTAATGAAACGTCTATAGAAGTTGGCAAACCCGATGAAACGCTGCACCTCCTTCACATTTCTAGGAATTGGCCAATCCTTGATGGCTTGGGTCTTGCTTCCATCCATACTAATCCCTTGCGTAGATAGTACATACCCCAGAAATTGAATTTCGGTCCTATGGAATTCACATTTTTCAAGTTTGATGTAGAGATGGTTTTGTCTTAGGCGTTCTAAGACCATTCTCGCATGTCCATGATGTTCCTCTGTGGAGTTAGAAAAAATTAGAATATCATCCAGATAAATCACCACAAATGTATCTAGGAGATCCCTGAAGATATCATTCACGAAGTGTTGGAAAGTGGCTGGGGTGGTACTCAGACCAAAAGGCATAACTAGATATTCAAAGTGTCCATAGCGTGACCTGAAAGCAGTCTTCCATTCATCCCCAGGTCATACGGACCAAGTTATAGGCCCCACGGAGATCCAGTTTAGAGAAAATTTTGGCATGCCGCACTCTCTCCAACAATTCAGGGATTAAAGGCAATGGATAACGGTTTCTAATAGTAACCTTATTGAGTTCCCTATAGTCTATGCAGGGTCTCAGAGATCCATCTTTCTTCTTCACAAAGAAGATGGGTGCACCTGCGGGAGATGAAGAGGGGCGTATGAAGCCCTTGGCTAAATTTTCGTCTATATAATCCTTCAAAGCTTTTAGCTCGGGCCCCGCTAGGGGGTAGATCTTACCAAAAGGTATCTCGGCTCCAGGCAATAATTCAATTGGACAATCATATGGACGGTGAGGAGGAAGCTGATCAGCGTTCTTCTTGTCACATAAATCCACATAGTCCTGGTATACAGCTGGTAGTTCAGGGACTGACATGGTTCCTTTAGGAACAGAGCAAGCTGAAACTCCTTGACTCATCTGTTTCTCCGGAAAGTGTAATTCCTTGGTCTCCCAGTTAATCGTAGGATTCTGCGCCTGCAGCCATGGTAGCCCTAGAATAATGGGAAAGTGGGGAGAAGAGATAAGCATAAAAGACATTTTCTCCTGATGATCTTTACCCATAAGGACCCTCAAAGGCTCTGTTTCTTGATCCACTGGTCCAGAAGTCAGTAGAGAGCCATCCACAGTCTCCATCTGTACTGGAGTAGCCTTCTTCAGTGAACGTATCCCCTGTTTCAGAGCAAAGGAGATATCCATAAAATTTCCACTTGCTCCTGAGTCGATCATAGCAGAGCAAGACACCCAGACTGAGTCAACCCAGAGTTTGATGGAAAGGAAGCAATGAGAATTGTTTCTTTTACAACT